>CM035226.1:100500293-101133614 GCA_020226215.1 Sindora glabra
TCTAAAATTGAATTTCAAATTTTTTATATTCATTAGATTGTGCTTTAATTACAAATTGTATTGGATTATCATGTATTAATTGATAACTCTTGATTTATATTTAGGATTTAATTTCAAATTTTGTGTATATGACATTATCCTATAGCATAATTTTTAATCTTAGCGTGAAAAACAAGTTAAATTAGTGGGAACGAAACTAATTAATCTCCATATCTAATAAAAATTTTAAATAAACAATAGTGGAAACTTTCCGTACATATTGAAGATATTGGTTCAGTGAACTTAGATTAGTGGGCACCACTCACCAGTTAATCTCCATATATATCACAGACTGTCATCCTTGTATCAATACTAAGTTTGCAAATTACAAACGCCCAAAAAAATCCATCCTTTGTGTTCTTTTGTGTTCTTCATCCAATGAAGCTTCTCGCTTTCTTGCTCTGTTCATTTTGGTTCATAGACCTTCAACTTGTCTTTCTTTTTTCTTTCAACTTGTTGCTGCGAGTTCAACCTAGCAGAACTGCCTCTGCATTTGGAAACGAAACCGATCATCTGGCCTTGATCAAATTTAAAGAATCAATTTTCAATGATCCATATGATATCTTTGCCTCCTGGAACAGTTCAACACACTTTTGTAACTGGGCCGGAATCAGTTGCGGCCACCGACACCGTCAAAGAGTTACAAGGCTAGAACTTCAAGGATGTGCGTTGCATGGAATTATATCGCCTCATGTTGGCAACCTCTCTTTTTTGAGAAGTCTCAACCTCCTGAACAATAGCTTCTCTGGCATAATCCCACAAGAGTTGGGTCATTTATTTCGATTGCAGCAACTTTGGCTCACCAATAACACATTGGTAGGGGAAATTCCTTCCAACTTGACTAGTTGTTTTGAACTAAGGAGTTTACGTCTCCATGGAAATAGACTTGTTGGCCAAATACCAACGGAGATCGGGGCTCTCTATAAGCTTCAACTATTGTCTCTTGGTAAAAATAATTTATCAGGACAATTTCCAGCTTCTCTATGGAATCTTTCTTCCCTCAATGCTCTTGAAGCTGGTCAAAACAACTTGAAAGGAAAAATACCAGAGGAAATTGGCAGGCTAAACTTGAAATATTTGGAAATAAATGACAACCAATTGTTTGGTATGCTTCCTTTTTCACTTTCTAATATATCATCTCTCATTGGCATCACAATTACTAAAAACAAATTCGAAGGCTCTCTTCCTTCCAACATGTTCCACCATCTTCCCAATCTCCAATATTTTTTCGCAGGTGGGAATCAACTCTCTGGCCTGATTCCAAATTCCATCATAAATGCATCTAATGTATTTGGAGAATTTGATGTGGCGGGCAACAATTTTTGGGGCCAAGTTCCGAATTTAGGAATGCTACGAAATCTTTCATGGCTGGGTTTGAGTCAAAATAATCTAGGCAATAACTCACCTAAGGATTTGGAGTTTATGAAATCTTTGATAAATTGTACTAAGTTAAGAGTACTGACTATGGATGCTAATAATTTTGGAGGTGCTTTGCTTGATTTTGTGAGCAATTTTTTCTGATCAATTTAACGAATTATATCTTGGTGATAATCATGTGTATGGAAATATTCCTGAAACATTAGGGAAATTGATTAACTTAGTTGTTTTGGCCTTGGAAGGAAACAATGTTACAGGGGAAATTCCAAATGCTTTTGGTAGGTTTCAAAAGATGCAACTACTATCCTTGACAGGAAATAAAGTTTCAGGAAAAATACCAACCTCTATAGGCAATTTAAGTCAATTATTTCGACTAGAATTGTCAAAAAATATGCTGGAAGGAAATATTCCTCCAAGTATTGGTAATTGCAAAAATTTACAAATCATGGACCTTTCACAGAATAACCTTAGAGGAGTTATACCCTCAGAGGTTATTGGTCTATCATCTTTATCAATCCGACTTAACTTGTCACAAAACTCATTAAGTGGCAATCTACCATCTGAGGTTCGTAGGCTTACAAATATTGGTACATTGGATGTTTTCTAGAAATCATCTTGTTGGTCATATTCCTGAAACTATTGGAGATTGCAAGAGCTTGGAGTACCTTAATTTACAAGGGAATTTATTCAATGGAAATATACCTTCTTCTTTAACTTTTCTAAAAGGTCTTCAACATTTAGACTTGTCAAGAAATAACTTGTCTGGAGCAATTCCAAAACTTTTGCAAAATATTTCAGCTTTACAATACTTGAATGTGTCTTTTAACATGTTGGATGGTGAGGTGCCAAAGGAAGGAGTTTTCCATAATGCAAGTCAATTATCAGTTGTGGGAAATGATAAACTTTGTGGTGGCATCTTAGAATTGCATTTACCACCTTGCCTTACACAAGTCAAGAAAAGTAAGCATCATCTTATCATGATAATTGTAATAATTTTTGTGGTTGGGTCTTTTCTACTATTGTTATCTCTTCTTTGTGGGCATTGGATGAGAAGAAGGAGAAGGACATCATCTTCCACTTCATCACTAGGTGATCAATTTTCCAAGGTGTCATACCAAAGCCTACACCATGCAACTAATGCATTCTCAACTAGCAACTTGATTGGATTAGGATCTTATGGCTCAGTTTATAAAGGCAGACTTGAGTCCGAAAATAGCATAGTTGCCATAAAGGTTTTCAACCTTGAAAAGATAGGAGCTCACAAGAGTTTCATTTCTGAATGTAATGCACTTAAAAGCATTCGACATAGGAATCTAGTCAAGATTTTAACATGTTGCTCTAGCTTAGATTACAAGGGGGTTGAATTTAAAGCACTAGTTTTTGAATACATGAAGAATGGAAGCTTAGAACAATGGTTACATTTAAGGAGGGAAAGTGAAGATCGGTTGAGGACATTGGACCTTAATCAAAGATTGAACATCCTTATTGACATTGCTTGTGCAATACATTACCTTCATTATGAATGTGAGCAACCTGTCATTCATTGTGATTTGAAGCCGAGCAATATTCTGTTAGATGATGATATGGTTGCTCATGTTAGTGATTTTGGCTTGGCAAGAATTCTCTTAACTATAAATGACAAGCAAACTAGTACATCTAGAGTAAAGGGGACTATTGGCTATGCACCTCCAGGTATGGTTCAACATTATTTGAGATTTAAGCTTTAATAAATTCAATTACTTCTTTTACATTCCCATTACTTTTGGTGTAAATATGTTAATTATTATGTGTCCAAAATATTGACTACTTTTTTAAAATCATGTTAGAATATGGCATGAATTTTGAGTTGTCTACACAAGGTGACTTGTATAGCTTTGGGATTCTCATAATGGAGATGCTTACTGGAAAGAGACCCACTGATGAAATGTTTAAAGATGACCAAAATCTTCATAACTATGTTAAAAAGGCATTTCCAAATAACTTCATGCAAATTTTAGACCCATTTCTTGTTCAAAGAGAAGGAGACAGAGAGTATGAAAACATGGAGGGATTCCCTATGATTCAACCTAATGAAGAGAAGTGTTTGATTTCACTATTTGAGATGGGACTAGCATGCTCTATGGAATCACCAAATGAAAGAATGAATATGGTTGAAGTCTCTAGAGGCTTAAATCAAATCAAAAAGGCTTTTTGAGTTGGCAGAATCAATGCATATTGTCTCCAAAAGTAATATTTGTTCCATGTTTTATTTTGTCCTATGGTTTTCTTGAATAATTTTATGTAGAAGTTCAACTCATTTTCTCTTTTTAAAGGTTGCTGAATAGTCTTTATATATGTAGAACTTAGTATATGTTCCGTATCTTCACTTCTGTCTAATCTTAATATGAATAACTTTCATTGTGGTTTCTCTTCGCAATGTGGATTCATACTTACTAATTTGTGTAAAATCACCTAAACCATGCATGTGGAGAGGTAAAATAAACTATAAGCTTTCCAGCTTCCATATCGTGAAGCATATATCAGTAGCATTTGCAACAGACGAGGATGTTACATATAAGCCATAATAGGGGAACATACCCCCAAAATTTTTCAGCAAAAAATCAAAAACTCATATAGATCCTTAACTCTGAAAACTATCTTTCACAAATTTTAGTGTTGCCAGAAGATTAGCTTAAAATAAATCAAAAGTAGAAAAAAAAGTAATGGAGAAAAACATATATCCTAGAAGCAAATTCCTAGGGTAGCATATGTTGCTCTAAGCAATTTATTAAGAACATAGACTACGTGTGTCCAACAAAATTCGATACAATACGAAGATAGCGAATATTTTGTTATGATACTTGTTGGAAAGATGAAGAGAATAGAATAAAATATTTTCAGTGTGAGAAAAGAAGAAATTGGAAGAGTACCATCAGTACAAAGGCTTCTGTTGCTTAATGATACAGACACCGCTAAATCCAAGTCATTCATCTTAGTCGGTTCGGCTGCATTTTAGGTGGGAGTTACCCAAATTAAATAAACAAGATTTAATGATATTGAAAGCATCATTTTTTATAATGCTACTCATCACTATGCAATATTTAGAGCTCCTCGTAATAACTTAAACAAATAAGGTTGGAATGATTTGGAGTCAAGTGTATTATTTTTAAACTATCCATTGTCAATCATTTGATGGCATTTGTGGCCTCAATTTAATAACTACCTACTAGTATATACTAGAATTGGTAAGTTTTGATTTTCAATTTCTAACTTTTATATTATTTAGAAAATAATAAAGTTTTAAAAATTATAGTTATTATATCATAAACTTAATTAGTCACTAACAGAATAATTTTTTCCAATGAAAAACTAACAATCAAAATCAATCCAAATTACTGTAAAATGTTGTTTGAAAATTTTTACTTACTTTTTGAGTGCTTTTTGACTTAATTAATTTGAGTTATTATTATAAGAAAATTAATTAAAAAATTCAAATGTTAACAAAATTCTTATAAATTCTCCTTTCAATTTGTGTACATCTTACATAATCATAATATATTAAGACCTCCGTTTATAAATTTTCAATCATTTCAATTAATACAAAATTTTAAGTTCCCAACTGATATTTTATATCAAAAGAAATAAAAATGTTTGTGGATAAATTATATAGTGTGAGCACCTACATGTTTGCCCAAAAAATGTAGTTGTTATGTGCAATAATGCACAATAAAATAGTAAAGAAATAATATAATTTTAAGTTGAGTGAATAAAAAAAAAAAAACTTCTGAACATTCTTGGAAGCATGTGCGAAGAGACTAGCATACATACATACATATATTATCATATTATATATTATATTTTACTGATATATATTGTCATATAATTATTTTTAAATATTTATTGTTATGATTATTATTTTTATGTTTTTATTAGATGATCTCTTTTTTAATTTTTTTTTGAAACTAATGAGTTGCTACATAACCTCATAATTTGCACAAATATAGTAATGATACTCTACATATAGATAAAATTATGATAACGTACTTTTCAATTAAATTTTGTAGTATTAAAATCTTGAACATGTGAATCTTTTTGTGCTTATGGTAGAGTCAAGCTCGAACTTGTTTATTTATCAATTGAACGAGCTTGAAAATGTCAAAACTCGGTTTAACATGTCTTGACTTATTTATGCCCTAGTTAATGAAAGATATCTTAAACCATTTCTTGTCTAAATTTTTCCTATCATGTGTTCCTTAATTGATAGCTTTTATATTAACTCTGGTCTAAAATTATTTTTCAAATAAAAATAGCTGACAAGCTGATAGTTTTAATTTTACAGTTTTTTTGGGGCATTTTCTCCCTACAATATCTTGGATGTAAATCTAGTACACTTCAGCTTATGTTGAATTGCGTGTCACTTCTGCTATAGAAATTATTAAAACAAGGATAAATTCTAATCATCCTATTATTGGTGCTTATTAAGGTCGAATTCAAATTTAAAATAAAAACTAAGTAAAATTTTAAAGCTTTTACAAAAAAATCTATAATTACAAATAAATTTTAGGAAACGACAGGCCCCATGTAAAAGACGTAAAATTTAATACCCGGTAACTGACTGAATATATGGAAGCAATATATTAAAATGAATAATATTGTAATTAAGTTTGTATTCAAAGATACGTATTTATTCAAATCTACATAATATTATAATTACATATTCTATGATATATTTTTTCTCTGGCAAGTATTCTATAACATTGAACATGCGTTGAGAGAGCGCATGAATATAAGTGCTTTAACTACAAAAATTTCACCACTTAATGACTGAAAAATCATAGCTAATTTTATTGAATTTATTGTTAAATAAATTAGTGAAGGATCTAAAGCCATAAGCAAATTGCTTGTCACTAATTAAATTAGCAATATCTGTTTACATCCATCACTATATTTCATTGCTAACTTTATGACAATGGGAGCATGCATCAGATTAATGATGAGTGATCCTTTAATAATTATGTTGGTAATTATTCTTATTTAGCAATGAACTATTCCATTGTTAATTTTTGTTCCATCGGTAAATTTGTCACCAACTAGGAATTTTTGGAGAACTGGAGGCATCATTATTAAAAAAATTGGTGTCAATTCCATCACTAGTTTGGGAGATATTGTTAGTATGATACTTGCTTTTATAGGAAGTCAAGCAACAAATACCTTACATTAATCAAATATAAACCAAAACAAATATCTATTCAATAATCAAATTTCCCAAATTGAATTTCATAAAATAAAAACAAATGTCAATATTTTATTTATATAACATAAAAAAATGCTTGAGTCCAATATATAGAAATAATGAAATCCAATATATATACATATTAAAAATAGCCTTAAATGATATGAGGTTGGCTCCCAACATCCTACTAACAGATATCATCCTAATGCTTGCCTCCCTAGTTGGTTGTTAGCCTATCCTCCAATGAAGCATCGAGGGGTATTTACAATTTTTAGAACAAATGATTGAAGTAATGGTTATGGCAATCAATTTGACTATCACAACCCAAAATTAGGGGTCATGACCGGTGCATAATCCAAAAGAATGCATACATGAACTAGGCCATGCAAGCTTTTCTCTAACATAATCAATTTGTATACTATCAATAGTTTACTAAACAACATATCTACCTATCATCACATAAACATTCACATTTCTAGTGGTCCCAAAATGGACATCACATTTTTCATCATCAATACTATATTCACATTATTAGCATATTTATTAGTCCATCATGGACTTTCATCATCTAATCATGATTAAGTATTTCATAGTAAAGAATATTTACATGAACAGAGTTCTTTGGAAAATTAAATAGATTATGAAACAACAAAAGTTAGATCTTGCCTATGGGTTTGGAGCATATCTAAGAGAGGTTCAATTCATATAGTTAGCATAAAACAGCAAACTTAAACTCTCTGGCCACATAAACAATGTTTACAGCCTACCCAATATGGCACTTATCTATTTACAATGTAAGGACGACGAACTTGGAACTTCACTTCTATCTAAAAAATATAGAAAAACATTTGGGTGAGCCATTGATTTAGTGAGAAAATAATATGCACCTCAACAAGAATGGAACAAGCTAAGGTACAAACTTTTCATAGAAAAATTAAACTTTCAAATCAAAGCAAGTGTAATGAGAATAAGTTGTAATAGAGATGTCATACTATCAATTCAAAAGAAACATAGATTAAATAGCTTCCAAATAGACAATGTAAAGATAAATACAATTACTTAGGTCATAACAATATCAAGAAATGTGAAAGTTCAACATAAATAGGAATTTAAGGCATGACACTTAAGCTAATTGATGCTAAAACAATAATTAAGTGAGAGGTTCCTAATCTATTAAGCACACAACTCATACAGCAAGCTAAGCAACCTACCATATCTTATAATGTGATGTATGGAGTTATTAGCTCAATCAAATCCATTATCTGATTTGTGTAACCTAACAGGTGAGTTAGTTCAAATCCACATATGTTGGTTAATACATGGGATTAGCAATGCCCCTCCTAACTGGGGTTCAAACGAAGGTGCACCATAGTTGATATCATTACTGCTATTAACTATAGTTTTCCAAGTAGTCTTCTCCTAAAATAACTTAGCTATCATTAAAACATATTTGAAGCCATAAAAATTCCATCTTTACACAATTCATATAGGTTCTATCCATGAATCATCCATAAACAATCTATCAAGGTTTGCAACCTTACAATCATTGTACCATTTCATATTTCATTTCCTAACATATCAATCATTTTATAATCCTCAATTCAAAACCATCTCATCATATTGCAAAATCATGATCTTTCAATATATTCAAATAAGCGTGTTCTATAAACATCTCATTTTTTATGGAACAACACATATAAACCATTTTGATCATCATACCATCATTTTATCCACATTTCTCATAATTGTAGCTTAAAAGAAGATTTTCAAAATATTTATCCCAATAGTACCTAGAGCACTACCAAATACATAATGAAGTAAAATATAGATAAATTATAACAAATTAGTAAATAATAAAAGTAATGATTTGAAAATATAAAAGTGGTTGAAAGATATAGAAACATGTTAGAATACACATCATCTACTCATAATTCTTAGGTTCAACTTCACAACCCTTTACGAATGATGGAGCTTATGGATGGGACTTCCATGAGTACTAAATGACATTTAAATCATCAATTAACTTATACATACACTAAACCTCTAATATTTATCCTTATATAAAAAACCCCCAAATCAAACTCTAAGCCTTAACATGAAGAATATTTGAATTTCACTACTCATCACCCAAACTAAGCTAACCTTATTCCTAATCAAAAGAATGAACCTTGAGATTATGTTTCTAGAGTAAAGAATCAAAGATCATACAATAGGTCTTCATGGGTTTTTCTAGCAAGCCATTTCTAAAAGCCTTGAACTAGGAAAATCACAAAATTGAAGGCACATTAGCAAGAATTAAGGCCTTAGTAAGTAAAATCACAAGAAAAGCTAGAGAAATTCAATAGACTTTGGTGCAAGAAGTTGGGCAATGAAGGAGGAGGGGAAACTCAAGGAAAAGGGTTCTATTTCGTGCCCTATTTTATTGTTGCATGAAGCTTTTGGTGTTATAAAGGGCGGAAAAGGGTGTTTGGCTAATAGGATATTAGGATAACTAGTTCTCAACTTAGGCTATTTTGGGTTTAGGTTACTCTTACTCCTTATTTGTCTTCAATTTATATTTTACTTTCCATTTACTTAAGATATAAATATAAATAAGGAAATACCCCCATTTAGATTCAAATAAAATGTTTAAAAACTAAAAATTCCAAACAATTAAAATGTATATTTTGAGTTTTAGTTAAAATTACAAATTTTGACAGTTTTGTAATTTTTTACCTTATCAAAAAGCCACTTAAAGATATTTGAAAATTCATTAAAAATCTATTTAAATAGACAAATATCAAGTAAACTATTATCAGGATTTTTCTTTTTAAATAATATATATTTTATATAGTCCCTAAATGAAATGATCCAAACCTTGAAAAAATTTTGAAACATTCTAAGCAACCTAATTTATCTACAAGTGAGCTAGATAAAAGCATAAAACACATCAAAATTTTTAATTATGCTATGAAATGACTATGGTTTAAGGTTTAAGGTTAAATAAGATAATGCCAAGTTCATAACAATCTTATATACCTTTTTACTTTATTATAGCATACATAGGCATCTATTAATAGCAAGCCTATTACATTAGCTCAAATGGATAGCAAGTTGTTGCTACTAGACTATTATCACCCATTTGTTCCATGTGAGTTCATCTCATTCCTCTACAAGCTCTGCATTTTGCCACTTAATGATGCTTTGCAACTCTATGAGGATTTGTAATGAGGTTTTCAATTTAGATTAACACATATATATTAATTGCTCTATTATAATTACAATATTGATACTTATTAAAATTGTTATGTTATAATCATGATACATGAAGATATATAGCCCTTTAGAGAGGAAAAATTTTGAATACTTTGACTTTAAAAGTATCAAGAGACCTATTTGTTACACCTTCCTTAAATTATAGTAAATTAGAAATCATTTTGTGAAATGGAATAATTAAGGTAATTGGCAAAATTTAATTAAGTTAGGAAAAATTTTGTGTGAAATATGGAATAAAATAAAGTTGAAAAAAATTAAGAATATAAGAATATGAATTTTGGTAAAAAATTTGATAGGAAAAATTTATTAGAATGATAAAATATAAAATTTTGAACTAATATAAGTGAGTGTATAAGAATGGAGAAGGTTTATAAGTACTTTTTTGAAGATACCCGTAGGGTACTAATCGACATTTTTAGCCTTAAACCCCTAATTTCCCCCATTTTTTCATCTTCCAAATCCACCCACTTCTCTCTACACTCTTTTCCACCACTTCATCAATTGAGCAAGCGGAAACTTAATTCTACTTAATTTCTACACTTAATCAAGGTATGAACACTATCTGCATCAAGAATCCTTGCCATTTCTTCTTAATTAATGGAAAAGTTTGAAGTTATTTGATTCCTATTACAAATCCTAAATCTTAACTCTAGAATCCATACATTTTTGTGTGATTAGTGCTAAGAAATCTCTAAACTAGCTTCCTAGCATCCTAATCCATTCAAAGTGAGTAGATAATTTAGTTAAAATTCATTAACTTATGAAGAAAGGATAATAATGATGAAATGTTAGGATTTTTATGATTTTGTTTAGAATATGTTTAATTTAATGTTGTGTGGATAATAAATGATAAAAAAGGTTGATATAACATGATAAATTGGTGTATTAATTAGTGTATCAAGGTTTGGTGTGTAATAAATGTGTCTAGAGTGCATTTATGCTTGGAGAATAGTAAAATTGTTCTAGAAAAATGTAATTTTTCATAAGTGAATTTTCTGTACAATTGATTCTCTTTGTCTAGAATTCTTAATTCTTTATGATATCTATGGGATAAAATATTTTTAGGAATAAGTAAATCATTATGATTTTTCAATTCTCCTTGTGTAGATACAAGATCAAGGTAGGTGAATTGATTATGCAATCAATTTGTCATGCCCTAAATTTTATGCCAACTTCAAAGGGATAAAATTCTTTCACCTTATGCCCATTTTAAGTGAATCATCTATTGTTAGATAGGTAGTTGAGTCTATTCTTAATAGAATTAATTCCAAATCAATAACTTTCTTATATTTTGAGATATCAATAAAATAATAGGCAAAGGTCAAAAACTTAGGATTTCAAAAAAATAGAATTTTTGTATCTATCTTCTAAAATGTATAACACTTTCAAATCTTAACCATTTCTATAGAAAGCTAATTAAGTCTAATTTTATATGAATAAATTTTCATAAATAATAAATTCTTAATCTTTGAATTACTCATAAAACATTACTCAAAGATCATGACAAAGATGACCATATATTATACCATAGCTAACCTATGTTATATTTTTATGATTTGTAATAGTCTAATATAGGGTGTTTGGTCTCCAAACATCAAAGATAAAGTGGTTCATAATATTTATAAGATAAGTATATAATTGGGTAATCACAAAGTGAGAAATTAGATGTTATATGATATGATGTGTATTGTAGCAGACTTATTACATGAATCACTGAATGGAATGAGTGTAATCATGCATATGGATCCAATGTGGTATGATGATTATAATGAACATAGCTAATGGCCAATTGTGAGTTTGAATTGCTTTGAGTTAGTATGAATCATGAAGAATGATTAAAAAAAGGCAAGTTAAATACTGAATCGTTAATTCTTAGTATAAGGTAAGTATGGTATAAGATTACATTGGGAGAAACAAGGATGGAAATGGGAGGTTAAGGTATGATGTTGCCTTTGAAGTCAAAAGATGGATGAATGCATTGCAAATGAGATGTGACCTTGAGTGTAACTATTCATAAATGTTCTTATGTGATACCTTGGAAAAGAAATGATTATGTTTCAATCTCAATTTTGTTAAATCTTAGTTACTAATGTGCTTAAATGTGATATCAATTGTCAAAGGAAGATAGTTCGATAAGTAAGTGATTATAAATTATTATTATTCTTATAAATTATTCACTCACTGAACTTGAACTCACTCCTCCATGGTTCATTTTGTAGATTCTTAAATTAAGCCTCCATTTTCATCTCCTCAAAGCTAGATTTTAAGGTCTAATCTTTAAATTATTTGGACTCATATATTAAATTTTGTAAGATATGTTATCCAATAAACCATTCTTTTTTATTTTTAAATTCATCTAGTTATGCGCTCAATATTTTAAAAATTATTATACTTTATTAAAATAATATTAATTACTAATAAAAATCTTTGTGGTGATAGATGATGAGTTTTATAACTACATTGTAATAAATCAATATTTCTTAAATAAGAATGTCTATGCCATTTTTTTACTAGATAGTAATTTGAGGGATAAAATGAAATATACCTTTTTGAATTGCAGGTTATGTGAAAAAAATTCCAAATTTAAAACTTGAGCTAATTTAATACTCAAGATATTGTTAGTGGGCAATTAACCATCCTCTCCACTAATCATCATCCAAATTGATAATGGTATTGTTCAAAGTGATATGCATCTCTCTTTGTCTTGTTTTTCTCTCAAACAAGTTCATAATATCTCTTTCACCAATGAACAACCCAAAACAATTGTGAAAATGTAATCAGATTATATTAATTTTTAGTTTCAGCAATATATACCAAAAGGTCAAATGCATGTTATTGAACGTTAAATTTGTTCAATAAAGTGTCCATTAAAGTTGCAAAAACCTTAGTACAGAGGTGACATTATCATAAATCCATAATTCAACAATAGAGTTTTAGGTTGGTTGGCATATAAAGATGTAAAAGTAGAATAGAGAGAATCAATATGCAATATATTTATTGTATTCAAGATCAAAATCAGTAAATAAATACCATCACCAAAATGTTTTAGGTATTAAAAATTAAGCTCTCCACATTCTCTGGTGTTTTCTTTTTCTTGCTATGTTTCCTGCTATTTTGGAACATTACTGTTGACACACAATTTCGTTCGTATAACAGTATAAAAATAAAAATATATTAAAAATTAAAAAAATAATAAACAACAAATAAACAAAATTTTCATATGGGTAGAATGTCTCTAAATCTTCTTTTTGCAAATTATGTGATTGGAACATATTGTACACGAGCATCCCATGACTTCCTTCATTATGATTTACAAATCTATTTTTGTAGTTGAAAATTTTGAATTCAGCTACCAACATCGCACAAAACTTGGCTACCAATTTGAATTATGGAGGAATCGACTTTCACCTACCTGGAGTCTATTTCTTCATCATTTCCACTGCAAATTTTTCTTCTTAATACATGAAAAACACAAGACTTGTGTTACTTAAAGAAAGGCACAAAGAGGACAAAAAGGAGATACAAGGAGTGGAGAAAGGAATATACAGAGAGGAGCAGAAGTTATTTAGAAAGAAAGAGAAGTGAGTTATTCAGGGGAAAAATTGGGTATTATTTAAAAAGGAAGAGAGGGACCTAAAAATAGAATAAAAAAATTGCAAAAAAGAGGGAAGATTAGAAAATTTTAGAAGAAGGAGAGAAGAAAGGGAGAGTTTGGAGAATAAAGAAGAAGAAGAGAGTACAAAAAAAGAGAAAATAATAGAGAGAGAAGATTTTTTAACTATATATATTATTTGTTCTGTCCCATCCCCTTTTTTACTTTTATTTTTCTTATTTTTATTTTAATTTACATTTTTATTATTTTTTAAATTTTGTATTTTGTTATTTAACTAAATAAAATATAAATTATAAAAAATTTTTAAAAATGTGGGAATGATGTCCTTTTTGAAAATGGACGTCCCCTTTTCAAATATTAAATAATAAGGAGGGTCGGTATTGACTATCCCATCGTATTCTTTTTTATTTTATTTTATTTATTTTATTTTATTTATTTTATTTTATTGGTTCTTTTTTGGTTTTACTTTGAAATTAATTAATCAATATTTATTTAATATATAATATCAAAAGTATTTTTATGCAATTCCTATAATAGAATAAAATAAAATAGTTTAGAGATTCAAATTATTTAATGTTCTTAAGGTGAGGGATCTTTGAAAATTAAATCGAGTGAGCTAATTAAATTAAAAAATCTCAATATTATCACATATAAAAATTATCCTATACTTATGATGTGTATTTATGATTTATATACATTTTGCAATGGTGGAATAATATTGAAATTAATTACAAGTAAAATAAAAATAATTTCAATTTTCTTGAGTAATTCTTTATTTAGATTTGACCATAAAGTTAAACAAATTTAATATTTCAAAAATTATAAAAATAATATTAAATTATAATTTCAATTTTCTTAAGCAGTTATGCATTCATATTTGTTAATGACGTTGATAAATTCGATACTTTAAAATTATAGAATAATATTGTAATTATAATTTCAATTTTTTCAAAAAAACTTTTATCTCAAATTTGGCCATGAAATTGGACAAATTTAATAATTTAAATTAAAAATTATTGATGTGATACTTTTAAATAAATAAATGAACAAAATTACTTCAAACAATTTTTATTACCTTAAAAATTATATTACAATTATTTTATTAAAAACTATTTGAAAATAATGAAATAAAAATCTTTATAAAAGATGAATTAATAATAATTATTCATAAATAGTAAAATAAAAATCATTTGAAAATCTTTCAAAAATGAAAAAGTAAAAATCTTTTGCAATAATAAGATATGTGCGTATAATGTATCGAATTAAGTGATCTGATTGTAAGTACGATTATGATAGTACTTAACATTATTAAGGCACTTCATTTTATCTTAATCCTACCATGAAGTTGGATATATTTGGATAACTAGATTAATAAATTGACCAAAATTAAAAGTCATTTGATTAGGAAAACACATATGTAATACAGTAAGAACCATTATAATTTAATTCATAAGATAGAATTAGAATAAACGGGTAATCATTCTTTGAGGTACTTATGTAATACTTAACATTATTGAGACACTTCATTTCATCTGAATCCTACCATAAAGTTGGATGGATTTGGATAACTAAATAATAAATTGACCAAAATTAAAACTCATCTGCTTAGGACAACACATATGTAATACAATAAGGATCATTATAATTCAATTCATAAGATAGAATTGGAATAAATAGACAATCGTTCTTTGAATGAATATTGTAAGGTCTTAATGCCTTACATACATGTAACTTGTTCTGAATCTAAACTCTTTGAATGCAAACCATTCTTGGTATTCCAATCACACTATAAAAAAATGACTCTATCTTTTTTTTAGTTACATTGCACCATCACATTTTTGAGGAGGTATGGAAATCCACTTGCCTGCCACAAATTCTGCTGCAGGCACGTTACAATAATTATCATTAAAGGACCTGTGTGAAGGTTAACTAGTTTACCAATAGTGGTCCAACCTTTTGGTATATAGCTACTACAACTAGAAATTGTTTAAATTGTTCATCAACCACAAAGATTAGTAGTCAACTAAGATGGTAGTTAACAAAGACAAGAGTTAATTGGTCACTAAAAATAATTTAAAGAGAAGAGTTGATTGGTCACTAAAAATAATTTGAATATTAAATTGCACCAAATTTAACATTAGGAAATTTTTTTCATATGATCCATAATCCAAGAGGGAAAATAACATTTCACCCTCATTTGAGAGGTGTACACAATATTATCGATTTTAAATTCCTTCATTTCTACTAAAGTTTACACCTTTGAATAATTAACATTTTTTCCTGAAACAATCAATCTATAAATTACACTTAAACTAAAATTTAAATCCTATATGATACGTTAATTTCATAAGCATCAAGATTTATAGAAAAATGTAAAATATAAATTTGAATTTCATTATTTTTATTACTAATATGAATTTGGAATCTGCATATCTATTTAAAATTAAAATATAAAAAAATATGATAATCAAAATAATGCTAATCTTCAAAATACAAACTTAGAGAAAAGATATATGGGAAAAATAAAGTGAGTAAAGCTATTATATATAGGTA
The DNA here is from genome assembly GCA_020226215.1 of Sindora glabra. Taxonomy (NCBI): domain Eukaryota; kingdom Viridiplantae; phylum Streptophyta; class Magnoliopsida; order Fabales; family Fabaceae; genus Sindora; species Sindora glabra. Next base: position 100,516,343 of record CM035226.1, read on the forward strand.
TATATTGATACACAACCGTATTAATTTTTGAAGATATTATAAGTACATATTTATTGAGATATTTTACATTTATGCAACTAAGAAAACTATAAATATAATTTCCCCCAATACCTCATATATAATAAGAATATATCAATTGTCTCTGATTTATTATAATTTAAGATAAAATATAATAAATTATCAAATTAAATGTAGACTTATAAAGTCAAGTTTCATGACAAAATTCATGATAATATCGTGCATATAGTGTTATGTTGGCTCTATTAAATTTATGTGTTTTTAATTAGCATGGTAACATGAATTATAAATCAGCACAACTTACATTCTGTCCATGAATATTGAAATTTGAAACCAAGAGGACGTTAAGGATACAAAGTCATGTCAAACAAGTGCGCATCTGTTCAAAAGTCAAATTGTCCCATCAGTCAATCATTCAAACATAGATTAATTGATATTTAGCAATTGTTTATATATAAAAAATATTTAGTATATATAAAGTTCTAATTTACTTATAAAGTCCTCTACTTTTTATTTATTTTTTGAGAGGGGGTATTTTCTCCATAGATGGAAAAGGAGGTTTAGGGATTGCATGAGAACATAGCTTTCAAAAAGTAAAGAGAAAAAAAATGAAGTGACTGCAATACTCATAAAGAAATTAAAAGTGAATCGGTGCAGGACTTGCGGTTTTGATTCTTAACTACAAAACTAATATCGAAACAAACAATCAAAATTAAAAAATTTCTTTGTATTTATAAAAAATACCACCACATTTTATAACTTTAGATGAATTTTTTTTAATAAACTGACATATCACAAACAATTATAAGAACTAATATTTGAAGTTCTGTCATATTTTATATTTTCAATGGCTTTCATACTCACAAACATCAATTCTTTAAATCACTCATATCTAAAGTTTTGCTTGAATAACTACGTTGAAGTTTTTATTGAACTAATATTGTAAGTTTCTAGATACTTTAAAAAATGCTACCGCCTTAGTATACATGTTAAGGTTCCTCATGGATGAAGTTAAAAGAAAAATTTTGGCGGGCTAAAATATAATTTATTAAAAATCGTTATATATACATATTTTTAAAATTTTTGAGGTGATAAGTATGATTTTTTTTTTTAATAAAGAAGTCATAAGGAAAAATTAACAAATTTGGAAACTGGGTTCGAGCCACCCCAAAGCACGCAAGGGCTTCGTCTTTTTGGTTACTCATAACTCACGTATATTAGTCCACGTCATTGCGATTTTTTTTAAATACTGTTATTTAAAACTATTTTGTTTAAGAATATGAAGAAAATAATGAATATGACATTCAATGAGAAACTCGGTTACCCCGAGATTGTTAGAAATATGTAAACCAATTTCAGTCCAGAACTAGCCTTTACAGGTCAAACTATTTTTTGCTTTGTTTGGTTTTGATATGTGACAATTTTCTTAGCAAGTCAATTCATAGTATCTCCTTTTGTCTTTCTCTTTCTTTTCACATGTCTCTAACTACTTGGTCGTGAGGGGCAAAAAGTCTCAAATAAAATGATAAAAAAATAAAAGTTATTTTTTCATTCGATATCTAATTTTGAAAACTATAAAAGTGATAAAAAGAATCATATTGATAATGAGAAAAAATACATGCCCAAATTGTTCTTTCCAAAATTCCATTTAATGGCCCCCGGAGCCAAAAAAATTACAAAATTTCTAAAAATTAGGATACAAAGAGATCAAAGCTAAACAACAATGATTCATCTTTCTTAAAAAATTGAAATAATTGTTTGTGATAGTAAATTAACATTAGCATCCTTTATTCTTTTATAATTATTAAATTAATAATATCATTTTTTGTCCAAATAAAAAGATGAAGGTTGTTAACAATTTAAATTTAATTTCAAAATATGAATGTGAAGGTTAATAATTCACTTTTAAAATATCTAAATAACAAAATGGAATTAATTTTATTAATTTATTATGAATATAAAATATTTCACACTATCAATGCATAAATTTTTTTGCAATATTAATAAGAAAATAAACTAAGAGATTTAACTAGTGAAAAAATTTTAATATTTTTTTAATATTGTGTCAATACAGAGATGTGTGATAGAATCAAATTAATTTATATTGATAATAAATTAAATTTAAATTTATTATGGATAAATTATGTAAAAGACTATTTGAATTATATAAAATATAAATTATCTGAAAATTAATGTAAAAAATGAATATAAAATAATATTATAATTCTAATTTAAGATATTTGTAAAAATCATATAATTTAATAAAATAATTAATTAGGTAAATGATAATTATTAATTGTAAATTTTGTGCTAGCAAAAGTTTTATTTTTTTTAAATTTCAAAATTAAAATGAACGAAATCTAATAACTCAAACTTCCAACAAATATTTTTCATTAATTTATGAAGAAATGTATTTTTTAATTAAATATTTTACATTTTTTCATTAATTTATTATGAAATATCCTTTTTTACATTAAATTTATCTTCACTACACATGAAAACATTAAATTTATCTCCACTACACACACAGCTATGCATATATTCTTTTTTTTTTTTCCTTTCTTCTTTCCCTGCTTGCCATTAGACCCATCTCTTTCTCTCATCACCTAAGGGTCTCTTCTAACTTCTTAAAAAGTCTTCATCAATCTCCTTAAACTTTTATCAGAGCTCCACGATTTTTTCTTCCTACGATTTGGTCAACATAATTTTTGTTGGAAGCTGCTGTTCCTAATCCGTGCTAACCACGGTAACCATTCAATGAAACTTGCACTCTTCCAAAATTATTACACTTATTTTTAGGTTCCGTTTAATTTGGTAAAAAAAATCTTTTATAGAATATAGTTATAAAATATCATTATGGTAAAAAATAATCTAGATGCATAATATTAACTATAAGGAGTTTAGTAAAAGGTAATTTTTTTCTAAAAAAAGAAATTATTTTCCTCCACTGCCATATCCCTAGATTTTATTTTATTTTATTTCAAATCATAGAGTATAGTTATACTTAACATTTCTTCATTTATATAAAAGGAAAATAAAATTCTTTTATGGAAAACATTTTTTGAAAAACAAATGGAGCCTTATTCAAATCCATTCTTGAAATTAAAAAACTTACATGGCTATTTTTGAAAGTTAGACGTCAATAATTTTACTGGCTATATTTGGTTTTCAAAGTAATAAAGCTACCATGTACCTCCTTGTTGGTAGAGATATTGTTTGTATAACATGCAACAAAATTATGTTTGAATTATAAAAAATTTGATGTGGAGGTTAGTAAAATCTATTCTTTCAAAATTAATACCTATTTATTTATTGATAATAAAATAATAAGAGATATTGAGTTAATTTGTCATCATAAATAATTTTTTGAATTAATAAATATATTTATTGTAGATATGAGAGAGAATGAGTAAAATTAATTTAAATATTTTAAATTTATATTTTTGTACTAAAATTATTTAAATATCGTTAAATTGTAATATATTTTTATTTAATTAAAACAGTAGATATTATTAGTCTCTCTCTCTCTCTCTCTCTCTATATATATATATATAGAGAGAGAGAGAGAGAGAGTGTGTGAGAGCGAGGGAGAGATTGTGGAACCAACATGCTAACTACTTAATGAGCATCAGCACATGAGAAAGAATAAAACAGAAAAACTCCAACAAATTGTGATTTTTGACAAAATATGATACTTGCATTCACGAATTTGTGAGGGCGTTGATTGCTACATTCAATAAAAAAAATAACTTTTATGCGATTAAGTTTTACAAAATTCATTCTTTCACCGTGACGGGTTCATCACCTACCCAAAGTTTTTATTTATTTATTTTTTGGGGGAAGGGTTGAAAGATAAATTTGCACGTTTAATACCATCAACCACATGGCTTAACTTTATATATATTATACTTAGGAGGCCAATTGAGTTAAGAAAATAATCACATATTCTTCGGACCACCTTGCACGACAGTGACGAGTCAATGTGCGCAATGAAATGTGGAAAAAATAATGTATTCACACTATAATTCGTTATAAACATTGGAGAAAATTATCATGGGAAAAAATTATAGTTCACCCACTTAAAGTTTCATTCTTTTTCACTTTACCCACCAATGATCTTAAAAGTTGCACATTATCTCCTCATGGACATAAAAACGGTGTTAATTTGAATATCATCTTCTCCGATCTTTGTCTGAGGAACAAGGTAGGTAGCTTTATGGAACTAACCTATTAGAAATTCCGGTTAGTAACCGCAAAATCATGATCTTAACAATTTAAAATTTTATTCACATTTTAATACCAAAAAACTCTTTGGTCCTGGATGAAATTTTTATGAGCTTTTAATAGTGTATTTGCGACATAGGAAAAAATGGAATTAAATAAACACTAATTGGCATCACTATCAAGGTTTGGTTACAAATAAGCTAGCTCATATCTTATTAGCTTAGTTAATAAGATATAAATTAACTTTTTGAAATATTTTGCATTCTAACTTATCGAAAAAAATAAGTTCTAATTAATTAGCTTATTTGAATAGCTTATAACTTATAAGCTACTACTTATTAAATTTTTTTTCAAATTTAACCTTACTCATTTTATTATTTTACAACATTTGTTTTTCATAACGTAGATCTAAATATCTTTTTTAGCTTTAATGTAATTATACCTTTATTTTAAACTATATTATATAAAAGTATGTATGTAAATAAATATTTATGTTATAAAATATAATTAATTAAATATTAAATATTACATTCTTATTTTAAATATTTTAATTACATTAATATAATTTGATCTTTAAATAAATATGAATTACTTTAATTTATATTTATATTTCTATTTCTATAAATAAATCATTTTATTTTTTTTACAATTTTAATTACTTCAACTGCCAATTTTGTGAAGTATTTATTACACAATTAATTAATTTATTAATTATCAATTATTAGTTATAAGCTTTTAGTTAGTCTATTAGCTATTAACCAACCTATTAACTATTAGTATACTTATTAACTATTTGTATGAAATAAAGCTTAGGTTAAAAGGTAGTCTATTAGTTGTTAATCAATTTATCAACTATTTATATGAAATAGAGCTCATGTCAAAAGGTAGTGGATGAATATCTTGAACTCTTGAAGGAGAATATTAAACATTTAATAAAATAGATTCTAGTAGTTGGAGATATATATTAACATGAAAATTTGTAGTTGAAGATACGTGATGTCAAGTCATGTAGCTTTTGAATCCTTTGCTTGTCACAAATTTGAAAAATTGGAGGAGTGCACACTCATGGCAAATTAACGTGATTTAGATTTAATATTTGTATCACTTATATTAGGAGAATCATATTAATTATGTAATTATTTGGGAGAATCATATTCATTATGGTAATTATGTAATTATCTCATTCCAATCTCATTTAAGAAATCTTGTACATATCATAATCAATCATAATCAATACATATCGGGAGTGATTCTAGGAATAAGAATCATGATCAATCGTGACCAATGCATATAGGAAATTTCGGGAGTTTGTTCCCTTCATGACTTGTATATATTAGACACATTTTTTATTGGAAAGGGAGATATGAAATTACAATAATAGTCATATTTTATTATGGTGTTAAAGGGGCAGGACAACCTAACCACTACGTGATCATGGCTGGGCAAGACATGAAGAAGGCTAATGCCACACAAATGCAACAAACTCATGGTACAACAGACATATAAACAAGGGGAGTCACTGATAAACGTGAATCATTTCCTAGGTTGAGCGATGATCAATAGATAACCCTACAAAACATTCTTAATAGCCACAAGAACATTACATCCATTGAAAAACTCACTAGTAAGCAAGTGAAAAATTCTTGGTTACTAGATACTGTGCCTTCAAATCATATAACAGGTGATCTTAGTTTATTAACAAATATAATTGATGTCTCATCTTGTCCCATTAGGCTACCTGATGGAAGAAATACAATTGCAAACAAGGAAGGAACAATAAATTTTGGGAAAATCCTAACCTTGAATAATGTGTTATATGTGTGCAATTTGACATGCAACCTTATTTCTATCTTTTAATTGATATATGACTCAAATTGTGCAATCACTTTTTCTAATAAATTATGTGTAATACAGGACCACACTTCGAGGACAATGATTGGTATGGGTGAACATTAGAATGGGATCTATCATTTTCGCCTAATGATCTTTGTGTAGGTGTGCAAAGCAAATGGAATTGACTCCTTTACCATGTGGCATAGGCATATAGGACATCTTGGAAGTGAAATAATTAATTTACTTCTTGGTATTCAAATTAGTGATAAACATTAAAAAGTTTATGATATTTGTTTGAGAGCTAAGCAAACAAGAGATGTTTTTATTCTAAGTCAAAATAAAGCCATGAACCCTTTTATTTAATACACTGTGATGTGTGGGGTGCTTATTGTGTTTGCTCTTTTTGTGGTGCTTCCTATTTTTTAACCATTGTGGATGACTTTTCTCATGTTGTATGGATTTATTTATTAGCAGAAAAGAGTGAAGTTAGGAACATTCTTAAAAAATTTTGTGCTATGGTGAACACTCAATTTAACAAGTCCATAAAAATTGTGAGAAGTGATAATTGAGCTAAATTCAAAGCTTTGAAATCCTATTTCATTGAACATGGAATAATTCATCGAACTTCTATGGTTAACACCCCTCAACAAAATGGTCATGTGGAGAAAAAACATAGGCATATTTTAAATGTAGCTCAAACTCTTTGATTTTAAGCTAATCTACCTATTGGATTTTAAGGAGAATGTGTTCTTACTACATGATACTTGATAAATCGCACTCCTACCACTCTTCATGAAGGTAAAAGTCCTTATAAAGTGTTGTTTGGTAAGATCCCCATTCATTCTCATATTCATATTTTTGGATGTTTGTGTTATGCCTATAACTGACCTTACCAAAAGGACAAGTTTGGTGAGAAAAGTCAAAAATACATTTTTGTAGGATATTCTTATGGGAAAAAAGTATGACATCTCTATGACTTGAAGAGTGGGAAATATTTTGAGCCTTATGACGTGTTTTTTGAAAATGAGTTTCCTTTCATTGATCATTCCTCTATAATAGATAAATCTCATGCCCCCACACAAACTTTATGAAATGATGGATCTCCTTTCATTGATGAATTTAGCACATGTATGCCTGGTGTAAGAAGAAGTAGTGAAGTTAAGGGACATGTTGGGGATGTACAAGAGGGTGGTTCAAATCCAAGTTCCTTAAATGAGAATGTTGTGCTAGCACCGCTTACAAATGAACCTCTTGGTCGAGGTCACAAAGAATATCATTCGCCAAGCAAGCTCAAAGATTATTTATGTCATAATATAAGCTATGATAATGACCCCATTACTAAGGCACTCACTCCATCACAATCTTATACCCTATTACACACTATGTGACTCATAATAATTTTTCTATGAAACATAGACAATTTCTTGTAATAGTGACTTCTGGACATAAGCCATCTCAATTCTCAGATGCTATCTAAGACCTTTTATGGTGCAAAGCCATGAAAGAAGAAATAAATGCTCTAGAAAGGAATGGCACCTAGATGTTAACAACACTTCCACCTAGAAATAAAGTTATTAGTTGTAATAAGTGTACAAGATTAAATATAAATTATATGGGACCATGGAACATCATAAGGTGAGACTAGTTATTCAAGGAGATAGTCAGAAGGAAGGGATTAATTATACTGAGGCTTTTGCACTAGTTATGAAGATGGTTATAGTTCGAACACTTTTAGTCGTTGTAGTTGCTTGATCATGGATACTACATCAGATGGATGTTCATAATGCTTTCTTGCATGGTGATCTAGAAAGGAAGTTTATATGCAATTACCTCTTGACTTTTCTAGTGCAGATCCTAGGAAAATGAGTAAGCTCCGAAAGTCCTTTTAAGGCTTGAGGCAGGTGCCACGAAATTGGTTTGCAAAACTTGCTGCTACATTGAAAAAATATGGGTTCAAATAGTCCTATGCCGATTACTCACTTTTCACTTATCACAAAGGAAATGTGATTTTGAGTGTCCTAGTGTATGTTAATGATCTCATCATTGCAGGAAACAATAGAGATGTGATTGAATTATTCAAGTGATATCTTAGCACAGGCTTCCACATGAAGGATCTTGGCTCTTTGAAGTATTTTTTAGGTCTTAAGGTGGCCTAAAGACCTCAAGGGGTTTTCTTGTGTAAACAAAAGTATGCTTTGGATATCATCTTAGAAATTGGGTTATTGGGAGCCAAACCAGCTAATTTTCCTCTTGAGCAAAATCATAGATTGGCTCTTGCTAATAGAGCTATTTTGGAGGATCCAGAGAAATATCATCATCTTGTTAGGAGACTTATCTATTTAACCATCTTTTAACCTGAACTTAGTTACTATGTGCACATCCTAGCTCAATTCATGCATTGTCCTCATCAAGAACATTGGGATGTTGCAATAAAGGTGATTCAGTATTTGAAAGCTAATCCAGGACAAAGGATCTTTCTTTGGTTAGACAATGATTTGTACCTATATGTTTACTGTGACCCTGATTAGGCTAACTGTCCTCTCACTAAATGCTCATTAATAGGATATTTTGTATTATTGGGCCAATCTCCTATATCTTGAAAAACTAAAAAGCAGCCATAGTTTCCCATTCATTAGCAAAAGCTAAATATAGGTATATGGCTACTATAACTTATGAATTGAAATGGATTAAAACTCTTCTAAGTGACTCATAGGTATTACACCCTCAACCTATGTGACTTTATTGTGCTAGTCAAGTAGCCATTCATAATGTAGCCAATCCGGTGTTTCATGAATGCACTAAGCATATTGAAGTAGATTGTCATTTCATTTATGATGAAATCCAAGCTGGCAACATCGCCACTATGCATGTAAGGACCTATAATCAGCTTGTAGATATCTTAACTGAAGCTCTTGACAAAAAATAATTTAGCTTTCTCTTGGGCAAGTTGGGCATTCGAGACTTACATACGCTAACTTGAGGGGGAGTATTAGGAGAATCATATTCATTATGGTAATTATATAATTTTCTCATCGCAATCTCATTTAGGAAATCTTGTACATATCATGATCAATCATAATCAATGAATATCGAAAATTATTCTAGGAATAGGAATCATGATCAATGCATATAGAAAATTTCAAGAGTTTGTTTCCTTCATTACTTGTATATATTATACACATTTGTTATTAGAAGGAGAGACATGAAATTACAACAATAGTCATATTTTATTAACATATATCCATAGTCTTGGTTATGAACTACACATTTGTTATTTTTCCTCTACTACTATAACTTTAAATACCATTTCTTTAATCACAAGTTATAAATACACATAATACTCTTTCATTTTTATATAAGGAAATAAAATTTTCATATGAAAAATATCATTCAAAAACAATTGAGCCTCAATAATTATAAAAAGGATTTCAATTGAATTGTTGAATGTGGGGAAACCCATAATGGGTGAGCCACATCATCATGATATTTAAATTTTAAATTTAAATTTAAAGGAAAATAAAATTAGTTATTTTTTATAACTGATAATAAAGTGAGTGATTAAGATAACCACTCACATATTACAAAAAAGGGATAACCACCTAAAAAAGAGAGAGAGAGAGCACATCAGAATACATTCAGTTAAAAATTTCTCGAGAGAATATACTTTCCCTCTTAGAGTGTGTGGTTTTTGGTGATAGTTGTTGTGGACATAAAGCAAAGAGTTACAGCATCAGATCAAGATAGAAATAACAAGTATATATATTTTCTATATTGATTTAAATTATTAATTTTTTTCAACATTGGTATCAGAGTCAGGTTGATTTGATGGTTGTGATTCTTAACATGTATTAAATGTAATTGAATGCAAGGCATGTATTGTGTGAAATGCACATGTTGTTTACTGTGTATATGATAAGCAAATTTTTTTTTGCCAAAAGCATGTTTCTTATTTTTGCTTTTATGACATGAAAAATAGCCATTGGATGTAAAAAAAATTTTTATTCTTCTATTCTTAGAAAAGTAATGTTAGGGATGAATTCTACATTAGAAGGAACACATAAAACATTCATAAGACACTCCTGAACAACAAAAAACAAGAAGAACACCAAAAGACTCCATAATGCCCATAATTATAAAATACTAGGTCCCGTAGAAAATAAATTTTTTAGGGCATCAAAATTGGTATAGAATTGTGGAACATAAATTTATGAGAATTTTGGCTTTTGAATCCCCCAAAATGGAGCTCTGGATCAAAAGTTATAACCAAAAAATCATTTTGAACCGCACAGATCCAACTAGGTCTGGTCGATACAGTTAACCTAGTTTGAGGTCAAAGATGACCTAAATGACACATCGTTTTGGCCAGCAAGTAAATAGCACATCGTTTTAGGGTCTAGCCCATCTAAACGAAAGCCAAAATGACACATAATTTTGCATAAGGCAAAAACAACATGCTGTTTCAACCATACCAAAAAAAAAAAACTCCTCACTCTTAGGATTTGCACGTGTGGGCTATCCCTCTACCCAAATGCCATGTGTCATATACCAATGGAAAGAGAAAGAAAAGTTCTTTATGGCTAGCCGGCTCCGGTGGCCGAAAAAGCCCCATATAGTGCACGTAGACGTCACATGCCGTCAGTAAGAATTGGCAAATTCTATTTTTTTTGGATTTTTTCATATCGGATCATTGTAGAGGCACACGTGGGTGCATGCGATGTCCTTTTGAGGTATGGTTTGATCTTAAAAATCCCTAAATTCAAGATCTACACATTGGTATACAATTTGTACATTTTTTTTGGAATTTTTATGACATTATTTTTATTTAAAAAGTGGCAAAAATAATGCATTTTAACTGTATTTTATATCTATTTTTGGTAAATAGGCATGGAACAATGGTTTATGGAAAAATATGATCCATATGACTTTATGGAAAGTGTAGAAGAAGACCTTAAAGAGTCAGATTGGATAGATATCCCAAAAGACCTCACAGAAATGATGCGCTTATTATATCAAAGAAATGCACGTACAATGTATCCTATGGAAGCCTTCCTGCATGAAGTTAAAGCCTTAAAAGCGGGCCTTAATTGTAAAGGAAAAGTGTTTCCTAATCATTTTTGGGTTCGTACCTTGTTGAAAGAAATTCCAGATGATAATTTCTAGACACTAATTAAAGAAACACTATGACAACGCAAATATTATAAGTTGGGAATTGTCAAATACATTAATCTTGAAAAATGCATGGAAGAGCTAAGGCTACAGGAAGTCTGATATGTCAAAACAAATTGGAGTAAAACAATCCTGATGTCATAATTCCTAAACATGAAAAGTACAAGACATTTTAGACACAACACTTTAGGGAAGCAAATACACCTGAAAGGTCTAATCAAAACCATGAATGTGCACAAATTTAGACCAATTCACTCCACAAATCTACCAAAATTATTCAATACTTTCAAAGAGATGAAGACTTTGAATTCAAAATAAAAAGCCAAGATAGAAACATCAGCTATTAATTTTTATGGACTTTTCATATGTCTTTATATTTTGTTTGATGAGATTGGTTTTCTGAACTTAATATGGTTTGTTGAACTTATTTATTAGTTAATGAATGTTTAATCTCTTTATTTCATATACCTATATCTTGTGGAATCCTACATTTGAGTGGGAGCTCTTATATTGTGATTTTTTCTTGAAAATGATACAACATATGATATTTGCATAAGAATGATCTCGATAAAAAATAATGATAGTATTTAGGCAAATATGCGATAGGGGTATGACAAACGTAAGCTCCTGACCATGAACTAAGTACTGTCATTATTATTTTATGCAAGAATGATGCAAATAAATGACATTGTATACTCATAGGTGATATTATGATTTAGCAGAATGGCTAGCAAGAACATAATTGTCAAACTAAACAAATGTGACAAAATGAATGGGGATAACTGGGATATTTGGCATTGAAAAATATCTTATATCTTAGAAGAGCAAGATGCTCTTGAAACCTTAAACCATGTCGTGATGGAACCCAAACATGGGAACACAAACTAACATAGAAAGGATGTTAAGGTATATATTATTTGGAAGAAAAAGAATAGTATCACTTGGATTACACTTTTAAGTGCAATTGCGAATAACCTTAATGTGTGAGTATGAGGATTACCCAATTACCCAAGGTATGTGGATTACCCTAAAAGAGAAATTTGGTGATACTTTTGCTACCAAACTAATGAGATGCACAATCAAATTTAACACTTATAAACTTCATCTTAATACACTGATGAAACAACATTTACATGAAATGCCAAATATGATTTGTGAATTAAAAGTTGTAGGACATACACTTTCTGATGAGTAGCAAGTGCAAGCTGTAATTAGGTTGCTTCCTGCAAGTTGGGAACATATGAAGGTTAACCTAACTCACAACAAAAGCATTGTTACTTTTGATGATGTGGCGAAACATCTAGAACTCAAGGATGAACGTTTGGGGGCTTATAAGTCCTCTAGATAAGCATACATAGTGGAGGGAGCAAGACCCTCAAATTCCAAGTTTAAGTTCAAGAAAGGCAAGAAGTTCTAGAAAAGAAAATCTGGGCTCAACTTTAAGGGTAAGAAACTTTCAAAAAGAAAAAGGGAAAGAATGGCTCAAAGAACTTTGATCTTTAGAAGATCAAATGTTATACTTGCTAGAAAAAGGATCATTTTGTTTCAGATTGTGCTCTACAAAATGAATAGAATAAGGTATTACTGGATACTAAACCTACACATTTTTCATTTGTTTCTAGTATTATTTTTTTAACAAAATCTCTTCCTTTATGAATTTTGAACTTAGGAGCTATAAACCATGTGAGCAAAGATCAAGGATCCTACATAGAATATCATCCATTGTCGAGTCAAAGTAGATGGATTTATGTTGGAAACAATGCAAGGATTAAGGTTAAGGGCATTAATACATGCAAATTGGATTTGCATGGTAGAAGAATATTAATCTTATATGATGTACTTCATGCACCTGACATTTGATGGAATTTAGTTTCTGTTTATTCCTTACTTCAATTTGGATTTTCAATTAATTTTTATGACAATGTTGCTAACATTTTTAAGTATAATGTAGTTTATGGTTCTGGCTTTATTTTTGATGGATTTATCATTCTGGATGTTGTTGAAAATGCTACTTATGATTGCTTTACCACTTCTACTTTTAATTTAAATGCTGATATGGACATTTGGCATGCTAGACTAGGACACATAAATCAAAATAGAATGATTAAACTAGCAAAAAAAGAATTGCTAGGTTCAATTTCAAAATTAGAAATGTCCTTATGTGAATATTGTCTAGCTAGTAAAGTAACTAGAAAACTATTTGAAAAAGGGATTAGGGCTAAAACTCCATTATAATTAATTCACTCCTATATATGTGATCCTTTGAGTGTGAAGGTAAGACATGGGGCTTAGTACTTCATTACTTTCATTGATGATTACTCACGATACAATCATATCTATTTGATTTCATATAAGTCAAAAGTATTAGAATGTTTTAATCATTATTTAAATGAAGTTGAAAATCAAATGGATAAGAAGGTTAAAGCACTCAAAACTGATCGTGGATGTAAATATTTATCTGAACAATTTAAAGATCTCTATAAAGAAAAAGGGATAATAAGATAATTAACAATCCTTAGCACTCCATAACAAAATGAAGTAGCTGAAAGAAGAAACATAACATTTCTAGATATGGTTAGGTCAATGATGGCACAGACTAATCTACCTTTTTTCATATTGGGGAGATGCCACATTGACAGCCACTTTCATCCTTAACCCTGTGTCTTCAAAGTCTGTTACATCCACACTCTATGAACTATGGACAAAATGTCAACCTGATTTAAGCATTCTTAGATCATAGGGGTCTACCAAGTATGTCCATGATGCTTCCCATAAATATGAAAAATTAGGTCCTAGATGGAAGAAATATATCCTTATAAGATATTTGGAACTAACTAAGGGATATGTTTTCATTGGTGAAAACGAGGATGGAATAATGACAAAACTTAAATCATGAGACATCACATTTCTAGAAAGTGAGTTTCCTAGTAGAGGAGAAATTGATTGTACTATATATTTTTATAGCTACAAGATCAAGTGGATAATATTAACTCTTATCTACTTTATTCAAGCGAAAGTTCTCAAAGAGTACATACTGATCCGAGTGGGAGCTCTCAAAGAGTACATACTAATTCGAGTGGGAGCTCTAAGAGAGTGAGTGAGAGCCTTGTATTTAGGGATGATATAACATAGAGAACCCTACTACAGAAAAGTAAAGAGAAAGTATACCTAAAAGATTATTTTCAATTAAGAGATTAACTCTTATGGTTACTCTTTAAGATGAAGAAGAGCCAAGAACAGTTCAAAAGGCTTTAACTTGCCTTGCTAAGGAACATTGGAAGAAAGCAATGGAGAAAGAAATAGGCTCAATGAAAACTAACTAAGTTTAGGAACTAGTTGACCTACCATTTAGCTGAAAGGCAATCGAGAACAAATGGGTTCTTAAAATTAAAAGAAAAGTAGATGGACCAATTAAAAGGTATAAGGTTCGACTAGTTGTAAAAGGATATACACAATAGGAAGGAATAGATTATGAGGACACATTCTCACTTATTGTACATTTCAAATTAATAAGATTACTCCTAACCATAGTAGCAAATCTAGATTTAGAATTACGTCAAATGGATGTAAAAACCACTTTTCTCAATGGAAAACTGAATGAAGAAATCTATAAAGAATAAGTAATAGGTTTCACACAAAAAGAAGAAGAAAAGAAAGTCTGCAAAGGCCAAAGGCTCATTTATGGACTCAAACAGTCACCCAGACAATGGTATTTGAGGTTTCACCAAGCTATAACCTCATATGACTTCCAAATGATTGAAGAAGACTATTATGTTTACATCAAGTGATATGAAGGTAATCTTGTGATATTATCCCTTTACGTGGATGATATACTATTAGTTGGGAATAATTTGAATTTGATTATGGCTATTAAGGAATGACTATCCTCGAATTTTGAGATAAAAGACATGGGTAAAGTAGATTACATTCTTGGAGTCAAAATTTTTATAGATTGTTCCAAGAAACTTATTTCTCTTTCTCAAGAAAATTATATATGGAGAATCCTTAAGAAATTCAATATGAAAGATTGCAAACTCATGGATACCCCTGTAAATAAGAGTGAATTGTTAAGTCAAGAAATATGCCCTTAAAATGAATCTGAGAATAAATTAACAAAAAAAGTTCTTGGTAATCTAATGTACACAATGATGTGTACGAGATCAGATATTTGTCATGTAGTTGAACTCGTAAGCAGATACTAGTCAAACCCTAGATAGAAACATTAGAAAGCTATCAAAAGAATATTAAAATATCTGAAGGGCACAATTGATTATGTGCTATGCTATCAAGGAAACAATTTATTCTTGGCCAAATATTCTAATGCGAATTGGGTAGGAGACCTAGATGAGCAAAAATCCACATCAGGATACTCATTTTTGCTCAACAATGGTGCCATATCATGGTGTTGTAAGAATCAAACATGCATTACATTGTCAACAATGAAAACAGAGTTTGTAGTATGTTTTGTAGCAGTATAAGAGGTTATATGGCTGAAAAAATTTATAGAACATTTAGGGATTTATGGTGAAAATTCAAATCCCATCCTGATATACTGTAACAGTCAGATAGCCATCACTTAGATAAAAGATCCAAAGTATTATAACAAGATTAAGCACATTGACACAAAATACCATTTTGTGAGAGAAGTTATAGCGTAGAAAAAGGTCACCATTCAACATATTCTTACACAAAAGATAATAGCAAATCCTTTTACTAAGCCTATACCTAGAGATATGTATATTGAACATGTAAGATCTCTTGGTATGCGTAGAATGTAATCGAACAATTTTTAAATTGAAATGAATGAATTATATTTTAATTCAATTACAAATGTCATAATAAATGTATGAGTATACAAATGTCTAGTATGTCGTACAAGTTGATAAGATTGGTTCTCTCACATGAATAACTGCCTGTGACATTCATGAGGAGTGGGCAGAGATGAGACATGTGTTTACTAACATAATAATGAAAAATGTTATATTTTCATAGAGAAGTAATACAAAATAAAATATGTCGTCTCAACAAGATAAAGTTGAGATGAGATCCAAAATACAAATATGGATCGATTTGTGAATTCTCCCACCTTACACAATACCTATAATCAATAATGAATTCTTCATATACTGACATCAAATGAAATTAAATAATGTAGAAGAATTCAATTTAGGTATTATGTGTACCTAAACTAAAGTTTGTATGGTGTTACTAATAAAATTGACATACACCCTTGTACTATAAGGGAAACACCATAACATATGATTCATACCACATGTGCAAAAAAATCATAAATGAGAAGCAAATGAAAGATTCCTAGTTCATTGTTATGTGAGTCCCAGAAAAGAAAATTCTTTTCATAGATACATTTTGATTTTGACGATATCATGAAGAAATAATATATTGTTCACTACCTTAGTGTATATCTTATGATCATGATATATACAGTCTAAGAGGTAAAATGTTAGGAAAGCAACTATTTCAAATCAAAGTGATCTACGGGCGAGAGGAAGATTTCCCAACATATATACAATTATGCTAGCATCTGAGACATGTCTGTTATAAAGTTAATTTTGATAACATCATAAGCATGGATGCTATGCATTTGTGAATGGCAATATGAGCTTGCAATAAAGCTCACAAGGGATGGGAAAATCTAAGGCATCTGAGGCACAATATAAATAAATAGAAGATAAAGTTATTTTATGCTAATTCTGTGTAAGAAATTCTAGTACAAAAACACCTAAGATGACGTCATACCCGTATGGTCACAATAATGCACCAAGTATGAAAACCCAAAAGGAAGTGAAGGTTATATGATGTTGTTCATCCCATTATGTGTGAGTGGGAGATGATGAATGTGGGGACACCTATAATGGGTGACCCACATCATCATGATATTTAAATTTTAAATTTAAATTTAAAGGAAAATAAAATAAGATATTTTTTTATAACTGATAACAAAGTGAGTGATTAAGATAACTACCCACATATAATAAAAAGGGGATAACCATCCAAAAGAGAGAGAGCACATCAGAATATATTCAGTAAAAAATTTCTCCAGAGAATGTACTTTCCCTCTTGGAGTGTGTGGTTTTTTTGTGATAGTTGTTGTGGACACAAAGCAAAGAATTCCTAATTCCTAGTGATTCTTGGCTACTGCATGTAGAATACAATATTAGATCAAGATAGAAAGAACAAATATGTATATTTTCCGCATTGATTTAAATTATTAATTTTTCCCAACATGAACTATTTTCACTACTTGGAATTGAAGAGTTTTGAGTAATAAGCCTTTAAAAAGTGTAATACATATCTCAAAACTATTTCTATCCTGTTCCATCTCTATTCACAATTTTTTGTCACTCCATCAACACCTTATTTTCTAACTCTAAATGTATCAAATTTTTGCATAATAAATAATTATATATGCTTAAGTATGTACATTTATAAGTATACTTATATTATTTTTTATATGTGGAAAAATATGAACAAGTAAAACCAATTGAAGAACAGCCATGAAACTAAATGAAATTTTAACAAACATACCATATATATTATTTGTAAAATTGAAAGAAAAATGGATAAAAATAATGTTGTTAATTTTACTTTAAATGGCTTATTTATTGAAAAATAAATATATTCTAAAAAATAATTACTGTGGAAGTAAAAGATATATTATTTACTACTATATACTTAAAACATATTTCTCAAGATGTCATATTCACGTTGAAATTTGCATCCCTAACAGTACCCTATAACCTCATACCTAATTCCACCACCGAGCAAAATGTCATTTTCATGTTGAAATTCTTTGAACCACTTTCCACGCGCCAGTGACGAGTCAATACGGGCAACGATAAATGAGAAGACAATACATTTACACTGTAATTTATTATAAACATGTTTTTCCAGCGAATTTCAAGAAATTATTTATGTGCTAACTTTTAAAATGTTAATATTAATAGTTTATATTATATGTTATGTTTATCCATTCTTTAACAGTCTTTTTTTTAAGCATTTTATTATTTCTATTATTGTTCGGTGCAAATAAATTTAGAATGAATTGTAATCTATCATTGATTCAGTGTTGTGAATTTATATTAATAAATTGATAGTTCCGATTTATTCAAAATTATTTTTAAATAATTCTTTTATTTATTTATATTTTGTTAACTCGCATATCATCCAATATCAAATAGTGTAAATTTACATCAGCTTGGGAGCGCTGTACTATAAACATAATGGGAAGTTAGAGTACGTAGTAAATTTTATTTTTTAAATTAAATGCTATCACTCTAATATATGCGTGAGGGTTCCTCATGGATGTAGTTAGGGAAGTTTTGGGGGGGGGGGGGTTAAAATATAATTTATTTAAAATTGTAATTTATTTGTTTTTGAAGGGTTAAGTATGATTAAAAAAAGTCATGAGAAAAAATAATAATTTTTGAAACCTTGGGGTGGAGCCAACCCAAAGCACATGAAGGCTTCCTCCTTTTTCAGAGCACGTCGTTACGATTTTTTTTTCTTTTAAGCAATGTTATTTAAAACTAATTCGTTTAAGAATACGAATAAAATGATGAATATGACATTCAATGAGAAATTCGGTTTAAAGGAGGTTGTCAGAAATATATAAATCAGATTCAGTCCAGAACTAGACTTTATATTTGTTAATTGAAACATATGAAGGTTAATAACTTCAATCCAATGTTTCATTTGAACCAAAAAATTATACCTATTAATTTATTAAAAAAATAAGAGGTATCAAAATTAATTTCTCACTGTAAATAATTTTTTAATTAATAAATATGTTTATTATAAAAATGAGAGGTGATGAAAGAAGTTGATTTAAATATTTTAAATTTATATTTTTATTAAAATTAATTAAATATTTTTACTATTTTATTATTATTTTTAAATTAGTACTGTAATATTTTTCTAATTAAATTTTACATGTAAATATAGAGATTAAAAATATATATATTGCGGATCTCATATGCTAACTACTTAATGAGCATTAGTACATGAGAAAGAATAAAAAAACTCCAACAAATTGTGATGTTTTACAAAATATAATATTGCATTAATGAATTTATGAGTGTATTGATTGCTATATTCAATAATAAAATAATTTTTATGTGATTCAGTTTTACAAAATTCATTCTTTTACGTAATGGGTTCGTCCCCCACCGAAAATTGAAAAAAAAAAAAAAGAAAATAAGCCCATATTCTTCGGACCACCCTGCACGCCAGGGACGAGTCAATGTGCTCTCCTCTTTGCTGAATCAAGTCCAATTTCACCCAAAAATCTTTACATTATGACTTAATATTAATACATAATTTTAATAAAAATTATATTTGTAGCCATTCGAAGCTCACTTCTTTGTTGAATCAGTTCCTTTATCTAAAAAACATTAAATTACGATTTTGATTTAACAAAATTTTTCTTTCGTATTTATTAATGTTTTTGTCTGGCCAAAATCATGTTAACCAATTTCACTTAAAAAGTGGAGCGTCAAGATTTTTAAAGACTAATTTAAAATTGGAATAATTTTTTAAAAAGATATGAGTGTTATTTAAAATTGGTTAATTCAAGGATCAAAATGTTTTGGAAAAGAATTTAAGCTTTGATCTTTCAGTTTTTCAAAAATATTTTCAAATTTGTTTTTGTAACTTTTTCGCTTCATTTTGAAGAAAGCAATTTGATTTTGTTACTAGGGCACGGCCCTAATCACGTATACCTAATTGACTCGTTGAAATTAAGGTCATGTTTGAAGGACATCATAGATAGGATAAAAAAACATGATAATATAATATAGTATCATGAAAAAATATAATATAGTATAGTGTCATGAAAAATTAACTTGTGATATTATCAAGTGTGTGATATAATTAATTTGATAGTGCAAACTTATACTATTGAGTATTTGTTATCATTTATATATATATATAATATGGTAGTAATAAAAAAATTTACTTAGAAAAAATTAACCTTATTTTAAAATAGTTTCTGTTATAGTTATTTTATAATATTCAATAATTATAATTTTTTAATATTTTATATTCAATTAAATTAATAGTAATTGATATATTTTTATGTTTTACCTATCTTTTAAGTAAATAATAAATATTAATTTTTTAAGGCTAAATTAAGATCAACAATAATTATTAATGAGAGTAGAGAATGATAAGATTTATTTTAATCATATTCTGTTACATCAAGTCCAAAGGTAGAGGATTAACCTCTATATTATATATTAGCTATAATATTCTTTGTCTCTTATCATGACAAATGTCACTCTCATAATTTACCATATGTTAATTTATTATTTTTAATAAAAAAATTATTTTTCATATTTTCTATACAAGAAAGATAAATTATAAAATAAAAAAGTATTTATCCTTATAATATTAAATCAATTCCCAATAAAAATTTAAATTTAAATCTCTACTTATCACTAGAATTCACATTACCTATTTTTTATTCTCATAAAAATCTTCCCATATTATATTTATGTTTCACTTTTTTTCTTTTTTCACTTTGAACCACTTCAAAACTATCATTTTATCTAAGATGAGAGTTTAATCTTCATCTTCAATATTTGTAAGTTCACAATTATCTAATTATTTCATTCTCATAAAATTATTTTACTCTCAACAAAAAACTTCTCAAACTATATTTAAATTTTGTTTCTTTTCTCTTTCTAACTTTAATCACTTAAAACTATCATTTTCTTTGAAATAAGAGTTTTCATCTTTATCTTCAATATCTGTAAATATTCTCTTTTACTATTTTCAACCATTTGTAGTTATTCAATCTAAAATTTCTATCATGTAAATTCTTTTTTATGATTTCTATTACTTTTTATATTATTGTTATTACAGTTTGGTTGTCCTTTGTTATAAGTACTTTATTTTATTGAATTTTTGCTTTTCAGGAAAAAATTGTAGCCTAATTGGTTCTTATTAACTTAATGGATTCTTCATATGTGAAATTGCAAAAGTGTACATTTTCTATATAGTTTATTTTATTAGGTAAATTTTTTTGCTACTCCACATTGTTTAACAAGAAAAACACAATTTTGGAGAAAAATTATCGAAGGAAAAGAGCTACCATGTGAACATATGGATTACATGGACTATCAATTATGAAATTTACAAATTTATAGTAGATAATACATATGAATAGATCATTTTTTATTATCTTAGATTTGTATAAAAATATTAAGATTAACAAACATAAAATTTTCTATTTTAAAATTTGAAAATAATTTTGTCTTTATCTTCTAATTTTATTTGAAAATTTTCTTTTTTTTATTTTCATTTGATTTGATTAAAATTTTTTTATCCTTATCTTCATCTCATTTTACATTCAACTTAAAATTTATAAATTTTTATCTATAATGCATTTTCTCTTTATCTTCAATTTGATAAAATCATTTTTTATTTCTATAAACAAATGAACAATTCAAGGTAGACTTGTCTAATAATATTTATCACTAAATATCTCAATAATTCATTTTCATTTGGTAGATTCTTACTACGATAATTGTAACTTTATTTTTATTTTATTGTCTAATTAATTATTTATTTTTTATATTATGTTCTTAAATAATTATATTATATTTCTCACTTTTTTTCTCCTTCATGTCATTAACAAATTTTTCTTAAACTTTGACTAAGAGGTAGATTAATTATTTTTTTAAAGATTTGATACCTACTACACATTTTTTATTGTTTACTGTTTTATATTTTTAATTATATTTTGAGAAGAAAATTTTATTATAATACACTATTTAGAAGATACTAAATATAAATTTGTCATTTGTGTTTTCAGTAAAAAATCATTTCTCTCTTTTATGTTAATTAAAAAAAATTTAAATATTTGATATCAAAATATTAAATTTTAGTTAACATGTATGTCATAATTTGTGAATTTTAATGAGTTTTTCAATATATAATTATTATTTTTAATAGTTTGTTTTTAAAATTTTATTTTATATTATAACGTGATAAATAAAAATATATTATACTATCATTATAAAAATTTATTCTTAGCATAAATTATGTTATTAAATATTAATATTAATGATAATAATTATCTTGAAAATAGTATTTAATTAATGTGATGTTTGAATCCAAAATCAATTTTTTTATAAAATAAATTTAAAATCAATTATTCACTTGAATGTTGAGTAAAATGAGTGAAGAGATGGATTTTTTTCTTAGATTTGTTGACTACATATTAATTATTTTTTTGTCTAACCCTCCTTAACTATAACTAATACATAATTATAATATTATATTATTAAAATAAATATTTGTTAATAATATAAAATTATTACTTCTAAAAGTTTATTTTGTGTTGTAAGGTTGTAAATAAAAAAAGTGTTACCAATAAAAAAAATCTATTCTTATAATAAATTATGTTATTAAATATTAATATTAATGATAATAATTATATTAAAATATTGTATCTAATTAATGAAATATTTGAATTCAAAATCAATTACTTATTTAAGTTTAGCAAAATTAGAAGAAAAATAACTTTTTCTTAAATTTTGTTAGCTATATATTAATTAAATTTTTATCTAATCCTTTTTATAAATAATTATTATATGATTATAAAATTATATTATTAAAATAAATATTTATCCGTGCAAGATATGGGGTGACATCTAGTTTATCCTATATTGACTGCATAAAACAAACAAACAGGATCACTTTATATTATTTTATATAAATTTCAAATACTTGATAAAATACAATATTATTTACATGTCCATCTTATACTGCACACTAAATTGGCCCTAAGTGAATAGTATTCTTCGTTAAACAGACGTGTACTAATGAGTTCATACACGGGCTTTCAAGAAACAAACTTATACCCTTATGTTTATTTATTTGTTTATACCTGACAATATCTAAAATGCAGGCTATTATTTGTGCGCTGTAAGTGTCCTGTCTTGTAACACACCATATTACTTGGCAGGTGTGGTTGGATATATCAGTAATACTCCAAATCTTTCTAACCAAAAAAAAAAAATCCTATTTTAATTCTTACACTTATTACATAAATTATTATATAATGTGATTTTTATCAATTTCATTTTAAAGAGTAATCATAATATTAATTTAGCATATCAATTAAAAAAACCCAACAATATATATATAATCATCAACTTAAAATTCTATTCATTTTTTTAAAAAATATAAATTATGTTAATATTAGATTATACTTAATGAAGTGCTAAATAATATGCACTAACATTAAAATTTTCAAATATATTAATATTTTTTTTGTTTTTCTTAAATATAAAAGTGACAAATCACTTAATATTCATGTAAAGTATTGGATTCAATCTCATATAAGAAGAAAAAGTTCATAAAATAAAGTCAAATATTACTACAATATTAACGATGCTACGAAATATATCTATGTAATTGACATATGAAATTGAGATGTGGACTTGAGGAAAAGTTTATCTTATAAAAAGTTTTGTAATATTATAAGAATTAGTGTATGTTAAGCTGCTCTCAATTACTCTCACTTAATAATAATTATTATTAACTTCCACCATTTGTAGCATGACTTCAAAGTCTTTAGTCGTAAAGTGAATATTTAAACCAAAAATATTATGTACATTGAAAGTAGGGTTTTGAAATTCAGTTTTGATTTTTTTTATATCCATTAAATTGTGCTTTAAGTACAAATTTATCCAATTATAATGCATTAATTGATAACTCTTGATTTATATTTATAATCTAATTTTGAATTTGTTGCATATAATATTGTTATACGGCATAGTTTTTAATCTTAGAGTGAACAATAATTTAGATCAGTGGGAACTGGGAACAAATTAATCTCCCTATCTAATTAAAATGTTAAATAAACAAAGGTGGGAACTTTCCGTACGTCTTGAAGATATTGGTTCAGTGAACATAGATTAGTGGGTACTAATTAATCTCCATATACAATGTTTGCAAATCACAAACGCCCAAGAAAAAATCATCCTTTGTGTTCTTCCTATTAGATTTTCTATTTGTTAGCCTATTAATTCAATACATCAATAATTAACTTAGCAATATATTTTTGCATCTATCACTGAATTTCAATACTAACTTAATGACAATGATAACCTACAACTAACAACCATGCATCAAATTAATGATGAGTGATCCATTGGTAATTATTCTTATTTAGTAATGGAATATTCCATTGCTAATTTTTGTTCTATTAGTAAATTTATCACTAATCTTAGAATTTCTGGAGAATTAGAGGTGTCGTTATTCAAAAATTTAGTACTAATTCCATTGCTAGTCTTGGAGATATTGTTAATATGATACTTGTTTCTATAGTAAGCCAAGTAGTAAATACCCTACATTAAATAAATATCTATTCAACAATCAAAATTTTCAAATTGAATTTTATAAATAAAAAATGAATATCAATATTTTATTTATTTAACACAAAAAATAAAATAAAATCCTTGAATTTCATAAAAAATCATCCTCTAATATATTTTCTTTTTCATTATTTGGCATTTGAAGTTTGTATCGTTCCAGCACTAGTCTATTGGCTTCATTTTTATTTTGAAGAAGTTCTATTTGAGTCCCATTGAATAGTACATTTCCTCGTAAATGAATGATTTCTACCATTCTTACAATGTATTCATTAACATATGTTGCCGCTTAATTCATAAATTTATGATAAAAAATTACAATTTATGTTTGATTTTATTGAAGTTTACATCTTACTATAAATAGCCTTTTGAAACAATCAAATGCTGCTTCTAAATTGGAATTTAAACTCTCTTTTTTTCTGGCTTAAATTACACTTTCGAAATTTACTAAAGAATGCAAAATATAAATGTCGGTCAAAGACAATCATTAAAGCTAATTTACTAGTCTAAAAAATTAATTTAAATTGTTAAAGTAGTCAAGTCTGATACTTCATATACCATATTCAAGTTTCAAATCTAATAAATAGTCTCTATAATGTTTCCCACTCAAAAAGGTGTAATGTTTTAGGCTTTCATGACTCAAGATCTATATCAGATGAAGTATACATCTGATGAGTGTTCTAAAATCATTTGTATCACGTTAGGTTTAACTGACAGAAGACAACCACTAAGTCTGATTCACTTACCTAAAATACCAATTCAAATTGTAAAAATAGTCAAACTTAATGATTTATATACTAGAATCAAGTCTCAAATCTAACATATAATCCTTTATAATAAATTAATAAGAAAATAATTAATCACAATAATACAATCCTTAAAATGCTACACAATTGACAAAATTCACGTGAACAAAAAAAGTGATTAGAACTTGTATATATAGATTTACATGCACTATATTTTATTATTGGTAACCTCAAATCAAATTTTGTGTGGTAGCATTGGTCATCATTTTCATCTCTATAGATATTCTGTTATTTCCAATTACTTTTACATTTAGTGAATCCATACTAATATATAAAATTACATGCACTATCTTACAATTTTATTATAACCTTACAACTCTAGTGGGAAATAGTATTCAAACTCAAATGGATCAATCATAAATACGGATTATTTTTTATCACCATGATTTTTATCCTCAAATATAAGGTAACCTACAAATTTGGCAAAAAATAATTTGTAATTTCTAAATAAAATTTTATAACTTTGTGGATTTGAGAATATGAATGTGGGAAAGATATCTATGAAATATATTCTGACCTGCATAACTCACCATGTGTGCTCGACTATGACGGTATGATTGATTAACTATAGTAAGCATTGTCCTGGATACTTTGAACTATACAACCAAAGAAGGTTTTGATTTTCATATTTACAGGTATTCTATTATCTCCTTGTAGGTTCACATTCAATTTAAATCAAATGAATTAGTTATACCTATTAGTACCTATCCCTTAAATGATAGCAACTAAAAATAATTTAAATTTTAAATTTTAATGGTGGATTAAAGTACCAAATGTGCATTCATAAGGTTTTATCCTCTTTATGGGACAAAAAATACTATACATATAATTACCTCCAATACCTCATGCAATTTTAAAGACAAATTTGTTTGGAAATTAAATATAAAGATATAAACTTAACTTCCATGATCAAATTCATGATAATCTTATACATAGTGTGCATTGCCTCTATGTTTGACGTTCAAATACATGCGTTTTCAATTAGCTTGATCACATGAAATATAAATGATGGCACCCTATGCTTTGTCGATGATTCTTAAAACCAAAAGGATTTTTAGTATATAAATTAATTAAAAATTTGGCATGCACAAGTTATGAATTACTTGCAAGTTCCTTAGCCTTTGATTAGTCAACTTCATTGTATTATATTTTAATAAATAATTAATGGAGAAAATTATTGAACCTAGGAAAGAATACGCACAGTTGGACTCTTTTCTCTTTGAATTGAAATTTGGTATTTTTTTATTCGATGTATTTTTATTTTTACTAAGGGTTTTGCTAACCATAAACTCTAAGGATTATGCATAAAAATTAGCAAATATTACTTATTTATTATTGTTTCAATTTTGAAGAAAATTTTATAGGATAATATTAATCAAGAATATTTATAATATAATTAAAATCAAATTATTAATTATAAATTATATTTTAAAAAAGAAATATTATTAAATAACAGCATAACGCAAACAATCAATACAAGCCTCTTCTCTATGACAGAACAACTTTCAAGAAGGGATCTGGATCGACCAAGTTATAATAATATTAACCTTTTACTCTCCCCTATGTGAGCATTGTAATTTGCATTATGACTTCACTAAACAAAAAATAAATCGACCAATTTTAACCAACTTGGATTTTTTTATTTTTTTTTATTTTTAAAAGAGATAAAAAATATAATTCTTATTTGGAAATTCATTACTTATTTTTTATTGAGATTCATAAATTCAAATTAAAAAAAAAATCTGTATTTCAGGATTCGTAACTTCATCTTTTTTACTGAAAAAGACTGCTTTTTTAAATTGAATTCCTTAATCTCGGCTATTCCTTCCCATGAGACCAAAAGCCTTTTCCGTACGTTTCTTATAAAAAAAATCCAAATCTAATTTTAATACAACCCAATATCATCCACTTGTTTTCTATTAAAAAATTTTATTTTAAAATAATTATAAATTTAATATTATATATTCATTCTTGAATGCAAAATCCATATCAAAAGGCTTTGCTCATGATGACCATTGAATTTTCTCACACGTTCTTTTAGTGGAGGATTGTTTTGGCACAATTTATATATTACATGAAATATAAACATGAATTAAGGTTTTTAACTTTTGGTGTGCATTAGGATATCTCCTCGCCCGATCGGTAAGAAATCAATCCTTTGAAGTATTATTAGGCCTTAAAAGCTAGGGGTTCTCTCAAATGAATTTTCTTCGTACATAAAGCTTAAATTAATTCCAGGACATCTTGTTAAACATATCCGAATCCCTTCCCCCTATATGTTTAAATATTGTGGTAATGCAAATTACAAAGAAGTCAATCTTTACTGTTGTTACGCTTGCCTCTGTAATTTTTTGGATTTCAAAATGAAAGGTTTTTCTTTTTCCATTTTAATCTGACCGCAGACGTAACTTTTTGATAATAGGAGCAGTAACCTAACGCACAAAGGGACTCAATCCCCGGCCCTATATATATATATGGATTATTAATTTCTATATTCATTGGCGGAAATTAGCAATACTAATTCCTTCATTTGAATGTAAAAAATCATATTATAAATTTATAAATAATAAGATAACAAAAGATATTAAAATTAATTTGCTATCATAACTAACAATGTTAATTAATGAATGAATTTATTGTGAAAAAGTAAAAAAAATTAATGAAGTTAATTTAAATATTTTAAATTAATATTTTTTTATTAAATTTACATAAATAAAATTTATTATTTTATTATGATTAAATTAGTGACATTTTTTATTCAAATAAAAAAATAAAAAAATGGAGGTTGCTAATCTCCACACTCTCACAGAGGCAAATTAAAATGCTAAGGTGCGGCTTGCCAACCCCAATTTGCATGATATATAGCATCATCTCTTTTGTCATCATCTCTTAGTTCACGTTCATTTATATCAATCAATGAAAAAAAATGAGTTATATGATCTTATTATAAGATATTGGTGGAAACTAAATATATATTTAATTATTATGTATCTTCGTATCCCATGGAGGCCCTATATTTATATAACTTCCACTAATAAGATAAAAGCTGAATATTTGTTTTGATTTGTTACTTATCTACTGTGTACCAATTTAGTTGAGAGAATTTTACCATCAATTTGGGTTATATAGTTATTTGAGAAATAACGTAAATCAAGTATTATCAGGAATTGTGAGTCATACGATCCTCTGTGAATATTTCATAGTTACAAAGTTAATTATTTAGTTTATATTAATTTAGTATATGTATCTCCAAATTAAGGAATATCAAGCATTACCATCATACAAAGTTTTAGTTCATCTGTTGATTTCATAAATAGAAATACACTCATACAATACTAATTATATAATACACACAATAAAAATGCACTCATGGCAAAAAAATTTCTAATTTTATCTTAAAAATTATTTTTTATAAACTAAAATCCATTTTGCTTGCATCAAACTTATCCCTAACAAAAATCCTTATATCAATTTCATCTCACATAAATAATAAATTAGTTAATTTTGCCTATTTGTTAATATTTTCGTTAATGGATTAATGATTATAGAAATATAATGACTAAAATAATATATAAATAATATGATATGGATGAAAGTAATCCTAAAATTGTGTAAGGTACCAATTCAACATAACTTACATTTGTTAGGAATCAAATAGAAAAAAGAAAAATGAAAAGAATTGATTGATAATAACTTATATTGATTTTCAGTTAACTTTAAATATGCATTTTGGAGTATATATTACCTTAACAATAAAATGTTTGAATTTATAATTAGTTATTAAAAATTTTATACACATACACATAGAAACTTGCAAATCATACTTGTATGTACTTTTTTTAACATGTATAATTACAATACATGTAATTAAATTATTACAACATAAAATCAATTTTAAAGTAATATATTTTTTCATTAGTTATTATTAGTTAAGTTATTACAATATAAAACAAAAATATTTACATCTTTCAAGAAATTTTTATTTTTTCTAAAAATTCTTTCAGTAAAAGTTGAATTATATGAAACAAATACCAATATAAATTATAACTTTAAATTATCATGTATATTTAAATTTTAATTATAAATTAACATTTAATACTATTATGAATTTAATTACATTTGATTTTTTATTGATCCCTCTCAAATATAAGTTAAATTATTCAATCTCTCACAAAGTTTTAGTATTATTTTCATCTCTTATATATTATTTATATCTTATTTTTTATCATTCCATCCAATAAATCATCAAATTATCAATAAAAATAATAATATATGACTAAATTAATCAAATTATTATTTATAAGAGATGAAATTAATACAAAATATCTATGAGGAACAACATTGATACAAGTAAATTTAACAAGGGATCCAAATGGGGTTTTAGACTATTTTATATATATCACACCCTTAAATATAATTTACTTATATTTTTAACATAATGATTTAATTATTATTAAGTTATATATTATTTTCAACAGTTATTTTTTAATTTCTTAAAGAAAGTTTCCTTAATATTACATTAATGAATGTAAAACTTGTTATTACATAATAATTTAATATTACTAATATTATTATAATACATATTCTTATACAAATCTATAATAATATCACTAGTTAGATTACTGATGTAATTGATTTCTTTACGACGCATCTACCTCACTAAATTCACCAAATAGGCCTTTACAAGTAGTATATATATTCATCCCATCAAATTTTATTTTATCTTTCCAAATTTTAGGAAGAAAACTCAATTAATTTGGTTATTTTTTCTCCTATATATTCAGCTTAAGAATGATTTATTTGGTTATAACTTTATCCATAGAATTAATCTATAGTACAAATAATACTTTGCCACATGTAAAATTTTTTAACTTAAATGGTGGCACAAATGATATTTTATCACAAAGATTGTATTTCTATAACTTAATTTATGGCATAAATGATTTTTTATCATAAGTAAAAAAAATTTCATAGCACAAGTGATATTTTGTCATAGGAAATGTTTTCTTATAGTTTATTTTGTGGCACAATTGATGTTTTGCTACAAGTAAAGTTTTTCTATGACATAATTTTTTTTACATTTGTTTGAATTTTTTTATTTCCATAGTAAGATATAAAATTGCCATGATCTTTAAATTTTTATAGCATAATTTATGACATAAATGTTAATTTGTTGTAGTATTATGACATCAATTTTTCAAACAATTGACATTGAAATTGATTGTTTAGTAGTATTTTTGTAAATATCTTCTTAACTTTATATGTATGTTTTCTATCAATCCAACATTGTTTATTTAAGACATTGGTTCTTAATTAAGCCATTGACATGTAATTATTTTATTTGCATAACTTTCATTTGATCATTTATTTCCTATAACTTTTGCTTTTTGAAACCCACTTCCCTATCACCATCTTTGCCATTGAAATTTCTCTGGCAAGTTTCAAACCTCTGCCATGTCTCTTTTACTCTCAAAGTTAGTTTCATGACCATTTTAGTCATCAACAAATTTTTCAAGTACATTTTCCTCTCTCATTTTCATTATATTTTTTAGTATTAGGTGATAAAATATAGCATTTTTTATCATATCTTTTAATATTAAGTGATTAAATCTAGCATTGTCCCATTAGGATGTATATGTATGTGTATAGTGTCATTAAGACAACCTTGTTCATTGTTAAGTTTAAGATTATATTATATGATGCTTCTACGGTTTAGTTGCACTTAAGATATATGGTTATATGTTTATTTAATGACAATGTCATTGCCATTTTTTACTTGTTGCCTTTACAATTGTATGCTATTATATCTTTTGAAAGTATCAATTTATCAGATATTTTAATTATTCCAATTTGCTTCATAGTTATGTAAATTGGTGGAGGAGTTTAAGATAACTTATGTAATCTTAGTTTAGTTGTTTGCATGTAAGTTATGTGTTTTGCCATGCAATTTAGTTCAATATTTTTTATGAGGACTAATCTTATATCTATTACTTCATTCATCATTAAATAATGTCAACCTATAACTTTATTATATATACATGATTGATAATTTTTTTTCTAAATCAAGAATGTAAATCCTTCATTACATGCCTAATGGCCCTCATTCAATACCCAATAAAGGTGTCCCTCATCACTAACTTTTTTAAATATTTTTTAAGGTTATTTTAGTATTATCATGTAGGATTTATGTTTTAGTGATCTTTAAATTGTTCTCAAAATGAGTTGTAGGTGTGCCTTAATGGCTCCTAGGCTAAGGAGGCCAAAGCTAAGCTCTCAATTAGGGAAGAAGTGGTGGGATTAGAAAATCTAATTTTCAATGAAAAAAGCTTCCATCGAATAGCTACTAAAGTTTGAGAGGCTTAATGTGACTCCTATCTAGCTTTCGATCACGTAAGTTTGTACTATCTTCTTTAACTAAATACAAATTAATTTAACTATTTTTTGAATATAGGTTTAGCTCATATCAATCATTCTATGGCCATTGCTATGGCATATGGCAATCAAAGAGTGCTATATATGGATTCCTAAATCTATATATAAGTAATCATTGCCAAATAAGGCTACAAGGTAAGAGTACATTATCAAGGCTTTATTGTATAAGCCTAAGAAAAATGCTACTTTGTATTGTACTACAAGGGGTAAATCTCACTTATGCATTAGTTATGATGTTTTTCTTCTTAAATAGATTTTGATAACTTAGTTATGCCATTATATTGTAATCACCATTGGATGCTTGCTATGGTGTTACCAAAAAGTAAACTTATCTACTAAATGGATCCTTTGTTAAGAAATGTGCAATCTAAGTTAAAGATTTGCTTTTAAAGAGCTCTAACTATAGCTTACAAGTATGACTTCAAACTATAGGTGGGTAGAGCTTTCTAATTTGTAAAAATGAAAGTATGTTATTAATAGTAAGATTTTGTCATGTTTAACTTGGAAGATTATGTATCAATGAGATTAAATTAACCTTTTATTTTATTGAAGTGCCTAAAATAGATTAAGAATGTGGAGTATAGCTACTATATCATGCACTAACATGCACAATTTGTTGTCTTCTTGTAAACTTCCACATAAGGTAGTTACATGCTTATTTACAACTCAACACATGCTAGCATAATTAACTGAGTTAGTCTTGATGGTAACATGTTAATTACATACAAATTGTAATATTTCAAGAACAAGAACCAACCATACACTTAAGAATAACTTGATAATGTCAAAAAGCTTTAGGCACAATATTTCCTCTCAATTAGAGCTTAACCACAATGAATGGGTTTGGGTATTCTTGATATGACTATTGGTTGCAATTAATTAAGTTAGTGAAAATTATTTGTTGATAGTTGGTTCGGTTCTACAAGACTTGTTGTAACTTGTATTGTGATATGTAAATGAGAGTTTAGAAATTTTATATAAAAGCTCCTAAAATTGATTATATTGTTGTCAATTTCTATCTCATTTTGTAATTGTTATGCAATTTGTTTCTATAAGTGTTAGTTAGTTATTTATTATATGTTAATTGGTTGGTTCTAATTGGCACTTTTAAAAAAATTGGTGCATAAAATGATGTAAATTTTCTATCTAAAACCAACATTTTTTTAAATTACAACATTGGTTGTTTATGCAACAATCAATGTCATTTTGTTTGTTAATAGAGTAATGTCATTATACTTTATATTTCAATTTTTTACAAATAATTGACATTTAAAACCTAATATACTAGCATGAGTTGATAATAAAAAGAGTGAAGTAGTGGTGCCATTTGCAATTTTCATCTCAATGTTCTTCTAACTCTAATGAGGTATGCTCTCATTCTAACCTAAAGATGATTATCTTCAATTTTGCATTTTTTCTCACTAAAATTTGTTTCATGAATAAATCTATGTTAACCCATTGCCAAAATTTGTGGGGTTGAGCACTCACCACAAAAATGCAAGATTTAAAAATAAGGATTTATTTAGTTTTTGGTTTCTTAATCTACCATATTTTATTGCCTTTCATTTTGATGCTACTTTTATAGGTTTATACATGTAAGAAATTTGATTTTATTTATCTTTTTTAATATTTGGTTATCTTATCAGGTATTTCTTTATATGAAACATGTACCATTATTTTCTCAAAATTTAATAAATCCTCACCACATTTGCAGGAATTGGACTCAATTGTGCATTTTTTAGGGTATATCAACCTTATATATTGAGCAATGGGTATTAAAAAGGTATTTTACACATCACACATCTATGATTGAGGTATTTAGTATAATACCTCACAATTTTCAAATGTGTTACTATATTCATCATTTAAAATTGCCATTTTTAGTTTCATATGGGAGA
Source organism: Sindora glabra (assembly GCA_020226215.1). Taxonomy (NCBI): domain Eukaryota; kingdom Viridiplantae; phylum Streptophyta; class Magnoliopsida; order Fabales; family Fabaceae; genus Sindora; species Sindora glabra. The sequence continues at coordinate 100,550,120 of CM035226.1, forward strand.
TTTTATTCAATTTCTAGGTATTGTCAAAGGAGATTAGGATTGGGATGGAGGAACAAGGTTAGGGAGTTTGTTTTGTTTTCTCCATTTTCTATTATGCAAGTGGCAGGTCTTTTTTCTTTTTATTTGTTCTCCCAGCTTAGTGTTTTATTAAAGACTCCTTTCCTTCTTTTTGGTGTTTTATTACATGTTCTCTTTTAAGTTTGGTTTCCATGTTTTCAATATTCAATGTCTTACTCTTTTATCTTTTAGGTTGAGGCATAATTTTCTGTTATATAACTATTTCTTTAGTTATTTGGTATGGAGCTGTTTAACTATAGTAAAAGGAAGATGTTTCTCTGGTCTTTTCAAGTGGATTGATAATTTGTATAGAATAGCAATGCAAGTTTTTTGTATTGATGAACTATGCATTTTTCAAAACTTGTTTCCACTCTTCAATATTTTTTCAAATTTTTATTTCTTTATATGCAGTTATGCACTTTTCATTCTTCAAGCTCTTATTCTTCATGATTTTTTCTCACATATTTTTCATCTTTAGAGGCGTATCTTTTTCATATTTTTTCTGGCCTTCCATGAAGCCTTCCTATTATTATTTGATTACCCTATGAAATTCTATTCATAAGGTTCTTTTCTTTGCTAAGATTATCTTGAAGTAGTCTATTTTTTTCATTTATGCATAAGAGTTTAGGAACTCCTATTACACTGAATATTTTCAAACTTTATTGTTTTATTTATTTGCTAAGTGGTTCTATGATTCCATATTGAAGAGACTTTTTTATTATCTGCTTTTTTCTAACCATGTTTTCTATGATTTCAATATTCAATACTTTTCTCTCTTCCCTGTCAGGTTAAGGTATTTTTTTTCTGTCATATGACCCTTTTTCTTTTTTACTTTATGTTTAATGGAGTTAGTAGTCTATAGTACAAGGAATATTTTTTTAGAGGAAGATATTATTCTACTTTAAAATTTGTATGGAGTCAGACTATATTGTTTGTCATGTTTAATACGGATTTAAAATTTGTGGATGATAGGAATGAATGATTTTGATAATTTTAAGTTTTTATGAAATCCGACAAGTTTCGTATTTATGCCGCTTTTGGTTAAAGTTTTTATAAAATCTGACAATTTTTGTCCAGGGTAGCAGTGCATGTTTTTGGTGTTCAAGTTTAAGTTTATATGTAACCTGACATTTTTTGTTCTTTATGCTGATATAGGTGAGGTTTATGAATATACTTTGTGACATTTATTCAAAGTTTTGGTTTTCACTAATTATAAGTCTTTTCTGTATATCATCGGGTCTTACATTTTCCACTTCTCAAACTTATTGTATTCTATGACTTTTTGTCACATATTTTTCATGTTTAGCAATGTATTTTTTTATTATTATTTTTGTTATGTAATCCTCCGGTTTGCTCCATCTCGATAAGTATGAGTCCTCCACTACATAAATCTTTTGATTTGCTGATATAAAGGTTCTCACATATTTTTCTATTATTATACTCTTCCCCAATAAAGTATTTATTTCTGTTATATATACTTTCCTTCGATATCTCATATATAATTTAATGGACGTAGATATTGTTTCTCAGTTGTTATAAAGATAAATTTGTTAGGAAATTAAATGTAGACTTATAAACTAAAGTTCCATGATCAAATTCATGATAACATCGTGCATGGTGTGCGTATTGCCTCTATGATTGACGTTCAACTACACGCGCTTTCAATTTGCTTGCTTGCATGAAATATGAATGATCATACCCGTGCTTTGTCCATGATTCTTAAAACCAAAAAGTTTTTAGGATATAAATTAACTAGAAATTTGGCATGCACAAGTTATGAATTACTTGCTAATTCCTTGTCCTTTGATTGGTCAACTTCAATGTATTGTATTTTTAATAAATAATTAATGGAGAAAATTATTGAAGCTAGTATAACTTTTTAGGAGGTTAAGTACTCACAGTTGGACTGTTTTTCCTTTGGATTGGGATTTGGTATTTTCCATCGGTTTATTTGTTTTGAGATATGAAAAAGAACAATTCAATATTAAAAAACCGAATTTCCAAAATGTTTAAGGTAGAATTACTCATTTGCATTATATGGAATAGCATGAATAGTATTTTAATTAAATATGCATTAATATACTCTCTTTTGTATTACAGTAATTGACAATAGTCATTTAGATATATATTTATTGGGCCTAGGCCCTTGGGATTTTTGGGCATCTCTATTTTATTTTGGACCCAATAAATGATATTTATGCTCATTGGCTTTTTTGTAAAAATTGCTGTTGATAAATTCTAAGTTAAATAATACAACAATTAGCTTAATTAAGATTGAATATATGAAGCAAATGTATACATATGCTAATGTCTGATGGTCTAAGTAGTCAAGGTTTGATATCCCTTAAGTAAAATCTTGTGATCAAACCTTGTATATGGAGAAAACAAGCATTAGGAGAGCTTCCTTCCCCCTAGGCAGCATTAGAGTCCAATCTAGCTTAACTTTAGATTAGTTGAGACCCAATGTAATTACTGAATACCAAGGGGTCATAGAACAAAAATAAAGAATAAAAAAGAAGTGTATGCACACACACATACACATACACATACACATAAAAAAACAAATTGAATCTTTGTGCTATCTCTTCAATAATTTTGATACTAAGGCCTCATTTGACACACTATATAAAATCTAATAGTATAAGATAAATTATATAATTAAAACTTACACAATGTTTTGGAGATTTCAATTCATGTGTATAACTTATCCAAAAGTCTCTTCTTATACATTTAATTCTTTATAAGGCTATCTACTCCCTAAAAGAAAGGATAAGGGTTGATAGTCTAGAGTTAAAATAAATATTAAATTATTAAAATTTAAAAATCTCTTTTATTCCATCATTTCCTCACATTAGAAAAAATATTTCTCTCATTTATTAAAGGAAATTCTCCTTTTATCTCTCTCTCTCTCTTTCCTCTTTCTTGCTTTTACCTTCCTTATCTTCCATTAGAACATCTTATCCCAAATTTACACAAAGGAAAATTCATCTTCTCCATAATCACATAAAACACCATCTCTCTCTCTTCCTTTTATATTAATGATTTTTTATATAGCGCTAAATATTCATCAGTAATCTATTAAGCTTTGATACATTTTTATTTATTAAATATTTGTATGTTTTACATTGCATATCTCCATTATTGCACTTTTAATAACAAATTTACCATACAATGAATTCATCATTGTCACATCCTAACCCTCAATCATGACTAACATGAAATTTGTCTCTTGGTTTCCACCAACCTAAACCACATAATACATTGATCTAATAAGGTACACAATAAGAGAAATCTTTCATTTTATAAATTAATTTCATTTATATGATGTTAAACCTACTTATAATCCCTCAAGCAAAACAAATTAGCTTAATTAGCTTTAAGGACAACAAGTTGTTTACCCCTGTTGCCTACTTAGACAAAGGACCAAAACATCTATAATAAAGAAATTCGAGGAAGATGAAGCACCGCGAAGCGTTCAGAGTGTGGGACTCGTGATCGGCATCACCGGCATCGTCGGCGACAGCCTGGCTGAGATTCTACCGCTGCCGACACACCCGGTGGTCCATGGAAGGTCTACGGCGTCGCTCGCCGACCGAGGCCAAACTGGAATGCCGACCACCAGGTCGAGTATATCCAGTGCGATATCTTGGACCCAAACGACACCGAATCGAAGCTCTCTGGATTGACAGATGTGACGCACATCTTTTACGTCTCCTGGACTAGTAGGCCTACAGAGGCCGAGAATTGCAAGGTGAATGGAGCTATGCTGAGGAACGTTCTCCGCGCTGTGATCCCAAATGCTCCAAATCTCCGCCACATATGCCTTCAGACCGGCGGAAAACATTACATTGGCCCATTTGAATCATTCGGCAAGACGCCACATGATCCACCTTTCACAGAGGATTTGCCCAGACTTGATGGGCCCAATTTCTACTACACTCAGGAGGATATACTATTGGAAGAAGTGGCCAAAAAAGAGGGTCTGACCTGGTCCGTTCACCGACCACAATTGATTTTTGGGTTTTCCCCTTATAGTTTGATGAATATGATAGGATCTCTCTGTGTTTATGCGGCCATTTGCAAGCACGAGGGAGTTCCTTTGAAGTTTCCGGGAAGTAAAGGCATGTGGGAGTGTTATGCAGTAGCTTCGGATGCTGATTTGATAGCGGAGCAGCACATTTGGGCGGCGGTGGATCCTTATGCGAGGAATGAAGCCTTTAATTGCAACAATGGGGATGTTTTCAGGTGGAAGCATTTCTGGAAGGTGTTGGCAGAACAGTTTGGAATTGAGGAATATGGATTTGAAGAGGGTTCCAATTTGAGGTTGTCGGATATGATGAAGGACAAAGGGGCAGTGTGGGAAGAGATTGTGAGAGAGAATCAACTGCAGCCGACGAAGCTAGAAGAGGTTGGAGATTGGTGGTTTGTTGATGTTGTGTTCGGAGGAAAGGAGGTCTTGTTGGATAGCATGAACAAGGCCAAAGAGCATGGTTTTTTGGGATTCAGGAATTCCAAGAATTCGTTCTTAAATTGGATCGATAAGACCAAAGCTTATAAGATTGTGCCTTGAGAGTCCCGCTGGTAAATGAATAATCTACTCAGTTGTTAAATTTCTGAGAAATAAAACACAGGGATGAGCGTCATCTGTGTGTCCCTGTTTGTGCTGGTTGTAATAATTGCATCTTGTATGCCTGCTGCTCCGCGGGCGGTATATGAACTAGGAAATATAGTATATGCTTGGACTGTTTTAGCATTTTCGTTTAATATCAACGATTTACTTGTTCTTTTGCACCGTAAAACGTGTGTTCTTTATAGTCGTTCTTTCTTCTGTCATTCTAAATAAATGATTACCTATTGTTTGAATGTTTCTGTTTTCTACTTGTTGGACAAGGAAAAAAAAAAAGATTAGCCAAAGTTGTCTGGATAGTCAAGACAGATTGCTGAATACCAATTGTCATGTTATGAGTTTCACTGACATAACTTCTAAACTTGAATTACGTGCCCAAGTTTAACTGATGCGGAGTTATTGTAGTGTTTGTAATTAATTATTTACTCATTTGGTATTATTATGTTATCCAATGCCGAAGTTGCTCGTCTATAGAGATCACATGACAGCAATGTCAGTGGTATGAATTGGACAGTGGATATTTAGCTGAGATGGAAGTTTCATGGTTAGCAGGAGCAGGAGGTGTAGGTGTCGACGTAGATGTAGGCGTTGGTGTTTAGTTTATGAATGCTTTTGCTGGACTAAGTTACTGGAAGAAAATGGTATGAGCGCAACAGGGTTGTCATGCATGGAGTTTTCTGGTGTAAGTCACGGCCTCCTCAAATTTTTAACTAGAAATGATCAATGACAGATCCCCAAAAAGTCGCTTTCAAGTCTGCTTATGGGTTATTTGGGTGGATATTTATGCAGAACAAGGTTTGTTTTTCCCCTTGTTTACCATATTCGTTATCTGCTGATCATTTTAATGCTATGTTGGTGTAGACTTTTTCTGTGAACATTCAAGCATAATGCTTGAAGATCAATTACTGTCATTATAACCTTGCATCACTGTCAAAATTTGACTTAAAAGTCCGTTCAAGAAACAGGTATGAAGTTGTTAATGCTGGTGGTTCCTACTAAGGTATCTTCATCTTCATTGAGATTTCATAGCTAGAACTCCTTAGACGACACATTATAAGCTCCATCGCCCCCAAAAAAGAAAAAGGAAAAAAAAAATCATGGATTGTATTATCGTAACCCAGGCTCCCAGAGTTCTGCAGCTAAATTTGTCCTGTCAATTTCTGTAATATTTTTTATGGGAACATACGTATTGACACAGTTTACTGCAAGCAGTCAATGCTGTTTAATGTTACCACTGTCAGATATATTTTTGGCTTTCAAAAGACTTGTCTTCTGGTTCTCTCTTCTACAATGGCATTCATTTGGTAGAATTATGTCACCTTGTGATCAGTTTATATTCCTTGGAGACCCTAATTATATGAGCAAGTGGGGATGAATAATAATACTTAATAACTGAAATTTGTGGTTAATATCAGTTAAATTTTTAATCGTGATATTAATCGGTTTATCACGATTAAAAAATTTTGCAAAAAAATGGGGTCTCGATTGGAAGTGGCACTGAACAAAATTAGCCTGTTAATTTAGACCGAAATAACAACAATCTTTCAGTTTTTCCAAGAAAATATCTACCGCTTTCCACTCTCATGTTGTGACTACAATCCCAATACTTTACAATTTTTCCAATTTTCTTGACCCTTCACGAAACTCATTTCTTCTGAATAGATCCCTGTAAAGACAAGAGTCCTTCTGTAACTCTAACCCAACAGCAGAAGATTATCTTTGAAAATCTCTTCAAGCGTTTTTAGCCACTTGTTCGAAATCGTTCTTCATAAGAAAAAGAGCCAAAACCTTCCTTAATTCCAAAAGAACAGTAGCAGATGCAGCTTTGAAAAAATCTATCTTCAAGCAGTTTCTCTACCTTTCACAAAACGATTCAAGACGAAGGCTTCAGCCTTCTTTAGTTCAAGTTGAAAATCAACTTCGTTTATGTTTGAGGCTCTCGTTAGAAGGATAGCCGACATTGAGATTTACAAAGCCAAAAGCTATTTAGAAAGATTTTCGATGGCAGTGGAACAACCGGGTTTCTAGTGGGCTGATTTCATTGGGCTTCTTGACAGATAGGCTTAATATTAAGTAACAATTATTTACTGCACCGGCAAAATTAATTATCAAAATACTTTTTTTTATTGACTCTGATCACGTTGTAGAGCACCTCGTGATCAGTCACTACTGATCATGATCATGAAAAAATTAATAATATTTTTTATTTAATTTGTACTTATTTTTTATTTATTTTAATTTGGTCCCTTTTTTTAAATTTCTATTTAATTCTAACTTGTCGCTCTTTTTTGTTTTATTTTTTATTTTTACTTAATTTATATTTAATTTAATTTTTTATATTTTGAATATTTTTTAATACTAATTATTCAAGGTTTTAAATAATAATCAATTATTTTGATTAACTCTCATAATATTATACAATATATATAATATAATAAAATTAGTCACTATCAAAAAATCGTTGAAATAATTAAAATCTCAATAAATACATATTTTTACCTATTCTCTTATAAACTTATTAGTTGGAAGATTTGAATTATAAAATTAAAATTTTGAATAATGTCTCATCATAATGTGATGCATATATCTATAAATTTTTTTAACTAAACATGAAATAAAAATATAATCTACATCATGAAAATAAATATTTTATTAGTAAACTATATTAATTCAAAATATGATACAATTTAATTTTTAAAAAATTAATTACATACAGATTATATATTTTTAAAAAAAAATTAAATAAGAATTATAATATTATAATATGTTATTTATTTATCATTTTTTCATATATAATATTTATGTTATATAAATAATAAAAATAAATTATGCATAAAAATTTTTAGTTAAATACTTAAAAATAATGTGCTGAATTATATGTAAAAAATTATTAAAAAATAATATATTATAATATTATAATTCTTATTTTAAATTTTTAAAAAAATCATATCATTTGATAAAATATTTAATTAATTAGAGTAATAAATATTAAATATAAGTTTAGTAAAATTTAATTTGTAAATTTCATATTTCTAAAATTAAACAAGACAAAATTTAATTATTTTGAAGATAGAGATGGTATTTCACTTTAAATTCCAAAAATTAATAATTAAAACAATTTTAGGTTAATATTTAAGCTCTACTAGTTTTATTAGATAACATCTTGTATAAAAAAAAAATCATAAATGTATATTGAAAAAGGAGTAACCTGATACTTGTATACATGATTATTAAAAATGATACATAAAGTTATAGTAATAAAAGAAAGTAAGTTCTTTTTTGAAAAAAAGAAGTTATTTTATCAAATTCTTTATATTTAATATTAAATAAATAAAATATTTTATATTATCATTTTATTTTATAACTTTATTCTATAAAAAGTATTTTCTATCGAAACAAATGGAGTCTTAGAAAGAAAAGTAATTGAAGGATAAATACATAAAATATAAATATTTATTATTAATTAAATCAAAATTACATGTATTTTAATATTTTTTTAAGATGAAGGATAATAATTAATTTATTTTCCTACCTTAAGATGAGTTGCATATATAAAATTTATTTACTTAATTTCTTGCTTTTAGATGAGTAATTGACACCATTTCCTTTAGTTACATGTATACATAACTTTAAATTAACACTATAACAAATGGTATCTTCGAATGCTTTAAGGAATTTTAAATAACAATGTAATGAATGGGGTTAATTAAATAATGTGATTTGAATTAATGAATCAGTATGATTTTTTTTTTAATTTATATAATTTAATTATAAAAAATTAGATTAAGAGAAAAATTAGATAATATGATAAATAAAATGTGAGACAGAAATAAATATGAAAAAAAAAGCTATGAATGAATTAAATAAAGAAATGAATTATAATGTTATAATATAATGATGAAATATTTATTCATCAACATAATGACTCTCAATCCCACATTGTGGGCGTCACCTCGCTTATTGTAATCGTCGAGTTAGGGAATAATATTGTTCATCTTCACTATTATCCTCATTATCATCTGCATAAGTTAGGCGGTTTTGACCCCCAGAGGGTAAAAAGTTCAAATCTTAATGGGAGGATTAAAATGGTGAAATAGGATTTCCCAGGATGAAAAACCTTTATTGTTATTGCTCTATGGATCCATTGGCATACTCAATAGTAAATGCAAATGGGTCAACAAATAACACCATTAGAGAACCGAGGACTTGCTGAGTTAATTGTGATGGCGATAGGATAAAGAACGATGATTGTAGAGCATCATCGGGATGTTGTGGCAGTAATGTCATGCTGTATAATGGGCCAGCTTCTCCATCTACGATGAATTGCAATAAAGGGGTATATGTTGATGGACTGACACCTCTTATATCAGCCTGCATCGATGGAGGGGTGTAAAAGGGAGGGATATCTACTTATGTCATTGATGGATACCATGATGGATACTTTCATCATCATCCCTTTCTTCAGACAAAATGAGATCCCTAAAACACATAAAGCCATGACCTCTTTTATCATGCTTAAGCTAGAGAATACATGGTCTCGGTAATTTATTAGTCGGATAAGCAGGTTGGAAGCTGTTATGTCTTAATGCTTTCCTAGTGCATGTGGCATGAGGCCATATTTCCAATCTACTATCTGTCTAAATTAACTATATATAAGAGATGGGGGTCCTTGACACTGAGCTTGTGTAATCCTCAACACTGAGCCCTAAACCTTAAATCTTAACTATATCATACTGTAAAGAAATACATTTTGAAAATTTAATATATAATAATTTAAAGAAATAATAAAAAGTGTGTGAAGAATGAAAGGTTATCACAAATCTTGAACTAAATCCTGAACCATCACTAACTAGATGAATCCATCATCTGGTGTGTTTTAAATACCATCTCATGTAGCTCGAGTCATGATGAAGAGCATTTGCTTTTATTTTAGTTAACGAAAGTATTATGGCATGCATTCCAAGCAATGATGAAAATCACATGCTCTTCTCACTAGTCTTTTGATATTTTACCCTGAAACTGTAAAGTATGATAAGAACTAAGATTGAGTGGCTCTTATGAGATTGGTTGTTACCTGCCATACTAGCAAAGCACACGATTTGCATGGTACCATTTTATGATGTGGAAGCATATGATGGGGACTAATGCCAATCAAATATCGGGTGAGGTTAAGCAATACTCTGGTACAAGCTATTGCACAATGAGAATGTGATAAGGGTGCTAAATAATCTACATTAAGCAAATATAAGATAAATAAGCATATCACAATATGTGAGACTGGCTTCGTTAAATATAACAAAGTAAGCGTTCCAATCTTATCGACCCTCATTTGATCAAGCAATATTCTCTATTGATGTAAGACCATTGTTGGCAACCAAAGAAACAGCCTAGTGGTCTTCCACCTGCGAAGAATATAAATTGTATATTATCTATTTAAATATTTTAATGTATTGTAAAAAATGTCATATAAAAATATGTATGATCCACACTTGAAGCCCAATGATGGAAGCAAATAGTAAATATTTAGCTGAGGATCAGGATATAGGAATCTCATTAGTGCTAGAGTGGGAAATCTATCCCACACTCACAAATACAATAGATACAAACATCCACTAATGTTAACCTCATCACATTTAGTCACAGTATACAATTCTTTATAAAAGCATACTAGAATTGCTAATCCTTAACTATACTAACTAATATCTATAAAATTTTCTAATAATGACAGATACATCAGTAACACCCTATAGGTATAAAGTAATTGCCTATGAGTCTTAAGATATAAGCACATGTAAAGTGTTTTATTTATTCGTCATTCGTATCATCTGGTAAGTGTCCAAATTTATTGCTAGCCAAGTAATGCTCGGATGCTGGCCTTGTAAATATTTATCAAGAAGCCTAACCCTATGAAATGCCAACCTCTTAAATAATAATAAGTTGGGTAAATTCACACATGAAATGCTAAAAAAAATTATCATTAATATCAAAGAAATACACAAATACTCGATGAAAAATAATAATGTAATACAATAGATAATAATATAAATATCTATAAAATGAAGTAAATATAATATTTAGTTTCTCATTTATAAATGTGGTAACTATTAAATCTTTTAAATTTAATAACTAAGATTATTAGTCACTTATTTTTATATTTGTTATAATTATTTATCGCTCTCTTCACATATAACCAATGTTATCAAATCCAGATCGATTATCAATCCGATAAAATGAGTGGGTAATGGTTAAATTGATTTTATCAATTAAATCAAAAAGTTGAACTAGTTGTTTTATTTTTATATGTAATAGTTTTATATTACATATATGCATATAAAAATAAATTTATTTAATTAGTAGAAATTTATTATTGTATTTTTAAAATATAAATAAATATTAATCTTATAGTAATTAAAAGTAGCAAGATAATAGAAGGAATGATTGATAGGAAAATTAATGTAAAAAAACCTCAAAAATAGTAGAAGCATAATGTCTTGTGTTTGAATTGCAAGGCTATCATCTGTTAGAAATTTATATTTTAGTTGGTTTAAATATACTAATAGAATATTTCTTTTGATATATACTTTAATATAAAATAAATATAATAACAATTTATATTATAATAAACAACGATAAAGTCACAAGCCCCAAATATAAAAAAATATAAACTAAATAAAATAGTTTAAGATATAGTTGCATTTTGAAATGTTTTATTATTACTCATTCAAAGATCATTTCAAATAATTCTAATATCTATAAAGTATTTCAAATGATATAATAGTTAATATAATTCAAGAAATTTTATCCATTGTGCTATTTAAATATATAATAAACCCTTAAATTTAGATAGAACTTTTTTTAATTAAACTTTTGGATTAGACCTCAAATAAAAAATGAACAAATCGGGTTATTGATTTAATTAGGATTTTATCAAGTTTGGCTCGAGTTTTTGCCTAATTCAGGTTTACGGGCTTTTTTAAACTATTTTCTCTTTTAAGTGCTAGTCTAATTAGTTAAACCAATCAAGCGAGTCCAAAATTGAGAACACGACGAATAACACTAAAATAAATGATAAAAAAATAATACAACAAAAAATAAGATGTATTTAATATTATTAAGGTGATATTTGACAATTCCTTTTAATATTTTTTTATTAATTTTAACACTACAAGTGAATAAAAGGATGAATAGTTATAATAAAAATAAAATAAAAGATCAATAGTAAATTATAAAATTTGAGAGATGTAATAGTTACCACTTTTATCAATAAAAAATTAAATATTATGTTTACTCTTATAAAATGCTAATATCACTAATTTCCATAGTGAAAAAAGAAAATCAACTATAAAACATGTATCAATAATGTAATTATATTATTTCATTTTCACTTGCAATCATGCTTTCTAGTTGTTTAAGTGTGTGGCAAATATCAAATATTTGATATAGTATATGAAATATTCCAATTATTAATTAGACATTTTCATCATCTGTAACTAGTCAAACAACTACAAAACAATATGCACAAGTTATTTTGCCATTGTTAATCATGCAATTTATATTTCATCAATAAAAATTAAAAGGAAATATTACATTTGAGTTTTCTATGTCCATTAAAAGTTTTAAGCTTTATTTATTTCATTGGAAAGTATTTTTTTAAAAATATAGTTATAAAATATTAAAATAAGAAAAAATATTTTACTTAGTTAATGTTAAATATGAAGAGTTTGGAGAAAGTAATTTTTCCTATTTCAAAAAAAAAATTACTTTCCTTAATTTTCAAACTTTTAGATATCGTATTTTTTAGCTATTAATGTAAATGGCATATCACCCATTCATTAATATATATGTAAATGATATTTTCCTATGAAAAATGCTTTTTGACAAAATAAATGGAGCCTTAATTTCATTCTTCTTTCTTTATACTTTAATTTCTATATGTTAACTCACAATGCTAAGTAATATGATAATGCAAAATTAAGTCCAAAAGTAGCAAGAATATTAGTGTTTGTTAGAATTCTTTATATTCATAGCCATTTACCTTTTTCAAGATGAATCATAAAATTCACCGTACCTAAAAAATAGTTAAATTCGCAGCACCACATATGTAGTAGTTTGCCTAGATTTAAGTGCTTTTTCATACATGTAATAATTTAACTGAATTTAGGAAAAGTTCATAACAAATAACTATGCCAAAAAGCTACATAAGGGAATTAAACTCAATAAAGAGAAGGAAATGCCTAATCTTATAAAATAATTGAACTAAAAAAATTACTCATACCCACAACTTCCTAATATGTTGCTCATTATGCAAATAATAACATTTATATATCAATCTAAATAGTACTCTAACCTAAACAAAGGATTAAATCTATAACTATAATATATGTGAACTAATAAGTGTAAAGAATTATGAATTACTTGTTACCTATAATAGATTAATTTTCAACTTTAATTTGCTAGTTGCATTACAAGCAACATTTAGTGCTTTAGCTTGCTTTTTCTACTATTCGCTAAAGGAAGAATTATACTTAAATGTATTTTATAGCTTGTGTTAAGGTTTCAATAACTAAAATGTGGGTTACAAGATATATATTACTAAGAATAACTTTGCAAATAATAGATTATTTGAGGCAACATTACTTTCTGATATCTTCTAAAAGATCTTGCATACTTACTAGCCTTAAACAAAGCATTCTTATTTTTCTTCTTCTTACGAGGAGTTTTAATCTTCTCTAGAGTGTTTATATCCTAGGACTCTTTCTCCTAAATGATAGAAAAGATAACTAAGTATGAGTTCATAATCATCAGAGCAAAAAACGTTATACAAATTATGTAATCAAAAGTGTGGATAGACCATACATAAAAATGACAATAAAAGAAAACATATGTCAAGTAAAAGAATGTGTTGAACATGATACAAATTTTAAATTACACTAAATATTGTGAATTTAAGGATAAAAACTTCTCATACAAAAGCATCAAAAGGTATCATTTAACTAGGAAATAATTTCCATATGAAATAAAAAATAACCATAGAAAGTATTGGTAATGACACTCAAAGTCAATAAGCTATACTTAAAATGACACATAGAATTTGGATAATAATGGATACATAAAATTAAAGAAATAGAAAAAGCAAATAGAAAAATCTTTTAAATTGTGCATTTCAAGGTATAAAGTAATTTGGTCTTAAATTAACGAATAGTTATACTCAACTAGGTAATATGCAACTCTGGAAGCAAAGTTAGTTTTTGATAAAGGAATTCTATACACAAAATTTAATAAGATAAACTAACATATAAATTTCATTACTTTATAACTTATAAACATATTATATAACTTTATAAACGAGACTAACTCGATCTCATAATAAAAAGTTAAGTTAGGTGACACCATAATTGACTCATATTTTGAATTGAAAGAACCAAAAGCATGTTTAGGTAGGATAATCACCAATACTGCTTCTCTTTTTTTCATAGTCATTATAGCTTTATCAAGCCTATCAATAAAATACTATGTCAACATATTAAAAAGGATAATTACATGTTACCTGCTTATGGTTTTGACCTTTTTCACTTAACCCATTTATGTTTTTAATTTTTGTGATTTACCTACTTGTATTTTTAATTATTAACACTTTGCTCGCTTAAATTATTTATTATCCAAAATTTAGTAGATTATCCATTTACATTATATGTGATCTTTACTTCTTCGACTAATTTTTAACTTAATTCAACCTTTGTTTATAACCAAATTATTCCAAAAAAATCCTAATTTTATTAGAGATTCATCTTTAATAATTTACTTCACAATTGTTAAATAAAATATCTTAATTAGAATTTTTTTAGGGTACATTAACTTTAAGTGAGTGTCTAATTGAGTTAAAATTTCAGGAAGTAAAGATCACATACAATACATATAAGTTTTTGGTCAAATTTTAGATGAAAAATATTTTACGTAGGCAAAGTATTAAAATTAAAAGTACAAGTGAGCGAATTATAATACTTTAAATTACATATAGGTCAAATGAAAAAGGAAAGAACATGGATAGATAAAGTGTAATTTTCTCTTAAGTGTTAACTTTAGTTAGCTTAGTAATAATACTAATAAATAACTCACAAAATGAGGGTGAGATTTGAGAATGAAGACATGTTAGGTTACTCTTATCTATTTTGAATGCAAACAATTATTCTTTTCTTCCATTATATCCTTTCGTTAAAAAGATAGTACCATGTTGAAGTTTATCAATTAATTTTATAAATTGTAAAGAAAGGAAGAGATTATCAATAATTGTATAAAACTAAAAAAAATCATGATCGATCATGAAAAAATAAAATCAAACCCTACGAACAAATATATACAAAAAAAAACTAATTGAAGGAAAATATTATTCAAATCAATTCACAAAAACACATAGTCAAAATTTAAAATCAAATTAATTTACAAAAATTCCATAGTCAAAATAAATAATTACAAAATTAAAAAAATAAAAATACCATTTTTACTAAACAAAATACTATAATAATGGAAGAAGTCCACTTACTAAATTCTATTAAACCAAATCAAACATTGTCACTATTTATAAGAAGGGAACACCTGTCTTAATTCTTCATTCATCTTGTTAAAGTACTAGAAAATTTTACATGTTCACTTACCAAAGAGATCACTCTATTTACATGGAAGTTATTTGTAAAAGACATAGTAATCTACCATTTCATATTTTCTGTGGATGTAGCCAGTTGGCAAATCCTTCATAGCACACTTAGGAGTGTTTAAGGGAGCCATAAGCAGATAAAAAATTCATATTGAAACACTTAAGAAGTGTAAGCAAGCTTTTCTTCTAGGCCCATTTAATTACAATAAAATAAAAAAATTTTAGATTTAAGTCTTGCCTCAAGGATTTTGCTTAGATGTCATATAGATATGGTAGGAAAATTTGCCTTGTCGTGCAACTTTTTAACTCAAAATAGATTTCAAGGACAAGGCAATAATAGCTTGATATACCCCATGGAGCACCACAACTTCAATACTACATTTTTACCATATAATTTATGCATTATATATTAATATATGTAGTCTTTTTAGTAATTTAACTATTAAAAATAATTTTAAAGATTTTCTTTTTAATTTTGAAATTTAATTATAATATCTAAACTTTAAAAAGAAAAATATTGAAAAAAGTAAACAAGTTTTATTATTTGTAGTTTGAAATTATTAAATAAATTATCAAAATTTTTAGATCTATATTATCATACTTTGTTAAATATTATGTGTAAATTTCAAATATATAATTTTTAAATTTTTACCAAAATTTTTTATTTTCTTATATTTCTCAACGGGGCATTAGTGTTTGATGGATCACGAGGATAGTGTCCTAATTTTCCCACAAATAGGGATAAAATAAACTTGTTACATGATAGGTTCATAAGGACGGACAATATGAGGGCAATCTGTCTCCATATCCTATTGCCATTCCTAAATTATACCGATCAACTAAAATCTAAAACTTATTTATGTTGTTTTAATGTAGCATGCCAATTGAATGGTAAAAGTCTATTCCTTCTAAAATAATATAGAAAGATAGATAAATCTTTATAATATTATATAAGTTGTGATATTATTATTTTTATAGGTTGTGGTTAGAGCAAATGTACTCTAACTCACTTAGGTTTTGAATAAATATATTCTACTTGCTCTAACCATTCATTATTTTTGTTTACTCTTCTTAGTAGATTGATTTTTAAAAAATCTTTCAACAAATCATTCTTTTATTATAAAAAATATTTTAAATAAATTAAAATTTTCATATATTGATTGGACTAGTTACATATTCTATTTTTTATAAAATCATTTGAAAATTAAAATGCATGTTATTAAGATTTTATTTTATTAATTTTCAAGTGCTATATTTCAAATTAAATAAATACACATCAATTAATTTTTTAAAAAAAATGTGCGCTTTTGTTTCCTTTTTTTGTACCATTGAGTAATACACATAACAAAACATATTTTCTTTATTATAGAAATATTTTAAATAAATTAATGCACTACTTTGATATATTATGTATTTTATTTATAAATTATTATATATTATATTTTTAACTTTTATTACTTTGACACACTACATTGTTTTTTTATTTGCTCCATTGCATTTTTTTTTGATTTTTTTTAAGTTCATTACTATTAATTATTATAAAAATTTTAGTTAAGTTAAGGATTTAATTTAATTAAACGAATAACTTCACATTTTATTTTTAACTATTATTATTTTACATAAAACATATTATCTCTTTTTTTTGTTTTCTACTTTGCATGTGTTTTTTTTTTTACGGCCCATAGTACAACATAGTATCGATACATATTTTACTTTTGTTATGAAAATATTATAGACAAGTTAAAAATTTAATTTAATTGAATTAAATTAACTACATATTCTTTTTTAACTCTTGGTGCACTTTTTCCTTTTTTTAATTTATAACTTTGCATGTGTTTTTTTTATGTCTATTTTTTTTTATGTCTCATATGCTAATATTATAAAGTAGTATAAATATAATATAATATATTTTAAGTAAAATTAGTTGTGATAGTTTTTATTTATTGTCTATTTTATTTATTTTTATGTTGAAGATTTTTGTTTGATTATGTATTCAAATTATGATGAACTTATGCTTAGTAGTAAAAGTCAGTTAATTTTACATATTATTATTTAGCAAAAAAACTAATACATATATTCAAAATTTATAATTCATAAATTCAAATATATAATTATAAAATAAATTAAATTGCAAAATTTTATATTATTTTGTAATATAAAATTTATTTAAAAATTATTCATTTAAATAAAATTTTAATTTAAATAAAATATAATTTTTATATAATTTTTATCTCGTGATCTAATTTATTTCCCTAATCTTCTCCGTCATCAAAATTAAAAAATGGTCAAGTCACAAATGCGTGGTAGATCTTAGCTCACACAATGTCGCTAATACCCCCGAGTCTGCAGAAAAGCCATGTCACAATTAACGGTTCAAGTTCCAAATGAAGATGTCATGGCTACTGTCAGAATCACCGCCGTATGAGAAATTGACAATTACCAGTTCAAGTTCCCAATGAGTTCGTCATGGCTACTGTCAGAATCGCCGCCAGTCTGTCTATATATCTGCGTGCCCCAATTTTCTTCCCATCGTCTGTTTTCTGCATCCAACGGTGAAAGATGAGCTGGTGGTGGGCTGGAGCTATTGGCGCTGCCAGGGTAAGGATCTTTCTTCCTTTCCCGTGAACAATTTTCCAAATTCAGTGTTTTTTTAATTAACTCTGGTTAATGAATTCTTATCTTTTTCAAATTATTGCAGAAGAAATTCGAGGAAGATGAAGCACCACGAAGCTTCCAGAGTGTGGGACTCGTGATCGGCGTCACCGGCATCGTCGGCAACAGCCTGGCTGAGATTCTACCTCTGGCCGACACACCCGGGGGTCCATGGAAGGTCTACGGCGTCGCTCGCCGACCGCGGCCAAACTGGAACGCTGATCACCCGGTCGAGTATATCCAGTGCGACATCTCGGACACAAACGACACCGAATCGAAGCTCTCTGAATTGACAGATGTGACGCACATCTTTTACGTCTCCTGGACCAGTAGACCCGCGGAGGCTGAAAATTGCAAGGTGAATGGAGCTATGCTGAGGAACGTTCTCCGCGCTGTGATCCCAAATGCTCCAAATCTCCGTCACATATCCCTTCAGACCGGCGTTAAACACTACCTAGGACCGTTTGAATTATTCGGCAAGATCGAGCCACATGATCCACCTTTTACAGAGGATTTGCCCAGACTCAATGTGCCTAATTTCTACTACACTCAGGAGGATATACTTTTTGACGAAGTGGCGAAAAAAGCGGGCCTAACCTGGTCCGTTCACCGACCCCAAGTGATTTTTGGGTTTTCTCCTTATAGCTTGATGAATCTCATAGGAACTCTCTGTGTTTATGCCGCCACTTGCAAGCACGAGGGAGTCCCTCTTAAGTTTCCGGGAAGCAAAAGCATGTGGGAATGTTATTCAGTATCTTCGGATGCTGATTTGATAGCGGAGCAGCACATTTGGGCGGCGGTGGATCATTATGCGAGGAATGAAGCTTTTAATTGCAACAATGGAGATGTTTTCAAGTGGAAGCATTTCTGGAAGGTGTTGGCAGAACAGTTTGGAATTGAGGAATATGGATTTGAAGAAGGTTCGAATTTGAGGTTGTCGGATATGATGAAGGGCAAAGGAGCAGTGTGGCAAGAGATTGTGAGAAAGAATCAGCTGCAGCCGACGAAGCTAGAAGAGGTTGGTGATTGGTGGTTTGCTGATGTTATGCTAGGAGGAGGAGAGGCCGTGTTGGATAGCATGAACAAGGCCAAAGAGCATGGCTTCTTGGGATTCAGGAACTCCAAGAATTCGTTCTTAAATTGGATCGATAAGACTAAAGCTTATAAGATTGTGCCTTGAGAGTCCTCACGTTAAATGAATAATCTGCTCTTTACTTAGTTGTTTAATTTCTGATAAATAAAACGCAGGAATGAGTGGTTTGGTGAAATCATTTGTGGGTCCATATTTGTGCTGGTTGTAATAATTACATCTTGTATGCCTGCTGCTCTGCGGACGGTATATGAACCGGGAAATATGATATATGCTTGGACTGTTCTAGCATTTTCGTTTAATATGATCGATTTACTTGTCATCATCAATCCTACAAGTATTGTTTATTTTGTTTAATTTTAGAGTATGTTTGGCATAATGATAAAAATAAATAATTATTAGATAGTTAATTATAATAATTAATTTTTAAAGTAATTGATTATACATAATTTGTTATGTATTTATTCTTATTTAAATGATGTATAAAATAATCATATTTTTTAGTATTAAACTACTATAAGGGACAATAAGATATATAAGATTATATCAAAATTAATTTTCTAATTTTTTGAGATTATTGTTTATAAAATAAAAATATATAATATTAATTAATATATTTTTTTATTTCAAATAAATAATTTGTACTATTTAATTTTTGCATATTCTTATTTAATACATACATATTATCATTTATTTAAATTATTTTTCAAAAATAATAAAGTTTAATATTTTATAATTAAATAGGATTTATACTTATTTTCATATTCATTAATTTAAAAAATTGTAAATAATTAAATTATAAAATATTGAAAGTCACTTATAAATTTAAAATAAAAAATGAGGATCATATAATTATATAATTTAAAATTTATAGTGTTAAAAGACATGTGAATGTAAACAATAAAAAACATAAGATTATTATAAAAATAAAATTTAAATTTTTTTATAATTTTGATTAAAAATAAGATATTTGAAATAATTTATTTTCTAATTAGGATTATTTATATAATTAATTATTAAAAACTTTCAATTATACTATCAAACTTCTTAAGAGAAAGATAATCAATTTGTTATTACCAGTGGCTTGAGAAGCACAAGTGCTGGATTAACCATTACAATAATGAAGGATGAAGGTATAAATGTTCACATTACTTTCAACTAGGGATGATAAAAAAATTTTAACTCACTCTTAACCGACCGATCGAACCCGAAGTTGATCAGTTAAGAGCGGCTAATATATCACTATCGGTTAAAATCGGAAGAAAAAATTTATAAATTTCGGGTGAAAATTTTTAACCGCAATTAACTGATATTAATTAAAATTTATATTAATTTTTTATTTAAAAATTCATATTTAAAATTTTATTAATTATTTTTATAATTTAGTACTTAATTATTTTTTATTATAGTTATATTAATAGAATTATGGTATTAATATGTATTTATAAATTAATATTAACATTTAATTCAATTTGTTTAGGCATTTCTCAAAAAAAAATTCAAAATTTTAAACTGCTTTAAATCGAATTCAACTGACCGAAATCAAAATTTTGGTTAAAATTATGTAATCGATTTCGGTCGGGTGAAAAAAAATACATTTCGATTAAGATTGGTCGGTTTAAAAAATAGCTTTAACTGCTCCTAACCGACCGATGATCACTCATACTTTCAACTTAGTTAGCTTGAAATTCACTGAGAAAGGTTCTTCCTGTCTGGGTGTATCTTTTTGCTTTTCTAGTAGTATTGGAGTTTTACCCTCATCTAAAATGCTTGCTTTAGAAATGCGCTCTAATTAACACATCATCTAGTTGAAATAGGAATTGAAATTTTAGGTAGTAAAAAGGAAAGAGCTTTACCTTGTGTTGTTTCCAACAGTGAAATAGGAATTGAAATTTTAGGTAGTAAAAAGGAAAGAGCTTTACCTTGTGTTGTTTCCAACAGTGAGGGAAAGAGACAGAGGGATTATAGAGAATTCTTCTCAAACCAGTTTGCACTACAAAAAAAAAATTCACTTAGTTGTTCGATACTCTCACTCTATTCTTTATCAAAAGCTAACTGTACATAGTTCCCACCAACCTTTTACGTGGTTCCAGTTAACCATAGCAAATCAATGCACTTCACTTTTCTTCAAGCCTTTTGAATCAATATAAATTTTCATTACTTCTTGAGTTCTACTGTTCATTTCCCATGCAATTACATTGTCAACAATGACATTGAATGCACTTTGTGGATTGTATTTATAATTTTCAATACTTTGTTTCTCCTTTTATAAATTTCCACTACGATACAATATTATTTGTTTTAAAAATGGATATGATAAGGCAAAGTAAATCTAATGCATTTTATTGTGACACATCACCTTGGGTTCTAAACCCTCAAGGTATCCTAGAATTCTCTAATTTATAATTATTAATTATAATTTTTAATTGTTATACCAAACAATTATTGTACCTCTGGTATCTTTCCTAATGAGTACTATTAGAACTTTTTGCCTTAAAATCGCATGAGATAAAAATCTCATGCCTACTATTTAGTAATGTTATTACTTACGATACATAAGATTAGCTAGGATTTCGATTTTCCTAGGTACATATTTCAACGTCTTAGCTTTATTTTTCTTTTTTGCTTTGATTTTGGTTTTGTCATTCATTGATTTCCTTTTCTAGCTTTCAATTTTTACAATTCATACTTCTTTCTCTTTTTATTATTTTTTTCTGCAATTTTAGCTTTTTGTTTAATTTCAATCAAATCCCGCCTAAAATTTTAACAAACCCAATAATATATTTTAATTTTTGCATTTTTTTCAATTACCTTCTTTATGTGTTCTTTTTTAATGTCCCATGTCCTAAAAGCTCTCAAGTTTGAATTTTGCATTCTTCTCTATTTGTGTTTTGGGTTTGGTTGACTAGAAATAATTGATATAGGAATTCTCCTTTATTCTTCCTCACTTTCCAACTTTAGGTTCTTCTATTTTGATAATTTCCATTTTTAGTTTCCTTTTATATATTTTTTTCATATGCAAATTTGTATCCTTTTTGTGTGTTTCTATTTCAAAACTTTCTTCTATTTATCTTTATCTTTTCTCATAGTGAGTACTATATTTATGCTTAATGTTTTGTTCCTACTTGGTTCTTCTTTGTTTGTAGGGTATGATATATTTCTGGAAAGTTTTCCTTCAATAATGATCTCTTGGCATTGTAAGTAAGCATTTGGTGGTATGTTCTATTACTTATAAAATTATTAAATATATTCCTTTGTTATGTTTCTTGTAATGATCTTTGTCATTATTAGAATGACTTTGCCTGTTGCTCATTATTTTGTTTGTTGCTATAGCTCTAATTTAAACTATGGAATAATGTGTTTGATGTGGTGCTCCCTCTTAAGGGCTTGACATGGAAAACCATAATGATAAGGATGAAGGTAGTTGCGACTCTAACTGATTATGCTAATGTATTACAGTGTTGATAGAGATGACCTTAAACCTAAAGTATGGCGCAAGCATGGGTTTCATGCTTAATCTTAAATGTGAAGTTATTTTCTTTTTTATTCTTTTTTTCTATTTCTATAGGTAGTTAAATATATATTATCTAATAGATGCATATATTTCATTTCTTAAATCTAAAGCTAAGTGTAACTACTATTTTCAACAAATAATCTCAAATATAAAGTGATTTTTTGTCTTTTTTTATTTATTTCTATATATGGTTATATGAATATAATATCCATTAGATGCAATACCTTTTGTTTCTTAGATAATTTGCATCTTTTACTAGCCTTCAGAAATTAAGCTTTTTATTAAGGAATTCTATTACCCAAATAATGAGATGGATTCACATTTAAAAGATAAGCAAGTAAATTTGAGCGTATAAATTTATTTTCTCTCTAGCTTTCAAACGATGTCCCTTATATTTTTTTATTATTTATTTTAAATTTTCTGGGATGATCATTATAAGGATCTTGAAAACATAATAATTAGTCCAGCCAATGCTCATATTGTTTTTGTAAAGCATAAGCATGATATTAGTGCTCCCAAGCTAAGTAAGATGTTAGCTATAAAACAATCTATTATGTTTATCCTTTGTAACCCCTTTGTAAAAGCACATAAATGGAGCATTTTAGAGTCATTTATATGATTATGTCTTTACGATCCAAATCTGATCGTGAATGGCATAAATCTTGCTACTTGATTTTCATCAATTTCAATACTGATTACATAAATTCTACCCATTAAAAATCTTTTCATTTTTATGACAACTCAAATCATATTAAATTTTTTAGAAAAATGAACAAGATCTCCTTTATTTTTGAACACTTCCCAAGGGTCACTTGTCATAAATTATAAAAACTATAATTTTGCATATTTGAAATTAATACAAAATTCATATAAAATACACTAACTCATCATATTAAATACATAAACAAAATTAATCTCCTAATCTAACTTTCAATTATTCTAATAAGGTAATTTTTTATTCCCCATACACTTATTTTAATCTAAAAATATTGAAAATAAAAAAAATGAATCATACTATAACCACACTTAAAATTAATTACATAAAATAACAAAATGCTAATTAAGTATTAAAATTGAAAACAATTGCAACCTAATTTCTGGATTTTGAAACACGTGATACTAACTTTTAAGTTGATATTTTACTTGCACATATCTCAAATTTCCTATTTCACATCACAATTTATTGTAATCTCAACCGTTTAATTTATATAATATTATTACCATTTACATACAACTTATTCTAAATAGTCATTAATTTAAAGGTTAATCATAACTAAATTATCATAATTGCATTAAACGGAAGTATTCAAAGACAAGTAAATATCAATTTCACATCAAAATACATAACAATTATAATGAAATACATACATCTACTTTTTTGATTATCAAGTTAATCTTATACTTTACTAACCTTTCCATCCTTGTTCATCCTAAGCTAACCTTATACTTTAACCTCTTTTTTAATGAGAATTTTCCATATGATTTTCACAACCTCATCCTCATCACATTTCTCATATCAATGCCACTTATGACATAATTCTTAATGCGATTCATAAATTAGAGCACAAGCTCTACACCACATAATCACAATCCAATTTCAACATGAAGTAGTTAGTTTATCATTGCAAGACCATATCAAAATACATAACAATATATAACAACACTAATATGCCTTTTTGCATGGCTACAAATAATCACTTATATTGTAATATAGTTTGCAGTACATTTTCTAACATGTAACAAACATAATCAAAATAATGCAAAGTCATAACCATACTAAACTTTTTACATATAGTTAAGGATTATCTATACATCTATAATCTACAGTTTCATATCTACTAAATACTATAATTACAACAACACTATATTTTTATTGCACATATTCAAAGGCCAATTATCAGTATGTTACAAGAGAGAAAACCTTACACATCAATTATGAATGAGGCAATTAGTCAAGTATTTTAGAAAGATAATAATTAATAAATAATAATTTTGCAAGTCTGTTAAATAAAAAAATAGCAGGTATATCATAGTTATAATTAAATGATTATAAAAGCTCATGAATTTCTATAAGCCACAATTATATATATATGAAGAAAAAGTAAAGAATTTAATTAAAACATTGGTTTGGATGAGATATATACTAACTTAATGATGCTCACTCACTTCAAAAATTTCAGAGTATCCTATTTTCATCTTTTTTTCTTCCTACTAAATAAGTTATAATGATAAATTATAAATATATTTATACTACTTATCTTCTTCTAAAAATTTATTAGCATAGTTTTTACTTATAATATTCTAGCCCTTTAGCTCGTCAATGCTTTATTTTTACAAGAGTTAACTTATGAAATTAAATAAAATAGGCCATTATATTGTGATTTTTGGGATCAAACCTATATAAAATACGATGTCTCAAAAAGGTTCAATTCAAGTCACTTTATCATCTTATATCATCACTTCCTTATATTTTTAAAATTACCATAAAAAAATTAAAGATTCTTATAAATGGTGTTTTTTCTTAATCATATATAAAATAAGCAAAATATTAAAACTTTATGCTTCAAACATGCCCTCATCACCTTATTGTATAAAGTTATACATTTATTTTGTAATATTTTTAATTCTATTTCAATAGAATCATCCACTCACATTTCATATATTTAGGGTTTCATTGAATCATTATAAATCATTCACAATATCAAAATGTAATAATTCATATGCTTTAATCATATCTTTCAATCATCTTACAACATAAATTTTAAAATTTTCAAAGTTATCATCAAGTATATAGGGTTTAGGGTTTTCTAGTTCATGCATATGCATATCATTCAGTCATTCTATACATAAATAAGTTTTCTAGTTCATGCATATACAACTATAAATAATAAAGTATTTTTGTTTAGGTTAGTTCAACTTTACCTCGGGAGGTTGTTGATGACTAGACACTTAGCCAGAAAGAAAGAAAGATGAAACGCTTTGCACAAATGCTCTTCGCTTCAATCTATTACTTCTCTTTTTAGTGACAGCTGATGAACGTTGAAAAAATCTTGCTCTTATAGTGGTTGCCAAAAATTGGTGTGAGTTATGTTTAAAAAAAAGGGATCTTTAACTCTTTTGCAATGTTATTCCTAGCTGCTCCATAATGTTCTCTCATTTAGTAGGGCAATGGCTTGATAGGAGCCACATCGACAAAGTAGAGCATGGCGGGATAATGCCAAAAAGGCCTAAACAACAGTTAGTAAAGAGAAATGGGAAAAAGAACCATGAAAGAAAGGAAAGAAGAGAAAGAAAAAAAAAGGTGCCCGAAAAAATAAGGAGGAAGGATATATAAAAGAGAAAAAAAAGGAGTTATGAGCTTTATTCTGGTGCTTCATAGTGCACTTTAAGCTTAAATATTATTAGATCTTGTTTGGTTACACTCAATTCTAGCCATTTATCTACTGTTTAAAATTCTTGTATTATAAAACTTTTTTCCTCTAATTAAATTTAAATCCTAACTTAATTATTCCAATACTCCATAAACATTAGGAGAATAATTCAATAAGTTACACATATACATATATATTATAATTAATCACACCCCAAGTTTCTAAAATATTCTAGCAAATTTACAAATTTATGAATAAAAGACATTTATTAAAACAAGTTTATATTTCTAAAGCTTTTCATCCCCAATTTTCAAATATTTCAATAAAATTTCAATAATGGAATAAAATCATAACAATATTAGTTAGTCAAGATTTAAAATAGTCATATTTAAGGTAGGGGCTACTTGAATTTTTGTACGATTAACTATCTCATTAAAAAACCACCTACAAATGATATGAAAGAAAAGTAGGTTATGAAAGATCAACAATTGCTCAGATTAATATGTAATACTTTGGCTACTAAAGTTAATGATAATACTTTGCCCTGCAAAAGAAACAATTAAGGAATTATGGAAAACTCTTTAGTTATTTTATTTTGCAAAGGGAAACATGTACTGAATTTATGATTTGACTTGGTCTGTGATTCATCTTAATGTAAATGGTAAGACTCTATCTCATATTTATACTAATCTTAATTGATGCTGATGCAATGCATTCTTAAAAAGAATAGTTTAGAATTATGTATTTTCTTATAGTATTGCACTTTAAACTTAGCACTATTGAGCAAATTTTGTCTAGTTTTGATTCTTTCATGATGAAGTTTGCTTTTATTTTTACTATACATTTAGAATTTTGATAATGGAGTAAAATTAAATGGATCAAAAGTCATTGCATAATTTTTTATTCATCTCAAATTTTCAATATTTTTGCTATACATTTAGAATTAATTATTCACTAGTAGGTTTTAGGCTCCTCAATCAATAATGAGATAGTAGAATGTTTAGCCTTGTGTGGCAGTTACACTTACTCTTCCTAGACTCAAGAATAACCCTAAAAGATATGAATTCTTGACTCTTCCAAGAATCATAAGACACATTAAGGTTATACATTTGATTTATTATCACATTTGTTTATATACATACAAATTTATTTTAATATTATGAACATTTGAGAGAACTTTAGGCTTTTTTTAAAAAAGAAAAGTGATAAAAAATAATAACCTTGAGTTTTGCTAGATTTTGTTCCACCAATATATATTTGATTCCATTATGTTTATCCTTATATGAGTTTTCTTGTTACTTCATATTTTGTTTTCAAAATATAGATATAATTTTTTGGTTGTCATATTATGACAAAAGAATAAAAAGATGGACTTTGAGAAATCTTTATTCATGATGCTACAACATTAAACATATGATAATTTTTATTTTTTTTAACTTTTCATTTCACTATGCTTTTAAAAATCAATTTATATTGTCCTATTAAATAATATTTTTTCAAAAAAGAGAGTGATTAAATGCAAATGTATGAATTATGTAGACTTTGATCATTTTCTTGAACATGCATAAACCTTACTTTTATTGATTAAATTCATATTTTATAAATATTTTATTTTTTAATCAATTTAAAATTTTAAGTTCATTTTTTTACCCTCACAATTTATTTATTCCATTCTTTCATGCCTTATACTAATAGCTTCGGTTATTCACTGAACTCATTTTTTTCTTAACTTCCACTAATGTTGCAAATGAATGCCAATGGAATAATTAAAATTATTTATCTAATTTATTTTTTAAATATTATTATAATTTTTGAGAGATTAATGTATTATTTTGGCCATAAGATGTTAAATAATTAATTTAATGGCAATTATTTTTTGAATAGATATTGTGGGATTCTCACACCTTCCTTAGACATATTACTCACAAACCGTTTTCTCTAATAAAAAGACCTTTCTTACTTATATTATTTTCTTTAAAAAATTAATGAAAACTCTTATTTATTTTTAATTAAATAAAATAGATGTCATCTATATTGTGATAGCCTCTAAACATGTTGTGATAGACATTTGAATATGTCCATTCATATTCCAAAAAAAAATTAATATATCAAAGAAATAATATTAGAATTGTGGGTGGTTAGGTTCATATTGAATTGGAATATACAACAAGTCAATAACCGTGGTTCTATCACTCACATTGCCCCATTGCAATATGATTTTACTTTAATTTTGCATTTCACAATTGCCACTACATTTTCATCTTGTAAATTAAGTCAAAATCTCATTTGCTTTTGTCTTTACATCTAAAAATGACTACTAAAATTATCATAAACTATTATCTATAAAATGTATAATTTATAATCTTTTTGTAATATTTCTTTACCATTCAAACCCAACTTAATTAACTTAAAAATTGAACCCCTAATAATCCTACTTGGCCTATTAAAGTCCATCCAAGGGATAAAATGCATTTCTTGAAAAAAAAAAAGTAACCTAAGTAAGATATCATACAAATGCTTTCACTTTTTTAAACAAAAATGACAATCTTATGGCTTTAAGTCATAAACTTTTTCTATGATAACCAAATTAAAGAATAAGTCAAATAAGCAAAAATGAAAATATGAAAATGGTCCTAATCCTTTTTCAATAATAATAATAATAGAGGCATTAATTACAAGGCAAGTAATAATAAAAACTTTTTTTTAAGCATAATAGAATGGATCATCCAATGTGAGATACTACATATCAAACTTAAAGTAAAAAATGCTTAGAAGTCACTAATTACTTCCTTTGGTGAACCATCAAGGACTTTCATTTTTCTATAACTTGCTAACTAAAAAGGAATAACATATTCCAAATGATTCAAAGAAAAATGATGGACTTCCAATTTTCTACAATTAGGTAATTAAAAGGGAATTTAAACATTAAGATTAGTATTTTTAGGTGCTAAAGTCATAAGGCTCTCAAAGCCTATAAAATCTTTTGGAATTTCCTTATCATAAAATTTTTTTGTGATGATAAGGATGCTTAGATTTTTGCATAGCTATAGCATAAATAGTGCCATAAATAAGTTTTGTAAATTGTTATTTGAAGAATGAAGTAATCATTGCATGCTTACCTACCTCCCAAGCATTAAACCCATATACCATTTTATGTAAGGAAAGAATACTCTAACATTGTGTCGGCAATATATAAAGAAGCAACTAGCATATATCCCCATTAACATCAAAGAAATGGCTTTTCATAGTTTTTGTGAGGAAATTACTTAAAATGGAATATATTCTCACAGGCCAACCCAAAGTAGCCACCTATACAATCAATGCCCTATAGACAAATAAGTGAATAATGTTATGGTCTTACTTTTAGCATTATATAGAAGATTCTTGACATACAATATAAATATTACAAACAAAACATATACTTTCTAGCCTTTTGTGAAGAAACCCAAGCCTAGTGCCAAATTGAATTTAGATAAACTCTTATTCAAAATGTACATAAAAATGTGACAATAAGACTGGTCACCAATATATATATAGTTAGATACACAATAATTGAAGAATTAAGGGCATCATTGCAAGTTTCCATACCCAACATACCTTACTTCATCTTTGAACATGAGAGAGAAAATCTTAGCTAACATTGGATTAGTTTATCGTAATATTAACCATCCTGAGTAATTTACATTCATAACAATTTTGCTAAAGATAGTAGATCTATGAGCTTGCGGTCTTTTATTTTGAGAAAAAGCACAACATTAACTCCTTTTACAAAGAATAATTTGCTTACTTGAAAATGGTATGTTCTTGAACTAATTAGGATTAATGTTCTATATTTTAATTAGAAACTAAAATCTATAACAAATATGCACATAACATAACTCAGATGAAGAAACTAATCAAGTTCCATAACTATAATAGCATGAAACTCAAGCTATATAAAAAGGGAAAAAAAGAAGCACAATTGAAAGTCAATAACCAATAGTGTTAATTTATGGCCTTGTTAGGTGTAAAGATAATTTGTGGCCTTGTTAGATGTAAAGTTAATTACTAATCAATAGAAAGTAGGATTTTTGGACATTGCTTGCAGCTGAAATAAATATGAAAGATAATTACTAATCTGCTAACATCTTAAATGATAATATGTTAGGTAAATTCAAGCAAGAAATGCCAAATAAAATTTATCATTAATATCAAAGCAATACATAAATACTCTGATGAAAAATAATGATATAATACAATAGACAATAATATATATTTATAAAACAAAGTAAATATAATATTTAGTTTCTTATTTGTAAAGGTGGTGACTATTAAATCCTTTAAATTTCATAATTAAGGTTATTGGTCTCTTATTTTTTTATTTGTTATAATTATTTATCACTGCCTTCACACATAACTAATGTTCTCAGACCTAGACTAATTATCAATCTGATAAGACAAATGGGTAAAGGTTGAACTAATTTAACCAGTTAAATAAAAAAGTTGAACCTCTTGCTGTATTTTTATATATAACAAATTATATATTACATATATGCATATAAAAATAAATTTATTTAATTAGTATGAGTTTATTATTGTATTTTTAAAACACAAATAAATATTAATTTTATTACAATTATGAATAGCATAACAACAAAGGAATGATTGATAGGAAAATTGATATAAAAAATCTTAAAGATAGTGGAACTAATTTAAATAGTTAAATAAAAAAGTCAAACCTGTTGCTACATTTTTATATATAATAAATTATATATTACATATATGCATATAAAAATAATTTATTTAATTAGCACAAGTTTATTTTTATATTTTAAAAATATAAATAAATATTAATCTTATTGCAATTATGAATAGCATAATAGAAAAGGGAATGATTGATAGGGAAATTAATGTTGAAAACCTCAAAGATAGTAGAAGCATAATGTTTTATGTTTGAATTGCAAGGCTATCATCTACCAATTCATATTTTAATGGATTCAAATATATTAGTAAAATATTACTTCTGATATACACTTTAATATAAAATAAATATAATAGTAATTTATATTATAATAAATAATGATAAGTCACAAGCCTTAAAATGTAAAAAAATATAACCTAAACAAGATAGTTTAAGATGTTGTTTTATTTTGAAATATTTCATAATTACTCATTGAAAGATTATTTTAGGTAATACTAATATTTATAAATTATTTCAAATGATATAATAGTTAATATAATTCAAGAAATTTTATCCAATGTGCTCTTTAAATATATAATGAACCCTTAAATTCAAGTAGAACTTTTTTTTACATTGAGCTTTGGATTGGATAGAAAAAAAGGTCATTGGTTTAATCAGGTTTTAATCAAGTTTAGCTAAGTCAACCCAAGTTTTTGCATAATTCGAGTTTAAAGGTTCTTTTAGACCATTTTCTCTTCCAAGTGCTAGTCCGATTAGTTGTCCTAACAAGATGGGTTTGAGTTTGAAACCATGGCATATAACATTAAAATAAATGATGAAAAGAAATAATATAACCAAAAATTAAGCATGTATTTAATATTATTAAGGTGGAATTTGATAGCTAATTTTAATATTTTTCATTAATTTTAACATTACAAGTAAATGAAATGATGAATAATTATGATAAAAATAAAAATAAGAGATTAATAGTACTAGTTATAAAATTTGAAGGATATTGTAGTTACTACCTTTATAAAAAAAATTAAATATTATGTTTACCATTATAAAATGCTAATATCACTAATTCAATAGTGAAAAAAGAAAATTAGCTATAAAACATGTATTAATGATGAAATTAAATTATTTCATTTTCATTTGTCATATGCTTTCTAGTTGTTTAAGTGTGTGGCAAATATCAAATGTTTAATATAGTATGTGAAATATTCCAATTATCAACTATGCATTTTCATCACTTACAGCTAGTTAAACAGTAACAAAATAGTATCCAGATGTCATTTGGCCATTATTAATTATGCAATTTATATTTCAAAAATGAAAATTAAAAAAATATTACATCTGAGTTTTCTAAATCCATTAAAAGATTTAAT
Organism: Sindora glabra; assembly: GCA_020226215.1. Taxonomy (NCBI): domain Eukaryota; kingdom Viridiplantae; phylum Streptophyta; class Magnoliopsida; order Fabales; family Fabaceae; genus Sindora; species Sindora glabra. The sequence continues at coordinate 100,582,130 of CM035226.1, forward strand.
TTCATTCCTTTTTCTTTATACTTCAAATTTTATGAGCCAACTTAAAATACCAAGTAATATGATAATGCAAAGTTAAATCCAAAAGTAGCAAGAATATTATTATCTATTGGAATTCTTCATATTCATAGCTATTTACGTTTTTCAAGATGAATCATAAAATTCATCATACCTAAAAAATAGCTAAATTCACCTTATCACACACGTGGTAGTTTGCCTAAATTTAAGTGGTTTTTCATACATACAATAATTTGATTGAATTAAGCAAAAGTTAACAACAAATAATTATGCTAGAAAGCTATGTAAGGGAATTGAATTCAATAAAGGAAAGGAAATCCCTGATCTTATAAAATAATTGAACAAAAAAAATTACTCATACTTATAACTTCCAAATTTGTTACTTATTATACAGATAGTAACATTTATATATCAATCTATAATAGTACTTTAACTTAAACAACGGATCAAATCAATAACTATGATATATGTGAACTAATAAATGTAAAGATTATGAATTACTTATTGCTTATAAAAGATTAACTTTCAACTCTAATTTGTTAGCTGCATTACAAGTAACATTCAATGCCTCAATTTACTTTTTCTGCTATTTGCTAAAGGAAAAATCATACTCAAATGTATTTCATAGCTTGCATTAAGGTTTCAATAACTAAAATATGTGTTACAAGATATATATTACCAAGAACAACCTTGCAAATAATAGACTATTTGAGGCAGCATTACTTTCTCATATTTTGCATACTTACTGGCCTTAAACAAAGCATTTCTATATTTCTTCTTCTAAGCAATATCTTTCTTTTTTTTACTAAGAGTTTTAATCTTCTCTAGAGTGTTTATATCCTAGGACTCTTTCTCCTAAATGATAGAAAAGATAACAAAGTTAAGTATAAGTTTCTAATTATCAAAGCAAACAAAGCCATACAAACCACATAATCAAAAGTGTGGATAGAACATACATAAAAATGACAATAAAAGAAAACCTATGTTAAGAAAAAAAATGTTGAATATGATACAAAATTTAAATTGTACCAAATATTATGAATTTTAAGGATAAACTTCTTGTACAAAAGCATCAAAAGGTATTATTTAACTAGGAAATAATTTGTAGATGAAATAGAAAAACAACCATAGATAGTATTGGTAATGATACTCAGAGCCAATAAGCTATATTGACAATGATGCATAGAAATTGGATAATAATGCATTCATAAAATTAAAGAAATAAAAAACATAAATAGTAAAGTCTCTTTAATTGTGTATTTCAAGGTATAAAGTAATTTGGTGTTAAATTAATAAATGGTTATATTCAACATCATGGTTAATATGCAACTTTGGAAGCAAAATTAGTTTTTGATAAAGGAATCCTGGATACAAAATTCAATAAGATAAACTAACATATAAATTTTATTACTTTATAAATTATAAACATATCATATACCTTTATAAATAAGGCTAATTCAACCTTATAATAAAAAGTTAAGGTAAACGGCACCATAATTGACTCCTATTTCAAATTGGAAGGACTAAAATTTTGTTTAGGTGGTATAATCACCAATCCTGCTTTTTCTTTTTTCATAGTCATCATAACTTTATCATTTCTATCAATAAACTGCTATGCCAACATATTAAAAAGGATAATTATATGTTATCTATTTGTGGTTTCATCCTTCTTCACTTAACTAACTTATGTTTTTAAATATTGTAATTTGCTTACTTATATTTTTAATTATTAATACTTTGCTCGCTTAAATTATTTTTTATCCAAAATGTAATAGAATATCCATTTACATTACATGTAATCTTTACTTCTCCAACTAATTTCTAACTCAATTTGATCTTTATTTAGAGTTAAGTTATCCACAAAAAATCTTAATTTTATTGGAGATTCATCTTCAATAATTTACTTCATAATTGCTAAATAAATGATATAGATTAGGACTTTTTTAAAGTAAATTCAAATTGAATCAAAATTTAAGGAAGTAAAGATTAGATACAATACATGTAAGTTTTTTTTATTAAATTTTAAATGAAAAATATTTTAGGTGGACAACGTATTAAAAATTAAAGTACAAGTGGGTGAATTAAAACACTTTAAAATACATGTGAGTAAAATGAAAAAGGAAAAAACACAAATAGATGAGGTGTAATTTTCTCTTAAATTTTAACTTTAGTTAGCTTAGTAATAACATTGATAAATAATTCACAAAGTGAGGGTAAGATTTGAGAATGAAGACATATTAGGTTACCTTCATCTATTTTGAATTCAAATAACTCTCTTTTTCCTCCATTGTATCCCTTATTTGAAAAGATAGTACCATCTTGAAGTTTACCAATCAATTTCGTAGATTGTCAAGAAAGGAAGAGATTATTAATAAATATACAACACTAAAAAAATCATGACTGATCATGAAAAAATAGAATCAAACTCTATGAACAAAGATATACAAAATTAAAACCAGCTAAAGGAAGAGATTATTCAAATCAACTCATAAAAACACAGAGTTAGAACTTACAATCAAATTAATTTACAAAAATCCACAATCAAAACAAATAATTACAAAATTAGAAGAACAAAAATGTTATTTTTACCAAATAAAATATGATAATAACGCAAGAAGTTTACTCATTAAATTCTACTAAATCAAATCAAACATTGTCACTATTTATAAGAAAGGAACACCTAACTTGATTGCTCATTCATCTTGTTAAAGCACTAAAAAATTTCACATGTTCACTGACCAAAGAGCTCACTCTATCTACATGGAAGTTATCGATCAAAGACATAGTAATCCACCATTCCATATTTTTTTTATGGATGTAGCCATTTGGCAAATCCTTCATAGCACACTTGTGAGCATTTAAAGGAGCCACAAGCAGATAAAAAATCCATGTTGAAACACTTAAGAAGTGTAAGGAAGCTTTTATTCTAGGCCCATTCAATTACATTAAGGATAATAAAATTTTAGGTTTAAGGATTGCCTCTTGAATTTTGCTTGGATGTCACATAGATATGGTATGAAAAATTGCTTTGCTACACAACTTTTTAACTTGAAATAGATTTATGTACAAGGCAATAATAGTCTAATATATCTCGCGGTGCTCCACAACTTCAATATTACACTTTTACCATATAATTTATGCATTATATATTAATATATGTAGTCTTTTTGTAATTTAACTATTGAAAATAATTTTAGAGATTTTATTTTTAATTTTAAAATTTAATTATTATATCTAGATTTGAAAAAAGAAAAGTGTTGAAAAAAGTAAAAAAGTTTTGTTATTTGTAGTTTGAAATTATTAAACAAATTATACATATTTTTAGACCTAGGTTGTCATAATTTATTAAATATTATGTGTAACTTATGTGTGAATTTCAAATATATAATTTTTAAATTTTTATCAAATTTTTTTATTTTCTCATATTTCTCCATAGGGCATTAGTGCTCTATGGATCATAGGGATAGTACCTTAATTTCCCTGTAAGTAAGGACAAAATAAGCTTGCAACATGACAGGTTCATAAGGAAAAGGTAATATAAGGCCAATCTAACTCTATTCTACCTTATTGTCATCCTCAAATTACACTAATCAACTAAATTCTAAAACTTATTCATGTTGCTTTTGTGCAACACACTAATTGAGTGGTAAAAGTCTATTCCTTCTAGAACAATATAGAAAGATAGATAAATCTTCATAATATTATATAAGTTGTGATATTATTATTTTTATAGGTTGTACTTAGAGTAAATATACTTTAATTCACTTAAATAGAGGATAAGTGCATTTTACTCGCTCTAACCATTTATCGTTCTTATTTACTCTCTTTAGTAGATTGTTTTTTTAAAAAATCTTTCAACAAATCATTCTTTTATTATAAAAAATATTTTAAATAAATTAAAATTTTAATATATTGAGGTATATATATGGATTGGACTAGTTACATATTCTATTTTTCTATAGAATATTAAAATTCATGTTATTAAAATTTTATAATATTTTTATTAATTTTCAAGTGTTATATTTCAAATTAAATAAATACACATCAATTATAATTTTTTTTTACAAAATATGTGCTTTTTTATTCTTTTTATTTATACCATTGAGTAATATAGACACAATAGAACATATTTTTACTATAAAAATTTTTAAATAAATTAAATATTTTTTAATTTAATTAATTTACTATATATTATATTTTTAACTTTTATTACTTTATAGTTGACACACTACTTTGAATTTTTTTTATTTGCTTTATTGAATTTTTTTCCTTTTTTTAGGATCACTACTATTAATTATTATAAACATTTCAAATAAATTAAGGATTTAATTTAATTAAATTAATAACTTAACATTTTATTTTTAAATATTATTATTTTACATAAAACATATTATCTTTTTTTTATTTTCTACTTTGTATGTGATTTTTTGTAGCCCATACATTAATAGTATAGATATAATATAATATATTTTATTTTTATTATGAAAATATTATACATAAGTTGAACATTTAATTTAATTTAATTAATTACATATTCTTTTTTAACTCTTATTTGCAACTTTGCATGTGTTTTGTTTTATGTCTATTTTTTTTTATGTCTCATATGCCAATATTATAAAGTAGCATAAATATAATATAATATATTTTAAGTAAAATTAGTTGTTATAGTTTTTATTTATTGTTTATTTTATTTATTTTTATGTTGAATATTTTTGTTTAATTATGAATCCCAATTATGATGAACTTATGCTTAGTAGTAAAAGACAATTTATTTTACATATTATTATTTAGCCAAAAAACTAATACATATTGAAATTTTATAATTCATAAATTCAAATGCATAATTATAAAATAAAATAAAATTCAAAATTTTATGTTATTTTTATAATATAAAATTTATTTATTTAAATAAACTTTTTATTTAACTAAAAGATAATTTTTAACTCATGATCTAATTTATCCGATATAGAATATAAATAAGCTTATTTTATTTTCTTAATCTTTTCCATCGATATTTTTTTTGACCAGGAAAACCACCTAATTTAAATAAACTTTTGATTTAACCAACGCGGGTGGCACGCGGAATGTCAACTTATAAATGCGCACACTTTCTACGAGGACTGAACCCCGCCATCATCAAAATTCAAAAATGGTAGTCACAAATTTTTATATATGAGATATTCTTTGAACAAATTTTTTTAAATATTATTTTTAAATCACAAATTTTTCTCCACTATTAATTTATCTTTTAAAATTTATATATATTAAAATATTATTTTTAATATGAACTCAAGAATTTTAATATCATTTTATGATAAATAAAATATTTTAATATTATTTTTCATAAATAAAACTATCACAATATCTTTATATATATATATATGAGATAATATTAATTTTTATATAATAATATTTAATTATAAAATATATTATTTAAATAAATTTAATATGATACCCAAGAAAAATATAAAATTAATTGAATATTTGCAAAAAATAAATTCATGTATTATAGAAATTAATATTATAATAAATTCAATATATATCCAAAAAGAACTTATGATTTATTGGATATTTAATAAATACATCCACACCCAAACCATTAAAGAATGAGTTTAATTGGGGTAAGATCTATTAGATAAATATTCATTGATTTGAATAAAATTTATTAAATATGAATATTTTTACCATCTTTACACATAGAGAAAAAAAAATTAATATATGAAAAAAGGACGAATAGTTTCTTTATCTTAACCTTTTTTTTTAATAAGTAAGCAACCGCTTCCTCGAGTCTTAACATTATCTGGACGAGCTTTTGGCTGCTGGAACTGTCATTTCCTTAAAATTTAAATCAAGTGAAATGTTGCTGCTTGAATATCGTATTTTATTCAGATGATATTTAAAAATATCTTCAAAATACCTATAAAAAGACAATTTTTTTTAAAAATACAAAATATCAATTTTATTACTTTAGCATCATGAAAAATAACTTTTTAATTTATTGATAATAATTCTTCTCTTGTTTTACTAGTCATCACTTATTATTGTAATTAGTTTTTTTATTATATCTAAAAAATTTTAAAAAAATTGAAAATATAAAAATATAAATTCAAATTGTTAGTTGTTATCTTATAACATAATTATTTTTACTTGATTCATCTTGAAAAACAATGAATATAAAAGTTAAGATATTGTTTTCAATAATTATTTTTTTAAAAAAATATTTATTTTGATTTAGTATGTGTGTTTATCATTTTTTTAAATTTGTTAATTTTAAAAAATAAAAATATAAAATTATAATAAAAAGAAATTCTATTTATATCTTTTTATTTTAATTAGTTTATTAGAAGTGTTGAATTTATCAAAAAGAGAATTCTAATTCTTCTCTGCTTTAATAGGCAAATAATTTGATTAATGATAATTATAGTTAAATTTATCAATTTATTTGGGAAATTAAATTTGATAAAGGTTGTTAATATTGTAAAGAGGATATTTATCCCTCCTAAATAGGAATAAAATCTTATTTTAATTTAAATATGTGATAATTATGAAAATAATATAAATGAGATTTTAGTTATTTCAATGGATATGAATTGAAATCATACGTATCAAAATATTAGAAGTTTATAGCAAAAGATTTAGGATCTGATATTTATTTTTTGTAGTCGAATTAACAATCATACAGAAAGACAATTTATTTATAGTCTAAATCTTATTTTTGTTCAGAGTAAAAAAGAAAAAGTTTCTTAGATGGGTTCTAATTATTATTTCTATTGTTAACCAACCTTTTAACCAACTTTCTTCTACTTATTTATAAGCATTTCATGAATTGGGTTATAGGTTAGGTTATGGACTCATTTTGAGTGATCCGCATACATGATTCAACATCTCTCACTTGCACGTAATGAGATCCATACTCTCTTAGCATTATATAAGAGAACATCATCTCTTATACTCTGCAATAAATCATACAAGAAAATAAGTTATGTGATCAGCATATTTCAAGAGCTCTTTGCTATACATCTATTAGGAATATATATAGCTTCTCGATAAATAATGGATCTTGAGCAAACTTTAAGTATGCAACACCTTAGATCATTTTATCATATTTGAAATTTTCAAATGATCTTATTTATATGCATTACATATTATATCTATAATTATATACACACTATAACTGGTATACTAGTGAATATAAACACAATGTGATATGTTTAATAATCTTCATCTTTTTTTAGATTTCTCCACTTTAATTTAATTTGCTTTTCTAATAATGCACCGCTAGATTAAATCTTTTATAGTCCTTTGGTAACATTCTAAAATAGCAACGATTAAACTTAAATCTCAAGAAATAGAATAGAATCATAATGGTATAAATAAATAATTTTTAAAGTAATTGATTATACATAATTTGTTATTCTTATTTCAAATAAATAATCTATATTATTTAATTCTTGTATATTCTTATATAATATATATTTTCATTTATTTAAATTATTTTTCATAAATGATAATGTTTAATATTTTATAATTAAATAGGATTTATAATTATTTCCATGTTCATTAATTTAAAAAATTGTAAATAATTAAATTGTAAAATATTAAGATCATTTATAAATTTAGAATAAAAAATGAGGGTCATATAATTATATAATTTAAAATTTATGTTGTGAGAAGAAGGGTGGCGAAGATAAAAGAATAAAAAAAATGAGGTTAATATAAATATAAAATTTAAATTTTTTATAACTTTGATTAGAAAATAAATTATTTGAAATAATTTATTTTTAATTGAAATTATTGCATTGATTATTAAAAACTTTCAATTATACAACTAAATTTCTTTAAAAAATAATAATAATTTATTTCATTTATAATTATTAATTATAATTTTTAATTGCATCGTAAAACATGTGTTGTTTATAGGTGTCCTTTCTTCTGTCATTCTTAATAAATGATTACCTATTGTTTGAAATGTTTCTGTTTTCTATTTCTTTGGAAAGGACAAAATGATTACCATTCTTAATAAATGATTACCAATCGTCATGTTGTGAGTCTGACTGACATAACATAACTTGTAAACTTCAATTACGTGCCCAAGTTTAACTGATGCGGAGTTATTGTAGTGTTTGTCATTAATTATTTACTCATTCGGTATTATTATGTAATCTAATACCAAGTTTGCTCATCTATAGAGATCACATGACAGCAATGTCAGTGGCATGAACTGGACAGTGGATGTTTAGCTGAGATGGAAGTTTCATGATTAGCAGGAGCAGGAGGTGTAGGTGTTGGTGTTTAGTTTATGAATGCTTTTGCTGGACTAGGTTACTGGAATAAAATGGTATGAGCGCAGCAGGGTTGTCAAGCATGGAGTTTTCTGCTGTTAAGTCATGGCTTCTTCAAATTTGTTACTAGAAATGATCAGTTATGGATCCCCAAAAAGTGGCTTTCAAGTCTGCTTATGGGTTCTTTGGGTGTGGATATTTATGCAGAAAAAGGTTTGTTTTTCCCCTTGTTTACCATGTTCGTTAAATTGGGAATCTGCTGATCATTTTAATGCTTTGTTGGTGTAGAGTGTAGACTTTTTTCTGTGAGCATTCAAGCATAATGCTCGAAGATCAATTACTGTCATTATAATCTTGCATCACTGACAAATTTTGACTTAATGCTAGTGGTTCCTTGGAAGGTATCTTCCATCTTCATGGAGATTTCATCACTAGAACTCCTCAGACGATGCATTAGAAGCTCCCACCGCCAAGGATATTTTCTAATTTTAAATAATTAATATAAGAGCTGGTGATGATATATATATTTTATATAGAACTCCCCCCTTCGTAAGCCACGCTCCCAGAGTTCTACAGCCAAATTTGTCCTGTCAATTTCTGTAATATCTTTTATGATGACATACATATTGACGCAGTTTACTGCAAGCAGTCAATGCTGTTAAATGTTACCACTGTCAGAAGAGTGATTTCATTACTTATAAAAATGCAAGCACGATAGCACCGTAAAACTAGAAATAAGTAGGTAGGCTTTCTAAAAAAATTTTGGTTATATGCAATTTTGATTCCTTAAAATATAAATTATATTATTTAAGTCCCTCTAATTTAAAATAATTTAGTTTATTCTCCTAAATATTAAATTGGTATAATTTCAGTGTCCTTGTTGAATTTTTATCAATTTTTTAACCTAAAAAAATCATTCTCACCTAATGTTTTTTCCATACAAACATGAAATGACTTCTATGTAAACTTGAAAAAAAATTTAATCTAAATTTTAAAAGTTTGAATAAAATTAATAAATTACATATGAAAATTTAAATAACTTTTAGAGTTAATCGTTTATAAAAGTTTTTATAAATTGTAACCTATTTGAAAAATAATATAATAAATACGAAAGATCAAATAAGAGTTAACATAAATTGATAGAAACTGACAAAAATCAAATAGGTAGACTAAACTATACTATTTTATTATTTAAGAGGATCAAAATTAAATTTACATCAAAAAAATTTTATTGGTAAAATTGGGATAATGATATAAAAGAATTTATTTAAAAGGAAAAAACTAAACCAATCACATTTGATTCAAATTCAAATAAATATATAATTAAAGGATTCTTTAAATGTGCGTCATGTGTGTGTGTGTGTTTATTTATTTTTTTTTCTGTTTAATTTTTTCTAATGTTTGTAGAAAGATTGGTTTAATAGCCGGGCCAGGTTGATGCTTTCTGCTACGGATAAAGGCTCTCTCTCTCTCTCCCTCTCTCTCTTAAGTGTGTGTGTATATATATATATATATATATATATATATATATATATATATATATATATATATATATTTGTGTTATAAAAATATAAAATTAAAATATAATCAAGTGAAAAATGTAAAATTCATATTAAGTAATTATATGTCCATTAAGCTAAAACACTCCATATAAACTCAAGATAGTCAATAAAAAATTAAAATCTAAAAACAAAATATTAAAAAAAAGGAAAAAGAGAGCAAATGCACCATGAAATCTGTTAATTGTGATAAAGAAAAGTTTCATCTCATCGTAGCACTTCCCATACAACGGGGATGAGACTTGTATCTTCGATGAAAAATTAAGAGAGTGATTAAATGCAAATTTACAACCAATTTTTAATTATTATTAACGGTTTGATTTTAAGCCCTTGAATTTTTTATCAAAAGATTATAGTATCTCCCTTGACTCTTTAAAATTTATCTTATACTTTAAGGAAGACCAATTCACCAAAACAATAACGACAAAGCTAAAGTAACAAGTTGCAAAGCTATTTAAGAAATAATACTGTTACAAAATTCTCACTCCAAATTGCTAAGAAAAGGAGGAAAAATACATAAAGAGAGTATATTAACCTAGTATTATTATACATAATTACAATTATAAGGGATATATTATTATTATTATTATTATTATTATTATTATGTTAGCATGAATTTCAAATTTATTAAAAAATTAAATTGATGTGAGTTTCATTTGAGATATAACACTCAAAAATTGAAATAAAAAATTTTGGTAAATTAAAATAAATAATTTTAATTTTAAATATTTTTCATAGAAAATAGAATGTATATATATAAGCAATTAAGTCAATTAATAATTTGAATTTTAACTTATTTAAAATATTTTTATAATAAAAATAAAATATATCATATTATATCTATACTATATGATGATATTAACATTTGAATTACAAATAATAAGAGCCAACATAAAAAAGAAAAAGAAAAAATGCAATGAGTTAAATAAAAATAAGAGATAGTACATAAGAGTTAAAAATATACACTATACAATGTTACCAAAAAAATATATAATTAATTTAATTTTTTTATTTATTTAAAATATTTATATAATAAAATGAGAATATATGGTGTTATATTTATATACAATAGTGGTTTTGTGTTATATCCCTAAATTCATAAAATTTTATTTTAATTCCTGAAATAATGAATTTGATAAATATATTAATATTATAAAAAAGTAGTGGAAGGGCTTAGGGTAAATAATTAATTATAAAAAATGACGTTTGAATATAAAAATAAGTAAAATATAATTATTTTTAATAATATATGAAATTAGAATTGAGATAGAATATATAAAAGAAATTTGGGAATGCAAATATTCAAAATGCCCTTTAGGCATTTAAACTCCAGGAAACTTAGGATTTCCCTTTTTCTTTTCTCCATCTCCCTCTAAAATTATCAACCTTTCATCAATCCTCTTTTTAGTTAAGTTATGGTTCTATGAATTGTTATTCTAAACTAGGGTCTTTTTTGAAGTTAATAATATAAGGAAAAATTTTGGATTTTAAATTAAATTTGATATTTTTGTGTATAGGGATTACTTCAAGTAGTGTTCTTATTTTTCTTTTTTAAAAATTTTCTCAAATTCAATGTAAGTAAATGATTTACTTATTCCAAGAGTTATTAATTCCATTCAATTTGAGCTTGTAGTTAATAATTCCTTGAAATTATTAGATGAATTTAGTTAGTTATGATGTTTCATTGAATAGGTTGAGCTAGAATTTGATGATACATGTTATGATGATATATATTTTAAAAAATTGTCAGTTGCATATTGAAATTGGTGAGGGGTATTTAAGTTCCTCTACATTTTTGAATGAATTTCTAGAAATTGCCAAATGGTACTCAAGTCTAGTGATTGAGTATTTCCTTGTGAGTAGCGCAAATAAAGCAATAATCTAGTACCATACTTGAGTACTAAAAACCTATTACTTATTTCCTCAAAATATTCGAATGCCATTACTTATACTTACTTGTATTCGAGTCTTCCACTCAAATACTTTGTCTCTTACTCATCAAATTATCAAATAATTGAACAAGTGAAATTTAGAAGTTATAACTACTTACATAAGTTGAAATTGTGTGAATTATAAATGAAATATCTATCAAGAATTCATTGATTGATTACAAAATTGGTTGTGCTAATATTTTAAATGGTTAAATTGTGATATTAAGATAACTATGATTTTGAAATGATAAATTGAATTGAATGCATCAAATTTGAAAATTTTATGACTAGTAAATGCTGAAAGGGATAAGGTTAGGATTGTGACTAATGTCTGTAAGGACAAAGGAAAAGTTATAATTGATGTTAGGAGATACAAGACAAACATAATATTATTAATTGCATATTGTATGACATGTTTAAGGCTTAGTAATAATAAATATGATTAGTACATATAATGAATGGCAACACATTATTTTATATGTGTCTATGTATAAATTATTTACTCATTCAAACTTCTAGTCTTACTGTTTTCTCTAAAATGTTTCCAAGCAATCAAAGCAAGGCTCCATAATCATTACCGACTGTCCAAGAATAGTGTCTTAGTATGTGCAGCCATCTTTAGTAGTTAAGTAAAAAGAATAGATAATCAATGAACTCTTTTAGGAATAATCTTTAAATATTAAATATATGCTATTTGAACTCTAGTGTAAATATTATTTTAATAAGTATTATTGTAACAATTTTAATTAAATGGATTATTAGCTATAGACAATTAGTTATCTTTATGCAATAATACTAAAATAGGATTAATAAGACTAGTAGTTATTGGTAATAGGAATCGTGTTAGTCATAGTCAGATGGGTCATGACATATTACCATCTAAGTTAGATAATTAATATGAGTGAACAAAAGAAAAAGAAAAACATATAATGAAATAGTTAAAAAGAAAGAGAAACAATACTCAAGTTGTAAAGTTTTAACAAAATTCTAATTAAGACATATTTAATTTGAAATAGAGAAAATAGTAATTCCACTGCTGTAATTCCATTTAATTTGAGCCCTAGATTAAGTTCTTCGTACTAAGACCTTCCATACCCCTATTCCATTTATTTTGCAACCCCTAGATTAAGTTCTTCGTACTAAGACTAACCCCAAATTTCTATTATCTCTATATTTAATTTTGATGTGCATTAGTAATTCCATTTAATTTCTCTTCTTTCATGTAATTTATCAATCTAATTACTAATCCAAGCTTCATCTTATTTGGTGGTACAAGCTTAGACTTCTTTCTAGCCAAATTCAAGGTGTGTCTCACTCGAAAGAAGAACAAATGTGACTAAATGGCTTTTTGCCTATTTTTCTACTATTTTAGGAACTTATATTTTAAATGGATCTCAACTAGAAGTTTGTCTTTTCATCTCGATGCTCCTATGATTTAATACTATTTTCCCCTTATTGGTTCTATTCGCTTCTTCTTTAATTTTTTTGATTACCTTTGTATTCAATTATTGTATGCATTGGTGGTTTTGTTTAATTTCAAGATATCCATATGTAGCCTATGCTATGGCTATACTTGAAATAACTGAAATTTAAAATCCTATTTCTATAGATGGCATCTCCTTTGGTGATTAGATGCAATTAGAAGTTATACAAAAGAAGCAACCATTGACATGACACAAGGTAACAACAAAGATAAATGGACTCAATGTTTTACTCAATCATTAACCTAGGAATTGTGATTTGAGCCCACACCGTATAGTCTCCTAATTTTAATTTTTTTATCATTTGCACTAAAACTTATATTTGAATTAAATGATTTAATGCATAATTTCAATGGGAATTATTAGGCTAGATCATCTTAAAGAAGTAAACACACCCATTCTTGAATAAGTGATTGTTCTACCTAAAGGAGCTAACACAAAACTACTTACTGTACACCCCTTAAATTTTGTTTAACTTGGTCCTTTTTATTGATTGCATTTAAGTCATTATCTTAAAAGATAGATTGGTTTCTTTTCAAAACAAAAATATTCTATCAGCAAGGTTATCGATGGAGGGATCACCCAACTGCAAGTGCAATACAATAACTTACTACTCTTGTCCGTGATGTAGTCATTGGTGGATTGTAGATTCCTCCAAGTAAGCCTTAAGTTATTTTTTGGATTCACCTCTCTAATAAGTTCTTTGATTAAGTCTTCCTTGAATCTTCCATAATCAGTTAACTCTAATGCAAGTTTTCTATGTTGTCCTTTGATATGCCTTTTTATAAGTAAAATGTTATTTTCTTTTTGGACTTGGATCTTTTTTACTAAAGGGATTATTGTTTTATCAATATAGGGAAAGACATCTTCATGGTGGTAACTGGTAAATGACATATATTATCACATTTGTTAGATTAACTATTACAAGGCTACATATGGTTAAATAAATACACAAGATCACTTAATAATGTTCAACTACTCTTTGGAAAATTATTTGTTTTTGTTTTGAATGTGAAAGTAGACGAGATTAGTGGAAGACTTTTTAGCCCTCAATCAACAGAAATTAGCAAAAGTTAATTGATACAACTTTTTTTTTTTTTTATCCTTTTCAATCCGGCAATGATAATTTGAATTAACAGATTGATAATTGATAACTTTAGGGTTTCCTGATTGATAATTGATAACATAATCCCATATTCAAATAGAGATGCCACTAATTAACAGATGCCACTCTCTCTAACCATAAAAATAAAGAATTAAGAAACCCAGTCATCCACTTCATTGTGGTGAAACATGTAGGTATAAATTCCTCTCTCAACCATAGTTGATTTAAGCTTTTATAAAATATTTTCAAAAATTATTGAGAAAAGATTGCATGTTTACATATCTGAGGTTATTGAAAATTTTATTCAAGGTAGGGGTGTTATTAGCAAAGTAGTATACTACCATTGGCCTTTTGTAATAGGATTTATTTATACTCTACTAAGAATACAGTATACATATTGTTTAAATGTGTTCCTCCATTAAAATTGAAACCTTTCTAAAACTCGAAAAAATCATACAATATTTAGAGTTCATTTGTTTTAATGCAAAATATATTCCACAAAAATATAGTTATAAAATATTAAAATAATTTTTATTTATTTAATATTAAATGTGGAGAATATAATAAAAAATAATATTCCCCTACTACAATGTTATTGAATATTGTGTACCAACAAACAAAAATTAAAAAAAATGGTGTAAGTTTATCATTTACAGAAAACTAATTTTTTAATATCATTAATTTATTAAATGAATAATGATGTCACTTATAACTTTTTATTGATTTCTATACAGGACATAATTTCTATCACTTGTGATAATGAAAATTTTGTAACACCTTCAAAAAGGGTATTTTATGATATTTTTGATACTATACCAAGTGTAAATTTAATTAATTCCCAGATGACTACAAACAAAATGAAGAGGATTATCAAAAAAGAGATCAATAACTTGGTCATATATTGGGAACTTTGGTTAATTTATCACTTTTGTACACTTGAAATAATTTAATTATGTTTTTTTGTTCCTTTTTATATTTAGTAAATTAGATGATATTTGTTCTTTATTATCTACATGATATGCATTTATATAAAAGTTAAGGATCAATATTTATACATTAAATTTCATATAAAGTAATGTTATTTCTTTTTTATATGTTTAATTTTATCTCATTTTTCTAAATTTTATTTGTTATGATATTTGATCATGTATGCATCTATTTGCATATGATAATAATAATTGATTAATGTAATATTAAAATAATATGACAACTTTATAAATTAATAATGACTTAAAAAATACATAGTATTTCCTATTACTTAAGTTGAATATAATTATATATATGTTATAATTATTCAAATGATATAAATAAAATGATAGATTTTAAATTAATTTCTTGAATACTTTATAATTTAAAATTTAAAAATTTTAATTTAAATTATAAATTATTATTAATTAAATTTAATTTAATTAAATCCATGATTCCACGGGTTAAAAAGCTAGTAGTTAAGTAATATAAATTTACAACAACTTGAAAATAGTGTACCATAAATAATTCCATAAAT
Organism: Sindora glabra; assembly: GCA_020226215.1. Lineage (NCBI taxonomy): Eukaryota > Viridiplantae > Streptophyta > Magnoliopsida > Fabales > Fabaceae > Sindora > Sindora glabra. The sequence continues at coordinate 100,598,007 of CM035226.1, forward strand.
TTAGCTTCGCGACCCCACCTCAAAAGTGACATTGTCTACCATCATTAGGCTAGCTTCCAATCCATTGTAAAGTGATTATTACCAATAGGGGCTGTTACCCTACCCGTGAGGAATGCGCTATTGAATCAATTTAATTGGCTAAAATTTCGAAATAAATTTTTTTAGGATCAAATTATTTATAAAGAAAACTTTTAAAGTCTCTTAAATTATTTCACATTAATACATAATTTAAAAAATTTTCAATCTGAAGTTGGAATCTCCATCACTATGTTAAATCAAGTCCTATTCTAGAAAAGATTAAATCAAGACTTTGATATAACAAACATCTTTACACTTATTAATGTTTTAGTCTTGACAAAATCAAGTTAATTTCATTTAAGAGAAGTTTGAAGGCTTTAATCATTACTTTAAAATCAGAATAAATTTTAAAAAGAGTTTAAGTCTTATTTAAAATTTATTCAAGGATCAAAATGTCTTCAGAAAGAATTTAAGTTTTAGAATGTGTTTGGTTTGTATTTTTAAAAATAAAAAAAATAAATAAAAGAATCTGTTTGTTTAAGTACTTTCCTTTTTTATTTTTAAAAACTATTTTCAAAACATATGTTTTAAAATAAGAAAATAAGAACAACTTTGAGTTTTTTTTATTTTTTTATTTCCAAAACACACTTCATTAATGATATTATTATAATTCAAGACTATTTTCAAAATAACTTACCAAACACTTTCTTTTTCTCATTATTTTTAAAGACTATTTTTGAAACCTATTTTATAAAATTATTTAAAAAAAAATAGAAAACACAAACTGTTTTTAAAACTTATTTTATAAAATTGTTTTAAAAACAAAAAACAGAAAATACAAACAAACAAAACCTTAATCTTTATTTGTTTTGTAACATTTTCACCTCATTTAGTGGAAGGAAATTTTATATTTTTTTTAACTCATTGAAATTAAGAGAGTAGTTCTCTTCATAGAGCATATATATGTGCACCAATGAGTTCATACATGCACTTTCATTAAGAGTTCTAGTGAGTACACTTGTCCTACCGAGAGAATCAACAAGAGTATGTGAAAAGTCATGATCACGAGGTTTTCTATTAAAACTGCATTATTGTTAATTTAAAATTTATGATTTCATTTAGGCGTGCACAAAAGATTTTTTTGAATAGCATAAGATTTAGGTTTGCTACTATTAAAACCACATGAAAATGTTCTAGAAATATCGATAGGTCCTTAGTGTAAAATAATGATGAATCAAGATCTAGGATGTAGAAATGTTCTAGACATTACAGCAAAAAAGACTTTTAGCGGCGACATTTGTCGTCACTAAAAAATATTCGGTCGTCGTTAAAGAAAAAGTCGTTGCTAAAAATGTCATCAGTATAGGTCCGTCCTTGAAAAGGTCATTAGCGATGACAATGTCATCGCAGAAAACAATTACAAAATTTAATAAATTTTAAAATTTGATTTTTAGTGGCGACACTTGTCGTCGCTATAGGGAAAGAAGTCGTCGTTGAAGATCTGACTTTCAGCGACGACAAAGTCGTTGCTGAAAGTCTGATCTTTAGCGACGACATTTTGCCTATAGTGACGATAAGTGTCGTCGCTAAAGGTTTTTTGAATTTTTTTAAAAAAATTTAAATTCAAATTATCGTATATTTCAAATAATATATTATCTAAAATATTCTTTATTTTAATTAACTTGAATTGTTCAATATTTTTTTAAAATTTAATTTAATATAAATTATACAATTATAATATATCAATAATATTATTAACAATGTCTAACAATTTGATTCAACATAAAAAATTAATACTCATAAAGCAATGGTAAAAATAATACGGACTTCCTAGTTGTAAATTATATTTACAAATTTTATGCTAAGTTAAATTTAAATAAATAAATTTAAAATTTACAACATACAAAATTAAATAATATGAAATTTCATTTTAAATTAAACATACTATCAATTCTATTAATTTATTGCAAATTATTTGAGTAAATTAAATATATTTTTACACAAAAAAAATATTATAACTTTTTATTCACGTACCTCAATGGTAAAAATCTACTGATTAACTCTGAATACTCTCCACAAACTAAGTTAAGTGTTAATAATAACTAACAAATTAAAAGATACAACATACAAAATTAATACATATCAACATATATAAAAAATAAATATATTAAAATAAAAAAATTTAAAAGAAAGAGAAAGTTCAGAAACTTACCTCAGGTCCAAAAAATTCAAACGCGCAAATGAGGAGGGAGGAGGCGCCGCAAATAAATAGCCAAAACTTTCACCGACGACTAAAAAATTTCGATCGTTGGTGAAGGCTTCATCGACGACTGAGTGACTTTCAGCGATGACAATGTCGTCACTAAAGCCTTGTCTCAGAATTTGGAATTAGGCTTTTAGCGGCGACAAAAGTCGTCGCTAAAAGCCTAAAAAATTTTTGGTGGTAAAATTTGGCCTTCAGCGGCGACACTATCATCGTTGAAAGCCTAAAAAATTCAAGACTTTCAGCGACGACAGTGTCGTCGCTGATGGTCCCCCCTTCAGCGACAACAGTGTTGTCGCTGAAAGTCTTGGCCTTCAGCGGTGACATTTGTCGTCGCTGAAGATTCAAGACTTTCAGCGATGACACTGTCGTCGCTGATGGTCCCCCCTTTAGCGACGACATTGTTGTTGCTGAAAGTCTTGAATCTTTAGCGATAACAATTGTTGCCGCTGAAGGCCAAGACTTTCAGCGACGACACTGTCATCGCTGATGGTCCCCCCTTCAGCGACGACAATGTCGTCGCTAAAAGTCTTGAACTTTCAGTGATGACAATTGTCGCCGCTGAAGGCCAAATTTTACTGCCAAAATTTTTTTAGGCTTTTAGCAACGACTTTTGTCGCCGCTAAAAGCCTAATTCCTTCCCGCCCAACTTTCTAATTCCCTCTAAAAAGTCATGTCGCTTTTACTGACGATAATGTCGCCGGAAATACCTTTAGCGACGACCAAAATTTCGTCGCCGCTAAAAGTGTCGTCGTTGTTGCTTCTTTTTCTTGTAGTGAGAAAATGTTCAAATTTATGATTTCATTTCCATCTTTTGTTTCTTAGTGCCTAAGTGTCACCAATTCTATCTCTAAATTTTCCGTGCAAAAATTTATTACTAAATCTCTTTTTTATTATAATGAATATCAAGAGTGTAAAAAGATATTAATATTTTATTATTTTAAGTCTAATATGATGTAACAAATTACTTTCAATAATAAGAGAAGTATCAATTCATTTAATATATATACGTATCATATTTTAGGTTCAAACCTAGGACATTGGAATCTAAATAAAAAAATGAAAATGATACAACTATAGCACTAACAATTTTAAATATTCATAATTTATGAATATTTGTGACTTTTCCAATTTTACAAGAAAAGTCAGGTCTAAAAGATATATGAATAAAAATTTTGACTGAATTTATTAATGGACTCTCTTTAATAATTTTATATAATATTAGCTTAAATTGGTGAACAAATAAATATCTAACAATTTATTTCGCCTTAATTGGTTGGGCCAAAGGTGGTTGGGAAGATCGTTCGTGGCTATAATTGGCAAATCTTCCTGCAAGCATGTTTTCGAACGAGGGTTTTCATTAATAATCCGTTGATGCTAAAGTTAGAGACAGAAGAGAGTAATAGTAGTAAAGGAGCAAAGAGAAGAAGGACAAGCCGGTCTTTTCACCTAGATGGAAGATTCTCCCACGGGTTGGATTGTTCATCTCACATGGCTCTATGCCAGATGGAGAGCCACAAAGTTGTAGTCCGACTGAATAGCTCAATTGGCCTCGTGCTCTGGTGGTACGCTAGTTGATCTATGCGCTTCACATGCAAGGTTGGTCGGGCCGTAATTGGGCCAAGTTGCAGTGACAGGCAGATCTTTAGACCCAACTTGACAAAAGGATCCTATTTATCAAAATCTTTTAATTTATTTTTGTTTTAATTTAAAATTTTAAAAGGACATAAGTATTTATAAGAGTTATCTAATAAAAGTTATTCTAAAGGATATAACTATTTGTAAGAATTATCTAGTGAAAAGTTATATTTATTTATACTCTATTTATTTTTAAAAAAATATTTTTCATAGAGTATAATTATAAAATATTAAAATGATGAAAAATAATTTATATGTGTGATGTTAAATGCCAAAAGTTTGGTGGAAAGAAATTTTTCCTTTTTTAAAGGGGAAGTTATTTTTCCTAAATTATCATGATTTTAGATACTTTTTTTCAACCACAAATTATAGATACAAATTATATTTGTTTACTTTTAATAAAAAATAAGATTTTTATACAAAAAATTATTTTTTTAAAAAATAAACAAAGTCTCAATACCCATAGAAAAGCTTTTTACTAAACCATTTTTATTGCTTCAAATTAAGTTTTGTTATATCCTAAGTATATAAAAGTCTTTAAAAAAAATGAAATACATATCTCAAAACTATTTCTATCTTGTTTCATCTCCTATTTTCCTAACTCTAAATATAACAAATTTAACATAATAAATAATTATATATGCTTAAATATGTACATTTATAAGTGTTAGATTTATGTGAACATATGCATGCATATAAATCTAATAAATGCACAAGAATGACTTAATAGATTTGACATATTAGTAAAATGAGTAGAGATAAGCTTAAAAAAAGCTGAACTTAGCTCAATGAATAGCTCAAACTAATCTGAGTAAGTTTGGATTAGTTGAAGTTAGCTTATAAAAGCCTATGATTAATTCACTCCAGCTCAAACCAACTAGATCCAATTGGATAAGTGACACCAAGTTAAGATGAAGTGACACTAGTAGAGGCAATTAGGTGGACTAGATGATGTGGCACAAATGTGTAACACATCATCACCATGTGAATCAATAAAAGAATGACATATGTCACTTTTAGATTGTCAACAAGTGTTGCAATTAGAATATTGCCAACATGAAAGGTAGTTATTTGTTGATAAAGAATTGTTTCTCTTCATCAAACTCTATCTCTTCAAAAGGTTGTGACCTTTTGAAGCAATATGTCTCTTCAAATAATTATGACCATTTGTGAAGAGACATACATTTAGTAGCATAAAAATATGTCATGTATGTGGCAATTTGCATATATAGAATTTAGAAGAAAAAAACTCCTCCCATTAATGCTCCCCTTCCAATAAGATTTGGTTGATTTACACAAAATTTTGCAAGAAAGGTGGTGAACAAGTGTTTGTTTTCACTCCAATAGAAATTGATTGCAAGTTTGGCCTTTGATGATTGATTATGTTCTTTCTTTCATCACATTCAATTGTTGCAAAATTAATTCTACAGAGGACAAGTGTGTATCCTTGATTGTATAATTGTATATGGAATTACCAAAGAATTCCTTTCAATAAGTATATTTTTGTTTTTTATATGTAGAAAAATATGAACAAGTAAAACCAATTAAAGAATAGTCATGAATCTAAATGAACTTTCCCAAACATACCACATATATTATCTGTAAATTTGTAAGAAAATTGAATAAAAGGAGTATTATTATCTTCTTTAAATGACTTATTTATTGAAAAATAAAATCTTCTAAGAAGATAATTATTGTGGGAGTAAAAGATATATTATTTACTACTATACTTAGAATAAATTTCTCAAGATGTCATATTCACGTTGAAATTTGCATCCCTCATAGTACCCAACAACCTCCTACCTAATTCCACCACCAAACAAAATGAAATTGTCAGGTCGAAATTTCCATGCCTAAAACTAGCAATTATGGGATCACTCAACATATATTATATACTTAGAAGGCCAATATAAGTTAAGAAAATCAGCTCATATTCTTCGGACCACTTTGCACGCGTCAGTGACGAGTCAATGTGGGTAATGATAAATCGAGGAGACAATACATTTACACAATAATTTGTTATAAACATATTTTTCCATCGAATTCCAAGAAATTATTAATATGGTAACTTATAGAATGTTAATTTAATACTTTATATTATATGTTATGTTTATCCATTCTTTTAAAATTCTTTTTTAAAGCATTTTATTATTTCTATTATTGTTCGGTACAGATAAATCTAGAATGAATTACAATGCATCGCTGATTAGGTGGTGTAAATTTATATTAATAAACTGATAGCTCAGATCTGTTCAAACTCATTTTTAAAATAATTCTTTTATTTTTTATATTTTGTTAACTCACATTTCATCCATATCGAATAGGGTAAATTTACATCAGTTTAGAGCGGCGCACTATAAACATAACGGGAAGTTATAGTAAATTTTATTTTTTTAAATTAAATGCTATCACTCTAATATATTCGTTAGGGTTCCTCGTGGATGAAGTTAGAGAAGTTTTGGAGGTTAAAATATGATTTATTTAAAATTGTAATTTTTTAAAAAATTTTGAAGGGTTAGGTATGAATTTAAAAAAAAAAAAGTCATAAGAAAAAATTAATAATTTTTGAAACCTTGGGGTGGAGCAACCCCAAAGCACATAAAGGCTTTTTCTTTTTTCGTTACTTATAATCGACGTCTATTAGTACATGTCGTTTCGAGTTTTTTTTTTTTAAACAATGTTATTTAAAACTAATTTGTTTATGAATACGAAGAAGTTAATGAATATGACATTCAATAAGAAATTCGGTTTAAAGGAGGTTGTCAGAAATATATAAATCAATTTCAGTCCAGAACTAGCCTTTATATATGTGTAAATCAATTGTTAATTGAAACATCTATGTATGAAGGTTAATAATTTTAATCCAATGTTTCAATTGAACCAAAAAAATTATACCTACTAATTTATTAAAAAAAATAAGAGGTATCAAGGTTAATTTTTTACTACAAATAATTTTTTAATTAATAAGTGTATTGATAATAAAGATAAGAGATGATAAATGAAGCTGATTTAAATATTTTAAATTTATATTTTTTATTAAAATTAATTGTATATTAATTTATTAATTTATTATTGTTAAATTAATAATATAATATTTTTTTATTTATAAAAGTGAAGGTTATTAAATTTTACATATAAGTATGGAAATTAACGATCCTTGAAATATATGTATGTATATATATATATATATATATATATATTTGGGGATCCAACATGCTAACTACTTAATGGGCATTAGTAGATGAGAAAGAATAAAAGAATTCCAACAAATTGTGATTTTTTACAAAATATAATATTGCATTCACGAATTTGTGAATGTATTGATTGCTATATTCGATAATAAAATAACTTTTATGCGATTGAGTTTTAAAAAATTCATTCTTTCACCGCGTGACAGGTTCGTCCCCCACCGAAAGTTGAAAAAAAAATAACAAAAAGGAAAATAAGCCCATATTCTTGGGACCACCTTGCACGCCAGGGGCGAATCAATGTGCGCAGCTCTATGTTGAATCAAGTCCAATTTCACTTAAAAATCTTTACATTATTACTTAATATTAATATATAATTTTAATAAAATTTGGATTTATAGCCATTGGAAGCTCACCTCTATGTTGAATCAAGCCCTATTTCTAGAAAAGATTAAATCAAGATTTTAATATAACAATTTTTTTCTTTCGTATTTATTAATGTTTTAGTTCGGCCAAAATCATGTTAACCAATTTCACTTAAAAAATGGAGCTTCAAGGTTTTTAAAGATTAGTTTAAAATTGGAATAATTTTAAAAAATGATTTGAGCCTTATTTCAAATTGATTAATTAAAGGATCAAGATGTTTTGGAAAAGAATTTAAGCTTTAATCTTTAAGTTTTTCAAAAAGATTTTCAAATTTGTTTTGTAACTTTTTCACTTCATTTTATGGAAAGAAACTTTATTTTATTACAAGGGCACGCCCCTAATCCATGTTTGAAGGACATCATAGGATAGGATAAATAAACATAATAAAGTGCAGGATAATGAAAAGATAACTTACAATATTATCAAGTGTGTGACAAATAACTATATAAATAATTTGATAGTATAAATTTATATTATTAGGTGTTTGTTATCATATATATATATAACATGATAGTATTAAAATTTATTCAGACAACATTAATCTTATTTTAAAATAGCTTCTATTACAATTAATTTATAATACTTAATAATTATAAATTTTCAATATTTTATAATCAATTTAATTTATTATAATTGATATATTTTTATATTTTAACTTTTTATAAGTAAATAATAAATATTAAAATTTTTAAGGTTAAATTAAAATCAATAATAGCTACTAACGAGATCAGAGAGATATAAAATTAGGTTAAAGATAAATTGATAATGATAAGATTTATCTTAATCATATTTATATTGAATCCAAATAGAGAGGATTAATTTATTATATGCTGACCACATAAAACAAGTAGACTGGATTACTTTATATAAAGTTCAAATACTTAATAAAACATAATATTATTTACTTATCTATTATGTGTCTCTTATATTATACACCAAATTGGCCCTAAGTGAATAGTGCCCTTAAAGAGACATGTGTACTATGAGTTAATACACGTATTTTCAAGAAATAAACTTATACCCATATGTATGTTTATTTGTATACTTGACAATATCTAAAAATCAGGTATTATTTGTGCGCTGTAAGTGTCTTATCTTGTAACACACCATATTTACTTGGTAGGTGTAGTTGGATATATAAGTAATACTCCAACTCTTTCTAACCCAAAAAAAAATCCTATTTTATTTCTTACACTTATTACATAAATTATTATATGATGTAATTTTTATCAATTTCACTGTTAAATTATAATAAGCAATCATAATATTTAAAAAATCCAACAACAATAAATATATTTATATAAATATATAATCATCTACTTAATTTTTTTATTTTTAAAAAATATAATTTACGTCAATATTAGATTATACTTAATGGATACTAAATAATATGGACTAACATTAAATTTTTCAAATATATTAATAATTTTTATTTCTTTTTCTTAACTATGAAAGTGACAAATTACTTAATATATGTTTAAAGTATTGGATTCAAACTCATATAAGAAACAAAATGTTCATAAAATAATCTCAAGCATTACTATACTATTAATGATGCCATCAAATATATCTGACATTTGAAATTGAGATGTGGACCTTAGGAAAAGTTTATCTTATAAAATGTTTCATAATATTATAAGAATTAGTGTATGTTAGCTGGTCTCAATTAATCTCACTTAGTAATAATTATTATTATCAATTTTTACTATTTATAGCACGATTTCAAAGTCTTTAGTCGTAAAGTGAATATTTAAACCAAAAATGTTATGTGCATTGAAAATAAGGATCTAAAATTGAGTTCCAAATTTTTTATATCCATTAGATTGCAGTTTAATTACAAAATTATCCAACTATGATGTATTAATTAATAACTCTTGATTTATATTCAGGATTTAAATCTCATGCATATAACATTATTTTAAAGCATAATTTTTAATCTTAGAGTGAAAAGAACTGGGAACTGATTAATCTCCATATCTAATAAAAAATTTAAATGAACAAAAGTGAAAACTTTCCGTACATCTTGAGGATATCGGTTCAATGAACATAGATTAGTGGGTACTAATTAATCTCTATTTATATCACAGACTGTCATTCTTGTAGTTTGCAAATTACAAACGCCCAAAAAAATCCATCCTTTGTGCTCTTTTGTGTTCTTCATCCCAATGAAGCCTCTCGCTTCCTTGCTCTGTTCATTTTGGTTCATATACCTTCAACCTGTCCTTCTTTTTTCTTTCAACTTGTAGCTGCGGGTTCAACCTAGCAGAACTGCCTCTCCATTTGGAATTATATAATGCGATTTTTATCAATTTCACTGTTAAATTATAATGAGTAATCATAATATTAATTTCACATACAATTAAAAAAAATCTAAAAACAATAAATATATAATCATCTACTTAAAATTTTTTTCATTTTAGAATAAAATTTTTTTCATTTTAGAAAAATATAATTTACGTCAATATTAGATTTTACTTAATGGATTACTAAATAATGTGGACTTACATTAAAATTTTCAAATATATTAATAATTTTTTAGTTTTTTCCGTAACTATAAAAGTAATAAGCCACTTAACATATATATAAAGTATTGGATTCAAAGTCATATGAGGGGGAAAAGAAAAAACAAGGCTCATAAAATAATGTCAAGTATCACTACACATTGACAGTGCTATCAAATATATGTGTATAATTCATATTTCAAATTAAGATGTGGACTTTAGGAAAATTTTATCTTATAAAAAGTTTTGTAACATTTTAAAAAGAGTGAAGTCAATTTAAATGTTTTAAAATTAATTATATATTCTTTATTATTTTCTTATTATTATTAAATTAATAGTTTACTTTTTTATTCAATTAAAAAAGTGGAGGTTATCAACTGTCACATATAAATATGAAAATTTACAATTCTTGGAATATATATATATTTTGGGTCTAACATGCTAACTACATAATGAGCATTAGTACATAGGAAAGAATTAAGGAACTCCAACAATTTTTTTTTTCAAAATATAATATTGCATTCACGAATTTTTTACTGTATTGATTGCTATATTCAACGATAAAATAACTTTCGTGTGATTGAATTTTACAAAATTCATTCTTTCACCGTGTGACGGGTTCGTCCCCCACCGAAAGTTAAAAAAAAAAAAAAAGGAAAAGAAAATAAGCCCTTATTCTTCGGACCACCTTGCACGCCAGCGACGAGTCAATGTGCGTATCTCTATGTTGAATCAAGTCCTGTTTCACTTAGAAATATTTACATTATTACTTAATATTAATACATAATTTTAATAAAATTTGGATCTAGAACCATTGGAAGCTCACCTCTATGTTTAATCAAGTCCTATTTCTGGCAAAGATTAAATCAAGATTTTGATATAACAAAATTTTTCTTTCGTATTTATTAATGTTCTAGTCCGGGCAAAATCATGTTAACCGATTTCACTTAAAAGTGAAGCTTCAACGTTTTTAAGGATTAGTTTAAAATTAAAATAATTTTTAAAAAGGATTTGAGTCTTATTTAAAATTGATGAATTCAAGGATTAAAATGTTTTGGAAAAGAATTCAAGCTTTAATATTTTAGTTTTTCAAAAATATTTTCAAAAATATTTTGCAATATTTCACTTCATTTTGTAGGAGGAAAAATGATTTTGGGGCACACCCCTAATCACGTATACCTAATTAACTTGTTGAAATTAATGGCATATTTGAAGGATATCATAGGACAGAATAGGATAAACAAATATAATAATATAGTATAGGATAATAAAAAAAATAACTTATAATATTATCAAGCATCTGATAAATAACTATATAAATAATTTGATAGTACAAATTTATACTACCAAATGCTTGTTATCAAATATATGTAAAACATGATAGCACTAAAAAATTTACTCAAATAAAACTACCCTTATTTTAAAATAGTTTCTATTATAGTCATTTTATAATATTTGATAATTACAAATTGTTAATATTTTATAATCACTTTAATTAATAATAATTGGTATATGTATTATACTATACCTATTTTATAAGTAAATAATTAATATTAATATTCTTAAGGCTCCATTTCGCATAACAAATAAGTTATCTAATAACTTATTGACTTAATTAATAAATTATAAATTAGTCTCGAAAGATATTTCATATATTAACTTATTAAAAAAAGCTCTAATTTGATAAGTTATCTGGAGTAGGTTGTGGCTTAAATCTATCATCTTTTCAAAATTTATTTAAGCTTATCTTTATTCTTTTTATTAATATACAATTCATACCTTTCATAACAAGAATCTAAATATTATTTTTTTCATAAAATAAAATCAATTTATTTTTAATATAATTATATCCTAATTTTAAACTATAAATATATAAAATTATGTATATAAATAAATATGTAATATCATAAAATATAATTATGTAATTATAATTATATGTAATTATAATTTGTCACAAATAATGAAATAAAAGCTATGTAAATGAATAAATATATAAATTCATAAAATATAATTAATTAAATATTAGATATTATATTTTTATTTTTGAACATATTAATTGTATTAATGCAATTTGATATTTAGATAAATATGAATTATTTTAATTATATATATATTTTTTATTAATATATGCTTTTATGTCATTTTATAATTTTACCTAGTTTAATAGCTAATTTTGTGAAATACTTCTTAGATAATCAGATAACTTATCAACTATTAATTATTAGTTATAAACTAGTAACTATCAATTAACTTATTAATTACTTATTATCTTATCAGCTATCAGCTATTTATACAAAATAGAACTTTTTAAGTTTAAAATAGTTTAAAACTAAATTATGAAATATTTATAAATTAAGGCTAAATTATTAATATGCATTTTTAAGCCTAAATTGAGGTCAACAATAATTATTAATGAGAGTAGACAGATATAAAAATAAATTAAGAATATATTAATAATGATATGATTTTTTTTAATCATATTCTATTATATTGGATCCAAAGGGAAACGATTAATTCATGATAGTATAAAACAAGTTGATTGGTTTATATACACTAGTTCAAACGCTTGATAAAACACGATAATATTAATTTGTATTATCATATGCTGTTGTACGAAACACCAAACTAGGCCTAGGTGAATAGTACTCTTCATTAAACAGACAGGTGTATTACACGTACTTTCAAGAATTAAACTCATACCCTTATGTATATTTACTTGTATACTTGGCAATATCTAAAAGTCAGGTTATTATTTGTGTGCTGTATTTGTCTTATCTTGTAACACACCATATTACTTGGTAGGTATAGTTGGATATGTAAGTAATACCCCAACTCTTTCTAATCGAAAAAAGAGAAAAGGAAAAATCCTATTTTAATTCTTGCACTTATTACATTAATTATTATATAGTGTGATTTTTGTCAATTTCACTGTTCAATTATAATGAGTAATCATAATATTAATTTCGCATATCAATTAAAAAAATCAGACAACAATATATATATATATATATATATATATATATATATATATATATATATATGATCATCTGCTTATTTTTTTCCATTTTTATAAAATATAATTTAGATTATACTTAATGAAGTAGACTAACATTAAAATTTTCAAATATATCAATAATTTTTATTTATTTTTTAACTATGAAAGTGACAAATCACTTAACATACATATAAAAAAATTAGATTCAAACTCATATAAGAAAAAAAAAAGTCTCGTAAGATAATGTTAAATGTCACTGCCCTATTAACAACGCTATCAAATCTATCGTTATAATTGACATTTGAAATTGAGTTGTGGACTTTAGGAAAAGTTTATCCTGTAAAAAGTTTTGTAATATTATAAGAATTAGTGTAACTTGAGCTGGTCTCAATTAATCTCACTTAGTAATAATTATTATTATTAATTTTCACTATTTGTAGCATGACTCCAGAGTCTTTAGTCATAAAGTGAATATTTAAACCAAAAGTGTTAAGGGTATTTTAAATAGGGATCTAAAATTGAACTTCAAAATTTTTATATTCATTAAATTGTGCTTTAATTACAAATTTTATTCGATTATCATGTATTAATTGATAACTCTTGATTTATATTTAGGATTTAATTTCAAATTTTGTGTATATGACATTATCCTATAGCATAATTTTTAATATTAGCGTGAAAAACAAGTTAAATTAGTGGGAACGAAACTAATTAATCTCCATATCTAATAAAAATTTTAAATAAACAATAGTGGAAACTTTCCGTACATATTGAAGATATTGGTTCAGTGAACTTAGATTAGTGGGCACCAGTTAATCTCCATATATATCACAGACTGTCATCCTTGCATCAATACTAAGTTTGCAAATTACAAACGCCCAAAAAAATCCATCCTTTGTGTTCTCTTGTGTTCTTCATCCAATGAAGCTTCTCGCTTTCTTGCTCTGTTCATTTTGGTTCATAGACCTTCAACTTGTCCTTCTTTTTTCTTTCAACTTGTTGCTGCGAGTTCAACCTAGCAGAACTGCCTCTGCATTTGGAAACGAAACCGATCATCTGGCCTTGATCAAATTTGAAGAATCAATTTTCAATGATCCATATTATGTCTTTGCCTCCTGGAACAGTTCAACACACTTTTGTAACTGGGCCGGAATCAGGTGCGGCCACCGACACCGTCAAAGAGTTACAAGGCTAGAACTTCAAGGATGTGCGTTGCATGGAATTATATCGCCTCATGTTGGCAACCTCTCTTTTTTGAGAAGTCTCAACCTCCTGAACAATAGCTTCTCTGGCATAATCCCACAAGAGTTGGGTCATTTATTTCGATTGCAGCAACTTTGGCTCACCAATAACACATTGGTAGGGGAAATTCCTTCCAACTTGACTAGTTGTTTTGAGCTAAGGAGTTTACGTCTCCATGGAAATAGACTTGTTGGCCAAATACCAACGGAGATCGGGACTCTCTATAAGCTTCAACTATTGTCTCTTGGTAAAAATAATTTATCAGGACAATTTCCAGCTTCTCTATGGAATCTTTCTTCCCTCAATGCTCTTGATGCTGGTCAAAACAACTTGAAAGGAAAAATACCAGAGGAAATTGGCAGGCTAAACTTGAAATATTTGGAAATAAATGACAACCAATTGTTTGGTATGCTTCCTTTTTCACTTTCTAATATATCATCTCTCATTGGCATCACAATTACTAAAAACAAATTCGAAGGCTCTCTTCCTTCCAACATGTTCCACCATCTTCCCAATCTCCAATATTTTTTCGCAGGTGGGAATCAACTCTCTGGCCTGATTCCAAATTCCATCATAAATGCATCTAATGTATTTGGAGAATTTGATGTGGCGGGCAACAATTTTTGGGGCCAAGTTCCGAATTTAGGAATGCTACGAAATCTTTCATGGCTGGGTTTGAGTCAAAATAATCTAGGCAATAACTCACCTAAGGATTTGGAGTTTATGAAATCTTTGATAAATTGTACTAAGTTAAGAGTACTGACTATGGATGCTAATAATTTTGGAGGTGTTTTGCTTGATTTTGTGAGCAATTTTTCTGATCAATTTAACGAATTATATCTTGGTGATAATCATGTGTATGGAAATATTCCTGAAACATTAGGGAAATTGATTAACTTAGTTGTTTTGGCCTTGGAAGGAAACAATGTTACAGGGGAAATTCCAAATGCTTTTGGTAGGTTTCAAAAGATGCAACTACTATCCTTGACAGGAAATAAAGTTTCGGGAAAAATACCAACCTCTATAGGCAATTTAAGTCAATTATTTCGACTAGAATTGTCAAAAAATATGCTGGAAGGAAATATTCCTCCAAGTATTGGTAATTGCAAAAATTTACAAATCATGGACCTTTCACAAAATAACCTTAGAGGAGTTATACCCTCAGAGGTTATTGGTCTATCATCTTTATCAATCCGACTTAACTTGTCACAAAACTCATTAAGTGGCAATCTACCATCTGAGGTTCGTAGGCTTACAAATATTGGTACATTGGATGTTTCTAGAAATCATCTTGTTGGTCATATTCCTGAAACTATTGGAGATTGCAAGAGCTTGGAGTACCTTAATTTACAAGGGAATTTATTCAATGGAAATATACCTTCTTCTTTAGCTTTTCTAAAAGGTCTTCAACATTTAGACTTGTCAAGAAATAACTTGTCTGGAGCAATTCCAAAACTTTTGCAAAATATTTCAGCTTTACAATACTTGAATGTGTCTTTTAACATGTTGGATGGTGAGGTGCCAAAGGAAGGAGTTTTCCATAATGCAAGTCAATTATCAGTTATGGGAAATGATAAACTTTGTGGTGGCATCTTAGAATTGCATTTACCACCTTGCCTTAACAAAGTCAAGAAAAGTAAGCATCATCTCATCATGATAATTGTAATAATTTTTGTGGTTGGGTCTTTTCTACTATTGTTATCTCTTCTTTGTGGGCATTGGATGAGAAGAAGGACAAGGACATCATCTTCCACTTCATCACTAGGTGATCAATTTTCCAAGGTGTCGTACCAAAGCCTACACCATGCAACTAATGCATTCTCAACTAGCAACTTGATTGGATTAGGATCTTATGGCTCAGTTTATAAAGGCATACTTGAGTCCGAAAATAGCATAGTTGCCATAAAGGTTTTCAACCTTGAAAAGATAGGAGCTCACAAGAGTTTCATTTCTGAATGTAATGCACTTAAAAGCATTCGACATAGGAATCTAGTCAAGATTTTAACATGTTGCTCTAGCTTAGATTACAAGGGGGTTGAATTTAAAGCACTAGTTTTTGAATACATGAAGAATGGAAGCTTAGAACAATGGTTGCATTTAAGGAGGGAAAGTGAAGATCGGTTAAGGACATTGGACCTTAATCAAAGATTGAACATCCTTATTGACATTGCTTGTGCAATACATTACCTTCATTATGAATGTGAGCAACCTGTCATTCATTGTGATTTGAAGCCGAGCAATATTCTGTTAGATGATGATATGGTTGCTCATGTTAGTGATTTTGGCTTAGCAAGAATTCTCTCAACTATAAATGACAAGCAAACTAGTACATCTAGAGTAAAGGGGACTATTGGCTATGCACCTCCAGGTATGGTTCAACATTATTTGAGATTTAAGCTCTAATAAATTCAATTACTTCTTTTACATTCCCATTACTTTTGGTGTAAATATGTTAATTATTATGTGTCCAAAATATTGACCACTTTTTTAAAATCATGTCAGAATATGGCATGAATTTTGAGTTGTCTACACAAGGTGACTTGTATAGCTTTGGGATTCTCATAATGGAGATGCTTACTGGAAAGAGACCCACTGATGAAATGTTTAAAGATGGCCAAAATCTTCATAACTATGTTAAAAAGGCATTTCCAAATAAGTTCATGCAAATTTTAGACCCATTTCTTGTTCAAAGAGAAGGAGACAGAGAATATGAAAACATGGAGGGATTCCCTATGATTCAACCTAATGAAGAGAAGTGTTTGATTTCACTATTTGAGATGGGACTAGCATGCTCTATGGAATCACCAAATGAAAGAATGAATATGGTTGAAGTCTCTAGAGGCTTAAATCAAATAAAAAAGGCTTTTTGAGTTGGCAAAATCAATGCATATTGTCTCCAAAAGTAATATTTGTTCCAAGTTTTCTTTTGTCCTATGGTTTTCTTTAATAATTTTATGTAGAAGTTCAACTTATTTTCTCTTTTTAAAGGTTGCTGAATAGTCTTTATATATGTAGAACTTAGTATATGTTCCGTATCTTCACTTCTGTCTAATCTTAATATGAATAACTTTCATTGTGGTTTCTCTTCGCAATGTGGATTCATACATACAAATTTGTGTAAAATCACCTAAACCATGCATGTGGAGAGGTAAAATAAACTATAAGCTTTCCAGCTTCCATATCGTGAAGCATATATCAGTAGCATTTGCAACAGACGAGGATGTTACATATAAGCCATAATAGGGGAACATACCCCCAAAATTTTTCAGCAAAAAATAAAAAAACTCATATAGATCCTTAACTCTGAAAACTATCTTTCACAAATTTTAGTGTTGCCAGAAGATTAGCTTAAAATAAATCAAAAGTAGAAAAAAAAGTAATGGAGAAAAACATATATCCTAGAAGCAAATTCCTAGGGTAGCATATGTTGCTCTAAGCAATTTATTAAGAACATAGACTACGTGTGTCCAACAAAATTCGATACAATACGAAGATAGCGAATATTTTGTTATGATACTTGTTGGAAAGATGAAGAGAATAGAATAAAATATTTTCAGTGTGAGAAATTAGAAGAGTACCATCATTGCCAACAACAAGAGGAAATTGGAAGAGTACCATCAGTACAAAGGCTTCTGTTGCTTAATGATATAGACACCGCTAAATCCAAGTCATTCATCTTAGTCGGTTCGGCTACATTTTAGGTGGGAGTTACCCAGATTAAATAAACAAGATTTAATGATATTGAAAGCATCATTTTTTATAATGCTACTCATCACTATGCAATATTTAGAGCTCCTCGTAATAACTTAAACAAACAAGGTTGGAATGATTTGGAGTCAAGTGTATTATTATCCATTGTCAATCATTTGATGGCATTTGTGGCCTCAATTTAATAACTACCTACTAGTATATACTAGAATTGGTAAGTTTTGATTTTCAATTTCTAACTTTTATATTATTTAGAAAATAATAAAGTTTTAAAAACTATAGTTATTATATCATAAACTTAATTAGTCGCTAACAGAATAATTTTTTCCAATGAAAAACTAACAATCAAAATCAATCCAAATTACTGTAAAAAGTTGTTTGAAAATTTTTACTTACTTTTTTGAGTGCTTTTTGACTTAATTAATTTGAGTTATTATTATAAGAAAATTAATTAAAAAATTCAAATTTTAACAAAATTCTTGTAAATACTCCTTTCAATTTGTGTACATCTTACATAATCATAATATATTAAGATCCCCGTTTATAAATTTTCAATCAT
Source organism: Sindora glabra (assembly GCA_020226215.1). NCBI lineage: Eukaryota > Viridiplantae > Streptophyta > Magnoliopsida > Fabales > Fabaceae > Sindora > Sindora glabra. Next base: position 100,616,545 of record CM035226.1, read on the forward strand.
TTCAATTAATACAAAATTTTAAGTCCCCAACTGATATTTTATATCAAAAGAAATAAAAAATGTTTGTGGATAAATTATATAGTGTGAGCACCTACATGTTTACCCAAAAAAATGTAGTTGTTATGTGCAATAATGCACAATAAAATAGTAAAGAAATAAAATAATTTTAAGTTGAGTGAATAAAAAAAATTAAACTTCTGAACATTCTTGGAAGCATGTGCGAAGAGACTAGTATACATACATATATTATCATATTATATATTATATTTTACTGATATATATTGTCATATAATTATTTTTAAATATTTATTGTTATGATTATTATCTTTATGTTTTTATTAGATGATCTCTTTTTTAATTTTTTTTGAAACTAATGAGTTGCTACATAACCTCATAATTTGCACAAATATAGTAATGATACTCTACATATAGATAAAATTATGATAACGTACTTTTCAATTAAATTTTGTAGTATTAAAATCTTGAACATATGAATCTTTTTGTGCTTATGGTAGAGTCAAGCTCGAACTTGTTTATTTATCAATTGAACGAGCTTGAAAATGTCAAAACTTGGTTTAACATGTCTTGACTTATTTATGCCCTAATTAATGAAAGATATCTTAAACCATTTCTTGTCTAAATTTTTCCAATCATGTGTTCCTTAATTGATAGCTTTTATATTAACTCTGGTCTAAAATTATTTTTCAAATAAAAATAGCTGACAAGCTGATAGTTTTAATTTTACAGTTTTTTTGGGGCATTTTCTCCCTACAATATCTTGGATGTAAATCTCGTACACTTCAGTTTATGCTGAATTGTGTGTCACTTCTGCTATAGAAATGATTAAAACAAGGATAAATCCTAATCACCCTATTATTGGTGCTTATTAAGGCCGAATTCAAATTTAAAATAAAAAATAAGTAAAATTTTAAAGCTTTTACAAAAAAATGTATAATTACAAATAAATTTTAGGAAACGACAGGCCACATGTAAAAGACGTAAAATTTAATACCCGGTAACTGACTGAATATATGGAAGCAATATATTAAAATGAATAATATTGTAATTAAGTTTGTATTCAAGGATACGTATTTATTCAAATCTACATAATATTATAATTACATATTCAATGATATATTTTTTCTCTGGCAAGTATTCTATGACATTGAACATGCGTTGAGAGAGCGCAAGAATACAAGTGCTTTAACTACAAAAATTTCACCACTTAATGACAGAAAAATCATAGCTAATTTTATTGAATTTATTGTTAAATAAATTAGTGAAGGATCTAAAGCCATAAGCAAATTGCTTGTCACTAATTAAATTAGCAATATCTGTTTACATCCATCACTATATTTCATTGCTAACTTTATGACAATGGGACCATGCATCGGATTAATGATGAGTGATCCTTTAATAATTATGTTGGTAATTATTCTTATTTAGCAATGAACTATTCCATTGCTAATTTTTGTTCCATCGGTAAATTTGTCACCAACCTAGGAATTTTTGGAGAACTGGAGGCATCATTATTAAAAAAATTGGTGCCGATTCCATCACTAGTTTAGGAGATATTGTTAATATGATACTTGCTTTTATAGGAAGTCAAGCAACAAATACCTTACATTAATCAAATATAAACCAAAACAAATATCTATTCAATAATATAATTTCCCAAATTGAATTTCATAAAATAAAAACAAATGTCAATATTTTATTTATATAACATAGAAAAATGCTTGAGTCCAATATATAGAAATAATGAAATCCGATATATATACATATTAAAAAATAGCCTTAAATGATATGAGGTTGGCTCCCAACATCCTACTAACAGTCATCATCCTAATGCTTGCCTCCCTAGTTGGTTGTTAGCCTATCCTCCAATGAAGCATTGAGGGGTATTTACAATTTTTGGAACAAATGATTGAAGTAATGGTTATGGCAATCAATTTGACTATCACAACCCAAAATTAGGGGTCATGACTGGTGCATAATCCAAAAGAACACATACATGAACTAGGCCATGCAAGCCTTTCTTTAACATAATCAATTTGTATACTATCAATAGTTTACTAAACAACATATCTACCTATCATCACATAAACATTCACATTTCTAGTGGTCCCAAAATGGACATCACATTTTTCATCATCAATACTATATTCACATTATTAGCATATTTATTAGTCTATCATGGACTTTCATCATCTAATCATGATTAAGTATTTCATAGTAAAGCATATTTACATGAACAGAGTTCTTTGGAAAATTAAATAGATTATGAAACAACAAAAGTTAGATCTTGCCTATGGGTTTGGAGCATATCTAAGAGAGGTTCAATTCATATAGTTAGCATAAAATAGCAAACTTAAACTCTCTGCCCACACAAACAATGTGTACAGCCTACCTTATATGGCACTTATCTATTTACAATGTAAGGATGACGAACTTGGAACTTCACTTCTATCTAAAAAATATAGAAAAACAATTGGGTGAGCCATTGATTCAATGAGCAAATAATATGCACCTCAACAAGAATGGAACAAGCTAAGGTACAAACTTTTCATAGAAAACTTAAACTTTCAAATCAAAGCAAGTGTAATGAGAATAAGTTGCAATAGAGATGTCATACTATCAATTCAAAAGAAACATAGATAAAATAGCTTCCAAATAGACAATGTAAAGATAAATACAATTACTTAGGTCATAACAATATCAAGAAATGTGAAAGTTCAACATAAATAGGAATTTAAGGCATGACACTTAAGCTAATTGATGCTAAAACAATAATTAAGTGAGAGGTTCCTAATCTATTAAGCACACAACTCATACAACAAGCTAAGCAACCTACCATATCTTATAATGTGATGTATGGAATTATTAGCTCAATCAAATCCATTATCTGATCTTTGTAACCTAACAGGTGACTTAGTTCAAATCCACATATGTTAGTTAATAAATGGGATTAGCAATGCCCCTCCTAACTGGGATTCGAACAAAGGTGCACTAAAGTTGATATCATTACTGCTATCAACTATAGTTTTCCAACTAGTCTTCCCCTAAAATAACTTAGCTATCATTAAAACATATTTCAAGCCATAAAAATTCCATCTTTACACAATTCATATAGGTTCTATCCATGAATCATCCATAAACAATCTATCAAGATTTGCAACCTTACAATCATTGTACCATTTCATATTTCATTTCCTAACATATCAATCATTTTATAATCCTCAATTCAAAACCATCTCATCATTTTGCAAAATCATGATCTTTCAATATATTCAAATAAGCGTGTTCCATAAACATCTCATTGTTTATGGAATAACATATATAAACCATTTTGATCATCATACCATCATTTTATCCACATTTCTCATAATTGTAGCTTAAAAGAAGATTTTCAAAATATTTATCCCAATAGTACCTAGAGCACTACCAAATACATAATGAAGCAAAATATAGATAAATTATAACAAATTAGTAAATAAAAAAAGTAATGATTTGAAAATATAAAAGTGGTTGAAAGATATAGAAACATGTTAGAATACACATCATCTACTCATAATTCTTAGGTTCAATTTCACAACCCTTTATGAATGATGGAGCTTGTGGATGGGACTTCCATGAGTACTAAATGACATTTAAATCATCAATTAACTTATACATACACTAAACCTCTAATATTTATCCTTATATAAAAAACCCCCAAATCAAACTCTAAGCCTTAACATGAAGAATATTTGAATTTCACTACTCATCACCCAAACTAAGTTAACCTTATTCATAATCAAAAGAATGAACCTTGAGATTATGTTTCTAGAGTAAAGAATCAAAGAGCATACAATAGGTCTTCATGGGTTTTTCTAGCAAGCCATTTCTAAAAGCCTTGAACTAGCAAAATCACAAAATTGAGGGCACATTAGCAAGAATTAAGGCCTTAGTAAGTAAAATCACAAGAAAAGCTAGAGAAATTCAATAGACTTTGGTGCAAGAAGTTGGGCAATGAAGGAGGAGGGGAAACTCAAGGAAAAGGGTTTTATTTCATGCCCTATTTTATTGTTGCATGAAGCTTTTGATGTTATAAAGGGCAGAAAAGGGTGTTTGGCTAATAGGATATTAGGATAACTAGTTCTCAACTTAGGCTATTTTGGGTTTAGGTTACTCTTACTCCTTATTTGTCTTCAATTTATATTTTACTTTCTATTTACTTAAGATATAAATATAAATAAGAAAATATCCCCATTTAGATTCAAATAAAATGTTTAAAAAATAAAAATTCCAAACAATTAAAATGTATATTTTGAGTTTTAGTTCAAAATTACAAATTTTGATAGTTTTGTAATTTTTTACCTTATCAAAAAAGCCACTTAAAGATTTTTGAAAATTCATTAAAAATCATATTTAAATAGAGAAATATCAAGTAAACTATTATCAAGAATTTTCTTTTTAAATAATATATATTTTATATAGTCCCTAAATGAAATGATCCAAACCTTGAAAAAATTCTCAAACATTCTAAGCAACCTAATTTATCTGCAAGTGAGCTAGATAAAAGCATAAAACACATCAAAAATTTTAATTATGTTATGAAATGACTATGGTTTAAGGTTAAATAAGATAATGCCAAGTTCATAATAATCTTATATACCTTTTTACTTTATTATAGCATACATAGGCATCTATTAATAGCAAGGCTATTGCATTGGCTCAAATGGATAGCAAGTTATTGCTACTAGACTATTATCACTCATTTGTTGTTGCTACTAGACTATTATCACTCGTTTGTTGTTGCTACTAGACTATTATCACCCATTTGTTCCATGTGAGTTCATCTCATTCCTTTGTAAGCTTCGCATTTTGCCACTTAATGATGCTTTGCAACTCCTATAACTTATCTTATGAGGATTTGTAATGAGGTTTTCAATTTAGATTAACACATATATATTAATTGCTCTATTATAATTACAATATTGATACTTATTAAAATTGTTATGTTATAATCATGATACATAAAGATATACAACACTTTAGAGAGGAAAAAATTTGAATACTTTGACTTTAAAAGTATCAAGAGACCTATTTGTTACACCTTCCTTAAATTATAGTAAATTAGAAATCATTTTGTGAAATGGAATAATTGAGGTAATTGGCAAAATTTAATTAAGTTAGGAAAATTTTTGTGTGAAATATGGAATAAAATAAAGTTGAAAAAAAATTAAGAATATAAGAATATGAATTTTGGTAAAAAATTTGATAGGAAAAATTTATTAGAATGATGAAATATAAAATTTTGAACTAATATAAGTGAGTGTGTAAGAATGGAGAAGGTTTATAAGCACTTTTTTGAAGATACCCGTAGGGTACTAATCTACATTTTTAGCCTTAAACCCCTAATTTCCCCTATTTTTTTCATCTTCCAAATTCACCCACTTCTCTCTACACTTTCTTCCACCACTTCATCAATTGAGCAAGGGGAAACTTAATTCTACTTAATTTATACACTTAATCAAGGTATGAACACTATTTTCATCAAGAACTCTTGCCATTTCTTCTTAATTAATGGAAAAGTTTGAAGTTATTTGATTCCTATTAGAAATCCTAAATCTTAACTCTAGAATCCGTACATTTTTATGTGGTTAGTGCTGAGAAATCTCTAAACTAGCTTCCTAGCATCCTAATCCATTCAAAGTGAGTGGATAATTTAGTTAAATTCATTAACTTATGAAGAAAGGATAATAATGATGAAATGCTGGGATTTTTATGATTTTGTTTAGAATATGTTTAATTTAATGTTGTGTGGATAATAAATGATAAAAAAAGTTGATATAACATGATATATAGGTGTATTAATTAGTTTATCAAGGTTTGGTGTGTAATAAATGTGTCTAGAGTGCATTTATGGTTGGAGAATAGTAAAATTGTTCTAGAAAAATGTAATTTTTCATATGTGAATTTTCTGTACAATTGATTCTCTTTGTCTAGAATTCTTAATTCTTTATGATATCTATGGGATAAAATATTTTTAGGAATAAGTAAATCATTATGATTTTTCGATTCTCCTTGTGTAGATACAAATTCAAGGTAGGTGAATTGATTATGCAATCAATTTGTCAAGCCCTAAATTTTATGCTAACTTCAAAGGGACAAAATTCTTTCACCTTATGCCCATTTTAAGTGAATCATCTATTGTTGGATAGGTAATTGAGTCTATTCTTAAATAGAATTAATTCCAAATCAATAACTTTCTTATATTTTGAGATATCAATAAAATAGTAGGCAAAGGTCAAAAACTTAGGATTTCAAAAAAATAGAATTTTTGTATCTATCTTCTAAAATGCATAACACTTTCAAATCTTAACCATTTCTATAGAAAGATAATTAAGTCTAATTTTATATGAATAAAGTTTCATAAATAATAAATTCTTAATTTTTGAATTACTCATAAAACATTACTCAAAGATCATGACAAAGATGACCATATATTATACCATACCTAACCTATGTTATATTTTTATGATTTGTAATAGTCTAACATGGGGTGTTTGGTCTCCAAACATCAAAGATAAAGTGGTTCATAATATTTATAAGATAAGTATATAATTGGGTAATCACAAAGCGAGAAATTAGATGTTATATGATATGATGTGTATTGTAGCAAACTTATTACAAGAATCACTGAATGGAATGAGTGTAATCATGCATATGGATCCAATGTGGTATGATGATTATAATGAACATAGCTAATGGCCAATTGTGAGTTTGAATTGCTTTGAGTTAGTATGAATCATAAAGAATGATAAAAAAAAGGCAAGTTAAATACTGAATGGTTAATTCTTAGTATAAGGTAAGTATGGTATAAGAACATATTGGGAGAAACAAGGATGGAAATGGGAGGTTAAGGTATGAGGTTGCCTTCGAAGTCAAAAGATGGATGAATGCATTGCAAATGAGATGTGACCTTAAGTGTAACTATTCATAAATGTTCTTATGTGATACCTTGGAAAAGAAATGATTATGTTTCAATCTCAATTTTGTTAAATCTTAGTTACTAATGTGCTTAAATGTGATATCAATTATCAAAGGAAGATAGTTCGATGAGTAAGTGATTATAAATTATTATTATTCTTACAAATTATTCACTCACTGAACTTGAACTCACTCCTCCATGGTTCATTTTGTAGATTCTTAAATTAAGCCTCCATTTTCATCTCCTCAAAGCTAGATTTTAAGGTCTAATCTTTAAATTATTTGACCTCATATATTAAATTTTGTAAGATATGTTATCCAATAAACCATTCTTTTTTATTTTTAAATTGATCTAGTTATGCGTCCAATATTTTAAAAATTATTATACATTTATTAAAATAATATTAATTGCTAATAAAAATTTTTGTGGTGATAGATTATGAGTTTTATAACTACATTGTAATAAATCAATATTTCTTAAATAAGAATGTCTATGCCATTTTTTTACTAGATAGTAATTTGAGGGATAAAATGAAATATACCTTTTTGAATTATAGGTTATGTGAAAAAAATTCCAAATTTAAAACTTGAGCTAAATTTAATACTCAAGATATTGTTAGTGGGCAATTAACCATCGTCTCCACTAATCATCATCCAAATTGATAATGGTATCGTTCAAAGTGATATGCATCTCTCTTTGTCTTGTTGTTCTCTCAAACAAGTTCATAATATCTCTTTCACCAATGAACAACCCAAAACAATTGTGAAAATGTAATCAGATTATATTAATTTTTAGTTTCAGCAATACATACCAAAAGGTCGAATGCATGTTATTGAACGTTAAATTTGTTCAATAAAATGTCCATTAGAGTTGCAAAAACCTTAGTACAGAGGTGACATTATCATAAATCCATAATTCAACAATAGAGTTTTAGGTTGGTTGGCATATAAAGATGTAAAAGTAGAATAGAGAGAATCAATATGCAATATATTTATTGTATTCAAGATCAAAATCAGTAAATAAATACCATCACCAAAAAGTTTTAGGTGTTAAAAATTAAGCTCTTCACATTCTCTGGTGTTTTCTTTTTCTTGCTATGTTTCCTGCTATTTTGGAACATTACTATTGACACACAATTTCGTTCGTATAATAGTATAAAAATAAAAATATATTAAAAATTAAAAAAAATAATAAACAACAAATAAACAAAATTTTCATATGGGTAAAATGTCTCTAAATCTGCTTTTTGCAAATTATGTGATTGGAACATATTGTACATGAGCATCCCATGGCTTCCTTCATTGTGATTTACAAATCTATTTTTGTAGTTGAAAATTTTGAATTCAGCTACCAACATCGCACCAAACTTGGCTACCAATTTGAATTATGGAGGAACCGACTTTCACCTACCTGGAGTCTATTTCTTCATCATTTCCACTACAAATTTTTCTTCTTAATAAATGAAAAAAATAAGACTTGTGTTACTTAAAGAGAGGCATAAAGAGGAAAAAAAGGAGATACAAGGAGTGGAGAAAGGAATATACAGAGAGGAGCAAAAGTTATTTAGAAGGAAAGAGAAGTGAGTTATTCAAGGGAAAAATTGGGTATTATTTAAAAAGGAAGAGAGGGACCTAAAAAAAGAATAAAAAAATTGCAAAAAAGAGGGAAGATTAGAAAATTTTAGAAGAAGGAGAGTTTGGAAAATAAAGAAGAAGAAAAGAGTACAAAAAAAGAGAAAATAATAGAGAGAGAAGATTTTTTAACTATATATATTGTTTGTTCTGTCCCATCCCCTTTTTTACTTTTATTTTTCTTATTTTTATTTTATTTTAAATTTTTATTATTTTTTAAATTTAATATTTTTTATTTAACTAAATAAAATATAAATTTTTAAAAATTTTAAAAAATGTGGGAAGGATGTCCTTTCTGAAAAAGGATGTCCTCTTTTCAAATATTAAATAATAAGGAGGGTCAGTATTAACTATCCCACCTTATTCTTTTCTATTTTATTTATTTTATTTTATTGTTTCTTTTTTTGTTTTTCTTTGAAATTAATTAATCAATATTTATTTAATATATAATATTAAAAGTACTTTTATGCAATTCCTATGATAGAATAAAATAAAATAGTTTAGAGATTCAAATTATTTAATGTTCTTAAGGTGAGGGATCTTTGAAAATTAAATTGAGTGAGCTAATTAAATTAAAAAATCTCAATATTATCACATATAAAACTTATCCTATACTTATGATGTGTATTTATGATTTATATACATTTTGCAATGGTGGAATAATATTGAAATTAATTACAAGTAAAATAAAAATAATTTTAATTTTTCTGAGTAATTCTTTATTTAGATTTGACCATAAAGTTAAACAAATTTAATATTTTAAAAATTATAAAAATAATATTAAATTATGATTTCAATTTTCTTAAGCAGTTATACATTCATATTTGTTAATGACGTTGACAAATTTGATACTTTAAAATTATAGAATAATATTGGAATTATAATTTCAATTTTTTCAAAAAAAAATTTATCTCAAATTTGGCCATGAAATTGGATAAATTTAACAATTTAAATTAAAAACAATTGATGTGATACTTTTAAATAAATAAATGAACAAAATTACTTAAAACAATTTTTATCACCTTAAAAAATTATATTACAATTATTTTATTAAAAACTATTTGAAAATAATGAAATAAAAATCTTTATAAAAGATGAATTAATAATAATTATTCATAAATAGTAAAATAAAAATAATTTAAAAATATTTCCAATATGAAAAAGTAAAAATCTTTTGCAATAATAAGATATAGGCCTATAATGTATTGAATTAAGTGATCTGATTGTAGGTACGATTATGATAGTACTTAACATTATTGAGGCATTTCATTTTATTTGAATCCTACCATGAAGTTGGATGTATTTGGATAACTAGATCAATAAATTGACCAAAATTAAAACTCATTTGATTAGGAAAACACATATGTAATACAGTAAGAACCATCATAATTTAATTCATAAAATAGAATTAGAATAGACGGATAATCATTCTTTGAGGTACTTATGCAATACTTAACATTATTGAAACACTTCATTTCATCTGAATCCTACCATAAAGTTGGATGGATTTGGATAACTAAATAATAAATTGACCAAAATTAAAACTCATCTGCTTAGGACAATACATATGTAATACAATAAGGACCATCATAATTCAATTCATAAGATAGAATTAGAATAAACAGACAATCATTCTTTGAATGAATATTGTAGGGTCTTAATACCTTTCATACATGTAACTTGCTCCGAATCTAAACTCTTTGAATGCAAACCATTCTCGGTATTTCAATCACATTATAAAAAAATGATTAGTGGCGACTCTATCTTTTTTTTTGGTTACATTGCACCATCACATTTTTTAGGAGGTATGGAAATCCACTTGCCTGCCACAAATTCTGCTGCAGGCACGTTACAATAATTATGATTAAAGGACCTGTGTGAAGGTTAATTAGTCTACCAATAGTGGTCCAACCTTTAGGTATATAGCTGCTACAACTAGAAATTGTTTAAATTGTTCATCAACCACAAAGATTAGTAGTCAACTAAGATGGTAGTTAACAAAGACAAGAGTTAATTGGTGACTAAAAATAATTTAAAGAGAAGAGTTGATTGGTCACTAAAAATAATTTAAATATTAAATTGCACCAAATTTAACATTAGGAAATTTCTTTCATATGATCCATAATTCAAGAGGGAAAATAACATTTCACCCTCATTTGAGAGGTGTACACAATATTATCAATTTTAAATTCTTTCATTTCTACTAAAGTTTACACCTTTGAATAATTAACATTTTTTCCTGAAACAATCAATCTATAAATTACACTTAAACTAAAATTTAAATCCTATATGATGCGTTAATTTCATAAGCGTCAAGATTTATAGAAAAATGTAAAATATAAATTTGAATTTCATTATTTTTATTACTAATATGAATTTGGAATCTGCATATCTATTTAAAATTAAAATATAAAAAAAATATGATAATCAAAATAATGCTAATCTTCAAAATACAAACTTAGAGAAAAGATATATGGGAAAAATAAAGTGAGTAAAGCTATTATATATAGGTATATATTCATACACAACCGTATTAATTTTTGAAGATATTATAAATGCATATTTATTGAGATATTTTACATTTATGCAACTAAGAAAACTAAAAATATAATTTCCCCCAATGCCTCATATATAATAAGAATATATCAATTGTCTCTGATTTATTATAATTTAAGATAAAATATAATAAATTATCAAATTAAATGTAGACTTATAAAGTCAAGTTTCATGACAAAATTCATGATAATATCATCCATATAGTGTTATGTTGGCTCTATTAAATTTATGTGCTTTTAATTAGCATGGTGACATGAATTATAAATCAGCACAACTTACATTCTGTCCATGAATATTGAAATTTGAAACCAAGAGGACGTTAAGGATACAAAGTCATGTCAAACAGGTGCGCATCTGTTCAACAGTCAAATTGTCCCATCAGTCAATCATTCAAACATAGATAAATTGATATTTAGCAATTGTTTATATATAAAAAAATATTTAGTATGTATAAAGTTCTAATTTACTTATAAAGTCCTCTACTTTTTATTTATTTTTTGAGAGGGGGTATTTTCTCCATAGATGGAAAAGGAGGTTTAGGGATTGCATGAGAACATAGCTTTCAAAAAGTAAGGAGAAAAAAAATGAAGTGACTGCAATACTCATAAAGAAATAAAAAATCAATCGGTGCAGGACTTGCGGTTTTGATTCTTAACTACAAAACTAATACCGAAACAAACAATCAAAATTAAAAAATTTCTTTGTATTTATAAAAAATACCACCACATTTTATAACTTTAGATGAATTTTTTTTAATAAACTGACATATCACAAACAATTATAAGAACTAATATTTGAAGTTCTGTCATATTTTATATTTTCAATGGCTTTCATACTCACAAACATCAATTCTTTAAATCACTCACATCTAAAGTTTTGCTTGAATAACTACGTTGAAGTTTTTATTGAATTAATATTGTAAGTTTCTAGATATTTTAAAAAATGCTACCGCCTTAGCATACAAGTTAAGGTTCCTCATGGATGAAGTTAAAAGAAAAATTTTGGCGGGCTAAAATATAATTTATTAAAAATTGTTATATATACATATTTTTAAAATTTTTTAGGTGATAAGTATGATTTTTTTTTTTTAATAAAGAAGTCATAAGGAAAAATTAGCAAATTTGGAAACTGGGTTCGAGCCACCCCAAAGCACGCAAGGGCTTCGTCTTTTTGGTTACTCATAACTCACGTATATTAGTCCACGTCATTGCGATTTTTTTTTAAATACTGTTATTTAAAACTATTTAGTTTAAGAATATGAAGAAAATAATGAATATGACATTCAATGAGAAACTCGGTTTCACCGAGATTGTTAGAAATATGTAAACCAATTTCAGTCCAGAACTAGCTTTTACAGGTCAAACTCACACATCCATACATGGGGGGGGGGGGGGGGAGGATTTTCTGCTATGAATATCAGTTTTTGTTGTATTTCATGCAACAAGAATCTCAACCATTAATTTATCATTCACAAGATCTAAGCCTTTTGTAAAAGAAAACTTGAAACCTAACGGGTCCTGCTTTTTTGCTTTGTTTGGTTTTGATATGTGACAATTTTCTTAGCAAGTCGATTCATAGTATCTCCTTTTGTCTTTCTCTTTCTTTTCGCATGTCTCTAACTACTTGGTCGTGAGGGGCAAAAAGTCTCAAATAAAATGATAAAAAAATAAAAGTTATTTTTTCATTCGATATCTAATTTTGAAAACTATAAAAGTGATAAAAAGAATCATATTGATAATGAGAAAAAATACATGCCCAAATTGTTCTTTCCAAAATTCCATTTAATGGCCCCCGGAGCCAAAAAATTACATAATTTCTAAAAATTAGGATACAAAGAGATCAAAGCAAAACAATAATGATTCATCTTTCTTAAAAAAATTGAAATAACTTTTTGTGATAGTAAATTAACATTAGCATCCTTTATTCTTTTATAATTATTAAATTAATAATATCATTTTTTGTCCAAATAAAAAGATGAAGGTTGTTCACAATTTAAATTTAATTTCAAAATATGAATGTGAAGGTTAATAATTCACTTTTAAAATATCTAAATAACAAAATGGAATGAATTTTATTAATTTATTATGAATATAAAATATTTCACACTATCAATACATAAATTTTTTGCAATATTAATAAAAAATTAAGAGATTTAACTAGTGAAAAAATTTTAATATTTTTTAATATTGTGTCAATTCAGAGATGTGTGATAGAATCAAATTAATTTATATTGATAATAAATTAAATTTTAATTTATTATGGATAAATTATGTAAAAGACTATTTGAATTATATAAAATATAAATTATCTGAAAATTAATGTAAAAAATGAATATAAAATAATATTATAATTCTAATTTAAGATATTTGTAAAAATCATATAATTTAATAAAATAATTAATTAAGTAAATGATAATTATTAATTGTAAATTTTGTGCTAGTAAAAGTTTTATTTTTTTTAAAATTTCAAAATTAAAATGAACAAAATCTAATAACTCAAACTTCCAACAAATATTTTACATTTTTTCATTAATTTATTATGAAATGTATTTTTTAATTAAATATTTTACATTTTTTCATTAATTTATTATGAAATATCCTTTTTTATATTAAATTTATCTTCACTACACACACAGCTATGCATATATTCTATTTTTTTTTCTTTTTTTCTTTTCCTGCTTGCCATTAGACCCATCTCTTTCTCTCATCACCTAAGGGTCTCTTCTAACTTCTTAAAAAGTCTTCATCAATCTCCTTAAACCTTTATCAGAGCTCCACGATTTTTTCTTCCTACGATTTGGTCAACATAATTTTTGTTGGAAGCTGCTGCTCCTAATCCGTGCTAACCACGGTAACCATTCAATGAAACTTGCACTCTTCCAAAATTATTATACTTATTTTTAGGTTCTGTTTAATTTGGTAAAAAAAATCTTTTATAGAATATAGTCATAAAATTTCATTATGGTAAAAAATAATTTAGATGCATAATATGTTGTATTTAAAAATAAAATAATTAATTTTATTAGAAATATTATATGGATTAGCATTAATTAATTATTGAAATATTTATTTAAGTAATTAGTTTTGTATTTTAACATTAAGCATAGAACAGATTGGACCCTGGTTTAATGTGTATGATTCATGATAGGTTGGATCATGCATAAGCCCATATGGGTAGAGGTCCCAACTTACAGCCCTTTAGTGGTCAGTAATTTCCTATCACAAGTATGACCTTAAATAGAGAGATTAGAGTTATTATTTGAACACATAGAAAAATATGGATTTCCACTCTTCTAAATTTTTTTCTCCCTTTTCTCTCTATCTTAATAACCTAAGGGGCGAAGTAGGATGTAATTCTACTCATCATCATTTAGATCAATCATGGTCTCATCAAATTATGCTCCAGGTACGCTTATAATTTTATTGTGATCAATTTTATATTTTATGATTTTAATTCATACTTCTAACATAATATTAACTATAAGGAGTTTAGTCAAAGGTAATTTTTTTCTAAAAAAGAAAATTATTTTCCTCCACTACCGTATCCCTAAATTTTTTTTTTATTTCAAATCATAGAGTATAGTTATACTTAACATTTCTTCATTTATATAAAAAGAAAATAAATTTTTTTTATGAAAAACATTTTTTGAAAAACAAATGGAGCCTTATTCAAATCCATTCTTGAAATTAAAAAACATACATGGCTGTTTTTGAAAGTTAGACGTCAATAATTTTACTGGCTATATTTGGTTTTCAAAGCAATAAAGCTACCATGTGCCTCCTTGTTGGTAGAGATATTGTTTGTATAACATGCAACAAAATTATATTTGAATTATAAAAATTTTGATGTGGAGGTTAGTAACATCTATTCTTTCAAAATTAATACCTATTTATTTATTGATAATAAAATAATAAGAGATATTGAGTTAATTTGTCATCATAAATAATTTTTTGAATTAATAAATATATTTATTGTAGATATGAGAGAGAATGAGTAAAATTAATTTAAATATTTTAAATTAATATTTTTGTACTAAAATTATTTAAATATCATTAAATTGTAATATATTTTTATTTAATTAAAAGAGTAGATATTATTAATCTATATATATATATATATATATATATATATATACAGAGAGAGAGAGAGAGTGAGAGCGAGGGAGAGATTGTGGAACCAACATGCTAACTACTTAATGAGCATCAGCACATGAGAAAGAATAAAACAGAAAAACTCCAACAAATTGTGATTTTTGACAAAACATGATATTTGCATTCACGAATTTGTGAGTGCGTTGATTGCTACATTCAATAAAAAAAATAATTTTTATGCGATTATGTTTGACAAAATTCATTCTTTCACCGTGACGGGTTCATCACCTACCCAAAGTTTTTATTTATTTATTTTTTGGGGGAAAGGTTGAAAGATAAATTTGCACGTTTAATACCATCACCCACATGACTTAACTTTATATATATTATACTTAGGAGGCCAATTGAGTTAAGAAAATAATCACATATTCTTCGGACCACCTTGCACGACAGTGACGAGTCAATGTGCGCAATGAAATGTGGAAAAAATAATGTATTCACACTATAATTCGTTATAAACATTGGAGAAAATTATCATGGGAAAAAATTATAGTTCACCCACTTAAAGTTTCATTCTTTTTCACTTTACCCACCAATGATCTTAAAAGTTGCACATTATCTCCTTATGGAGATCAAAACGGTGTTAATTTGAATATCATCTTCTCCGATCCTTGTCTGAGGAACAAGATAGGCAGCTTTATGGAACTAACCTATTAGAAATTCCGGTTAGTAACCGCAAAATCATGATCTTAACAATTTAAAATTTTATTCACATTTTAATACCAAAAAACTCTTTGGTCCTGGATGAAATTTTTATGAGCTTTTAATAGTATATTTGCGACATAGGAAAAAATGGAATTAAATAAACATTAATTGGCATCTCTATCAAGGTTTGGTTATAAATAAGCTAGCTCATATCTTATTAGCTTAGTTAATAAGATATAAATTAACTTTTTGAAATATTTTACATTCTAACTTATCGAAAAAAATAAGTTCTAACTTAATTAGCTTATTTGAATAGCTTATAACTTATAAGTTACTACCTATTAAATTTTTTTTCAAATTTAACCTTACTCTTTTTATTATTTTACAACATTTGTTTTTGATAACGTAGATCTAAATATCTTTTTTAGCTTTAATGTAATTATACCTTTATTTTAAACTATATTATATAAAAGTATGTATGTAAATAAATATTTATGTTATAAAATATAATTAATTAAATATTAAAGATTACATTCTTATTTTAAATATTTTAATTACATTAATATAATTTGATCTTTAAATAAATATGAATTACTTTAATTTATATTTCTATTTCTATTTCTATAAATAAATCATTTTATTTTTTCTACAATTTTAATTACTTCAACTACCAATTTTGTGAAGTATTTATTACAGAATTAGTTAATTTATTAATTATCAATTATTAGTTATAAGCTTTTAGTTAGTCTATTAGCTATTAACCAACCTATTAACTATTAGTATACTTATTAACTATTTGTACGAAATAAAGCTTAGGTTAAAAGGTAGTCTATTAGTTGTTAATCAATTTATCAACTATTTATGTGAAATAGAGCTCATGTCGAAAGGTAGTGGATGAATATCTTGAACTCTTGAAGGAGAATATTAAACATTTAATAAAATAGATTCTAGTAGTTGGAGATATATTTTAACATGAAAATTTGTAGTTAAAGATATGTGGTGTCAAGTCATGTAGCTTTTGAATCCTTTGCCTATCACAAATTTGAAAAATTGGAGGAATGCATCACTCATAGCAACTTAACGTGATTTAGATTTAATATTTGTATCACTTATATTAGGAGAATCATATTAATTATGTAATTATTTGGGAGAATCATATTCATTATGGTAATTATGTAATTATCTCATTCCAATCTCATTTAGGAAATCTTGTACATATCATGAGCAATCATAATTAATACATATCAGGAGTGATTCTAAGAATAAGAATCATGATCAATCGTGACCAATGCATATAGGAAATTTCGGGAGTTTATTCCCTTCATGACTTGTATATATTAGACACTTTGTTATTGGAAGGGGAGATATGAAATTACAATAATAGTCATATTTTATTATGGTGTTAAAGGGGTAGGACAACCTAACCACTGCGTGTTCATGGCTGGGCAAGACATGAAGAAGGCTAATGCCACACAAATGCAACAAGCTCATGGTACAATAGACATATAGACAAGGGGAGTCACTGATGAACGTGAATCCTTTCCTGGGTTGAGCGATGATTAATAGACAACCCTACGAAACATTCTTAACAGCCACAAGAACATTACATCCATTAAAAAACTCACTAGTAAGCAAGTGAAAAATTCTTGGTTACTAGATACTGTGCCTTCAAATCATATAACAGGTGATATTAGTTTGTTAACAAATATAATTGATGTCTCACCTTGTCCTATTAGGCAACCTAATGGAAGAAATACAATTGCAAATAAGGAAGGAACAATAAATTTTAGGAAAGGCCTAACCTTGAATAATGTGTTATATGTGTCCAATTTAACATGCAACCTTATTTCTATCTTTTAATTGATATATGACTCAAATTGTGCAATCACTTTTTCTAATAAATTGTGTATAATACAAGACCACACTTCGAGGACAATGATTGGTATGGGTGAACATTAGAATGGGGTTTATCATTTTCGCCTAATGATCTTTGTGTAGGTGTGCAAAGCAAGTGGAATTGACTCCTTTATCATGTAGCATAGGCGTATGGGACATCTTGTAAGTCAAATAATTAATTTACTTCCTGGTATTCAAATTAGTGATAAACATAAAAAAGTTTGTGATATTTGTTTGAGAGCCAAGCAAACAAGAGATGTTTTTATTCCAAGTCAAAATAAAGCCATGACCCTTTTATTTAATACATTGTGATGTGTGGGGTGCTTATTCTGTTTGCTCTTTTTGTGGTGCTTCCTATTTTTTAACCATTGTGGATGGCCTTTCTCATGTTGTATGGATTTATTTATTAGCGAAAATGAGTGAAGTTGGGAACATTCTTAAAAATTTTTGTGCTATGGTGAACACTCAATTAAACAAGTCCATAAAAATTGTAAGAAGTGATAATTGAGCTAAATTCAAAGCTTTGAAATCCTATTTCATTGAACAAAGAATAATTCATCAAACTTCTATGGTTGACACCCCTCAACAAAATGGTCATGTGGAGAGAAAACATAGGCATATTTTAAATGTAGCTCGAACTCTTCGATTTTAAGCTAATCTACCTATGGAATTTTAAGGAGAATGTGTTCTTACTACATGATACTTGATAAATCGCACTCCTACCAGTCTTCATGAAGGTAAAAGTCCTTATAAAGTGTTGTTTGGTAAGATCCCCATTCATTCTCATATTCATATTTTTGGATGTTTATGTTATGCCTACAACTGACCTTGCCAAAAGGACAAGTTTGGTGAGAAAAGTTAAAAATGCATTTTTGTAGGATATCCTTATGGGAAAAAAGTATGGCATCTCTATGACTTGAAGAGTGGGAAATATTTTGAGCCTTATGACATTTTGTTTTTTGAAAATGAGTTTCCTTTCATTGATCATTCCTCTATAATAGATAAATCTCATGCCCCCACACAAACCTTGTGAAATGATGGATCTCCTTTCATTGATGAATTTAGCACATGTATGCCTAGTGTAAGAAGAAGTAGTGAAGTTAAGGGACATGTTGAGGATGTATAAGAGGGTGGTTCAAATCCAAGTTCCTTAAATGAGAATGTTGTGCTAGCACCGCTTACAAACGAACCTCTTGGTCGAGGTTACAAAGAATGTCATCCGCCAAGCAAGCTCAAAGATTATTTATGTCACAATATAAGCTATGATAATGACCCCATTGCTAAGGCACTCACTCCATCACAATCTTATACCCTATTACACACTATGTGACTCATAATAATTTTTCTATGAAACATAGACAGTTTCTTGTAATAGTGACTTTTGGACATGAGCCATCTCGATTCTCAGATGCTGTCTGAGACCTTTTATGGTGCAAAGTCATGAAAGAAGAAATAAATGCTCTAGAAAGGAATGACACGTAGACGTTAACAACACTTCCACCCAGAAATAAAGTTATTGGTTGTAATAAATGTACAAGATTAAATATAAATCAGATGGGACCATGGAACATCATAAGGTGAGACTAGTTATTCAAGGAGATAGTTAGAAGGAAAGGATTAATTATAATGAGGCTTTTGCACTAGTTACGAAGATGGTTATAGTTCAAACACTTTTAGTCATTATAGTTGCTCGATCATGGATACTACATCAGATGGATGTTCATAATGGTTTCTTGCATAGTGATCTAGAAAGGAAGTTTATATGTAATTACCTCTTAGCTTTTCTAGTGCAGATCCTAGGAAAATGTGTAAGCTCCGGAAGTCCCTTTAAGGCTTAAGGCAAGTGCCATAAAATTGGTTTGCAAAACTTACTGCTACATTGAAAAAATATGGGTTCAAACAATCCTATACCGATTACTCACTTTTCACTTATCACAAAGGGAATGTGATTTTGAGTGTCCTAGTATATTTAATGATCTCATCATTGCAGGGAACAATAAAGATGTGATTGAATGATTTAAGCAATATCTTAGCACATGCTTCCACATGAAGGATCTTGGCTCTTTGAAGTATTTTTTAGGTCTTAAGGTGGCCTAAGGACTCAAGGGGTTTTCTTGTGTCAACAAAAGTATGCAGAGAAATATCATCTTGAGCAAAATCATGGATTGGCTCTTGCTAATAGAGCTATTTTGGAGGATCCAGAGAAATATCATCATCTTGTTAGGAGACTTATCTATTTAACCATCTCTCAACCTGAACTTAGTTACTATGAGCACATCCTAGCTTAATTCATGCATTGTCCTCATCAAGAACATTGGGATGTTGCAATAAAGGTGGTTCAGTATTTGAAAGCTAATCCAGGACAAGGGATCTTTCTTTGGTTGGATAGTGATTTGCACCTATATGTTTACTGTGACCCTAATTAGGCTAACTGTCCTCTCACTAAATGCTCATTAATAGGATATTTTGTATTATTAGGCTAATCTCCCATATCTTGGAAAACTAAAAAGTTGCCATAGTTTCCCATTCATTAGCAGAAGCTAAATATAAGTCTATGGCTATTATAACTTATGAATTGAAATGGCTTAAAACTCTTTTAAGTGACTTATAGGTATTACACCCTCAACCTATGTGACTTTATTGTGCTAGTCAAGTAGCCATTCATAATGTAGCCAATCTGGTGTTTCATGAATGCACCAAGCATATTGAAGTAGATTGTCATTTCATTTGTGAAGAAATCCAAGTTGGCAACATTGCCACTATGCATGTAAGGACCTATAATCAGCCTGTAGATATCTTAACTAAAGCTCTTGACAAAAAATAATTTGGCTTTCTCTTGGGCAAGTTGGGAATTCGGGACTTACATACGCCAACTTGAAGGGAGTATTAGGAGAATCATATTCATTATGGTAATTATGTAATTATCTCATCGCAATCTCATTTAGGAAATCTTGTACATATCATGATTAATCATAATCAATGCATATAAAAAATTATTCTAGGAATAGGAATCATGATCAATGTATATAGGAAATTTCAAGAGTTTGTTCCCTTCATAACTTGTATATATTATACACATTTGTTATTGGAAGGAGAGATATGAAATTACAAAAATAGTCATATTTTATTAACTTAAATCCATAGTCTTAGTTATGAACTACACATTTGTTATTTTTCCTCTACTACTATAACTTTAAGTACCATTTCTTTAATCACAAGTTATAAATACACATAATACTCTTTCATTTTTATATAAGGAAATAAAATTTACATATGAAAAATATCCTTCAAAAAAAATTGAGCCTCAATAATTATAAAAAGGCTTTCAATTGAATTGCTGAATGTGGGGAAACCCATAATGGGTAAGCCACATCATCATGATATTTAAATTTTAAATTTAAATTTAAAGGAAAATAAAATTAGTTATTTTTTATAACTGATAATAAAGTGGGTGATTAAGATAACTACTTACATATAACAAAAAGGGGATAACCACCTAAAAGAGAGAGAGAAAGAGAGAGCACATCAGAATACATTCAGTAAAAAATTTCTATAGAGAATGTACTTTCTCCCTTGGAATGTGTGGTTTCTGGTGATAGTTGTTGTGTACATAAAGCAAAAAGTTACAACATCAGATCAAGACAGAAAGAACAAGTATATATATTTTCTATATTGATTTAAATTATTAATTTTTTTAAACATTGGTATCAGAGTTAGGTTGATTTGATGGTTGTGATTCTTAACATGTATTAAATGTAATTGAATGCAAGGCATGTATTGTGTGAAATGTACATGTTGTTTACTGTGTATATGACAAGCAAATTTTTTTTTACCAAAAACATGTTTCTTATTTTTGCTTTTATGACATGAAAAATAGCCATTGGATGTAAATTTTTTTTTTTATTCTTCTATTCCTAGAAAAGTAATGTTAGGGATGAATTCTACATTAGAAGGAACACATAAAACATTCATAAGACACTCTTGAACAACAAAAAACAAGAACACCAAAAGACTCTATAATGCCCATAATTATAAAATACTAGATCCCATAGAAAATAAATTTTTTAAGGCATAAATTTGGTATAGAATTGTGGAACATAAAATTATGAGAATTTTGGCTTTTGAATCCCCCAAAATGGAGCTCTGGATCAAAAGTTATAACCAAAAAATCATTTTGAGCCACACAAATCCAACTAGATCTGGTCGATCCAGTTAACCTAGTTTGAGGTCAAAGATAACCTAAATGACACATCGTTTTGGCTAGCAAGTAAACAGCACATCGTTTTAAGGCCTAGCCTCTCTAAACAAAAGCCAAAATGACACGTAATTTTGCACAGGGCAAAAACAACATGCTGTTTCAACCATAATAATAATAAAACTCCTCACTCGTAGGATTTGCACATGTGGGCCACCCCTCTACCCAAATGCCATGTGTCATATACCAATGGAAAGAGAAAGAAAAATTCTTTATGGCTAGTCGGCTCCAATGGTTGGAAAAGCCCCACACAGTGGCATGTAGACGTCACATGCCGTCAATAAGAATTGACAAATTCTTTTTTTTTTTGGATTTTTTCATATCGAATCACTGTAGAGGCACACGTGGGTGTGTGCGATGTCCTTTTAAGGCATGGTTTGATTTTAAAAATCCCTAAATTCAAGATCTATACATTGGTATACAATTTGTACATTTTTTTGGAATTTTTATGACACTATTTTTATTTTAAAAGTGGCAAAAATTACATATTTTAACTGTATTTTATATCTATTTTTGGTAAATAGGCATGGAACAATGGTTCATGGAAAAATATGATCCATATGACTTTATGGAGAGTGTAGAAGAAGACCTTAAACAGTCAGATTGGATAGATATCCTAAAAGACCTCACAGAAATTATGAACTTATTATATCAAAGAAACACACGTACAATGTATCCCATGGAAGCCTTCCTGCATGAAGTTAAAGCCTTAAAAGTGGGCCTCAATTGTAGAAGAAAAGTGTTTCCTAATCGTTTTTGGGTTTGTACCTAGTTGAAAGAAATTCCAAATGATAATTTCTGGACACGAATTAAAGAAACACTATGACAACGTAAATATTATAAGTTGGGAACTATCAAATACATTAACCTTGAAAAATGCATGGAAGAGCTGAGGCTACAAGAAGTCTGCTATGTCAAAATAAATTGGAGTAAAACAATCCTGATGTCACAATTCCCAAACATGAAGAGTATAAGACATTTTAGGCAAACACTCTAGGGAACGAAATACACCTGAAAGGTCTAATTAAAACCATGAATGTGCACAAATTTAAACCAATTCACTCCACAAATCCACCAAAATTATTCAATACTTTCAAAGAGATGAAGACTCTGAATTCAAAATAAAAAGCCAAGATAGAAACATCAGTAATTAATTTTTATGGACTTTTCATATGTCTTTATATTTTGTTTGATGAGATTAGTTTTCTGAACTTAATATGGTTTGTTGAACTTATTTATTAGTTAATGAATGTTTAATCTCTTTATTTCATATACCTATATCTTATGGAATCCTACATTTGAGTGGGAGCTCTTGTGATTTTTTCTTGAAAATGATACAACATATGATATTTGCATAACAATGATCTTGATAGAAAATAATGATAGTATTTAGGCAAATATGCGATAGGGATATGACAAACGTAAGCTCCTAACCATGAACTAAGTACTGTCATTATTGTTTTATGCAAGAATGATGCAAATAAATGACATTGTATACTCATAGGTGATATTATGATTTAGCATAATGGCTAGCAAGAACATAATTGTCAAACTAAACAAATGTGACAAATTGAATGGGGATAACTGGGATATTTGGCATTGGAAAATATCTTATATCTTAGAAGAGCAAGATGCTCTTGAAACCTTAGATCATGTTATGATGGAACCCAAACTTGGGAACACAAACTAACATAGAAAGGATGCTGGGGTATATACTATTTGGAAGAAAAAGAATAGTATCACTCGGATTACACTTTTAAGTGCAATGGGGAATGACCTTAATGTGTGAGTATGAGGATTACCCAACTACCCAAGGTATGTGGATTACTCTAAAAGAGAAATTTAGTGATACTTTTACTACCAAACTAAGGAGATGCACAATCAAATTTAACACTTATAAATTTCATCCTAATACACTGATGAAACAACATTTACATGAAGTGCCAAATATGATTTATGAATTAAAAGCTGTAGGACATACACTTTCTGATGAGTAGCAAGTGCAAGCTATAATTAGGTTACTTCCTACAAGTTGGGAACACATGAAAGTTAACCTAACTCACAACAAAAGCATTGTTACTTTTGATGATGTGGTGAAATATCTAGAACTCAAGGATGAATGTTTGGGGGCTTATAAGTCCTCTAGATAAGCATACATAGCGGAGGGAGCAAGACCCTCAAATTTCAAGCTTAAGTTCAAGAAAGGCAAGAAGTTCCAGAAAAGAAAATCTACGCTCAACTTTAAGGGTAAGAAACTTTCAAAAAGAAAAAGGGAAATAATGGCTCAAAGAACTTTGATCTTTAGAAGATCAAATGTTATACTTGCTAGAAAATGGATCATTTTGCTTCAAATTGTGCTTTACAAAATGAAAAGAATAAGGTATTACTGGATATTGAACCTACACATTTTTCATATGTTTTCAGTATTATTTTTTTAACAGAATCTCTTCCTTTATGAATTTTGGACAAGGTGCCATAGACCATGTGAGAAAAGATCAAGGATCCTACATAGAATATCATCCCTTGTCGAGTCAAAGTAGATGGCTTTATGTTGGAAACAATGAAAGGATTAAGGTTAAGGGCATTAGTACATGCAAATTGGATTTGCATGGCAGAAGAATATTAATCTTATATGATATACTTCATGCACTTGACATTTGATGGAATTTAGTTTGTATTTATTCCTTGCTTCAGTTTGGATTTTCAATTAATTTTTATGACAATGTTGCTGACATTTTTAAGTATAATGTAGTTTATGGTTCTAGCTTTATTTTCGATGGATTTATCATTATGGATGTTATTGAAAATGCTATTTATGATTGCTTTACCACTTCTACTTTTAATTTAAATGCTGAGATGGACACCTGGCATGCTAGACTAGGACACATAAATCAAAATAGAATGATTAAACTAGCAAAAAAAGAATTGCTAGGTTCAATTTCAAAATTAGAGATGTCCTTGTGTGAATATTGTCTAGCTAGTAAAGCAACTAGAAAACTATTTGGAAAAGGGATTAGGGCAAAAACTCCATTATAATTAATTCATTCTTATATATGTGATCCTTTGAGTGTGAAGGTAAGACATGGGGCTTGGTACTTCATTACTTTCATTGATGATTACTCACGATACAATCATATCTATTTAATTTCATATAAGTCAAAAGTATTAGAATGTTTCAATCATTATTTAAATGAAGTTGAAAATCAAATGGATAAGAAGGTTAAAGCACTCAAAACTGATCGTGGATGTAAATATTTATCTGAACAATTTAAAGAGCTCTATGAAGAAAAAGGGATAATAAGATAATTAACAATCCTTAGCACTCCACAACAAAATGGAGTAGTTGAAAGAAGAAACATAACATTTCTAGATATGGTTAGGTCAATGATGGCACAGACCAATCTACCTTTTTCATATTGGGGAGATGCCACATTGACAGCCACTTTCATCCTTAACCCTGTGTCTTCAAAGTCTGTTACATCCACACTCTATGAACTATGGACAAAATTTCAACCTGATTTAAGCATTCTTAGATCATAGGGGTCTGCCAAGTATGTCCATGATGCTTCCCATAAATATGAAAAATTAGGTCCTAGATGGAAGAAATGTATCCTTATAAGATATTTGGAACTATCTAAGGGATATGTTTTCATTAGTGAAAACAAGGATGGAACAGTGACAAAAGTTAAATCAAGAGACATCACATTTCTAGAAAGTGAGTTTCCTAGTAAAGGAGAAATTGATTTTACTATATATTTTTATAGCTATAAGATCAAGCAGATAATATTAACTCTTATCTACTTTATTCGAGTGAAAGCTCTCAAAAAGTACATACTGATCCGAGTGGGAGCTCTAAGAGAGTGAGTGAGAGCCTTGTATTTAGGAATGATATAGCATAGAGAACCCCACTACAGAAAAGTAAAGAGAAAGTATACCTAAAAGATTCTTTTCAATTAAGAGATTAACTCTTATGGTTACTCTTCAAGATGAAGAAGAGTCAAGAACAGTTCAAAAGGCTTTAACTTGCCTTGCTAAGAAACATTGGAAGAAAGCAATGGAGAAAGAAATAGACTCAATGAAAACTAACTAAGTTTGGGAACTAGTTGACCTACCATTTAGCTGAAAGGCAATCGAGAACAAATGGGTTCTTAAAATTAAAAGAAAAGTAGATGGATTAATTAAAAGGTATAAGGCTCAACTAATTGTAAAAGGATATACACAATAGGAATGAATAGATTATGAGGACACATTCTCACCTATTGTACATTTCAAATCAATAAGATTACTCCTAGCCATGTAGCAAATCTAGATTTAGAATTACGTCAAATGGATGTAAAAACCACTTTTCTCAATGGAAAACTAAATGAAGAAATCTATATAGAATAAATAGTAGGTTTCATACAAAAAGAAGAAGAAAAGAAAATCTGCAAGGCCTTTGCCAAAGGCCCATTTATGGACTCAAACAATCACCCAGACAATGGTATTTGAGGTTTCACCGAGCTATAACATCATATGACTTCCAAATGATTGAAGAAGACCATTATGTTTACATCAAGTGGTATGAAGGTAATCTTGTGATATTATCCCTTTACATGGATGATATACTATTGGTTGGGAATAATTTGAATTTGATTATGGCTATTAAGGAATGACTATCCTTGAATTTTGAGATAAAAGACATGGGTAAAGTAGATTACATTCTTGGAGTCAAAATCTTTATAGATTGTTCCAAGAAACTTATTTCTCTTTCTCAAGAAAATTATATATGGAGAATCCTTAAGAAATTCAATATGAAAGATTGCAAACTCATGGATACCACTATAAATAAGAGTGAACCGTTAAGTCAAGAAATATGCCCTTAAAATAAATCTGAGAAGAAATCAACAAAAAAAGTTCCTGATAGTCTAATGTACGCACTGATGTGGATGAGATCAGATATTTGTCATGTAGTTGAACTCGTAAGCAAATGCTAGTCAAACCCTAGATAGAAACATTAGAAAGCTATCAAAAGAATATTAAGATATCTGAAGGGCACAATTGATTATGTGCTATGCTATCAAGGAAACAATTTATTCTTAGCCAGATATTCTAATGCGAATTGGCTAGGAGACCTGGATGAGTGAAAATCCAAATCAGGATACTCATTTTTGCTCAGCAATGGTGCCATATCATGGTGTTGTAAGAATCAAACATGTATTACATTGTCAACAATGAAAACAGAGTTTGTATTATGTTTTATAGTAGTATAAGAGGTTATATGGCTGAAAAAATTTATAGAACATTTGGGGATTTATGGTGAAAATTAAAATCCCATCCTAATATACTGTAATAGTCAGGTAGCCATCACTTATACAAAAGATCCAAAGTATTATAACAAGATTAAGCACATTGACACAAAATACCATTTTGTGAGAGAAGTTATAGCATAGAAAAAGGTCACCATTCAACATATTCTTACACAAAAGATAATAGCAAATCCTTTTACTAAGCCTATACCTAGAGATATGTATATTGAACATGTAAGATCTCTTGATATGCATAGAATGTAATCGAACAATTTTTAAATTGAAATGAATGAATTATATTTTGATTCAATTACAAATGTCATAATAAATGTATGAGTATACAAATGTCTAGTATGTCGTACAAGTTAATAAGATTGGTTCTCTCACATGAACAACTGCCTGTGACACTCATGAGGAGCGGGCAGAGATGAGACATGTGTTTACCAACATAATAATGAAGAATGTTATGTTTTCATAGAGAAGTAATACAAAATGAAATATGTTGTCTCAACAAGATAAAGTTGAGATGAGATCCAAAATACAAATATGGATCGATTTGTGAATTCTCCCACCTTCCACAATACCTATAGTCAATAATGAATTCTTCATATACTAACGTCAAACGAAATTAAATAATGTGAAAGAATTCATTTTAGGTATTATGTGTACCTGAACTAAAGTTTATATGGTGTTACTAATAAAATTGACATACGCCCTTGTACTATAAGGGAAACACCGTAACATATGATTCATACCACATGTGCAAAAAAACCATAAACAAGAAGCAAATGAAAGATCCCTAGTTCATTGTTATGTGAGTCCCAGAAAAGAAAATTCTTTTCATAGATACCTTTTGACTTTGACGATATCATGAAGAAATGATAGAGTGTTCACTGCCTTAGTGTATATCCTATGATCATGATATGTACAGTCTAAGAGGTAAAATGTTAGGAAAGCAACTATTTCAAATCAAAGTGATATATGGGCGAGAGGAAGATTTCCCAACATATATACAATTATGCTAGTATCTGAGACATATCCATTATAAAGTTTATTTTGATAACATCATAAGCATGGATGCTATGCATATGTGAATGACAATCTGAGCTTGCAATAAAGCTCGCAAGGGATGGGAAAATCTAAGGCATCTAAGGCATAATATAAATAAATAGAAGATAGAGTTATTTTGTGCTGATTCTGTGTAAGAAATTCTAGTACAAAAATACCTAAGATGACGTCATACCCGTGCGGTCACAATAATGCACTAAGTATGAAAACCCAAAAGGAGGTGAAGGTTATATGATGTTGTTCATCCCATTATGTGTGAGTGGGAGATGATGAATGTGGAAACACCTATAATGGGTGACCCACATTATCATGATATTTAAATTTTAAATTTAAATTTAAAGGAAAACAAAATAAGATATTTTTTTATAACTGATAACAAAGTGAGTGATTAAGATAACTACCCACATATAACAAATAGGGGATAACCATCCAAAAGAGAGAGAGCACATCAAAATACATTCATTAAAAAATTTCTCCAGAGAACATACTTTCCCTCTTGGAGTGTGTGGTTTTTTTGTGATAGTTGTTGTGGACACAAAGCAAAGAATTCCTAATTCCTAGTGATTCTTGGCTACTGCATGTAGAATACAATATTAGATCAAGATAGAAAGAACAAATATGTATATTTTCTGCATTGATTTAAATTATTAATTTTTCCCAACATGAACTATTTTCACTACTTGGAATTGAAGAGTTTTGAGTAATAAGCCTTTAAAAAGTGTAATACATATCTCAAAACTATTTCTGTCTTGTTCCATCTCTATTCACAATTTTTTGCCACTCCATCAACACCTTATTTTCTAACTCTAAATGTATCAAATTTTTGCATAATAAATAATTATATATGCTTAAGTATGTACATTTATAAGTATACTTATATTATTTTTTAAATGTGGAAAAATATGAACAAGTAAAACCAATTGAAGAATAGCCATGAAACTAAATGAAATTTTAACAAACATACCATATATATTATTTGTAAAATTGAAAGAAAAATGGATAAAAATAATGTTGTTAATTTTACTTTAAATGGCTTATTTATTGAAAAATAAATATATTCTAAAAAATAATTACTGTGGAAGTAAAAGATATATTATTTACTACTATATACTTAAAACATATTTCTCAAGATGTCATATTCACGTTGAAATTTGCATCCCTAACAGTACCCTATAACCTCCTACCTAATTCCACCACCGAGCAAAATGTCATTTTCATGTTGAAATTTCCATGCCTAAAGCTATCGAATGGGGGATCACTCAACTTTATATAATACAATATACTTAGGAGTCCAATATGAGTTAAGAAATTCTTTGAACCACTTTCCACGCGCCAGTGACGAGTCAATATGGGCAACGATAAATGAGAAGACAATACATTTACACTGTAATTTATTATAAACATGTTTTTCCAACGAATTCCAAGAAATTATTTATGTGCTAACTTTTAAAATGTTAATATTAATAGTTTATATTATATGTTATGTTTATCCATTCTTTAACATTCTTTTTTTTAAGCATTTTATTATTTTTATTATTGTTCGGTGCAAATAAATTTAGAATGAATTGTAATCTTTCATTGATTCGGTGTTGTGAATTTATATTAATAAATTGATAGTTCCGATTTATTCAAAATTATTTTTAAATAATTCTTTTATTTATTTATATTTTGTTAACAAACATATCATCCAATATCAAATAGTGTAAATTTACATCAGCTTGGGAGCGCTGTACTATAAACATAATGGGAAGTTAGAGTAGCAAATTTTATTTTTTAAATTAAATGCCATCACTCTAATATATGCGTGAGGGTTCCTCATGGATGTAGTTAGGGAAGTTTTGGGGGGGGGGGTTAAAATATAATTTATTTAAAATTGTAATTTATTTGTTTTTGAAGGGTTAAGTATGATTAAAAAAAGTCATGAGAAAAAATAATAATTTTTTAAACCTTGGGGTGGAGCCAACCCAAAGCACATGAAGGCTTCCTCCTTTTTCAGAGCATGTCGTTACGATTTTTTTTTCTTCTAAGCAATGTTATTTAAAACTTATTCGTTTAAGAATACGAAGAAAATAATGAATATGACATTCAATGAGAAATTCGGTTTAAAGGAGGTTGTCAGAAATGTATAAATCAGATTCAGTCCAGAACTAGACTTTATATTTGTTGATTGAAACATATGAAGGTTAATAACTTCAATCCAATGTTTCATTTGAACCAAAAAATAATACCTATTAATTTATTAAAAAAATAAGAGGTATCAAAATTAATTTCTCACTGTAAATAATTTTGTAATTAATAAATATGTTTATTATAAAAATGAGAGGTAATGAAAGAAGTTAATTTAAATATTTTAAATTTATATTTTTTATTAAAATTAATTAAATATTTTTTACTATTTTATTATTATTAAATTAGTACTGTAATATTTTTTTCTAATTATAAAAGTGATGGTTATGAACTTTTACATATAAATATAGAGATTAAAAATATATATATATTGTGGATCCAATATGCTAACTATTTAATGAGCATTAATACATGAGAAAGAATAAAAGAAATCCAACAAATTGTGATTTTTCACAAAATATAATATTGCATTCACGAATTTATGAGTGTATTGATTGCTATATTCAATAATAAAATAATTTTTATGTGATTGAGTTTTACAAAATTCATTCTTTCACGTGATGGGTTCATCCCCCACCGAAAATTTAAAAAAAAGGAAAAAAAGAAGAAGAAAATAAGCCCATATTCTTCGGACCACCCTGCACGCCAGGGACGAGTCAATGTGCGCGGCTCTTTGCTGAATCAAGTCCAATTTCACCTAAAAATCTTTACATTATGACGTAATATTAATACATAATTTTAATAAAATTTATATTTGTAGCCATTGGAAGCTCACTTCTTTGTTGAATCAAGTCCTATATCTAAAAAACATTAAATTAATATTTTGATTTAACAAATTTTTTCTTTCGTATTTATTAATGTTATAGTCTGGCCAAAATCATGTTAACCAATTTCACTTAAAAAGTGGAGCTTCAAGGTTTTTAATGATTAATTTAAAATTGGAGTAATTTTTAAAAAGGATTAGTCTTATTTAAAATTGATTAATTCAAGGACCAAAATATTTTGGAAAAGAATTTAAGCTTTAATCTTTCAGTTTTTCAAAAATATTTTCAAATTTGTTTTTGTAACTTTTTCACTTCATTTTGAAGAAAACAATTTGATTTTGTTACTAGGGCACGGCCCTAATCATGTATACCTAATTAATTGATTGAAATTAAGGGCATGTTTGAGGGACATCATAGGATAGGATAGGATAAATAAACATGATAATATAGTATAGTATCATGAAAAAATAACTTATAATATTATCAAGTGTGTGATATAATTAATTTGATAGTGGAAACTTATACTATCAAGTGTTTGTTAGCATATATATATATATATATATATATATATATATATATATATATATATAATATGATAGTAATAAAAAAAATTTACTTAGACAAAATTAACCTTGTTTTAAAATAGTTTCTATTATAGTTATTTTATAATATTTAATAATTATAAATTTTTAATATTTTATATTTAATTTAATTAATAGTAATTGATATATTTTTATGTTTTACCTATCTTTTAAGTAAATAATAAATATTAATTTTTTAAGGCTAAATTAAGATCAACAATAATATTAAAGAGAGCAGAGAATGGTAAGATTTATTTTAACCATATTCTATTACATCAAGTCTAAAGGGAGAAGATTAACCTTGTTTTAAAATAGTTTCTATTATAGTTATTTTATAATATTTAATAATTATAAATTTTTAATATTTTATATTCAATTTAATTAATAGTAATTGATATATTTTTATGTTTTACCTATCTTTTAAGTAAATAATAAATATTAATTTTTTAAGACTAAATTAAGATCAACAATAATTATTAATGAGAGCAGAGAATGGTAAGATTTATTTTAACCATATTCTATTACATCAAGTCTAAAGGGAGAGGATTAATCTATATATTATATATTAGCTATAATATTCTTTACCTCCTATTATAACAAATGTCACTCTCATAATTTACCACAAGTTGATTTATTATTTTTTTAATAAAAACTTTATTTGTCATATTTCCTTTACAAAAAAGATAAATTATGAAATAAAAAAAATATTTATTCTTATAATATTAAATCAATTCTCAATAAAAATTTAAATTTAAATCTTTATTTATCAATAAAATTCACACTACCTATTATTTTATTCTCATAAAAATCTTCCCATATTATATTTATGTTTCACTTTTTTTCTTTTTCCACTTTCAATCACTTCAAAACTATCATTTTATCTAAGATGAGAGTTTAATCTTCATCTTCAATATTTGTAAATTCACAATTATCTAATTATTTTATTCTCATAAAATTTATTTTACTCTCATAAAAAACTTCTCAAACTATGTTTAAATTTTATTTTATTTTCTCTTTCTAGCTTTAATCACTTAAAACTATCATTTTCTTTGAAATAAGAGTTTTCATCCTTATCTTCAATATCTGTAAATATTCGCTCTTACTATTTTTGATCATTTACAGTTATTCAATCTAAAATTTCTATCATGTGAATTATTTTTTATGATTTCTATCACTATTTTTATTATTGTTATTACAATTTGGTTGTCCTTTGTTATAAGTACTTTATTTTTATTGAATTTTTTCTTTTTAGGAAAAAAATTGTAACTTAATTGATTCTTATTAGCTTAATGGATTCTTGATATGCAAAATTGCAAAAGCATTCATTTTCTATATAGTTTATTTTATTAGGCAATTTTTTTTCTATTTCACACTATTTAATAAGAAAAACATAATTTTGGAGAAAATTATCGAAGGAAAAGAGTTGCTATATGGACATATGGATTATATGGATAATCAATTATGAATATTACTAATTTGTAGTTGATAATACATATAAATAGATCATTTTTTATTACCTTAGATTTGTATAAAAATATTAAGATTAACAAACATAAAATTTTCTATTTTAAAATTTGAAAATAATTTTGTCTTTTTCTTTATCTAATTTTATTTGAAATTTTTCTTTTTTTTATTTTCATTTGATTTGATTAAAGTTTTTTTATCCTTATCTTCATATCATTTTACATCAAATTTAAAATTTATAAAATTCATCTATGATGCACTTTCTCTTTATCTTCATTTGATAAAATCTATTTTTATTTCTATAAACAAATGAATAATTCAACTTACACTTATTTGTCTAATAATATTTATCACTAAATACCTCAATAATTTATTTTCATTTGGTAGATTCTTACTATGATAATTGTAAGTTTATTTTTATTTTATTGTCTAATTAATTATTTATTTTTTATATTATGTTCTTAAATAATTATATTATTTTTCTCACCTTTTTTCACCTCCATGTCATTAACAATTTTTTCTTAAACTTCAACTAAAAGGTAGATTAATTATTTTTTAAAAAATTCAATACCTAATACACACTTTTTATTTGTTTACTATTTTATAATTTTAATTATATTTTGAGAAGGAAATATTATTATAATGCACTTTTTAGAAGATACTAAATATAAGTTCATCATTAGTGTTTTTTAGCAAAAAATTATTCCTTTCTTCTATGTGAATTAAAAAATATAAAATATTTGATATCAGAATACTAAATATACTACACACTTGAATGTTAAGTAAAATGAGTGAAGAGATGGATTTTTTTCTCAGAGTTGTTGACTAAATATTGATTAATTTTTCATCTAACCCTCCTTAACTATAACTAATACATAATTATAATATTATGTTATTAAAATAAATATTTTTTCATAATATAAAATTATTACTTTTAAAAGTTTATTTTATATTGTAAGGTGGTAAATAAAAAATGTTACCATTAAAAATTTATTCTTACCATAAATTAAGTTATTAAATATTAATGTTAATGATAACAATTATATTAAAAAATTTGTATCTAATTAATGAAATATTTGAATTCAAAATCAATTACTTATTTAGGTTAAGAAAAATTAGTAGAGAAATAACTTTTTCTTAAATTTGTTAGCTATATATTAATCAAATTCTTATCTAATCCTTTTTTTTATAAATAATTAATATATAATTATAAAATTATATTGTTAAAATAAATATTTATACATGGGGTGACATCTAGTTTAACCTGCATTGACTGCATAAAACAAATAAACTGGATCACTTTATATCATTTTATATAAATTTCAAATACTTGATAAAATATAATATTATTTACATGTCCCTCTTATACTGCACACCAAATTGGCCCTAAGTGAATAGTATTATTCCTTAAACAGACATGTGTACTAATGAGTTCATACACGTGCTTTCAAGAAACAAACTTATACCCTTACGTATATTTATTTGTTTATACCTGACAATATCTAAAATTCAGGCTATTATTTGTGCGCTGTAAGTGTCTTATCTTGTAACACACCATATTACTTGCTAGGTGTGATTGGATATATCAGCAATACTCCAAATCTTTCTAACCAAAAAAAAAAATCCTATTTTAATTCTTACACTTATTACATAAATTATTATATAATGTGATTTTATCAATTTCATTGTAAATTATATGAGTAATCATAATATTAATTTAGCATATCAATTAAAAAAATCCAACAACAATATATATATAATCATCAACTTAAAATTCTATTGATTTTTAAAAAAAATATAAATTACGTCAATATTAGATTATACTTAATGGAGTGCTAAATAGTATGCACTAACATTAAATTTTTCAAATATATTAATAATTTTTATTTGTTTTTATTAAATATAAAAGTGACAAATAACTTAATATACATGCAAAGTATTGGATTCAATCTCATATAAGAAGAAAAAGTTCATAAGATAAAGTCAAATATTACTACAATATTAATGATGCTACCAAATATATCTATATATTTGACATTTGAAATTGAGATGTGGACTTGAGGAAAAGTATATCTTATAAAAAGTTTTGTAATATTATAAGAATTAGTGTATGTTAAGCTGCTCTCAATTACTCTCACTTAGTAATAATTATTATTAATTTTCATCATTTGTAGCATGACTTCAAAATCTTTAATCGTAAAGTGAATATTTAAACCAAAAATGTCATGTTTGAAATTCAGTTTTGATTTTTTTATATCTACTAAATTGTGCTTTAAGTACAAATTTATCCAATTATAAGGCATTAATTGATAACTCTTGATTTATATTTATAATCTAATTTTGAATTTGATGCATATAATATTGTTATACGGCATAGTTTTTAATCTTAGAGTGAACAATAATTTAGATCAATGGGAACTGGGAACAAATCAATCTCCCTATCTAATTAAAATGTTAAATAAACAAAGGTGGGAACTTTCCGTACATCTTGAAGATATCAGTTCAGTGAACATAGATTAGTGGGTACTAATTAATCTCCATATATATCACAGACTGTCATTCTTGTATCAATACTAAGTTTGCAAATGACAAACGCCCAAGAAAAATCCGTCCTTTGTATTCTTTCTATTAGATTTTCTATTTGTGTACCTATTAATTTAATACATCAATAATTAACTTAGCAATATATTTTTGCATCTATCACTGAATTTCATTATTAACTTTATGACAACGATAACCTACAACTAACAACCATGCATCAAATTAATGATGAATGATTCATTGGTAAGTATTCTTATTTAGTAATGGAATATTCCATTGCTAATTTTTGTTCTATTAGTCAATTTGTCACTAATCTAATAATTTCTGGAGAATTAGAAGTGTCATTATTCAAAAATTTAGTACTAATTCCATTGCTAGTCCAAAAAATATTGTTAATATGGTACTTGTTTTTATAGTAAGCCAAGCAGCAAATACCCTACACTAAATAAATATCTATTTAACAATTAAATTTCTCAATTGAATTTCATAAATAAAAAATGAATGTCAATATTTTATTTATAACACAAAAAATAAAATAACATCCTTGAATTTCATAAAAAATCAACGTCTAATATATTTTCTTTTTTATTATTTGGCATTTGAAGTTTATATCGTTCCAACACTAGCCTATTGGCTTCATTTTTATTTTGAAGTTGTATTTGAGTCCCACTGAATAGTATATTTCCTCGTAAATGAATGATTTCTGCCATTCTTACAATATATTCATTCACATCTGTTGCCGCTTCATTCATAAATTTATGATAAAAAAATTACAATTTTTGTTTGATTTTATTGAAATTTACATCTTACTATAAATAACCTTTTAAAACAATCAAATGCTGCTTCTAAATTGGAATTTAAACTCCTTTTTTTCTGGCTTAAATTATACTAGCTTCGAAAATTTACTAAGGAATGCAAAATATAAATGTCGGCCAAAGACAATCATTAAAGAGTGTTCTAAAATCATTTGTATCACCTTAGGTTTAACTGACAGAAGACAAGCATTAAATCTGATTCACTGACCTAAAATACCAATTCAAATTGTTAAAATAGTCAACTTAATGCTTTATATACTAGAATCAAGTTTCAAATCTACCATATAATCCTTTATAATAAATTAATAAGAAAATAATTAATCACAATAATACAATCCTTAAAATGCTACACAATTGACAAGATTCACCTGAACAAAAGAAAGTGATTAGAACTAGTATATATAGATTTTCACGCACTATACTTTATTATTGGTATCCTCAAATCAAATTTTGTGTGGTGGAATTGGTCATTATTTTCATCTCTATAGATATTCTGTTCTTTCCCATTACTTTTACATTTAGTGAATTCATACTAATATATAAGATTACATGCACTATCTTACAATTTTATTATAGCCTTACAACTCTAGTGAGAAATAGTTTTCAAATTCAAATGGATCAATCATAAATACGGATTATTTTTTATCACCATGATTTGTATCCTCAAATATAAGGTGACTTACAACTTTAGCGAGAAATATGTTCTGACCTGCATAACTCACCATGTGTGCTTAACTATGACGGTATGATTGATTAACTATAGTAAGCATTGTCCTGGATACTTTAAACTCTACAACTAAATAAAGGTTTTGATTTTCATATTTACAGGTATTCTATTATCTCCTCGTAGGTTCACATTCAATTTAAATCAAATGAATTGGTTATATCCATTAGTACCTATCCCTTAAATGATAGCAACTAAAAATAATTTAAAATTTAAGTTTTAATGGTGGATTAAAGTACCAAATGTGCATTCATAAGGTTTTATCCTCTTTATGTGACAAAAAATACTATACATATAATTTCCTCCAATACCTCATACAATTTTAAAGATAAATTTATTTGGAAATTAAATGCAAAGATATAAACTTAACTTCCATGACCAAATGCATGATAATCTTACACATAGTGTGCATTGCCTCTATGTTTGACGTTCAAATACATGCGTTTTCAATTAGCTTGATCACATGAAATATAAATGATGGCACCATATACTTTGTCGATGATTCTTAAAACCAAAAGGATTTTTAGGATATAAATTAATTAAAAATTTGGCATGCACAAGTTATGAATTACTTGCAAGTTCCTTAGCCTTTGATTAGTCAACTTCAATGTACTGTATTTTAATAAATAATTAATGGAGAAAATTATTGAACCTAGGAAAGAATACTCACAGTTGGACTCTTTTCTCTTTGAATTGAAATTTGGTACTTTTTTTATTCGATGTATTTTTATTTTTATTAAGGGTTTTGCTAACCATAAACTCTAAGGATTATGCATAAAAATTAGTAAATATTACATATTTGTTATTGTTTCAATTTTTAAGAAAATTTTATAGGATAATATTAATCAAGAATATTTATAATATATTTAAAATAAAATTATTAATTATATATTATATTTAAAAAAATAAATATTCTTAAATAACAACATAACGCAGACAATCAATACAAGCCTCTTCTCTATGACGGAACAAATTTCAAGAAGGGATCTGGATCGACCAAGTTATAATAATATTAACCTTTTTCTCTCCCCTACGTGAGCATTGTAATTTGCATTATGACTTCACTAAACAAAAAATAAATCGACCAATTTTAATCAAGGACGATATTTTTCATTTTTTTATTATTTTATTATTTTTAAAAGAGATAAAAATATAATTCTTATTTGGAAATTCACTACTTATTTTTTATTCAGATTCATAAATTCAAATTAAAAAAAAATCTGTATTTTAAGATTGTAACTTGATCTTTTTCACTGAAAAAGGCTGCTTTTTTAAATTGAATTCCTTAATCTCGGCTATTCCTTCCCATGAGGCCGAAGGCCTTCTGCGTACATTTCTTATACACCAAATCCAAATCTAATTTTAATATAACCCAATATCATCCACTTGTTTTCTATTAAAAGTTTTTATTTTAAAATAATTATAAATTTAATACTATATATTCATTCTTGAATGCAAAATCCATATCAAAAAAAGTACCGTTTTACTATTTTTTCGAAAACTTATTTCCGTTTTACCGTCGTTTGAAAATTTATTATCAAAATATGCATGGCGCCATCTGGGGTGGCATCCTTGGGCAGGGAAGCGCCACCCAAGATGGTGCCTCTAGCCTCTTTGAGGGCGCCATTCAAGGTGGCGCCCTCGGTCCTTGTTTTTTGTTGTTTTTCCTTTTTTTTTAATGTTTTTCCTTCAAAAATAATTAATTTTGATATCATTTCAAAATAAAAATTTTAAAAATAAATAATATATGATTGTGACTAAAAATAAATTTTTAAAAATAAATTACTCATTTCATAGTTATATTTGATATCATAAAAAAATATGTTAACTCCATTTTGATATTTAATACATAAATTTATTATAAGAATTAAATAAGAAAGTAGTTAATGATAATAATATAATTAATAAAAATAATAAATATTTAGTAAATAATTAAAATTTATTAAAAAATATAGGATGAATAAAGAATAATTACATAATTTATATTAATGTCTCTCAAAATTTGATCCAATGATACTTAATATTTATCAATTTTTGGAATTATAAACTTCCAATGTTCGAAATTATATTATTACAAGTAATTATTTAATACATTATTACACATAAGCAAATTTTTTGAATTATTCAATAATATTCTTTATTTATGAAGTTGAAGAATGTTAAAAATGAAAAGAAATATAACGAAATAAATATATTTTTTTTATTTTGTATTTATTCCAATAATATTCTTGCTACTTTGTATTTATTTCAATAAAATTATTTTTATTTTGTAACAAAGTAAATATGAAATGACGAGGTTGAAGATAGTTGAAAATTAAAAAAAATGTGGTTATTTAGTTGCAATAATCTTTTCATTTTGTAATGAAATTAAAATTGTAACATGAATTAATTCTTTTTTATTTCGTGACAATGGTAAAATATTTTGACAATGAGAGGCAAAAGTACTGATTAACTATTTTTTAAGAAACTATTATTCGTTTTATCATTTCTTGGAAACATTTTTTCAAAATACGCACAGAAGTTACGCACAACGGTGGAGAGATGCCAAATGGAGTGTCGAGGGACGCTAGACGAAATGGCATTGTTGGCGCTCAAGGGGAGGGACGCCAGGCGATATAGCGCCTTTGGCCTACGGCACCCTCGCTCCTCATTTCTAAGTTAATTAGCTGCTGACCGTGTCTATTGTGAATCCAAAAGACTTGAATTTTGGTATTGTATATGGTCAGCATCCCCATCTACGTTGATAATTGTGCTACGTATTTTTATTCTTAAATGTTTGGTGGACTCGACTCATAACGTATTGAATAAACACAACATTTAATGTTATTTATAAGGATGATGGTTATTTATCCTTCAAATATTATAATTAATATTATTAATTTTTTTATATTTATTATAACTATTTATTCCTTTCTTCACTAATAATATTAAAATAAATAATGAGAAAAAATTTAATTAAAAAATATATATTTCATATTATAAAGATAAAATTTATTAATTTATTTTAATATTATTTATTTATTTTAACATAGTAAATAAATAAAAGAGTAGATAATTATAACAATTGTGAAAGTAAAAAATTAATAATGTTAGTTATTATATTTGGGAGATGTCATTATCATCATTTTTTTAAAAAAACTAAATATTGTAATAATTTTAAAGTTTATTATTAAAGATATAAGTACCTACGCAAGCAGATAAAAATGTCATAATAATTAAAATCATCCTAAATGTTGATGTTTGGCAATAAAGTAGTAAGATAGATGTACATAAATATACAATAAACATGGAAAAGAAAGCTAATATCTACGTAAGTGATGTCCAGTCCCACATCCAGGATTGGTAATGTGGCGGCCATATCTACTAATCCTCTACGCAGGCTCGGGAGTCACATCCCCGGTGTCTGTGTCTCCTCTACCTCTAGCTACTGCTCTGCCTCCACCTCTACCTCTATCTACATGCTCTGAGTCATCTGTCATCATGCCACCAAGTGCTAATCCCTGATCCTAAGTATGTAGATCAAATGCAGGATGATATGGCTATGATGGACTAGCATCACCGGAAGGAAAGGCATGGAATGAGGATGGAACTCCAGAAGTAAATTGGTACATTTGGGATGATGTCGGACCATATAGTACAACCGGGAACATGAGGGAGGATGAAGGATCATCAGGTGTAGTAGGGGTACATATGAGATGAAGTAGTAATATCAGGCATCATCATCATGGTCTCCTGGGCAATCGATGGTGGAATCTGCTGCACTGTCGAAGCGGACGGAACATCAGCCTGTGACGTATGTCGTGGAGTAGTGCGATGTCGTTGACGAGAGCGAGGCTGATCATGGTCACCCTCCATAGGGTCTGGGATATGATGGGCATGATGAGTTGGCTCCGCATGTGAGTCAATAATCACATGATCAACCTCCTGAATGGCATGAAGGATGGAGTCCGTCGCTGATCTAAGCGCATCGAAGGTGAACCTAGCCTGCCCCTCAAGTGTAGTGAAGTCCTGTAGCGTGGACACCTCATCTACCTATGCAAATTTTTAACATTAAAGTTAGTTACAATACTAATGCATTTAAAGAAAATCAGACACAGAAAACTAGCATACAGTATTACCACAAGGTCTAGCGCTCCCCCAACGGGTGTAATACATCGCCTGGTAACCCGTTTGTACCATGTCATGTAATCGGATCGTGGGCCTAGAACTAGTCGTGTGGTTGGCTCAGCGATAGCGCACAAGTCTCGCTAGATATCCCATAGTGCAATATACGGCTGATGGCAGATGTGCCACTCCTCATCATGCGATCGGACAATTGAAGGTAATGGACCTCCGCCACCTGCTTCGGTGGCTCAGGAATAGCTTGGCGTAGTCCAAACTGTCGCAAAACCCTATCCGGCTGGTGTCACTCGACAATTTGGAAGTGAATGAGTGGCACCACTGTTGTCCACATGTTTGTGCAGCATTGTCACTCCTCACTCGCCGCGTTGCAGCACTGTCTCCATGTGTAGTTGCATGTTTTTCGTCATCAATGTCACGATCATCATCGCTACTGCAAGACACCTCATCGTCCTTAAAACCAGACTCAAGGTGGGCATCCACGAACACAGGATCAGTGGATTCTTCCTCTACGATTGGTAAGACACTTGTTGAACCCATCATGGTATGTGATATATTTCTCAAGAAAACACTAGCAACAGATGAGTCCAATACAGGAGTATAACTATCAGAAATATGGAACTCGATTCCACCCGTGTAAGGAAGGCCTTTCCGCACCATCGAACAACTAGTACTGACATTAGCCATTAGAATGACATGTGATCTAGTTGTTGGAACTCTTTCTTGTGAACCCAAGTTGGCAGCGTGCAATTCGGATGTGATCACCTCCATGTACAACTCCATTGCTGTCATTATCGGA
Source organism: Sindora glabra (assembly GCA_020226215.1). Taxonomy (NCBI): domain Eukaryota; kingdom Viridiplantae; phylum Streptophyta; class Magnoliopsida; order Fabales; family Fabaceae; genus Sindora; species Sindora glabra. Next base: position 100,658,942 of record CM035226.1, read on the forward strand.
TGTTGTTCGTAGTTGGCTATGGCACATGCCAAGTCTTCATCGTCGTCCAATTCGTATGCCATATACTGAGCCTCTGTTTGATGCTATGGAAACCTGTAAATAATTTTCCCCACGGCTTGATCTTGACGAAGCTTCAGTCGGGCATGAATTCTCTCGCGCAAAACATCCATAGTGCTGCATCCTCTCAATTTCAATGCCTTTGGGGGAGGTCCATTGTACATTACACCCATCGATCCCTCAATCATTGTACCATTTGAATATATAAAAGAAATTAAACTTTTCTTCATCTCGTTACTTTTAGCTGCAAAATATTCACTGCACCCTCACAACTGACAAATATTACCATATACAATTTCTATTCTTACAAACAAATGAACTAATATTTGAAATTACCTGTAGAAATAAATGGAATGTATTATAATTTTTGTAATGTATTTATTTAATAATATGTAATAATTTAACCGCACAAGCCAAACCCATTCCGATCTCTACAGGCCGACATTTTGTTCCGACAAATGTTTATGCTATTTTTACACTCATTCGTAATTTTCCATACTTCATAAATTCCTAATGTTCACTTGGAAGTGTGATGTAATATATATTTTCATACTTTTTGAATAAACCTATGCATAGTATAATTTTTCTGAATACGTTTATTATTCTTGCATTCATAATATCTACCGTTTAAATAGAAAAATATTCATATTTTCAACAACAATAACCTATTTTTTAAAGCTTCTGCTTACATCTACACATCCTAAAATTTTATTTTTATTACCTCTCTTATGGCATATTAAAATTTCACATGAAAAATTTATCTAAATATAACTCTTACCTAGGCCCTAAAACCTATTTTAGAATGCATTTTTTATCTCGTTTATTCTTCTTTTAATACTACTACCTATCACAGTATATATAAATTTCTACAAATTTTTTATAAATTATGATTTCACATCTTAAATCATACTTTCACACCCTAGACCATAATAATCAATAAAAAATAAAAAACTCATATTATTTACATCATAATATTTTAAACAAATTTTTGTACCACTATAAAAGATATTTTCATGATGAATAATGAAAATTATAATATAAGTACAAAATTTATAAATATATTAACCGGTAAGTATTAGGAAAGGCAAACAGAAAAAAAGCCTCTACATGAACGAAAAATTTGTTAGATATTTTAATAATTTTAATCTCTAAGTAAAAATTGTTACATATTATTGTATCATTAAAAAAATTATGCAAAAAACACACTAAATTAAATATACTCTACAAGACTATACATAAAAGGAACAAAAATAATAACATAGGAAAAATTTAATTGATGTATATTTAATTTTAAATAGTGTTTGAATTTTATTATCACCAAAAATTTTATAAGATTTATATAAATAAAATTTAATTTAATTACTAAGTATTTTTTCTTACATTTAATATAATATTTTTTATTTTTAATAATAAAATGCATATTAAAGCTTTAATTTATTTAAAATATTATAATAAGCTAAAAATACATAACTTATTATATTTATGTTAATTAATGATGTTGATGTTTTAAATCATAAATAATATGAGTGGATATAAAAAAGAATACAATAAAGTAAATAAGAAGAAAATAATACGTACGGTATAAAATAATAAAAAATTTACTGTATAATAAATTAATTAATTAAATTAATTACATAATTTATATAAAATACATCTATAATAAAAAAATTGATATATCTTACTGTTAAAAAATAGAATCTTTACAAAATATTCTCAATTGATATTTACTTATTTTGACATATATTACTCTAAAATTAATATAAAAATATTGATTAATAGAATAATATATCCTCGTAATAATCAACATATAACAAAAAAATCTTATTTCTATCATATCCTATATCCTAAAATATTTAATACTTTAAAAATATTTAAACATAATTTTTACCTACATTGTAAATTTTATTTTAAGATACTTTCTTTTATCCCCCTTATTCTTCTTTTAAAATCACAAACTATCACAAATCATACAAATTTGTTCAATTTTTTTCCTAAATTCTATATCATAATTTCACAGCATTACTCATAATAATCAATATAAAATAAATAATTTTTTTCATTGTGAAATATATTCTTATAATAACTAATAAAAATTATAATATAAATACACAAATTATAGAAATATTAACCAGTAAAAATCATCAACTATCACAGATCATATAAATTTGTACAAATTATTCCTAAATCCTAAATCATAATTTTAAAATATAAATCATAATAATTAACAAAAAATAAAAAATTATCTCCTACTGTAAAATATATTCTCATAATAACTAGTAAAAATTACCCTATACATATGGTAATTATAAAAAAATTAACCATTACAAATCACATAGCAATTACAGATAATATAAATTTTTACAAACTTTTCTAATACCTTATATCATTTTTTCATATCATAAATTATAATAATTAAAATAGAACATATATTTTCCTATCACTATAAATATAAAAATTATAAAAATACTAACCACGGGGAAGAGTAAGGAAAGAGGACTGGATCTACTCCAAAGAACAAAATGTTGTTGAAAAATATTGTGAACAGGAAGAGTGCTTGCAAAAAAATTCAGAAAACTGCTTGCGAAGAAGCTACGAACCAGGATTTTTTGGTGCTGGGGGAAGAGCGGCTGTGTTGAATGAGGGTTTGAGGGTCTTCTGCGGAGCGGAGGGGGGGAATTTATAGGCATGGAGGCGCCTTTCAACATGGCGCCTTTGTGCGAATTTCAAATTGAATTTTGCTGGAAGGCGCCATGTTGAAAGGCTCCTTCCGCTTGGAGGCGCCTTTCAACATGGCGCCTTCTAGCAAATTTCAATTTGAAATTTGCACAAAGGCGTCATGTTAAAAGGCGCCTTCGATGCCCAATAACGCCAAACCGCCTGGTGCCCTGCGTATTTTGGTAAATAGTTTCAAAACTACAGTAAAACAAAAAAAAGTTTATAAATTATCCGTATTACGGTATTTTACCCATCCATATCAAAAGGCTTTGTTCATGATGACCATTGAATTTTCTCACACGTTCTTTTAGTGGAGGATTGTTTTGGCATAATTTATATGTTACATGAAATATAAACATGAATTAAGGATTTTAACTTTTGGTGTGCATTAGGATATCTCCTCGCCCGATCGCTAAGAAATTAATCCTTTGAAGTATTATTAGGCCTTAAAAGCTAGGGGTTCTCTCAAATGAATTTTCTTCGTATATAAAGCTTAAATTAATTCCACGACATCTTGTTAAACATATCCGAATCCCTTCCCCCTATATGTTTATATATTGTGGTAATGCAAATTACAAAGAAGTCAATCTTTACTGTTGTTACGCTTGCCTCTGTAATTTTTTGGATTTCAAAAATGAAAGGTTTTACTTTTTCCATTTTAATCTGACCGTAGACGTAACTTTTTGATAATAGGAGCAGTAACCTAACGCAAAAGGGACTCAATCCCCGGCCCTATATATATATATATATATATATATATATATATATATATATATGGATTATTAATTTCTATATTCATTGGTGGAACTTAGCAATTCTAATTCCTCCATTTGAATGTAAAAAATCATATTATAAATTTATAAATAATAAGATAACAGAAGATATTAAAATTAATTTGCTATCATAACTAACAATGTTAATTAATGAATGAATTTATTGTGAAAAAGTGAAAAAAATAAATGAAGTTAACTTAAATATTTTAAATTAATATTTTTTATTAAATTTACATAAATAAAATTTATTATTTTATTATGATTAAATTAGTGACATTTTTTGTCCAAATAAAAAAATGGAGGTTGCTAATCTCCACACTCTTACAGAGGCAAATTAAAATGCCAAAGTGCTGCTTGCCAACCACAATTTGCATGATAGCATCATCTCTTTTGTCACAAGACTTGATTTATAAAGCCATGTTAATTGATTTCTTAATCAGATTAGTCTTAGTTCACGTTCATTTATATCAATCAATGAAAAAAAAATGAGTTCTATGATCTTATTATTTATAAGATATTGGTGGAAACTAAATATATATTTAATTATTATATATCTTCGTATCCCATGGAGGTCCTATATTTATATAACTTCCACTAAAAAGATAAAAGCTGAATATTTGTTTTGATTTGTTACTTATCTAGTTTGTACCAATTTAGTTGAGAGAATTTTACCATCAATTTGGATTATACAGTTATTTGAGAAATAACGTAAATCAGGTATTATCAGGAATTGTGAGTCATACGATCCTCTGTGAATATTTCATAGTTATATAGTTAATTATTTAGTTTATATTAATTTAGTACATGTATCTCCAAATTGAGGAATGTCAAGCATTACCATCATACAAAGTTTTAGCCAATTTGTTGATTTCATAAATAAAAATACACTCATACAATACTAATTATATAATACACACAATAAAAATGCACTCATGGCAAAAAAATTTCCAATTTTATATTAAAAATTATTTTTTATAAATTAAAATCCACTTTGCTAGCATCAAACTTATCCCTATCCCTCACAAAAATCCTTGTATCAATTTCATCTCACATAAATAATAAATTAGTTAATTTTGTCTATTTGTTAATATTTTCGTTAATGGATTAATGATTATAGAAATATAATGACTAAAATAATAGATAAATAATATGATATGGATGAAAGTAATCCTAAAATTGTGTAAAGTACCAATTCAATATAACTTACATTTGTTAGGAATCTAATAGAAAAAGGAAAAATGAAAAGAATTGATTGATAATAATTTATATTGATTTTCAATTAACTTTAAATATGCATTTTGAAATATATATTACCTTAACAATAAAATGTTTGAATTTATAATTAGTTATTAAAAATTTTATACACATACACATACAAACTTGCAAATCATACTTGTATGTACTTTTTTTTAACATTTATAATTACAATACATGTAATTAAATTTTTACAACATAAATTCAATTTTAAAGTAATATATTTTTTCATTAGTTATTATTAGTTAAGTTATTACAATCCAAAATAAAAATATTTACATCTTCCAAGAAATTTTTATTTTTTCTAAAATTTCTTTCAGTAAAAGTTAAATTATATGAAACAAATACCAATATAAATCATAACTTTAAATTATCATGTATATTTAAATTTTAATTATAAATTAACATTTAAAACTATTATAAATTTAATTACATTTGATTTTTTATTGATCCCTCTCAAATATAAGTTAAATTATTCAATCTCTCACAAATTTTTAGTATTATTTTCATCTCTTATATATTATTTATATCTTATTATTTTTCATTCCATCCAATAAATCATTAACTCATCAATAAAAATAATAATATATGGCTAAATTAATTAAATTATTATTTATAAGAGATGAAATTAATACAAAATATCTATGAGGAACAAAATTGATACAAGTAAATTTAACAAGGGATCCAAATGGGGTTTTAGACTATTTTATATATATCACACCCTTAAATATAATTTTCTTATATTTTAACATAATGATTTAATTATTATTAAGTTATATATTATTTTCCATAGTTATTTTTTTAATTTCTTAAAGAAAGTTTCCTTAATATTACATTAATGAATGTAAAACTTGTTATTACGTAATAATTTAATATTACTAATATTATTATAATACATATTCTTATACAAATCTATAATAATATCACTAGGTAGATTATTGATGTAATTGATTTGTTTACGATGCATCTACCTCACTAAATTCACCAAATAGGCCTTTACAAGTAGTATATATATTCATCCCATCAAATTTTAGGAAGAAAACTCAATTAATTTCGTTATTTTTCTCCTATATATTCAGCTTAAGAATGATTTATTTGGTTATAATTTTATCCATAGAATTAATCTATAGTACAAATAATACTTTGCCACATGTTAACTTAAATGGTGGCACAAATGATATTTTATCACAGAGATTGTATTTCCATAACTTAACTTATGGCATAAATGATATTTTATCATAAGTAAAAAAAATTCATAGCACAAGTGATATTTTGTCATAGAAAATGTTTTCTTATAGTTTAATTCATGGCACAATTGATGTTTTGTGACAAGTTTTTCTATGACATAATTTTTTTATTTTTTTTACATTTGTTTGAATTTTTTTATTTCCATAGTAAGATATAAAATTGCCATGATTTTTGAATTTTTATAGCATAAATTATGACATAAATATTAATTTGTTGTAGTGTTATGACATCAATTTTTCAAACAATTGACATTGAAATTGATTGTTTAGTAATATTTTTGTAAATATCTTCTCAACTTTGTATGTTTTCTATCAATCCAACATTGTTTATTTAAGGCATTGGTTCTTAATTAAGCCATTGACATGTAATTATTTTATTTGCATAACTTTCATTTGATCATCTATTTCCTATAACTTTTGCTTTTTGAAGCCCACTTCCCTGTCACCATCTTTGCCATTGAAATTTCTCTGGCAAGTTTCAAACCTTTGCCATGTCTCTTTTACTCTCAAAGTTAGCTTCATGACCATTTTAGTCATCAACAAATTTTTCAAGTACATTTTCCTCTCTCATTTTCATTATATTTTTTAGTATTAGGTGATAAAATATAGCATTGTCCTATTAGGATGTATATGTATGTGTATAGTGACATTAAGACAACCTTGTTCATTGCTGAGTTTAAGATTACATTATATGATGCTTCGATGGTTTAGTTGCACTCAAGATATATGGTTATGGAATGTTTATTCAATGATAATGTCATTGCCATTTTTTACTTGTTGCCTTTACAATTGTATGCTATTATATGTTTTGAAAGTATCAATTTATCATATATTTCAATTATTCCAATTTGCTTCATGGTTATGTAAATTAGTGGAGGAGTTTGGGATAACTTATGTAATCTTAGTTTAGTTGTTTGCCATGTAAGTTATGTGTTTTGCCATGCAATTTAGTTTAGTATTGTTATGAGGACTAATCTTATATCTGCTACTTTATTCATCACTAAATAATGTCAACCTATAACTTTATTATATATACATGATTGACAATTTTTTTTCTAAATCAAGAATATGAATCCTTCATTACATGGTTGATGGCCCTCATTCAATACCTAATAAAGGCATCCCTCATCGCTAACTTTTTTAAAATATTTTTTGAGGTTATTCTAGTATTATTGTGTAGGATTTATGTTTTAGTGATCTCCAAATTGTGCTCAAAATGAGTTGTAGGTGTGCCTTAATGGCTCCTAGGCTAAGGAGGCCGAAGCTAAGCTCTTAATTGGGGAGGAAGTGGTGGGATTAGAAAATCTAATTTTCAATGAAAAAATCTTCCATCAAATAGCTACTAAAATTTGGGAGGCTTAATGTGACTCTTATCTAGCTTTCGATCACATAAGTTTGTACTATCTCCTTTAACCAAATACAAATTAATTTAACTATTTTGTCAATATAGGTTTAGCTCATATCAATCATTATATGGCCATTGCTATGGCATATGGCCATCAAAGAGTGCTATATATAGATTCCTAAATCTATATCAACTCAATAAGCAATCATTGCCAAATAAGGCTACAAGGTAAGAGTACATCATCAAGGCTTTACTGTATAAGCCTAAGAAAAATGCTACTTTGTATTGTACTACAAGGGGTAAATTTCACTTATGCATTAGTTGTGATGTTTTTCTTCTTAAATAGATTTTGATAACTTAGTTATGCCATTGTATTGTGATCACCATTGGATGCTTGCTATGGTGTTACTAAAAAGTAAACTTATCTACTAAATGGATCCTTTGTTAAGAAATGTGCAATCTAAGTTGAAGATTTTCTTTTAAAGAGCTCTAACCATAGCTTACAAGCATGACTTGAAACTACAAGTGGGTAGAGCTTTCTAATTTGTAAAAATGAAGGTATGTTATTAATAGTAAGATTCTGTCATGTTTAACTTGGAAGATTATATATCAATGAGATTAAATTAACCTCTTATTTTATTAAAGTGCCTAAAATTGATTGAAAATGTAGAGTATGGCTACTATATCATGCACTAACATGCACAATTTGTTGTCTTCTTGTAAACTTCCACATAAGGTAGTTACATGCTTATTTACAACTTAACACATGCTAGCATAATTAACTGAGTTAGTCTTGATGGTAACATGTTAATTACATACAAATTGTAATATTTCAAGAACAAGAACCAACCATACACTTAAGAATAACTTGATAATGTCAAAAAACTTTGGGCACAATATTTCCTCTCAATTAGAGCTTAACCACAATGAATGGGTTTGAGTATTCCTGATATGACTATTGGTTGTAATTAATTAAGTTGATGAAAATTATTTGTTGATAGTTGGTTTGGTTCTACAAGACTTGTTGTAACTTGTATTGTGATAAGTAAATGAGAGTTTAGAAATTTTATATAAAAGCTCCTAAAATTGATTATGTTGTTGTCAATTTCTATCTCATTTTGTAATTGTTATGCAATTTGCTTCTATAAGTGTTAGTTAGTTATTTATTATATGTTAATTGGTTGGTTCTAATAGGCACTTTTAAAAAAATTGGTGCATGAAATGAAGTAAATTTTCCATCTAAAGCCAACATTTTTTAAATTACAACATCAGTTGTTTATACAACAATCAATGTCATTTTGTTTGTTAATAGAGTAATGTCATTATACTTTATACTTGAATTTTTTACAAATAATTGACATTTAAAACCTAATATACTAGCATGAGTTGATAATAAAAAGAGTGAAATAGTGGTGCCATTTGCAATTTTCATCTCAATGTTCTTCCAACTCTAAAATGATTCTCTCTCAAATGAGGCATGCTCTCATTCTAACCTAAAAATGATTATCTTTAATTTTGCATGAATAAATCTATGTTAACCCATTGCCAAAATTTGTGGGGTTGAGCACTCACCAGAAAAATGCAAGATATAAAAATAAGGATTTGTTTAGTTTTTGGTTTCTTAATCTACCATATTTTATTGCCTTTCATTTTGATGCTACTTTTATAGGTTTATACATGTGAGAAATTTGATTTTATTCATCTTTTTCAATATTTGGTTATCTTATCAAGTATTTCTTTATATGAAACATGTACCATCATTTTCTCAAAATTTAATGAATCCTCACCGCATTTGCAAGAATTAGACTCAATTGTGCGTTTTTAGGGTATATCAACCTTATATATTGAGCAATGGGTATGAAAAAGGTATTTTACACATCGCCCATCTATGATTGAGGTATTTGGTATAATGCCTCACAATTTTCAAATGTGTTACTATATTCATCATTTAAAATTGCCATTATTAGTTTCATATGGGAGATTTTATTCAATTTCTAGGTATTGTCAAAGGAAATTAGGATTGGGATGGAGGAATAAGGTTAGGGAGTTTGTTTTGTTTTCTCCATTTTCTATTATACAAGTGGTACGTCTTTTTTCTTTTTATTTGTTCTCCCAGCTTAGTGTTTTATTAAAGATTCCTTTCCTTCTTTTTGCTGTTTTATTACATGTTCTCTTTTAAGTTTGGTTTCCATGTTTTCAATATTCAATGTCTTGCTCTTTTATCTTCTAGGTTGAGGTATAATTTTCTGTTATATAACTATTTCTTTAGTTATTTGGTATGGAGCTGGTTAACTATAGTAAAAGGAAGATGTTTCTCTGGTCTTTTCAAGTGGATTGATAATTTGTATATTATAGCAATGCAAGTTTTTTGTATTGATGAAGTATGCATTTTTCAAAACTTCTTGTTTCCACTCTTCAATATTTTTTCAAATTTTTATTTCTTTATATGCAGTTATGCACTTTTCATGCTTCAAGCTCCTGTTCTTCATGATTTTTTCTCGCATATTTTTCATCTTTAGAGGCGTATCTTTTTCATATTTTTTCTGGCCTTCCATGAAGCCTTCCTAATATTATTTGATTACCTTATGAAATTCTATTCATAAGGTTCTTTTCTTTGCTAAGATTATCTTGAAGTAGTCTATTTTTTTCATTTATGCATAAGAGTTTAAGAACTCCTATCACACTGAATATTTTCAAACTTTATTGTTTTATTTATTTGTTAAGTGGTTTTATGATTTCATATAGAAGAGACTTTTTTATTATCTGCTTTTTTCTAACTATGTTTTCTATGATTTCAATATTCAATACTTTTCTCTCTTCTCTGTTGGGTTAAGGTATATTTTTCTGTCATATGACCTTTCTTCTTTTTTACTTTACGTTTTATGGAGTTAGTAGTCTATAGTACAAGGAATATTTTTTGAGAGGAAGATATTATTCAACTTTAAAATTTGTATGGAGTCAGACTATATTGTTTGTCATGTTTAATATGGATTTAAAATTTGTGGATGATAGGAATGAATGATTTTGATAATTTTAAGTTTTTATGAAATCCGACAAGTTTCGTATTTATGCCGCTTTTGGTTAAGGTTTTTATAAAATCTGACAATTTTTGTCCTGGGTAGGAATGCATGTTTCTGGTGTTCAGGTTTAAGTTTATATCTAACCTGACATTTTTTGTTCTTTATGCTGATATAGGTGAGGTTTATGAATGTACTTTGTGACATTTATTCAAAGTTTTGGTTTTCACTAATTATAAGTCCTTTCTGTATATCATCGGGTCTTACATTTTCCACTTCTCAAACTTATTGTATTCTATGACTTTTTGTCACATATTTTTCATGTTTAGCAATGCATTTTTTTATTATTATTTTTGTTATGTAATCCACCGGTTTGCTCCATCTCGGTTTGCTCCATCTCGATAAGTACGAGTCCTCCACTACATGAATCTTTTGATTTGCTGATATAAAGGTTCTCACATATTTTTCTATTATTATACTCTTCCCAAATAAAATATTTATTTCTGTTATATATACTTTCCTTTGATATCTTATATATAATTTAATGGATGTAGATATTGTTTCTCAGTTGTTATAAAGATAAATTTGTTAGGAAATTAAATGTAGACTTATAAACTAAAGTTCCATGACCAAATTCATGATAACATCGTGCATGGTGTGCGTATTGCCTCTATGATTAACGTACAACTACACGCGCTTTCAATTTGCTTGCTTCCATGAAATATGAATGATTATACCCGTGCTTTGTCCATGATTCTTAAAACCAAAAAAGTTTTTAGGGTATAAATTAACTAGAAATTTGGTAAGCACAAGTTATGAATTACTTGCTAATTCCTTGGCCTTTGATTGGTCAACTTCAATGTATTGCATTTTTAATAAATAATTAATGGAGAAAATTATTGAAGCTATTACAACTTTTTAGGAGGTTAAGTACTCACAGTTGGACTGTTTTTCCTTGGATTGGGATTTGGTATTTTCCATTCGGTTTATTTGTTTTAAGATATGAAAAAGAACAATTCAATATTAAAAAACCGAATTTCCTAATTGTTTAAGGTAGAATTACTCATTTATATGGAATAGCATGAATAGTATTCTAATTAAATATGAATTAATATACTCTCTTTTATATTATAGTGATTGACAATAACCATTTAGGTATATGTTTATTGGGCCTAGGCCCTTGAGAATTTTGGGCATCTTTATTTTATTTTGGACCTAATAGATGATATTTATGCCCATTGGCTTTTTTGCAAAAATTGCTATTGATAAATTTTGAGTTAAATAATACAAAAAGGAGTTCAATTAAGATTGAATACATATGGAAGCAAATGTATACATATGCTAATGTTTGATGGTCTAAGTAGTCAAAGTTTGATGTCCCTTGAGTAAAATCTTGGGATCAAGCCTTGTATATGGAGAAAACAAGCATTAGGAGAGCTCCCTTCCCCCCCTCAGCAGCATTAGAGTCCAACCGAGCTCAACTTTGGATTAGTTGAGACCCAATGTAACTGCTGAATACCAAGGGGTCATCGAACAAAAATAAAGAATAAAAAAGAAGTGTATGCACACACACATAAAAACAAATTGAATCTTTGTGCTATCTCTTCAATAATTTTGATGCTAAGGCCCCATTTGATACACTATATAAAATCTGATAGTATAGGATAAATTATACAATTAGAACTTATACAATGTTTTGGAGGTATCAATTCATGTGTATAACTTATTCAAAAGTCTCCTCTTATATGTCTAATTCTTTATAAGGCTATCTACTCCCTAAGAGAGAGGATAAGGGTTAATAGTCTAATGTTAAAATAAATATTAAATTATTAAAATTTAAAAATTTCTTTTATGCCATCATCTCCCTCACATTAGAAAAAATTATTTCTCTCATTTATTAAAGGAAATTCTCTTTTTATATATCTCTCTCTCCTCTTTCTTGCTTTTACCTCCCTTATCTTCCATTAGAACATCTTATTCCAAATTTACATATTGAAAAATTCATCTTCTCTATAATCACATAAAACACCATCTCTCTCTCTTCCTTCTATATTAATGATTTTTTATATAGTGCTAAATATTCATCACTAATCTATTTAGCTTTGATACATTTTTATTTATTAAATATTGTATGTTTTACATGGCATATCTCCATTATTGCACTTTTAATGACAAATTTAATACAATGAATTCATCATTGTCACATCCTAACCCTCAATCATGACTAACATGGAATTTGTCTCTTGGTTTCCAACAACCTAAACCACATAATACATTGATCTAATAAGGTATGCAATAAGAGAAATCTTTCATTTTATAAATTAATTTCATTTATAAGATGTTAAACTTGCTTATAATTCCTCAAGTAGAATAAATCAACTTAACTAGCTTCAAGGACAATAAGTTTCTTACCCTTATTGCCTACTTAAACAAAGGATCAAAACATCTATAATAAAGTATCTTATGCTGCCTAAAACCAAACAAGAAGTCTCCTCAGAGTTCAACACCAAAGTATTGGTGAAGGTGACTCATCAAAGAATCTATAAAAGATGATATAAAGAGGGCTAAATTCGAGACATAATGAGTAAACATTATGATATAATCAATATAACAATAAGCTCACTAACAATATTTACCTTCCTATGGAGTAAACACTCAACCACTTTTATCATAATCCAATTTCTATTATCATAATCTCATCCTTTTTTTAAAAAAGAAACCATTTATGCTCATCAGTGCCATCATTTCATCCATTTCAAAGTTATAACATACAATATTGAAAGTAGTAATATAATGAAAATGATTTTTGTTAGTACAAATACATTCATATGTATCCACTCATGTGCATCAATGCATATACATTATACACATGCCTATATCAAAACCATATCTTATAATGTAAAAGATAACAAAAAAGAAAAATAAGTAAATCTATTTATGACTCCTGATTATTTTTATCCCTTCACAAACTCATCCTTATTCCTCTCAATCTTGCCTTATCCATTCACAAATAATTACTAGATTTGATGTTCACATATCACATTACCTCCATCTGATTTCACAACTGCTATAAGTTCATTCTCATCAAACACATATACCAATTCACAATCAATCCATGTCTCTTTTGCATGGCTACAAATTTCATTTTTTATACCCATTAATATTAATTACCTCAAATCATATAAACAATATAAATAGGAAGCAATTTTATATTCATCAACCACAACATGCCCTCTCGCATGGCCTTAAACAATTTAACACTTTACATTAGAGTATTTCTACATAACACACCCTGCCAAATTATTTCAAGTCATGCCTTGTATGGGTAGCATATCTCAATTAACGTCATTAATCATAATCACAATCATTTTTTAATAGATCAAATATATTGTAAATATCCATAAAGGAATGACAATCACCACTTTAGATTGATAGCTTGTCACATATGTTGGAGGGCCAATAGTTAACTGCTAACTTTTGAAGGCAACTCTACTAGATTCCTAGAGGAATAGTTGACCATTAAAGCCCTATGGTCTATCATAAGATTAGCTTTTTGCAAATTTCTCAAGAACTATTCATCTTGTCATTCTTGGCACTCTAATGTGTTTATCACCTTACCAATCCATACCAAATCATAAGTACATAACAAGGAGACTATCCTTAAACCATTTCTAACATTATGTATAACATAAACATCACAAATTGTCAAGATTTCTACAAGGTCATAAAAGCCTAAAACTTTTCCTTAAACCAAACAATACCATTTAAACCTTTAAGCGAAGGTTAGAATGTTCACTCACCTAGTAAAGAGAAAGATTTGAGAGGTTGAATCTACTAGATCTTAGCCTTAATCATCTAAAATTTCAAGGATTATATGTTAGGACTCAAATTTCCCTTAAGTTCAAAGTTAAGCTTGATCAAATTTCTAAAGAAATGGAGAAGAAGCTTGAGATTAATGATAATTTAGGTGTCTTTACCTCAATTGTATGAATAATTTAACAAAGATTGCTTCTCTTCATATTGATAAATTGAAGAAATGATGAAAAAGAAGAAGATGAGTGAAGGTTAAGAGGGATTACGGTTGAAATTGGGAAACAACATAAAAAGGGATCAAGTTGGGCTTTTAAAGGGGTAGGGACATTTTTATTATTTGTCCAAAATTTTTCTTCATACTCACATACCCATTTCTAATCACTTATAACCTTTAATTCTTCTAATCCTTACACTTTTCCTAATATAAATCATGTAAATTCCTCAATGTGAAATCACTTAATTAATTTATTTCTATTTACCCAAAATTTTCTTTTCAAATATAGTTTAATCAATTAATTCTTTCCCTTAATATTCCTTTCACATCTCCTCTTATCAAAATTTATTATTGTCCTCAGAAGATTTCTATTTTAGATTATTTCCACTAAAATAATCTTATTGCTCCCATTAAAATTAATTAATTATTTTTTCTTAGATAATAAAATTCTAAAATTAATTCTAGGGAAGGTGTAGCAACACTTCCCTTTTAAAAAAAATCCTTAAATTCTTAGAATTTTGTTCATTTGAATGATGCCATGGATAAAAGTTATCGACATGTAATTTCTATTTCTATACGGAAATGATCATCCCTATCATAGACTAGCCTTCTCTCATTCACAATATCATAAAAGTTTCTTACTAAACGTATCCAACCAAATATATCTGCCTCGTTCTAAAATCTTTCATTAAAACTGTTTAATCGGCTGGAGATGATATGAAGTTAGTACCTAACATTGCATCATTCATGACAAAACATCCCTATACCTTATGAGTCATAAATGCCTGTCATCATATCATTTTCAGGACATTTCTTTACCTCATCTCTGAGTATGGCAACTGTCAATGCATAGAATAATTAAAAAAAATTATATATATGAATATATATATCAACACTCAAAACTCTATAACTGCATCAAATTTTCTCTCAGGGTCCAGTGGCCAACGAAAGTTTTAAGGACATTTTTTCATTGATACTCATTTACCTAGTCGTGTATCATACTCAAAAATCGATCATTAACCATTCGAGGTTAGTAGTCGCCTCTTATTTAGCCATAATGAATCCTTAGGGCAAAAACGATTCAAATCGTTGCCCAAAAAGCTAAACTAACATAGATAGCATTCATAATCTTTTTCTCCTTTTCACAAGTAAAAATTAAAGCAAATCATACCATAAATTGATGTTGTAATCGTAATCATGAAAGTCATCATCATTAAACCAAAATTAAAAGAGTTTATAAAATTCATCATCGATAATGCGCTAAACATAAAACAAGAGAAAACTAAATAAAGTCTTGAGCTAATTAGCGGGAAAAATCATGATCAAGTGTCATAGACATCGTCATCTTCATCCCTTGTAGGTATGCCAAAGAACTTGGTGAAAGAGGTTATCAACCTTGATTACACAATCTCAAGGAACTGTATCTAGTTTGTGAAAGAGGTTTGCATATTCTAAAGCATAGTTAATAATTGATTTTCAAAATTGGTTGAATATCCACAGGCGGTACCTCCTACTTATGCATCTCCAAAAACCCACTATCAAGTTCAGCTTATATGGCTACTTGCCCTGCTTTCCTTTGCTCCCTATCCTTCTTTAGGGATAAGATTCTAATTTTCTTTGCCACACCCAATCCACTTTAGCGTATCTCTAACTAAATCTGTGACTAAACCCATGACATCGATGCCTTATTTTTCCATGATATAGACTATTGGATGCCATACAGAAGAAATTCCCATTCACAGTGACCCATACATCACATCTTGTGCATAATAAGCATAAGAACATTAATGGGAACTCTTTCTATAATTGCCCACATAAGGAATAGCTTCGTATCACTCACACTATCCTAATTTTCACTCTTACTTAACAAGACATCCCTCACAACCAAGAGGAGGACACGTAGGGAAGCTTTTAAATCATTAATCGAAATCTTATTAGAAGGACTCTAACTAGGAGTTAGCTTATCTATTTGTTCATCCCTAATGTAGTCATCATTAGATTTTTTTTAATTTGGGAAAAAACGCAAATAACCCCTTCCAACTATAAGATAGTTGGATTTTACCCTCTTGAATTATGGAAACTTGAATTTTACCCTTGCAACTATATAAAATTTGGATTTTACCCTCCACCATTATCAAGTTAATGATTGTAACACTTTGTGGTGGTTTTGTAACAATCAACAGCGATTATAAATAAACACTATCATCCTCAATCACTAAGTAGTGGTTTATAATCGCCAATAAGTAAATTTTTTAAAAAAAATTAGTGAATATAATAGTAATTTTTAATCACTGATAAGTAAAATATGATAACGGTAATTTTCCTAATAAATTCTGTCAACTTGGTAATGGTAGAGGTAAATTTTAAGTTTTTTATAGTTACAAAGGGTAAAATCTAAGTTTTCATAATTTAAGGAGATAAAATAAGTAGTAATAATAATCCTTTACCCCTAAATTTTTTACTCAATTAGAAAGGATTATTGCAAACAATCATATTTTCATAAAATGCCAGTGTTATTGAATTGAAATACTTGGTGTCTAGAGTAACAAAGGATTTTAGTCCTAGATATTTCAAATTTGCAAACCAAGGAAATTTCTTCATCTTGAAACAATCAAAATCAATATATTTACATCTGATTATGGTTCAAGTCTCAAAATTCTTCTTAAAGTTGTCCCATTGTGTGGCTGATGTGAACTGAGCATTCATATGCTTAAGAGTTTCCATCTCATTCCTAATATTAGTAGGAGAATGGGAGGTAATAAGAGAGAAATCCTTCCTTTTTTTTTTTTGGCTTGGTTGAATAGAAAAATGAGAAGAAAGAGTAGTTAATATATTAAAATGATAATAATGATTTCAATACAAAAGTAAGGAAATCACATCAATGATTAGATAATGCCCAATACCAACCGATAAATCTACAAATAATTATTAACACTTTTTTTATCTAAAAAATTATAAAAGATAAGTGAACCGCTAACTGAAATAACATTGCTAAAACAAATAAAATATTATTAGTTATAATTAAATCAATAAAAAATTATACAAAATTGATAGAATTACTAAAATAAGTTGTAGCTATTATTAAGTAACATATAGTTTTTACTAGGTTAATAAAATAATTAAAAAACTATAATATTTATTGTTAAAACTAACAAATTTAACATAGTAAATTATATTATATTATATTAGTTATAAATGATAAGTAATATTTATTATTATTTTTTAATAATTGACAAAGCTGTCATCAACTCCCGTGCTTAATTATAAAACGCGTCTATGACACCTTTCATAAAGCAAGGAAGAGATGAGATGAGACAAAAAGGGGGCAAAGAAAGATCTTAGACGCAAATATTGAGTTTAGAATAAAAAAATATACTTTGAGTAAGTTTATAATTCCAATTTCTCTCCCCCCTTCTTTGCATGAGTAGAAATAAAAAAATCAAGTGGTCTCCACTTAAAATATATACCCACTTCTTTTTCTTCATTATTTTCGTTTACTATCCAAATAGGAGAAAATTACAATTTATCTTTTATTTTCACCTACCTAAAGTCTTCTCTCACCTATTCTCCTTGCCACCAAACAATGGCTAAATAAAAGAATACGTAAATGCATTTCGATTTCTTTGAAATTTCTTCTTCTTTCATTTAATAGTCAGAAGTCTTTACTGGCATCCTAAAGAAATGACTATCATATTCATTGATTCAACTAAAATAATGAGTTTTTTCTTTTAAATCACAAACGTGGCTGTGAATTCCAGTTATAACACCATAATATTATGTGTTATTATGGTTGTAACTTCCGTAACAATTGCAATACATTTTTTTAAAAAAATAAAAGATTAAAATTTTGATATTTTATTTGTGAATAAGTTTTATTTGGTATGATATGATGTTTTCTTAAATAAAAATATTTAATATCGAATAATATAAATTAATTGTTATTATATCATTTTAATTATATATCATGTGAATAAAGAAATTTCACAGCCGCAATGCTTGTATTTTCACTTTCAAAATATTCATAATTTTAATAAATATATCAAAATTGCAATCACTACTATAATTTAGAAGCCAACTAAGATTAAACTATTCGAATTTTTATATGGGCTACCATTATTTGTAGGTACTTTATTTTTTTTGATAAAACTGATTTAATAATGATTCAAGATGTTTTTTATTTCCTAAAACTCAATTTGTTAAAATAATTTATTACTTGGACTTATGAACACCTAATTATGGGTTAAAGTATTTGACGACTAAAATCTAAGTTTATACCTTTCCTAATTCATAATGAAAGGTCCTTGTAGGGTTTTATTTATATTGGTTAGATCTCTTTCCCACTCTTAACCTAATGATAATTATTGACTAATTCTATTGAGAGATGCATACCCTAAGAGAAGGATAGAAAAATCTGTACATGTTGTATTCATCTAAATATTACTATGTCCAGAAGAATTAAATTTATGATAAAAGTATGCTTTTATTTTAATTTTATTTTCATGATATCCAAAATTTTATACAAATTATTACATTGATTTTATCTTAAATGTGTTATTAGAGCCATGTTGTATGGATTTAGGATCCATTTTTTTTATTTAATAATTGCTCAAAGAATGTAGATCTACTCTTCTTATTCTCTGGAGCTTTTGAATTCATTGTTCCATGATCTGTCCTTTATTATACGAAAGGGGAAATGCATTGAACAATATATATATATATATATATATATATATATATATATATATATATATATATATATATATATATATATATTGTTCATGAAAGAATCCTTTGTGAAGTTTGTATAGCTTGTAAATCCCATGACAATTTCAAATTTGAACATTTTTGGTATATGTTAGGATTTATCAAATATTGCTTGTAATTAGTCACCATTTTTTTAGGTGATAAATTTTATAAGAGTTTTAAGCCATCATATGCATGTCAATTTTTGGTTTTAATTGGACAAGTTAAGTATTTTTTGTATAATTTTTTGGACAAATTAAAAAAGTCATGTCTAATTGTGCAATATGTATGATTCTTTTTTTATATGCTTATTTAATCATTTATTTTGATTTAATTATTTTTATTCAATTGATTGAAATTATCATCAATTTTATTTTAATTATCTTATTAGTTTGATATGATAAATTTTTATGGTTATTTTTGAATAATTTCATAATTATAAAATTATAATATTTTGAAATTATTTTTTCTAAAATTGATTGAGTGATGAATAGATCCTAATGCTATGATTTTATAAATTTGTTTGATTTCAAAGGATAGTTTGAGAAAATCTTTCAAAATTGTTCACGATAAATATGGTTCTTAAGTTAAAAACATTAGTTTAGCATAATTGCTCAGCCTTAATATGATTTTGATATAACTTAACCTATATAATTTATTTGTTGATAACGTAAAATCAGTTCATTGAGTTGATGTATTTTAGAAGCCATTTTTTAACCCTAGTTCTCACTAATTTTGCCCATAATACTGTCATTTGAAATGGTGATTTGGAATCCCAAATTTTGAGTGCTATTTTTTTACTTGGATTGAGTCTTGATTGTAGAAAATATCTATTGTTGATGGAATCCTACAAATTTCACCATGACATTTGTCAATGAAGCTTCAAGATTAAATGTTAATAGTGAATGTGATGTGGTGATGAAGGAAACCAAGTGCCATTCATCTTTTATTGTTTTATCATGAAAACATCATTCGAAGTTTTCTTTAATTTGGTTGTAAAAAGTGTGTCTTCTAGCCAAGTGGGACAAGATTTGAGCCTTTAGCATTATTGTAATTTTTTTTACTGTAAGACTAATTATATCTTACTAAGTGGGATAGTGTTTGAACCTTTAACATCTGTTTTATGTTGCTTTTACTATAAAGCTGATTATTGCTTGCTAAAAGAAAGATAAAGGCTTATGCAATTTTTTTATGTTCCAAACATTGCATGAGTGACTCAATTTGCAATATGTTTTTTTTTTTTTTGGCTATCATTATATGTCCTTTGCATAATTTTTTAAATTTAATTAATTTTTTTACTACATAAATTGTGATATATATTTAAATGTTTTGTATGGAATAAAGCTTAAGATTTTAGGTTTTAATATAATATAGGGCTCTTATAATTAGTATAAATGCATTTTATACAGCATTCCATTATAGAACAATCACATTTTATTTGTTATTAATTTTTAAAATTATTTTAATGATAGTTTTGGGCATTTGTTTAAGCACCTTGGATTTTTTTTGGGAAACTTTTTGATTGATTTTGAATAATTATCATCAAAATAAAATTATTTATAATGATTTATAAGGTTTTCAAGTTATGACTATTTATGGGATGAATTTCTGATTATTTCATATAGTTACTTGCCTCAAGGGGATAGTTGTATGTTTTAATTAGAAATTGACATATTGAAACATTTTTTGGACAAATTTTATTATTGAAAATCCATTTGCCTAAAAGGGATGAGTTTTGAATATTAGAATATTACCCCAGTGTACTTTAATGTTTGGAAGATTTTTATATACTATATTCTTTACCTAAAGAAAAGAATATAGCAATTTTTCATATGCTCTTAAATATTTTTATGTGCACATGAACTAACATATTGCATTTTTTATAATATTATGTACAATGTCTTTTGCTTTGTTAATTTATTTTATCTCATCATCGAAATTATTTTGAATAATTATTATCTCAAAGATAATTTTATTAGTGAAAATAAAAATTTATATTTTTAGTAATTATATATTAAGATTTGTATTTGCTACTTTTGAACTTTAATATTAAGATAATTATTATATGAAGTATAGGGTGAAGGAAATATTATACCTCAAGTATCTTACTTGCTAATAATTTGTTGTTAGTTAGTTTAATGGAGTATTGATTTCTATTTTATCTTTAATGTGGCAAGGTGATGACATTTTATAAAATTCCTTGCTTGAAATAATTTAGTGATGTGACATTGTAAATCAAGCAATATTTTCTTTTATTTAAGAAAAAAATTAAGTTTGAGATTGTGTTATGATACAATATAATTTTGATAATTGGTATTTATGCATATTGTTTAATATCCCTTAATGGACTAATGATGTTATTGTTACTTTCAATAATTTGATTTATAGTTATGAGCTTAATTTTAATATTTCTATTCTTTTGGTAGACATATGGGTAATTTGGATGATTATCACCAAAGTGAAATTATTCCATAGTGATTCATAAGCCTTTGAATAATTAATTAATATTTAAAAAATTAATTTTTAATTATTTTATATGTTTACCTACTTGAAGGGGTAAGTATGTGCCATAACAAAAAAATAATATTAATAAAATAATTTTTAATTATTTCACACAATGGCTTACCCAAATGAAGTTATTGTATGTTGTAATTAATGATTTAGTGAAGAAATTTTATTTTTGGATTTATTTATTATCATATATTTTATCTACCCAAAGAAGATAAATTTACAATAATAGTATATTATCTAGATGGCTTCAATTTTATAAGGGTTTTTTTTATGCACGACATTCTCTACCTAAAGAATAGAATGTAATGATATTTGTATACTCTTAAATATAATTATTGATAGTTTAAACACCCATAACTAATATATTGCATTTTTAATTATTTTTACACAAACTCTTTTATTGTAAATATATTTTATTGAACTCGTGGCATTTGTGAAACATTTTAATATCATTATAAATGTTTTATTTTACTATGACTCTTATATGGACCAAGTAAGGCGTGTTATTAAATTAAGTAAATATTATTTTGGATATTTTTATCATAATTTTTTAGATTAATTTACATTCTAAAAAGAAAATGTCAAAGGGATCTAGTTAAAATTATAAATTTATTCTCACATTGATCTTGATTTAATGATAGCATTATTTTTCAAAATAAATTTATATTTTAAGCTTCATTATATTTTAAATTGCACAAATTTAAATTTGAGGTAATTTCTCTATAACAATTTTTTGATTTTGTGATCATTTGATATGTTATTTTATATTAGAATTGATTACATGTTATTTGTACTTAAAAAAATAATTGTTCTAGACAAGTTTTATATCCAGGATTTTTTAAAAAGTTTAATCATTGTGGATAATTAGCACTAAAGTGATATTATTCATATGGATTCATAAATCAATTTATGATTATTGTAGGCTTTTGCCTACCCAGAGGAGATGTTGTATATTTTAATTGGAGATATTTTCCAAAGCACATATGTTTCTAAAGATGCTTTAGTTTTAAAAATTTATCTGCCCAAAAAGGACATATTTTTATTGCTAAAATCTTCTCTTAGTTGGTTTCATGATCAAGAGGGCCTTTTATATGCTACATTTTTTGCACAATAGGGAGACCATAGCAATGTAAAATATTCATATACCCACAATCTAAAAGTTATATTCTTGCTTTCAATATTATTTCTTCTACTTGAATGGTAAAAGTGCTACCTCTTTGATTAAACATTTTCTTTCAAGATATAATCCGAATATGCTATTTTACTTTAGTTATAAAGGTAAACTGGTCTAGATGATCTATTTGTCCAAATAGGATAGCCTTTTGAATAAATTGTCTATTTGCCTAAAAGGAATACTCTCTCGAACATCATTTTATTCTTTATGTAACTAAGTTAACGTATTAAGAGAGAATTTAATACATACTATATATTCTACCCAAATGAGAATTTATAGTTATGTATTGGGAACTCTTGTATAAACTATGTTTATGTATAAGAAATTTTCCTTTTACTTATTATGTACTGTTAGATAACTTATGCAACTAAATTTTATTTTCTTATATTTTAAAAGGTTATTAGATGAATCAATTTAAAAAACATCATATGCTATTGTTTAACTTTAGTTATGACCTTAAAATCCCGCAAGTGCACGGGTTAAGTCTAGTTATAGTATAAAAGATTATCGTTCTCCACAAGGATTGTAAGTTGAGTACTAACTAAATCTCAAGTAAAATTATTTAGGCGGATCAATTGATAGTGAGAATCAAGAATGAATTCTAAAACAGAGCTTAGCTATAAAAATAAGGTTTGATTCAATGGAATAAAAGCGTACTCAGCTTAAGGATCCTTTGTACATTTCATTATGGAATGAATATAATTCTCTAACTTGGTTTACTGTTAATTATGATTGCTGGATTCCTAAAATTAAGCTATACCTCATTGCAAGGCTACTAGCTACTAACCAAGAGATTAAGTGCCCAAAATTACTCTAGTAATCACTAATCTAGGTTGCATTAACTTGCTTAGAATCCATTCTTGGACATTTCATCCTGTGCAAAAGAATACAATCAGCTTAATTCCTAAGTCTAATTGATATTCCCAATGATCATGCAAGATCCGATTAATTAATTGGTCATTTCAACCTAGAATCAATTAATCCATAACACAAATCCAATATTCCGGATATATTGGCTTGTTCCAGACAAAGCAGCATAATCAAATCATAATTCAACAGTAAATCAAGCTAGATTATATAAAATTCAGTTCCATAAATCCATGAACAAGTTCGCCCAAGCTGAGCACAAGGGTTTAGTGTGCAAACATTACAAAATCAGAAGAAAACCAGAAAACAGAGAGGGAAGTCAAACAATTCATGAAGATCTACAAATTTCTTGCTTGATTCTTCAATTCCTTGCTTGAATCCGTGTTAGAAGGCGCCTTTGGTGAGTTTGGATCTCTCCTAGGGCTTCTCCCAGCAGCTCTCCTTGTTAATTCTCAGTTTCTCCTCTTCCCCCCTTTTAATTTCACGCAAAACTTATATTTGTGATGTACACGGGGTCCAACACGGCCCGTATTGTACCCTGTGTTTCTCAGCGAGAGTTGAGCAGCACGAAACACGTTGTGTGACACGGCCCATGTTCTTCAAAGAAGTGTCAAGCAGTAATGTACACGGTGTAGTACACGGGCCATGTTCTACCCCGTGTTCTTCAATAAGAACTGATCAGCATGTTACACGGGGTGTGACACCCCCTGTGTTTACCTCAGAAGCGAATGGCAGTAAGATACACGGGGTGTAACACGTCCCGTGTTTACCCCCATGTTTTTCTCTGAGTAGCTCAATGAACCCTCGAAGCAATCCAGAAAGAAACACGGCCCTGAACACGGGGTTCCTATACCCCGTGTTCTTTGCTGAGTGAACAAATTTGCTTCAATTCTTCACAATTTGAATGGTTTTGCTTCCGGATCCTTTTCTAATGCTCATATGTGTCATTTCAAGACTTGAAAACAAAATATAGAGCATCTAAGTATCCTTTTCAATCAATTTGCACAAATTACTAAGTAAATGAGTGATAAAACACATAGAATTTAGGTGTATTTGTGCACTTATCAATTCCCCCACACTTGAATCTTGCTCATCCTCAAGCAAGGAAATAAGAGAACAGAAAATCTACTCCAATTTTTATTCTCTTATTTTTTTAATTTTTTTAATTTTTTTTATAAACAGACAATCATTCAATAAATCAAAGATTAGGATCGAGTCATGCTAAGCAACTAAATGAAAATAAAGCAACTAAACAAGTCAATCCTCAGCATAAAAGTAAAAGAGAATAGCCTCACAGGTAAAGTGTTTACTCTCACTCTCAAAACAAGGCTTGTGTTTACTCTCAAGTCAATCAGCTCAAGACTTAATGCTACCATATGCTTGCACAAACTCTAATCTCCACTACTATAATGTAAAATGCATGCAAATCAGAGGGCTTTATTAGAGAAAAAGGGTGAGGACAAGGGGAAGGAACATCATAGGGTCAAAAGTGATAGAACCATGAGTTTAAAGGAAAAAGACACATTGGTCATGAATTTGACTATTGTCAAGTTCCATTACTCAGCTTAAAATAACACCTTGCTTCAACCTCCATTCTTCTCCTTTTGATTTTCATTATTTCATTCATCATTTTTTTTATACATATTAATCAGCAAACACAATATTTTTTTTCTTTCTTTTCCTAACAAGCTTTTCTTCCTTTTCTTCTTTTCAAATTATTTATTTGACACCATTTTTTTATTTCATTTTTATTTTTATGGTGTTTTTTTTTTTTTTACAATTAAAGTTACAAACCAACTTATCCAACTAGCAGCACTAAGTAAGGACCTCTAAGTGACAACCAAACTCATACAATATGTCTAAGTTCCCTCAAACTCTAAGGTTCAAGTTCTCTTGGGCAGTGGCTTTGGATGTACATGGTATGGCTAGGCTAGAAATGAGGGTCCAAGGCTCAAAGTGGCTAACTAGGGGAAAAATTTTAGGGAAAATTAAAGAAAAGGATTCAAATAAGCCAAACAAATAAAAGGGTGAAGAAACATGGCCTCATCATTTTTGACATGCAAAATACATAAAATGTAGCCTCAAAAAGAGAAGATGCAAGTTCTAGCGCACAAAGACAAGAGTGATGACATAATCCCTCAAGAAAAAAAATGAGCTTTAATTTCTAATGAGAAAATAACTCAAAAGGCTCAAATCTCACAAGGGTCAATTATGCTTATTACTCTTAACTTCAAGCTTTAGATTTTCCTTATCAAGTTGCCAAATATTCATTAAAGAAACAAGGCATGAATCAATCACTTTATTCAATAAATTGCCTTAAGTTTTTTTTTGTTTTTTTTATTATTTTTTTTAATATCATTGAAATTGGAGCAAATTTCAGTACTCTAAATCATTCAAGCAAGTTCAAGTGCAAAACATTGCAAAACATTGTTCCCCCACACTTAAAATTGGACATTATCCTCAAAGTACAAAATAGTAAATGGGAAAAGAGACAGAGAATAGTTAGGGGACTGAAACTTCCCTGACATGCGGAATATGGTGGCCAAGTATACTGCAGGGAGATCCAAAAGCAGAGACAGATTAGGAGAGAGAGAGAGAGGAGATTGGTAATCTAAAAGAAAGAAAATGCAATACTAGAAAAAAAATGATGTTAGTTATTACAGATATTAATATCAAGAGTGCAAGAAAATAAAAGAGAAATAGCTAAAATAATATCAAGTAAATGAAAGTGCATAGTCAATATATATACAGACCAGATAAATGGAAATAGAGAGGAGAAATAAGTAAAAAGAAAACAGAATAGCTAAGTAAAAAGGAAAAATAAACAGTAAACAATCCAGGCTACTGAGTAGGAGGGTCCGGGTCAGCTGGAGAAGAGGGGTGGAAAAGCTAGAATAGGGGCTCGACCATGCTCTCAATATATCGAGATCCCCTGTCCAAGTCGTCATAAAGTCCCTCGATCCTCGTCTGACGCTTGGAGATAAGCCGAAGCTCAGCCAGAATCTGCTGCTGACCAAGTAGTATGTGTCTGAAGTAGACGTTGGATGAAACTCTGCCCCCCGCCATTAAAAGCTTGTCCGCCCAAGAACACGGGGTTCGACACGGCCCGTGTTGTACCCCATGTTTCTCTCTGGAAGGCTCATGTTCAAAAATCCTTATTATTGATTCAACTAGTGAGGTACACAGGGTATGACATGGCCCATGTTCTACCCCATGTTCTGAACACGGGGTATGATACGGCCCATGTTGTACCCCATGTATCTCACTGGACTGTGATGAAAATTAAAAGTTCTTTTAAAATTGCCAAACAGTGAGGAACACGGGGTAATACACGGCCCGTGTTTTACACCGTGTTTCTGACTGGACTGCATTTTGAGCCCTCTGTGCAAGAAAACAGACAACAAGCATGCATTCATGCCTAATCTACCTCAAAGACAGAGTCCACATGCAAAAATGAACATCCTACACCAACACTTCATGACTTAAATTCCTTAACTACTCAGAAACTCAGATTGAAAAATGGAAAACTAAGAATTAAAAGCAATAAAGCAGAAGAATAAACTTGGGTTGGCTCCCAAGAAGCGCTTGTTTAAGGTCATAAGCTTGACCCCTGGTTTTATCAGTCCGGAGCTTCCATTATTGGTGGCCCAGCAACGTAACGTTTCAATTTCTGGCCATCAAGTGGTGGGCTTGCCTCCAAAAATTCTGCATATTTAGCAACCTTCTCAATTTCAACAATTTCATATTTTACTAGACATGCTTCAAGTGGATCTTGAAGGTTCCCCATTAGAGGGCTGTCTTTTACAACTTTGTCTAGCACATCTATCCTGCATATTGAAGCTTTACAAATAGGTAACTTAATTGAGTCATTCAAATTAAATTCAACTTTTTCATCCTCAATACATAATGAAAGTTTACCATGTTTGACATCAATTAAAGCACCTGCAGTTGCTAAAAATGGTTTACCCAAAATGATAGGAATCTATGCATCCTCTTCCATTTCAAGCACAATAAAATCAACTGGTATGTAAAACTTACCCACTTTGATAGGTATATCTTCAAAAATACCTACTGGATAATTTACTGAGCGGTTGGCTAGTTGAAGTGAAACAGTGGTGGGCTTCATCTCCTCTATGTTTAATCTCTTAGCAACCGACAGTGGCATAAGGCTCACACTTGCTCCTAAGTCACACAATGCTCGATCAATTGGGACATTTCCTATCACACAAGGAATGGAGAAGCCGCCTGGGTCCTTTAGCTTAAGAGGTAGCTTATTCTGAATAATGACACTATACTCCTCAGTTAAAGCTACAGTTTCATGCTCCTCTAGCTTCCTCTTGTTTAAGAGAATGTCCTTCAAAAATTTAGCATATGATGGCATTTGTGAAAGTGCTTCAGTGAAGGGGATATTGATGCACAACTTCCTCAAAACTTCCAAGAACTTTCCAAACTGCTTATCCAGTTTAGCTTTGGCTAATCTTTGAGGATAAGGGATAGGCGGTTTGTATGGTTCCGGATGGACATATTTTGACTTGTCTAGTAGTTCCCCTTCTTTAAATTCAGCAACATGAGGAATTGAGGCCTTGTTGCCTTCTTTTTGCTCTTCCCCCACACTTATTTCTTTTTCACTTTCTTGAGTGGCAATTGAATCATTTAATAACTTTCCACCCCTAAGAGTTATTGCGTTGCAATGCTCCCTAGGATTTGATTCCGGTTGAGCAGGGAGTTGGCCATAAGCTCTTGAAGAAGATACAGAAGCTTGTTGAGCAATTTGAGTTTCCAGCATCTTTCCATGAGTGGCTAAGGAATCTACCTTAGAAGACAGCTGCCTAATTGAATCTTCCATGTGTCTACCATGCTGTCTAAATTCTTCATTGGTCTTCTCTTGAGAAATAAGGAATTTCTCCAAGAGGCCTTCTAATTTTGTAGTGGAAGATGGTTGGGCTGGTGGGTTGTATGATCTTTGACCTTGGAAACCGGGTGGTGGTGGTCTATTGGTGGTGGTTTGTGTGTTGTATGGTTGGGTGGGCTTGTAGGAGAAATTTGGATGATTTCTCCATGATGGATTGTAAGTGTTTCCAAATGGTTCACTTGAATTTTTCTGTCCAAACCCACTGTTATTCACATAGTTCATTTGTTCAGTGAAATCTTGCCCCAATGTGCATTCAGTTGCATCATGTCCTGTAATACCACAAATCTCACAAGGAATGTCAGTAGCACCTATTGCATTTACACTGTTAACATGAAATTTATCAAACTTAGCCATTAGTGCATCTACCTTGCTACCTAAACATCCTAGTGCATCAACCTTAGCAGACAAATGATTAAAAGCATCTAATTCATACTTCCCTACTACTTTCCTTGAAGGTCCCCTCTCATTTGACCATTGATAATGGTTCAAATCCATATCTTCAATCAACTCATAAGCTTCATCCAGCCTTTTATTCATTAAGGCACCTCCAGCAGCAGCATCCACAGTAAGCTTAGTGTTGTAATTCAAACCATTGTAGAAGGTATGAAGAACAAGCCATTTTTCTAATCCATGATGTGGACACAGCCTTAATAGTTCTTTGTATCTATCCCAAGCATCAAACAGGGATTCTCCTTCTCTTTGAGAAAATGTAGTAATTTCATTCCTCAATTGTGCAGTCTTGCTTGGAGGAAAGTATCTAGATAGGAAAGCCCTCAGTAGCTCTTCCCATGTAGTTATTGATCCAGCTGGTAAAGAATGCAACTAAGCTCTTGCTCTATCTCTTAAGGAGAATGGGAAGAGTCTAAGCTTGATGGCATCCGCAGCTACACCATTGATCTTAATAGTATCGCAGTATTCTAGGAAAATCTAGATGTGGAGGTTGGGATCCTCCATTGGCAGTCCACCAAACTGGTTTTGCTACACCATAGACAACAAAGCTGGCTTCAATTCAAAGTTATTGGCCTCAACAGCAGGCCTCCTTATGCTGGATTGAAGACCAGTGGCATCGGGTGTTGTAAAATCTCTAAGTGATCTATTATCCATGTGTTCAAGTACTGGTTTAGTGTAGATTTCTTCTTGGCTGTGAACTGATTTTTGCTCTCTTCTTCTCCTATGCAGAGTTCTTTTAATTTCTGGATCTAAGTCAAGAATTCCTTCAAGACTTCTTCTTTGCATATACAAAGATTTTCTGCACAAAGATTAGGTAACACTCTAACAGAACAAGGTGAGAAAGAAATGTTATAAAAATTTGAAGAATCAAAATAAGATGAATTATGAACTAAAAGAAAAAGAATTGCCTAGTCTAATTCACTTAAAATTTCTTGTTAATATCAACTGGATACAATCCCCGGCAACAGCGCCAAAAACTTGACATTAAAATCCCGCAAGTGCACGGGTTAAGTCTAGTTATAGTATAAAAGATTATCGTTCTCCACAAGGATTGTAGGTTGAGTACTAACTAAATCTCAAGTAAAATTATCTAGGTGGATCAATTGATAGTGAGAATCAAGAATGAATTGTAAAACAGAGCTTAGCTATAAAAATAAGGTTTAATTCAATGGAATAAAAGCGTACTCAGCTTAAGGATCCCTTGTACATTTCATTATGGAATGAATATAATTCTTTAACTTGGTTTACTGTTAATTATGATTGCTGGATTACCAAAATTAGGCTATACCTCATTGTAAGGCTACTAGCTACTAACCAAGAGATTAAGTGCCCAGAATTACTCTAGTAATCACTAATCTAGGTTGCATTAACTTGCTTAGAATCCATTCTTGGACATTTCATCCTGTACAAAAGAATACAATCAGCTTAATTCCTAAGTCTAATTGATATTCCTAATGATCATGCAAGATCCGATTAATTAATTGGTCATTTCAACCTAGAATCAATTAATCCATAACACAAATCCAATATTCTAGATATATTGGCTTGTTCCAGACAAAGTAGCATAATCAAATCATAATTCAACAGTAAATCAAGCTAGATTATATAAAATTCAGTTCCATAAATCCATGAACAAGTTCGCCCAAGCTGAGCACAAGGGTTTAGTGTGCAAACATTACAAAATCAGAAGAAAACCAGAAAACAGAGAGGGAAGTCAAACAATTCATAAAGATCTACAAATTTCTTGCTTGATTCTTCAATTCCTTGCTTGAATCCGTGTTAGAAGGCACCTTTGGTGAGTTTGGATCTCTCCTAGGGCTTCTACCAACAGCTCTCCTTGTTAATTCTCAGTTTCTCCTCTTCCCCCCTTTTAATTTCACGCAAAACTTATATTTGTGATGTACACGGGGTCCAACACGGCCCGTGTTGTACCCCGTGTTTCTCAGCGAGAATTGAGCAGCACGAAACACGTTGTGCGACACGCCCCGTGTTCTTCAAAGAAGTGTCAAGCAGTAATGTACACGGTGTAGTACATGGGCCATGTTCTACCCCGTGTTCTTCAACGAGAACTGATCAGCATGTTACACGGGGTGTGACACCCCCTATGTTTACCTCAGAAGCGAATAGCAGTAAGATACACGGGGTGTAACACGTCCCGTGTTTACCCCCATGTTTTTCTCTGAGTAGCTCGGTGAAGCCTCGAAGTAATCTAGAAAGAAACACGGCCCTGAACACGAGGTTCCCATACCCCGTGTTCTTTGCTGAGTGAACAAATTTGCTTCAATTCTTCACAATTTGAATGGTTTTGCTTCCAGATCCTTTTCTAATGCTGATATGTGTCATTTCAAGACCTGAAAATAAAATATAGAGCATCTAAGTATCCTTTTCAATCAATTTGCACAAAATACTAAGTAAATGAGTGATAAAACACATAGAATTTAGGTGTATTTGTGCACTTATCAAGTTATATGTTGACAAATTAAATTTTATATTATCATATGACATTATGGCGTATTAGTTATCAAATATAATTTTTCCTTCCCTTCTTTAGGATGAAATTATATATGGATTTCTTTAAAAAATTATATTTGATAAATAAATCATTAATTAAATGGTGCAAATAAATTTATAATTATTTGATTATCAAAGAATGACATTAATATTAGAAATTTTCTTGAAATATGATAAATTACTTGATAATGTTTAATCTATATTTTGAAGTTGTGTATATATTTTTTTTGGAAATTGCATCAAATCTTCATATTAGTGAGAGTTTAATTTAATATTATAAAATTTTTCTTACATTGCAAAATGGGACACCTATGTTCAAAGGGTTATTTTAGTTAAAGATCCTTGATGATCTTTGAAATTGCTTTACTTAATAAAAGTAAATTTAAATATCAAAATTTGTTTGTATAGTTTAGTTTATAATAAGTTATATGTTATTAGATACATTTGTTTATAAAAACAATGCACAATAAAAGGGTGCAAATTTCATTGGGTCCTCTTTTATGTACATGATATTCAAATTTTTAAAGTAATTTTGTAAGCATATTTTTTGCTAACAATAATAAATTTGACTTATAAGTTATCATGTATTTCTTTGAGCATGGTATAAAGAAACTTATAAAGTTCTTGATATATACATTGTGAATCCATTTTCTTTTTAAATTTTTTATGAAATGCTTTTTAGTCAATAGTGTATATTGTTACCATGAGAATTTTTCAAATTGTTTAAGTCAATTTTATTCATACTTTGTTCAAGTGATAACTAGAAATATTATTTTGGACAAACTCTCATTAAATTAACATAATGTCAATTTTAGCATTCAATTTTGAAAGTCATGCAAGTTGCTTGTTTAAGATACCAGAGTTAATTATAGAATTGATTTCTCTTGACTATTGATTTGTTTTATTTATATTATATCAAGTTGGCGATTTGAGAAATCATAATTTTACATACCATTGATATATATATGGAATTTAAATATTTTTCCCCTAAATCAAAGTTCTTTTATTTATAGGATGTTTAAAAGCTTTCATCTTAGTTGATAATTATAATATATTTGTCGATATACAAGGTGCATATATCATATATATTATTACATAATTTTCTAATCTTTATTTTATGTATTATTATTATAATTGCTCTTAATTAGATCAAAATATTATTGGACATTTATATATATAATTTGTAGATTCTTTATCAATACATGTATCCCCCATTTTGTAAAATGTACTAATCATTATAATTATGAGGATTGAGACTTGGAGTCAGTCATTAATTCCTACACTTCTATATGCAATCTCTATGCGTATCATATTGGAATAATGAGAATTGCCTTGATAACTAGACAAAAGTAGTAAATCACTAAAAAAATTAATAGATAAAAACTAACAAAATTAATACATAAAAAAGTACAATAAAATATATGAAGAAGTTATCAAGTCTAATATATTATTTTACATGATGACTTGTTAGGATTAAGACCTAACATATATGCTTGTCTTGTAATTGACACCATTTTTAAACTTTGACACACTTTGACAATAGATTTATGAGGACTAAAATTTGGTGTCAATAATTAGTTCCTAAGTTATATATTTGTTTCTTAGTTGATATCATTGGCAAACAAATTTATGAGAACTAGGACTTAGTGTCAATCACTAACTCCTATGTTTGATATTCATCTCTTAATCAACATTATTTTGGGATTTTGAGACATTTAAATTTATTATTGTTAAAAAAAATTTTTTATCTTATTATTGAGTTTGTTATAAAAAAAAATTATTAAAAATTGCCTTGAAAATAGTATGTTTTGTTAGATCACATTTTTTATATTATTTTTCTTGCTACACTTTCACATTAATGACTCAAGTAGTTGGTAACATATATAACTATAGAAGGTCTTGTGTTAATAATAATGCAATTATAATCATGGTTCTAAATTGTTGGTTGCTTAAGTGTGATTTCTATTTCAATTGTCATCTCTTAAATAGTGTGTTTTCAACGTGGTAGCCATGTGTTTAAAATTTTATATTCAACTTGAGAGTTGTTTTCATATAAAATATTTTAAGATAAACTCTTTATAATTAGTGTTGCCCAACTGGGAAGATGTTAGAATTTTTTGTGGGCACCATTAATTGTAAGCATTTTATTTTTTGATAAAACTAACTGAGCAATGATCTAAAAAGTTTTGATTTTTTGAAACCCAATTTGTTAAAAATGATCTATTAGTTAGGCATATATATACCTAATTATGAATTAAGGTGTTTGGTAACTAAAATGTAAGCCTATATCTTTCCTGACTTATAAAGAGAGGGGCTCTTTATTTATATTATCTAGTCTCCTCCTTTCTCCTAACCTACCAATAATTATTGACTTGTTGAAGATCTATCCCTATAGCATTCATCTTAACACAACCATATCCAAAAGAATTAAATTCATGATAAATGTACCCTTCCACTTTAATTTTAATTTTATGGTGTCCAAAATTTCATATAGTTTATTACATTAATTTCATCTGACATAAACACACATATTTACGAATAGCAACGCATGTTTATCAAACAGGGATCTTCCCGCATGGTTTCCCAATTATCTTGGCAATGTAATAACACCAAATCCACCAGCGTGGCTATTTCAACATTGATGAGCAGACTTCTTGGCCACCAGAACTCTATTGGCAGTAAGAAGTGAGAACAATCATGCATTATCAGCACCTTAACGAGATGGCAAACTTTTGGATCAAAACCTTTTTGGCGATTGAAGAAACTAAATTTTCCATGCACCGAAAAAGTTCTGAAGCTGTTCCGCATGATGCAAATTTATTTGCTCTCTTCTGACTCAAAATCATTTTTCTCCTTCCTTTTCTTTCATAAACTTATGGTGTTTCAGGTCGGATCAGTAATAGTCGGTAGAGTTTCAAAATGTTCTAATTCCAAAAAATCCTGAATTTGATACTTGGATGGTATTCCATATATAATCTTCTTTTAACTACTGGAAGATCTTATTGGTATCTCTGTAACCAATGGAAGAGCAAATATGCACAAAATTTGCAATTCTGTTTAAAAATGCATGATTACAAAGGTACGCTCCATGCCTGAAAATTTTCCCATGATTGCAGATTTTTTTACGGGAAGAAAATAAATAAGGCAAAAATATAAAATATCCTCTTCAATTTTAGAATAGTTGAATTTTATGCTATCCAATTTTAGAAATTTGTAAATCACCTACTTTACGAAACTTGAAAATAATACTCACCTTCTACTTAATTAATCATTTTCTCAAATTATGTGATTTTTAATAATATTTTTAAATAAGAATCAAAATATTATAAAATATTATTTTATTTTGTTATTTTTTAGATAATAATTTTCTCTCTTATATACTAGTAAATGTGTTGAATTTATTTTGTTGGCAGACCTTTTTTTCGCTTATAAGACATGAAATTTCAATTAAATGTCTTACTTTATCACAAAAGTGTGAGTTTATAATTTAATTTTGAAAAAAAATTAAAATCAATAATACAATTAATGCATACTTTGTATTCCATGACAAAGAAATATGACCTCAATGATATAAATATAACCTATTTGTTGGGATGGCAAAAATGTCCATGCTCAATGGCATTTACTCAAATATTAAAGTTATTTGAATAATATATTTTATTATTAACTTATTATTATGTAAAAATTAATATTATGACATATATAAAAATATTGTGATAGTTTATTTAAGATAAATAATATTGAAAATATTTGAATTTACATTACATTTTAAAGATATTTTAAAATAATATTATTATATTTTATAATAGTTGTTTATATAATGTAGAAATATCTAATTATAATATAAATGGATAAATAATTATTTAATAGTTGATCTAATTCAATCCATATTTACTCTAAAATTATTATGTAGAGTCAAAATAAGAATGGATATAAATAAAAAAATGAATATAATTCATAATTATCAAGTATAATTATTATCAGTAGGAATGATACAACTTATATTTATCTTAAAAAATTAATATATAGGATAGCGTGGATGGGTCAAAACAAATATTATATATATATATAAATGAAAAATAGATATAATTCATAATTGTTAAGTGTAATTACTATAAAAAAAGATTAATTTTTTATTAAAAAAGTTTTAAATTATATTAGTATTAGTGGATTCAAA
Source organism: Sindora glabra (assembly GCA_020226215.1). Classification (NCBI taxonomy): domain Eukaryota; kingdom Viridiplantae; phylum Streptophyta; class Magnoliopsida; order Fabales; family Fabaceae; genus Sindora; species Sindora glabra. Next base: position 100,694,722 of record CM035226.1, read on the forward strand.
TGGATCTATTTTAGACCTTTTAATCATATCTTATTAAATCTTTAACAGATATGGATCTTTAATGGATCCAAAATAGCGGGTTCTTAATGAATTTAGATCTAATTGGGTTTGGATTGGGTCTTCCCAAACCTGACCCATTGCCATCCCTACCTATTTATTAGATGAATATGGATGGTGCTGTTAAAGCTAATTCTAGATTTGGAAAATCTCGAGGATTAATTAGAGACATGTATGGTAATGTGATACATGGATTTGCAAAATCTCTAGGGTATTGTTCTTCTTTTGAAGTTGGGTGACAGGAAAATTCATGAAATGTGATTCTGAAATAGTGGTTAATGCTTACATAATCTGGAGTATAAGAGTACGGAATTTATTTAGTTCATTCATAATCTTTTGAAGCAGAGTAGGAACGTGGAGATTATGCACACTTATAGAAAATGTCGTGTATGCACAGATTGGTTGCTCAACAATAATATAACTCTTGATTCAGAATTGCATGAATTTTTTAAAGTTCATTCTCAAATCTCCCTGATGTTTTCAAAGCCTTTAGGATTCATTCCATTGTTATTTTATAGTTTTATTTTCTTGTATGGGCTTTAATCCCTTGGGTTAAAAAAAATTATAACAACTTAACCTTTTTATAATCTTTTTCAGGTTTTGAGGGGTTTGAGCGGGATAATATGTAAGTCTTTTAATGTATAGAATTCTAATTTGCAAATTTTTAATTTTAAAAAAGATAATTTTCTAACTTAACGAAATTATAAATGCACGGTGTATTTTTCTCTAGATTATTTGCAAATTTTGGCATCCATTATGCATGAGATTCAGTAAACCAGGGCATGAATACAAACAGATCATCCAACTTCTTAATATTAAAAATAATAACTTTAGATTTACCAAAAAGGAAACAAATTTAGAGTGAAGTAGTCAAAAACTTGAAATATGTATTTCTTATCAAATCAAATACGACATCAATACCTACTTTGTATACTTTTTCATGGACCAATAATAAGTTATAAGAAAAATATTTGAAATTTAATTTTATAAAAAAACATAACTTACTGTTAAAAGGTTGTAAAATAATGTTTGCATTTGATTATTTTGAAAAAAACTTACAAATCTTTTATGCATAAGACTTTTTTTTTGTGATAGCAAGAGTGGTTAAACCATTAGACTTAGGCTCCGTTTCGCACAAATAGTTGATAAGCTACTTGGTAGCTGATAGCTGATAGCTTATAACTGATAGTTGATGGCTGATAAACTAACTAAAGTATTTCATAAAATTAGTTATTGAATTGACTGAAATTGCAAAATGACATAAAAGCATATATTAATATAAATATATATATAATTAAAATAATTTATATTTATTTAAAAATTAAATTTTATTAATGTAATTAAAAATTTTAAAATAAAAGTATAATTTTTAATATTTAATCAATTATATTTTATAAACTTATATATTTATTTACTTATATAATTTTTATTTTATTATTTATTATAAAATTATAATTACTTAAAATATAATTGATTATATTTTATAAAAATTATTTAAATTTATATTACAAAAGATATAAATTGTAAATTAATGAAAAGAATAAGGATAAATTTGAAAATACTTTTAAAAAATAGTAGCTTATAAGCTATGAGCCACTCTGAGTAGCTTATTAAATCAGAGCTTAGTGAAAAATGCCTTTAGAGGTTAGCTTATAACTTATTGACTAAGTTAATAAGTTATAAGCTAACTTATTTATTGTGAGAAACAAAGCCTTACACACACAAGAACCGGGGATTGAACTTTAAATGTAATACAAGGTGTAAAGCCTTTGAAGAACATCGAATGTTATTTCCATTTGAGCCAACTACTCTTGGCAAAAAAAAAAAAAAAATTAAGTGTACCAACAAACCTTAATATTTTGCGAGGGATTAATGCTTACTTTATCATCAGAAGGAAGGGCCTATTGTTGCAATGAACTTGCTAAGACAATTGTTTTGACTATTAGAGCATTGATAAATTTTCCCTATCATAATGAAAATTATTTTTTGTATTCAAATTTTTATTTATTGATGGATAAAATTTATCTAAAAATAATATATTTTTTATTAAATCAATACTTTATTGATATAAATTATCTTTTAAATAGAGAGTAGATGTATTTATTAATAACGATAACAATGTTTTTATATGTAAGATAATTAGTATTCAACTAGCCCTTGAAAGATAAAAATGGGAGAAGAAAAAACAAAGCTTCTTCAGGAAAAAGTAATCGATTAATTACGGTTTCAAATTCTTATTAATTTTTCAATTAATTTATTGACTGTATTTAAATTAGCATACTAATAATCATTGAAATTTCTAAAAAAGAAGAGGAGCCGGACATTTTTATTAATTTGATGGTCTTTGGAAAATCTCACAATTTTATATACAGTCATTTTTGCTAAAAGTTCCCTCATTTATTTATACTAGAACTAGAATTAACTTTTTAAAATGAATTTGCAAAATATCATTGAAATTTGAAACCTTAAATGCATAAATTTTAAAAATAGACAAATTTGTAATTGTCAAATTGAAATTTTAGCTATTTATGTTACATGCATTTCAAGGACATCACAATTTACAAAAGAATGAAAATCGTAATATGGATACCACTATAGCAGTTGCTCCGATATGGGGGTTATCCATCTATTTACTCAATGGGAATAGAAAGTGAGTTAATTTAATGAAAGAAATGTCAATTCTTAAGTCAAATGAGAAAGAAAATCCTTTGACATCAACAACGTAAATAATAATATATATCTGTAGATAGTTTCCCCCAACATCTTATAAATAAAAAGAATATTGCATTGTTTCTTCTTATTCTAAAATAAATCATTATGAATTGCCAATTTTATTCACAATGGACATATAAAACAAAGTTTCATGACAAAATGCATGATAACAACATGCATGGTGTGCATATTGACATACTTTTCATTTTTATCCAGCGGAGGCAGAAGGTTTCGGACAATATTCAAACTTCTATTAGTAATCACAATTTCTTCTTTAAACATCAAGCGGAGGAATTACTCTCATTGAGATTTGAATTACTCTTGATGATATTTGAATATTAATGGATTTCTTCCCTTTTATTAAGAATAATTTTTTAGATTTGAATTTTTATTTATTGATAGATAAGATCAGCATTATACCAACCACACTTTAAGGGTGCCAATAATATAACAATTGAATTGGGGGTTTCAATTAGGAACAGATTTTAATACACCACTAATATAGTGATGTATCAATGTACTATTAGATTTAATTGTACATTAAATTTACTTCTCCTTAAAGTCATATTTTGTGTTCTATGCAATAATATATCAATGGTTAAATTTAATAATACAGTGGTATACTACTGTATTAGTGCATCATGCAGGAATGCACCAATTATTCAAATGCATGCCAAAATTTGCAAATAATCCCTTTATGAATAATTAGATAATTGGGGTGTGAGGAATCTGACTCAATGACAGCTCGCATGTTACAATATCATGTTTTTAGTACAAATAATTACGTAAGCATTTAAGAGATAATATATGAATTATGAAAATACAAATCTATTATGGGAGAAAACTTATTTGAGAGTGAGCAAGACATTCTATCTTTCTTTTTAAATTTGCCCTCGTTAGAGCATTCTAATCTTTTTTTATTTGCTTTTGTTTTTCTAGGCACATAATTTATACTAACGTTGATAATGTATGATGTTTTATATGATGATGTACAAGAAAGATTGATGGTTCATGATATTTTTGTGTACCAATTCAATCTAATCTAATATTATGCATAACAGCAAATTAATTATGATTATTTTTAAAATAATTAACTTTTATGACTATATTTGTCATAAATTTTAATTCAGCAATCAATTAGTAATTATATTTAAATTTATTAAATTGTAATCACTAGTACTGAGTTAGAAAATTAATATTAGTAGAAAACTATAATTAAAAATTTCATTGCAAATAGATAAAAAAATTTACCAAAATTTTCTCCCTTTTTGTCCACGATTTAATGGGTTTTATCATTATTTATAATAAAAAATATAAAAATGTTTACTTATAAGGAATAAATATTACATTTTAAAAAAATGAAATATTATTAAATAACAGCGTAATGCAGACAATTAATACAAGCCTTTTCTCTACAACGGAACAAATTTCAAGGAGATCGACCAACTTGTTATAATATTAATCTTTTACTCTCCCCTTCGTGAGGAGGATTATATTATAATTTGCATAATGATGACTACACTAAAATAATAATAATAATAATAATAATAATAATAATAATAATAATAATAATAAGGAGACCAATTTTAAATAATCTAGATTTTTTGTCATTTTTATTATTTAAAAAAATAAAAATATAGTTTTTATTCTTATATTAATTATTTTTTACTAGAACTAATTACAATTTTAAATGAAAAAAATTAGATTTATCTCTCCGCGAAATTCATCCCATGCATTTCTTATACACGAGATCCAAATCCAATTTTAATACAGCCCATATCATCGTTTTCTATTAAAAGTTTTTATTTTAAAATAATTTTAGATTTATTACTATTTATCCATTCTCGAATGTAATATCCATATCAAAAGGCTTTACTCTTGGATGACTATTAAATTTTGTTACACGTTCTCTTGGTGGAGGATATCTTGACATAATTCATACGTTACATGAAATATAAACATGAATTATGGTTTTTAATTTTATTTATTTAGATATTTTAGTCATACAAATTACAAAGAAGTCAATTTCCACTGTTGTTGCACTTGCCCTGTAAATTTTTGGATTTTGCGATGAAAGGTTTTTCTTTTTCCATTTTAATCTGACGGGAACCATAATTTTTTACAGTAGCGGCAGTGGCTTAATGCGCACAACGGAGAGTAAAATTTTATCCTTCACATTCTTATATACATATTAGCATCCGCTATTCATTCATTTCATTTGGATAAAAAATTATGGTATTAATTTAATAATAATATAATAAAAATAATATTTAAATAAAAAATATGGTAAATTTTATGGTACTTAAATAGTTTCAAAATTTAAGGTGATGTGATATTTCTAAAAATTATTTGATTATATCCATTAAAAATAAATAGTTATGATTGAATAATTTTAATATAATAATTTTAGATCCGATCACATTACTCCAAATTTTGAAATCCTTATAATAACATAACAAGTACTTAATTTAAAATGTTTAAATTAACTCTGCATCTTGTCTTATCATCATAGTAAATGTACTCATTAAATAAAGTATTAAATAAAGTGGTTAATTATTAGTGATGGTAAATTAACTATAATATTATTTATTATTTTATTGTGATTAAATTAGTACAATAGTTTTTTTCATTAAAATGAAAGTGTAGAAATTTTTTCATATATATATATATATCCCAATGTCATACTTTTTTGGTTGAGAGAGCTTTGTTGCTATGTTGTTTGGATTGCATGAAATAACTGAAATTTAACATGAGAGGTAAATTAAAATGCCGCGGTGCTGTTTGCCAACCCAACTCGCATGATAGTATCATCTCTTCTGTCACTGGACTTGGAATTATAAAACCATGTTAATTGATTTCTTAATCATATTAGCCTTAATTCACGCCCTTTTGTATCACCAAATGAAAAAAATGAGAGTTACGATCATATTATTCATAAAATAAGATATTGGTAGAAACTAAATCTATATTTAATTAGTAGCATCTACGTACCTCATGTACGGGCCATTTTTATATAACTTTATTATTCGAATATTTATTTTGATCTGTTACTTATTTAGTTCGTCATAGAATTTTATTATAAATTTGGGTTACACACAATTATTTGAAAAATAATATAAACAAAACCTTATTTACATAAATAAATTTGCATCCAGTGTTTTGATTACTCTTATTATTACCAACAAAATAATATAAATAAAGCATTATCATAAATCATGGGTCACATATTTAAGATCTAATTTTTCACGAAGGATAAAAAAATAATATATGTGGGAAATTTATATTTGCATCGACCTGTGACCAAGATCATTGTCGTGAGTGAATTATTTAAATTATTTTATTAGATGTAGACACGAAGCAAACACCTATTGATATTCTCCATTTTCTAGATCAGATATTTTAAAAATATTTCACAGACCAAATATTTGTATTGTTATTTAGATTTTAAGAATATTTAGAAAATGTTAAAAATTTTGAAGCTTTATATTTACAAAAAGGTGACTTTGCTTAAAAATAATTGTCAAATATGGTGTTTCAAGAATAAATAAGGGATTTACATAATGACACTTATTCTATTGGAATTTAAAATGTTAAATTTGATAACTTAAAATTTTCATCTAAAATATTTTACTAATTCATAAATTTCATTTAATTATTGTCAAACAAAACATTTTAGCCTATAAAACTTAAATTTCTTAGCAACTGAATTACCAACTTTATTTTCCAAATCTAAACACAATGTTGAGAAATTAATCCTAATCAAATCATTTAAGTAAATTTTAATTTTAATTTAGTCTTCCAATTATTTAATTATTCCCAACGAACACCATATATTAGTTTGCCATTAGAATAATTGTTAGGACCATATTAAAACCTTAGTAATATTGTGTCATCAAATTAATTGTTACATCCTCACATATATTAAGAATTTAAGTAATAAACTTAAAGAAGGACTGAAATTACGTGTGATTGAATAATGGAGGACTATATTAAGAATTTAAATAATAAACTCTGGAAATCACACACAAACAGCAACATGGAAAAATTCGGAATTTATTCTTGCACTGTCAAATAATGATCTAAGATCACCCTTTGACCACAGTCAAAACAAAGTCTCAATCAATTCCACATGAAAATTTGACTAAGAAGTAAACGTATCCCTGATCCACTAATTCAAAGGCACCCGTCCCCTTCCAAATTTTTTTTTTCCTCTCCAGAGAGCGAAACCTTACACTCCTTCCTGGAAGTTTGAAACAGTTTTTCCATGGTTTCTAATTCTGTTTATCTCCACCTTTGAAAGCTTCAATACTGGGCATATCTTCTTTCCACAATAACTTCATCAACCACTTTAATCTCATCTTTAATTGCATTGTCATCAGGATCAGAATCATTGTCAATAGTCAGAGACCCGTTTCCATCTAACTCTTCTAATCCTTCCATTTTCTGATCTGGAGAAACCAATTCTTTCGAGCTCTCCCTATTCGTTAACCCCAGCAGCATGTGTTTGAAATAAATCAGCTGTCCGTTCTGAAAGCCCTCCGTTTCAGGCTCCATCAAGCCATCATCGTTGTGTGCTGATGAGAAATTTTCTTCCTCAAATCCACTCCGATTATGTTTAACCTTCTTCATGCTACATTTAAATTAATCTTTTTTCTTCTTCCGATGGCTTTCCGGCCATGGACAGTGGTGGGAAACCTTGTTCGCTCATCAGAAAATAGCCGTGTTATTTTAATTTTTTCTATATTTACTTTAAAACAGAAAGGGTATCAAACTCTCTTATTGCATCCATTCTTTATAAGTCGAACTTTTTCACTTGTATTTTGCTCCCAACTCAAATATAGTCTTAATTGATGTTTAATTAATTCGAAATAATTTGTGGGTTGAAAATTTTTAAGAAAATCTCGACTGATATATATTTAATTTGATATATAGTACTTGAATATAGATATGAAGAATATGGTTACAAAATTTAAATAAATAATTATCATTTTAACTTTAAAATATCTTTATTAAAAATAAAATATGCAATTATATAATTTGATTAATGCTTTCTATATTAATTTTTTAACTTATTTAGAATATTTTTTAAAAAATTAAATATACTATGTTATTATATATACCAATACTACTTAGTATTATTAGAATTTAAGTCATAAACAATACTAATAGACATTAAAAAGGATAAAAAATAAAAAATCTAATGAAACAAATAAAAAAATAATGTGGGAGCCATGAAGTAATATAATTATTAAAAATAGAATATACAGTTAATTAAATTAAATTAAATTAAATATTTAATTTATTTAAATTATTTCATAATAAAAATAAATTATATCATGCTATAATAAAATAACAGCAGTGAACAAGAAATAAATATATAATAAAGTACACGAGAGGTAGCGAAATGGTTCATAAATTATAAACCTTTTAAAAAAGTTCAATTGATGTATGTTCAATTAGAAATGTATCACTTACAATTGATATAAAAAAAGATAAAATTTAAATATGTAAATTGAATTTTTATTTTTAAAATTTTCAAAATAACAAAATATGTGATAAATAATTTCTCTTAATAATTTATACATTAAAATTTTAACTCATTTAAAATATTTTATAATAATATAAAATATATGATATCATATCATATCATTTATAAGATAAGCATCAAAGTTATAAATAATAGTTGAAATAAAAAAAAGGAAATATGCAATGTAGCAAATAAATAGAAGAGAAATAATCTGTAAAACTATAAAGTAATATAAGAGTTAAAAAATATGTCATTAAATAATTCAACTAAATTAAATTTTTGAACATATTTAAAATATTGTTATAACAAAAATAAAGTATATCATGTTGTATGCACACTTCTTAGTAATATTAATACTTGAGATATAAACAATAAGAGTATACATTAATATATATATATATATATATATATATATATATATATATATATATAGTTGAGTAAATAAAAGAAAAATAATGCATTTACAATATTAAATAATATAGGAGTTAAAAATAGAATATACAATTAAATAATTCAATTAAATTAAATGTTCAACTTATTTAAAATATTTCATAATAAAAATAAAATATATCATGTTATATGTATATCACTCAATAATATTGGTGTCTGATTGGTAAATATCATAGGTGAAAAATATACAACAAAACAGATAAAATGAAGTGAAACAATGCATGAGTTATAAAATGTCTTGACAAAACCCTAAGTGAATTATATTTAATTTGAAATATAATACTTAGAAATTTATATCAAGATAATATAGACAAATGAAAAAATAAATTTAACTTTAACTTTCAAATATTTTTAACAAATAATATAATAAATTAATTATATTAACTAATATTTTTATATTAAAATTTTAAATTATTTAAAATATATTGATAATAAAATTAATATATTATATAATATTTATACAAATTTATGACATTAATATTAAAATTGTAAACAATAAATGTGGGCATGAAAAAGAAAATAAAAGAAAATATATAATTCTACAGATAAAAAGAAGAGAAATAATAGGTAAGTTGAAAGTATTATAAAAATTAAAAATAAATTATGCAATTAATTAATTTAATTTAATTTAAAATTTCAATTTATTTAAAGTATCTTTATAACAAAAATAAAATATATAGTCATCAGTAGTATTAGCGTTTGTACCATAAATAACACAAGAAAATATATAAAATAGAAGAAGAAAATAATACAATGAAGTTAAACAAAAGAGAGGGGACAAAATAATATAAGAGAAAAAATAAGAATATGTGGTTAAGTGATTAAATTAAATTAAAATTTTAAATTATTAAAATATTTTTAAAATTAAAATAAAAACATATTATGATATATCTATACTATTTAGTAATATTAATATCTAAACTATAAATAATAGAGATGAGAAATATATGTGTGTGTCTATATATATATATATATATATATATATGAGATATATCAAGTGAGAGAAATATTTTTATGTAATAGATAAAAATGGTGAATAATGCCTATTAGAACTTCCATTAATAATTAGGATATAATCACTTGAAAAGAATCACATGATTTTATGTTTTAATTCTATCCCTTCAAAATTAAATCTGCAATTATAATTCACTTTTGTTACTCTTTTATAAAAATATTCCTTTCACTCAAAGCGTCCCCCATAGTTTATATGATGATGTACAAGAACGGTTGATAGTGCATGATATTTTGGTGTAACAATTCAATCTAATCTAATATTACGCATAATAGTGAATTAATTATGATTATTTTTAAAATAATTAACTTTTATGATTATATGAATCATAAATTTTAATTAAGCAATCAATTAATAATTATATTTAAATTCATTAAATTGTAATCACTAATATTGAGTTAGAAAAATAATATTAGTATAAAACTATAATTAAAAATTTCATTGCAAATATTTATAAAATTTTACCAAAATTTTCTCCATCTCTCTCTACGATTTGATGGGTTTTATCATTATTTATTTATAATACAAAATATGAAAATGTTTACTTATAAGAATTAAATATTACATTTTTTAAAAAAATGAAATATTATTAAATAACAGCATGATGCAGACAATCAATAAGAACCTTTTCCTTATAACGGATCAAATTTCAAGGAGATGAACCAACTTATTATAATATTAACCTTTCACTCTCCCCATCGTGAGCATTATATTATAATTTGCATTACGACTACACCAAAAGAAAAAAAAATTTAAGGAGACCAATTTTGAAGAATCTGGAATTTTTCTGTCATTTTATTATTATTTAAAATGATAAAAATATATTTTTATTCTAATATTTATTATTTTTTTACTGAAACTAATTACAATTTCAAATTAAAAAATTATACCGATCTCTCCCTGTGCATTTCTTACACACCAATCCAAATCCAATTTTAATACAACCCAATATCATCCATTTGTTTTCTATTAAAAGTTTTTATTTTAAAATAATTATAAATTTGTTACTATATATTCATTCTCGAATGTAAAATACATATCAAAAGGCTTTACTCTTAGATGACCATTAAATTTTGTCACACATTCTTTTAATGAAGGATATATTACCGTAAATCATATGTTACATGAAATAAAAACATGAATTATGGTTTTAATTTTTTTATTTATATATTTTGGTAATGCAAGTCACAAAGAAGTCAATCTTTACTGTTGTTGCTCTTGCCTATGTAAATTTTTAGATTTTACGATGAAAGGTTTTTCTTTTTCCATTTTAATCTGAACGTAACCATAATTTTTGGCAGTAGGAACGGTGGCATAAGGCATAACGGAGTAAAATCTGATCCTTCACGTTCTTTTATAAATATTGGCATCCTCTACTCATTTATTTCATTTAGATGAAAATTTTATGATATTAATTTAATAATAATAAAATGATAAATAATATTTAAGTAATTTAAATTTAAATAAAGAATATTGTAAACTTTATGATACTTCAATAATTTTAAAATTTGAGGTGATTTGATGATTCTAGAAATCATTAAATTAAAATTATTTAATCATTCTCATTAAAAAATGACTAATTATAATTGAATAATTTCAACATAATAATTTCAAATCTTGCCACATCACCCAAGTTTTCAAATCCTCATAACATCATAGCAAGCATCTAATTTAAAATATTTAAGCCAACTTCTTATTTTCTCCTCTCATCATAATAAATGTATTCATTAAATTAAGTAGATATTAGTGATGATGAATTAATGATAATGTCTTTTACTATTTTATTGTGATTAAATTAGTACTATATATATACATATACATATACATATACATATACATATGTATACATATATGTATATATATATATATATATATATATATATATATATATATGTATATATGTATATCAATTTCATTTATATTTTTTGGTTTCGGAGAGCTTTATTGCTATGTTTTTTTGGATTGCATGGAAAGGCTAAAATAATTGAAATCTAATATGAGAGGCAAATAAAAATGCTAAGATGCTGTTTGCCAACCCAATTTGCATGATGGCATCATCTCTTTTGTCACTGGACTTGGATTTATAAAACTATGTTAATTGATTTACTAATTATTAATTTACATTCTTTTATATCACCAAATCAGAAAAAAATGAGCGTTAAGATCTTTTTATGCATAAGATAAGATATTGGTAGAAAATAAATCTATATTTAATTATTATATATCTACGTATCCCATGTACGAGATATTTTTATATAGCTTTATTATGTAACTAAAGCTGAATATTTATTTTGGTCTATTTCTTATTTAGTTGGTCATAGAAATTTATTATCAATTTAGGTTACACAATTATTTGAAAAATAAACTAAATAAAGAATTATCAGAAATCATGGGACACGCAGTTACAATCAAATGCTTCACCAAGTATAAAAAATATTTTATGTAGGAGATTTATATTTGCACCACTTGTGATCGAGATTATTACAGCAAGTGAATTGCTAAAATAATTTTAGTAAATTTAGATATAAAGCAAAAACTCAGTGATATTTTCCATTTTGTAAATTAAATCTTACGAGAATGCTTTACAGATAAAATCTTTGTAGTATTACTTAGACTAAAATATTTCATAGGTTAGATCTTTTGAGAAATTACTCTTAATCAAATCTTTTAAATAATTTTAATTTTAATTTAATCATCCAATTATTTAATTATTTCCAGTCAACTCCATATATTAATTTGCCATTAGAATAATTGTTAGAACCATATTAAAACTTTAGTAATATCATGTTATCAAATTAATTGTTATATCCTCACTTATATTAAAGATTTAAATAATAAACTAAAAGAACGACTGAAATATATGTGAATGAATAATGAAGGACTAAATTTATACTGAAAATCTTTATAAGGATTATATATGCAAACTAAAATAATGAGGGATTAAAAAAGAAGTCAATTCCTGTGTTCATTATATTATGCCTTGGAAAGTTTATAATTTTTTTTGCACGTATAATAATATTTTTCTTTGAAGTTATAAACTCTGCACTTATTAAAAGCTGCCTAATTAATATAATAACAACAGATAATAATTAATTTATTTTTCCAATAATATTGGTTACAACAAATATAAAATTGCTGTGTAGAAGTATTCGTATTAATTTTAATTTATTTAAGATATTTTTATAATAAAAGAATTTTATGTTGAATATATACTTTTTAATCATATTAGTGTCTAAATCATGAATAATAAAAATGAAAAAAATTACACAATGGAGGAGTAAATAATTGAAATTTTTTCTTATAAATATTTCATTTAAATTAAATATCAAGTAATTATATCAAAATAATTAAAATTAAATTTTTTTCTTATGTATCCTACTTTTAAAATTCATGAAAATTTTAATACTAATGAATTTTAAAAATTTTTATCTAAGAAAATATGGCACAATCATTAATTAACATGTGCAAATCATTAATTTATCTAAAAGAAAAAACACAAAACATTTTGACTTGATCATTTACATAATTTAATCAACTTTTTCTGATAATTTTTAATTTTGAGTCTAATTTAATTCATTATTTAAAATTTTTAGCTACTAATTTAATTAAAATTATTAATGCAAATCAAATATGATTGAGATCAAAGAGAAATATAATCAAATTATCAATGCAAATCAAATCATGAAAATATAATAAATAAAGAAAAAAATCATAAAGATTATTCCAAATAGAAAGAAAATGTATGGAAATGAGAAAATGCAGTAATTAAGGGAAAGAAATTAAAGAGATTATAAAAATATAATAAATGAGAGAAAGAATTGATGAATTTTTTTTAGTTTAATATAAATAAAATATTTAATTCCTTGCATTAATTACATGAGTGTAACTCATCATAGTGTAATATTCATTAATAAGAGATTGATTGCATGAGTGTGGGTCATTGCTATACAGTATTTATTAAAAATAAATAAATAAAAATATAATGAATTATAAAAATGATATTTATTATAAAGAATAATACAACTAATATATAAAGAGATTGGAGTTATGATAACAGAGTATATTACTTTTGTCAACATGTAGTGACAAAAAAATTAATGAGGAACATAATGAATGCACTTCCAAAGCACGTTTCCAAATTTTCAGTTATAGATGATAGATTTGCTGGCTTGAGCTACCGCTGAAGATAAGTCATTATAGTCAGTATTTTCAATAATATTTTCTTTGAAACTTTGACGATTTAAAATAAATTGGAACAAGTTTTAGTGTGCATCTTAAAAATTTAAAATTCTTTTGCAGATTTAAAAAGAAGTGTCAATTCTTGATCTAGAGTCATATTAATTAATGAATCAGATATATTGTTTCATGAGAAAGAAATTTATATATTAACAAAATATTGTTTAAAATATTGTTTCATGAAAGACGTATTCGAGTATTGTTTATAATTGAAAGAGTTAAAAAAAAGTTGATAACATACACGAGTTATTAAATGTTAGTGAATATTTATGAGCAAATTGAAAGAAAGAAACAAATTCTCCTTAGTTCTATTACTTATTCAAGTCATTCAATAATTTTATTGTTTGTTTGAATTACGCAAAAGAGTTGGTCTTGACAGAAAGATCATCATATTATTGACTGTTCAATCTTTACTATGGTTATACAAATAATGTAATTTGCCATCAAACCTGTAACAGATAGTAGAAGTAAATTTGCTTAAAGGATAGTATTATTTAAAACAAACTTTAAACATATTGTATTTTTTATTTACTTTTATGTTTTGTTCGGTAACATTGCACTTGATTTTTATTTTCTCACATAAATTGATTATCACCTGTACCAATAGACGTATACGTCTATTATTCCACGTATTATATTTTTTATTTATTTTTATGCTTTCTTCGATAAACTTGCACTTAATTTCTATTTTCTCACATAAAGTGGTTATCACCTGTGCCAATAGACATACAAGGCCATTCATTCCGGTGAATTCTTTCATTAAAAGCAAAAATAAATATTAAATTTATCGGTGTCTATATCACCATATAAGAAGAGTGATTATCATCTCATGTATTTATTTGTCATAAATCATAGAAATTTTTTAATATGTATAAATTAAAAGTTCACTAAAAATTTGCATGTATAACATTCATTATATTTCTAATTATAGTTCTACACAAGATTAAAACTTCTCAATATATTTCTAGTAATAGTATTACGCAAGATTTTATCTTTTTTTCCATTTTCTCCTCCCACAAATTATATTATAGGTTAAGATGAAGACAGCCCATTTAGTAACATATATATATAGTATAATACTTTAATTCGTATATTCACATTTGAATGCATAAGTAAAGGAAATGTTGTTAGGCCATTATATATATATATATATATATATATATATATATATATATATATATATATATATATATATATATATATATATATATAAATATAAAGAAGGAAAAGAAACTGAGGGTATGTGCACGTAGTTTCATTTTTCACAAAATGGGGTGGACAATCAAAGGATGAATGGAGTCGTCAAATAATATAATTAAAAATTTTATTTTAAATAATAATATGTTATGAAACAGAAATATTAAAATTTTAAAATATGATAAAAGTTCAAATAATCATTCTAACAAAAAATTATTACGTTGTTCTCAATGTGATTTTATAGTCTAAAATAATTGAACAATCAACCCATGATTCATTTGATCAAATACATCTCTCTAACTATGCATTCATTTATTAGGTTGTTAAAAAGATTGTTTCCAGGTTGATTTTCATTTAAAAAAATTCTATAATCTATGTAAAAAATAAAGACAGTTAAAAAATAGATTTTACCTATTTATAGGAAATAAGATTTATTCATATTTTACTCTATTGATCAACAAGGAAGTTTTAACCCGCGCACGTGCGTAGTTTTTAACTATATATATATATTACATTTTCTCCTATCTTAATGATTCAATTTTTTTATTAGTACACGGTACATTGCACTAATATATTAAACTTAATTTAAAACAAATTATTAGATATTAATGTTGCCCTCTTTATGTATGGAATAAGGTCTTAAATCTTTTTTTTCTTTTTGGTTGAATTAGCAATAATTGTGAAGCAAGTTAATTATTTTATCTTTTAAACATTAGCCAGAAGTTTTTGTTGTAATTATGCAATATGCTCTGCTGTTGTAGATGACGGCTGTTGCAGTTGATGGATTGTTTAAGTCATTGCACTCAAAGTTTTAACTGGTGTTAGAGTCCATGTGGGTTAGACTAAAAAAATTAGAGGGTTTTTTTCATTCATTTTATATAACTTCTGAAACTTCATGCTACAAAAGGTTCACCATTTAGCGACCGAAAAATCGGTCACTAATTTTATTAACTCCAACACTAAATAATTTGTGATGGATTCAAAGTCATCAACCTCTAAACTTGAGTTAGTGATAGATTTTTGCATTTGTCACTAAAGTTGCAACCCATTATAATTTACAATCAATGACCATACAGCAAATTAGTAATAGCTAATCAGCCGCTAACTTTATTAGTAATTGTTCTTAATTATAATTAACAACAAGATATTCTTTCACTAAATTTGATCTATTAGCAAATTTGTCACTAAACTATGAATTTCTCAAAAATTATAGGCATCATTATTCAAAATTAAAAATCATTGCTAACTATCATTGGTCTAAGAAATATTGTAAATATGCAGCTTATTTTTATAGCAACTCAAGCGAAAAAAAACCTTACATTAACATACTTAAGGCCAAAACAAATATCCATTCAACTATCAAATTCTCCTAATCGAATCTCATAAAACCAAATGTTAATAGTTTATTTATATAACATAAAAAATAATGAAAATCAATGAAATCTAATATACGAAAATAATGAAACCAATGTATATAAATATATGAAAAAAATAGTATGAGGCTACTTCCCATGATCCCACTATTGGTCATCCTCATGGTGCTCTCCTACATATTTGATTCCTTTTAGCGAAATGTTAGGTGGTATATTCAACCTCCAAAAAAATTGTCTAAAGTAGTGATCATGGTAGTCAATTTGGCTCTACTAGATAGTAATAAGTTGCTACATTAAAGTGTCATCACTTAATTGCTTTATTCTATTTCCTATTATGCCTCTACATGCTCTACATCTATCATTTGATAGTGCTCTATAGCTTCTATAGCTCAATTTGTGAGGATGAAGCATCCATGGCAAATAAAGGCTCAACAACCTTACACACCTTGAATCCCATGCCATAAATATGACCCTTTTTGTTTTGACCACTAGCTACCTCCATCCATAGGGAAATCTTGTTGACCTATGTGCAATTTCCCTTACCACCTTCCATCGATACGTAAGAAAAGTTCTCCTCTAGCAAATCCTTAGCAAAGGTGAAATGAGTGACTTGAGAATTGATGCATATAGGATGGAGAGCAAAAAAAATCCTAAGAATATTGGCCTTACAATATTAAATTTGAGAATTAAACAATTCTAATAAACTACATATAATGTAATGCATACTAGAAGAAGCAATTAAATCTTGCCCAGATCCTCTCTGATCCTTGATCCATAAATTCTTAGAGCCTTCCTTGCTCATATAACATTAAGTGCACAAGAACACATTTAGATTAGTAAGCATATGATCAAAAGACTAGCCACCTAAAAATTTATATATAGAATAAAACAATACTTAGTTAGTGTGGTTCACATATGCAATTACATATTAAAAGTAACTATTATTAATGTCTCACCATCTTTGTCTTATGCTTAATCATAGAAATAGAATCACTAATGTCTAGGCTTCCTCCAATAGTAGAAGTCCTTTTTTTTTTACTTTTTGCTTTTTGTCAAAGTCAATATCTTCAACTCACTTCTTCTTGAGATCATAAAAAATGTGGTCAAGCATCCACTTAAGCTTATTTAGTAAGCCCTTCGTTGTTTGGTCTATCATGCCCTTGTAATTTTTCTTGGCCTTAAGCAAGATTTTTCTTTATTAGCTAAGTGAGCTTGGATTTTCACCTCTACATGGCTTACAAACATTGAACAATTGAAGTTAAATGAGTATAAATTAGCAAATTAAGTATAAATACCAAGTTGACACTATTAAAGAATAGCTTATTAATGTTAGGTGTTTAGTAGCTTACATATCAATTTTTTTATCAATACTCAACCCATATCTCATTAAGTGTGGTTGTATATTCATTATTATAACATTGATTATATAATTGGCGTAAAAAATGGTTATCATGTTGATTTTTTACTAAAAATTAATGTATTTTCTTTTCAAAATATTATATTCTTTTTTATTACATTTTTACATTGGTTTTTAGTAGAAAAAATTTGAAATGTTTGTTTTTCTAGAAAAATATTTATATCGATTTTATATAACTTTTCAAAATTTAACCATTTGCAAAACCTTAACTTGGAATTGAAAAAAATAATCACTTTCATGACACATAATATGCATCTAAATCTCAAAAATTATACAAAAAAGATACAAATAATTTTTTAAAAAAAACTTGTGTAAAAAACAAAGAAATGGAAGAGATAAGATCTAAGAGAAATAAAAGCAACAAAAGGCATCATTTATGTTTTGAACTAGTAGCTTGGAATATTAAGGCATTTGTTTCATACTTAATGTTAGTTGAAAGAGTATTAATAACTAACTGACATATGATAAAGAATAGGGGAACATCTATGGTGCTATAGAAAATGTTAAATAGGCATAGATTAAGCTTGGAAACAAATAAGAGGGAGAGTGAAAGTGATAATGAGGAAAAAAATAAAATATATTTTATTTATAATACAAAAATATCACCATGTTTAGCACTCTTATTAGATTTCTGCAATACCATTAGATATCGATTAATTCTAAAACTAGTGTCTTATGTTTCTTTGTTTCCCTAACAACTTTAAAATGTCATATATTTTAACATCAATTAAAAAAATTGACATATTAAATTTCCTAATAATTTAAAAAATGACATTGCATCCAAATAGTTATTTCTAGAATTGATTTCTTAAGTTTTCCCATTTTCCTAGTAATATTCAAATGCCTTATATTATAATGTTAGTTAAATAAAAAATAGATGTCTTAAATTTTTTTACAATTTCAAAAATATCACTGCACTAAATAGATATTGGTTATTTCTAAAATTGATATCTTATGTTTCTTCATTTTCCTAAAGAGGGAGATGTGAACAAGTTCTACATATGAGGTGACCACAATAAAAGGATATCAATTAAATTTCTTTCTAGAGATATAAGGAAAAGTTAAAGGTAATTGAGTTCATGTACTTTTTATGCTCATATTCTATGTGCAAGTAGAGTTATTTCATGAGTTATTGGTTTTGAATACTTGTTTATGTTTTTTAATCTTCTAATATGATACAAGTTTTACATGTTATGTTCTAACTCTTCCTAAATCTACAATCATCTCTAGCTTGGTAGGAAAAATGGTGCTTTGTGACTTAACAAAACAAGACATAATACTACCAAAGGTTAATTGCATAAGCAAGGTAATAAAATTCTCTTTAATAGATGCATATAGTATTAATGCTACACTTATAACATCAATTGTAACTTACCTGTGCCCATCTTTTGTTACAATAGGTTTCACAAAGTGTTTCCTCAGTGGCTTTGTCATAAGAGAACAATACAACTCTCTTCTTTGGTTTCTAAACGTATTATTGTCAATTTTTCCAACATATACTTATTATTCATTACTAAAATGTCTTCAATCTTTTTAACCCAATTAAATGTATGAAATTGTTACTATTAGGATTTTTCTTAAATTGGCATATTATTTTTTATCATAGAGACATTAAGATAAGGATTATGCAATATGGCAATAGGTTTTGGGTGTATACTAATTTGGTTAAATAATGTCTATAATTAAGTTCAGTTAAATATTACTTTTGCAATAGTGAGATTTAGGAAAAAAAATAATATTCACATCAATTATTTAAAAAATGACATGATAGATAGAAAATTAGGATTTAATTACTTAACTTAAATTGATGTACTTTGTCAATTATCAGATAGGAAATGTTGTTTTTCAATGACAATTTAAGAACCATAATCTAAAATAAATAACCACATTAGTTGTTAAACCAAAAATTGACATCATAACTTTTTTTCATGTCAATTATAAAATTGACACCTTATATCAATGGATCCAACCTTATCCATACACATAACATGTTAGTCTTCTTGTAAAAAAAATGACATTTTTATTCTCCATGTCAATTACATAACTAATGTCAAAGTGTCAAACATGCATCACTTGTTTATACATCAATTCATAACCAATGTTGAACCTATTAAACAATTAATGTTGAAGCACATTTCTATAGTAGTGATCAATATTAAAGTTTATATTGTTTGAAAATATATTTTATTTATAGAATTTTTTTCTGAAAAAATTCATGGACATTCTTTACAATTTTTCTGGGTTGGTGTACTTTCATTCTCTCTGGTTATGTGCATAACTATATTAGATGATTTTAAGCCCTTAATTATGTAATTTTATACATATAAAGACACCTAAAGCCATTTATTTCACACCTGTGATAGATTATGGATATAATAAGACTATTTTCCATAAAAATAATGTCCTTCTAAGATATTTAGGAGTACATTACATTGGTGATGGATACACCCTATCAGTGTAATATTATTAATGTAATTTTAAGGCTTAGACTCCTTAGAATAGCTATGCAATAATTATAATGTTTCAATATTTCTTGTACCCTATCGGTATGGCTATATTGATTACATTCTTATGTAGACTCTTGTACAAGCCAAATCATATGGTACATGTAATTTTGATACCACTCTATTGTATAGTTGTTTGACTGATTTGTTTAATTGGGAATCTTGTGTTATAATTGTTGGGAATTCGGATTATCACATGCAGCGGAATTTTAAATTTTTGATCCGAATTCTACCTAGGATCCATGCAAAAAGCATAAGTCAATTATTAGGGTTTTACCTATTGGGCACTCGTGTTTCTATTGATCAAAACTTGAGAGCGGATGAATCAAATGCCGGCCGGAAGGTACAGTGTCTCTACGATATCCATACGGAGTGAACAACGACCTCTCACCCTCCACGCGTCTGCTAGGATGCGTTTTTCTCTATAAGAATTAGGATTGGATGTTTTCTGAGTGATTTAAGGTTTATATGGAAGCTTAAAATGTGATTATTAAGTGCTGCCCTCAAGTTCCCTTTTATAAAACTTAGGCAAGCCATAATCCTAGTCCTACTAGGATAATGCTTCCAAAATCCTAATCACACTTAGCAACTCATCTTATCCTTATCCTAGAGATAATGGGAAGAGATAAGACTTATCTATTAATTATCTAATATTAGATAATAATATTATCTCATAATATAAATATCTTAATTATTAGATAATTGCATATAGTTATCAAATATCAAAATAATATTATCTCATAATATATTTATCTAATATCTGATAAGATAATTATTTGATATTTCTTTAATATCAAATAATATCACATAATATATATATATATATATATATATATATATAAAACGTGAATTATTATTCTTAATAATATATATATGCACGAAAATAAGTCCAATTAATTAGATATTAATATAATTAAAGTCCAATTAATTATTATCTTATTCTTACTCCTTTTGTGTGACCCTGTAGGTTCTTACTACGTTAACAATGACTTATTATTGAGCCATAGACAGCGAGAGGTATCTAGCAATACATTACTGCCACTCAAGTAGTAAGAATATCTGTGATTCGACATCCACCTAATACATGATCAACGTTTTGCATCATAACCCTTTTGTAATAATATCCAAATTGAACTGGAGGCATGGAATGTGTCATCCTCGTCAATGTTCAATTTATATTTCTTGATACTGAGTAGACTTAAAATAAATAATTAATATCACATATTAATTTAACTGAGCATGGCCATGCATTTCTAAGTCTCACTCAATCAAGGGGCCCAAGGATATTTCTCTTTTATAAAAGAGTAACAAAATCCCATTTACATCACTCACTTCCCTCTGCATGATTTATGACACACCCAATCAATGCCCTACTTGTCATCCTGATTAAAGGTGACATAGGACAATATTAAAGTGAGTAATTCCTCATGTAGGGAACCGTAGTGACTTCAGGTCAAAGGTTTATGTGTAGTTGTGATCATATGAGAATAACTTATGACACGTTTATCCATGCAATATTCTCATAGTGGGTCAGTCCAGTACATTGTTCACTTAGCAATGTACTCATGTATTGACTTGATATCACATATCCATTATTCGTAATCATCAGTCACTATACATGCTAGTCTCAATGTATTATTACTATCCTTTTCATAATAATACTTGACTAGGGGCATTTTAGGAATAGCAAAGCTATTCCAAGGATAATTATTATATTAAGTTATAAATTGCGCATAATAATAATAAAAACAAATATAATAATTAAATTACCTAAAATAAAATATAATACATTGTGTATAACTCTAATCATCTTATATGATTGGTTCTAGGACACACACTAACAATAATTATGTTGTGCATGCATAATTAATAATTTCCCAATTCTATTGCATCAGTCTCGGTCTTTCAACAACTATCTGTGGTAAGAACTCTTAATGGAATAAATTATGATGAGTGGAGAGAGTCCTTGAACATGTATCTAACAATCTCTAAGGAGGATTTGGCTCTTAGAGAACCAAAGCTGGCTAATCTCTTACCTAAGTCTAATGCTGCAGATAAGACCTATTACAAACAATGGTATGGGTCGAACCGGATTTGTTTGGCGGTGATTAAGTTCACAATTGAAAAGGAAATTAGAGAGAGTATCCTAGATAAGGACACTGCTATAGAGTACATGAAAGCTATTGGTGAAAAATTCAAGAAGCTTGATAAAACTCAAAAGGTTTATTATCTCTCCATGCTTGACAACACTCGTTATGATGGAGTTTCGGGTGTCAAAGAGCACATCATGAAGATGATTCATTACTACAATAAGTTGAGATCATATGGTGTTGATCTAGGAGAGAGTGCTTTAGTCTACAGAGTACTTCAGTCAATGCCAGTTGAATATAGTTACCTGAGAACTTCATATAATTCACAAGAGGGATAGTGGACAATAGACTAGATGATTTCTATAGTAACTTAAGAGGAGGAGACTATGAAAAGTAATCCACAACCACATTTCATCAACTACTTATCTTAGGATTTCAACAATAAGTCAGATGAAAATGATAAAAGAGGAAGGAAACTAGAGACACAAATTTCTGGAAAGCCTGAGTTTAAGAAAAGTGGTGATAAAGGCAAAGGACAACAAAAAAAATTTAAGGGCAAATGCAATTATTGCAAGATCCCTAGACATAAAAAGTCTTAATGTTATAAGCTAAAGAACAAGTGTGAGCAAGAAAGGGCTTAGAAACAGGTGGATCCCAAGTGAGATGGAAAAGACTATATTGGGAGTAGTAAGAAGTAGGATAAAATTAATCACATAGGATCATTTTTTTCTTTATGTTTATCTTCTGGACATTTTTAATTTGAATTATGTCATTTATGCATTTCCTTAAAATTTAATTTCTAGTTCTATTTCAATAATTGTAGTTATTCCTTTTGACAAAGAAAATTTATTATGATTTTATTATTTTAGTATGCCACCTTACAAAATGATCTGTATCTTTTGAATTTGAAAGATTTTCCTGTTGTATCTTCTGATATTCCCATCAATGTTATGATTAGGTATAAACAACCTAGAATAAGTTAGAAATCTTCCATTTTATGGGATCAGTTTTTTTTGCCCTTTTTCTAGAGAAATTAGAAAGATTGGTAAAACAAAGGTGTGTTGTTAAACTTAAATTCTCATATCTTAAAACTTTCAAGTGTGGAGTTATAAAGTAGAAATGAGACTTTATAATCCCTAGTTAAAGAAATTAGAATAGATCAAGAGGTTGTATATTTTCTTGTTCCTTTTATAGTACTAAGAGCATCAGGTTTAATTGGACATTTTATTTTGAGGATGACTTGGATAGTGGGAGTTTGATGCTTAGGGCTATCAATATATGTGACAATGCCACTATTCTACTTATACCTATTTAGATTCCCTCACCATTAGAGGAGACAATGTTGATAGTCCAGTTCAGATAAATAAATATCCTCATGATTGAAGAACCTGATTAGCTAGCCATTGAGTTTAGATCCATTGTAACAAAACTTATAGTATTTTGGGTTTGTACCAAGCCAATTGGATTAAACAGATGCTTGAAAGATTTAAAATGGACAAGATTTCTTATGCTTCCGCTATTGATAATCTTATGTATGCACTAGTCTACATTCGTTTAAATATGGCTTTTGCTATTAGTGTGCTTGGATTATTATCAAGTAACCCTAGGATGGATCATTGGAGAGCAACCAAGATAGTAATGTAGTATCTTTAAGATACTATGAATCATATGTTAACTTGTAAACAATCTAATTTATTTAAGTATAATTATTACTTAGATTCTGATCATGCCTTATATATAGATGATCGTAAGTCTACATTTGGATGCATCTTTATGATGTCTGGAGGAGCTGTCTCATGAAAAGTATTAAATAGACATTCACAGCTACCTCAACTTTGGAAATAGAGTTTATTGCATATTATAAGGCCACTTGTTAGGTTGTATGGTTGAGGAAGTTGATATCTAGCATGCAATTGATTAATTTTTATCACGATCTCTACCAATTTTATTACGATAATACTTTTGATATGTGCTTCTCTCTAAACCACAAGAATTCTAGTCATATTGATCATTTTAATGTTAAATTCCTATTCCTTAGAGAGAAAAGATTGTTGAATCTCAAACTCACATTGAACATAGCCCTAATGGAGACATGAATGCTAGGGATTCGTTAACTTAAGGCTTACCTATAGGAGTATTTTAAAATCAAGTAACTCATATGGGTCTTATTGAATCTTTTGATGTAGCCTTAGCTTAGTGGGAGTCTAAGATATGCTTATTTTATTTTGATGATGTCTGTGACTTATAATTACTCATATTGAAACATTGGTGATATGTTTTATACATATATAAATCATTTGTTTTCCTATAGGATTCAATGATTTTAACTTATTTCTTTTATGAGTTGTGGTCAAAAGATTAACCTAATATATATCTAGTTCTTTAAGGATTATGAGACATTATATTTAAATATCACTTATCTCTCTATCGGATTCAATGATTCTGTATGGTCTCATTCCACTTATAAAATCATTGCTCAGTTTGGATATTGAAACATTGGTAATATGTTTTATACATATATAATTCAATTGCTTCCCCATCGGATTTAATGATTTTAAGTTGTTTCTCTTCTGAGATATAGTCGAAAGACTAAACTTTATTCTATTTCTTTTAGATTATGAGATATAATATCACTTGTCTCCCTATTGGATTTAGTGATTCTATGTAGTCTCATTCTCTAAATTAAGTTTATAGCTTAATGTATAACTAATTGCTTAATTAGTGATGTTTCAATTATTCCATATAATTAATTAATGCTATCCAAGTGGGAGATTATTATATTTAAAAATTAAATAATTAATTTTATTTGAAATATTATATGGATTAGCATTAATTAATTATTTAAAATTTTATTTAAGTAATTAGTTTTGTATTTTAACATTAAGCATAGAACAAATTGGATCCTAGTTTAATGTATATGATCCATAATAGGTTGGATCATACATAAGCCTATATGGATAGAGGTCCCAACTTACAGCCATTTAGTGATCAGTAGTTTCCTATCACAAGTCTAACCTTAAATAGAGAAATTCGAGTTATTATTTTGATACTAGAAAAAATAAGGATTCCCATTCTTCTAAAATTTTCTCTCCCTTTTCTCTTTATCTGGATAATCTAAGGGGCAAAGTTGTAATTCTACTCATCATCATCACTTAGATTAGTTATGGCCTCATCAAATTATACTCTAGGTACAATCATAATTTGTTATGATTAATTTTATTTTTGAGATTTTAATTCATACTTCCAACAAATCATTCAATCATTCTATTTTCTATTTGAATCATTCAAAAGAGTTATTGAATGAGAAATTATCAAATTATTGGCTATTCAAATTTTACCTTTCTTAGATAAAATTCTTGTGCTAATTTGCCACAAATCTTACAATAAATACTAGAGCCATTATAGCTTAAAAAACAACGTTATTTAAAAACACATTTTCAAACATACCATATTTTACATTTACTTTTATACTTTGTTCACTAATCTTGCACACAAACTAGTTATTATCACAATGAATGCTTTCAAAAACAAATGGATATCAAATCTACTAGTATTCATAACCACCATATAAAGTGATTATCATCTTACATATTTATTTATGAAGAATTATTGAAGTTGTCTATACAAATAGAAGATTTGAAATTTCGTGCATAGAATTTAAACCTCTCTCACATGTTGTATTATAGGTTAAAACTAAGATAGCCTATTTGATAATATAGTATAATAATTGATTCATATATTTGTAGCAATAGACATGTAAAATGGGACCTGTGACCACAGGAGCAACCCATGGTCACGGGTCAATACGGGTAACCTAACATAAAACCCACATTTAATGCAAGTTTATGCAGGCAAGCTTGCATAGGCAAAAAATTGCACAATCGAGCTTGCATCGTGCAATTGCAAGCTTGACCGTGGGTAAAAAATTAATTTTTTTAATTATTTTTTTTTACACTTAGACTTAATATATATTTAAAAAAATTAAATCAAATTACTTTCTAAACAACTTAATCTAATTTTTATACTTCAATCCAATTTTTCTTACCCAAATAATTTAATAAAAATTAAAATATTAAAATGTAGTTTATAAATTATAAAATAAAATAATTAATAAAAATATAAAAATATATGAGCCGCCGACGAGCATCCTAGCATGAGGCCTGCATTTAATGCAAGCAAGCCCACATAGGTAAAAACTTGTATAGGCTAGACCCGTATAAGTCCACCTTACCCATTTTATATATCCATATAGCAAGCATAAGAAAATAAGGTTAGGCACAGTGAGTATCATTTTCACAAAACGGCATGGACAATCAAAGTGTCAATGGAGTTGTTGGATAATATAACTAAGAATTTTATTTTAAATAATAATATGTACACAATACCCTAGAAAATTCAAAACTTGAAGTAATGTGACAAACTCTAAAATTTTTATGTTGAAACTATTTGATTGTAATAGTTCTTTTTTAATAGGTATAATTAAATAATTTTTAAGATCACTATGTCACTCAATGTTTCAAAACTCATGAGATATCATAAAATTCATCTAATATAATATGAAATAAAAATATCAAAATTTAAATTAATATAAAAGTTCAAATAATCATTGTAATAAAAAAATATTACATTATATAATATTATTCTCAATGTGATTTTATATTCTGGGATAATTGTACAATTAACTCATAATCAATACTATTAGATAAATCACTCTAACCAAGCAGTCATTTATTAGGTTGTTACGAAGATTATTTTTATGTTGGTTTTCATTTAAGAAATTTATCAATAATCAATTTATATAAAAATAAATATAGTAAAAATTTAATTAAATTGTACCTATTTATACAAAATATAATTTATTTATATTTTACTCTATTGATCAATAATGAAGTTTTAATAATATATTTTTCTACCTTTTCTCCTTTACTAATGGCTTGACTTTTTATTTATAATATATCAAATTGAATTTAAAATGATTTATTAGATATTAATGTTGCAATGTATTGAATATGAAGTTAAGTTTTTTTTTCCTCTATTAGATAATAATTGTTGAACAAGTTATTTTATCTTTTGATTAAACATCTGTAGTTTTTGTTGTAATTATGTATTGTGCTCCACTGTTATAGTTGATAAGTTTTTATAATTTATTGCACTCAAGAGTTTTAACTAGCATTAGAGTCTAGTGTGTTACACTTAAGAAACAAGAGAAGTTTTCATTATTCATAACATATAATAATCTGAAACTTCAGTATTAGTAAATGTCCTCAAGATAATATATTTTATCAATTCAGGATCTTAAAATTTATAATTGGCTCGAAAAAAATGTTTCTCTTTACCCATAATTATCTCTACTAATGTGGTAAATTCAAGCATTAAATGGTATTGAAGGACAACGATTCTATCATGCCGGTACACCCTATAACTTAAGTATGTCTATACGAATTGTAACATAGACGTTAATAATTATATGGTATGGATATATATAGTTTGCACCAAAATCTCATTATGAAGATATGACCGTTTTTAATTGTTTACTTGTCATATGGAAGATGGTTATGAATTGTCAATAACAAATAATTGATATAGGCTTATTGAATTCAAGTTTCATGACAAAACGCATGATAATATCATGTATGGTACACATTGCCTTGATAGATTTTTAACTTTTAAGTTCATGTGTTTTACGTTTTAATTACCATACATTAAATATGAATAAATATAATCTTTGCTTTGCAAGTGATCTTATCATCCATTTAAGTGTATGTGCTTTTAATAATAAATTTAGCATCTACCACTTGCAAGTTTGACAGGCCACTTCGAGTTATTGGAGAAGATCAAGCTATGTTCATATTATTGATATCTCGAATCATTTAGATGGATATAATGTAAATCATGTTAAAAAGCAGACAGTGTGATGATATCTAGAAAATGAACATTAACTAATTACTAACTTTTATTTTGATTGTTTATATGGTAAAAAAATGTCATAATGTTTGAACAATTAAGTTTATGGAATGCAGTTTCCACAATCCCAAAAACGATTCAGTTTTCACAATTTCTGGCCTGAAGGATTGGCGACGTAATCTTGCTAAGCTTCGTCGGCAAATGGCTAATTTTTCCTATACTAATTTAGCTATTGAACTACTCCGGCCATGTTGATCTTTGAATTTCCTTCTTAACCCACAAAATGTTATATGTGGGTCATTTTGGTGCTAATTATCTTTAAATCCTAAATTAGGAACTAAAATACAATTACATGAAACACCATTGAATATGATTAGATCAAAAAGTGTACTAGTGTTAGAAGTCAGGATTGAATCTTGAAGAATCCTTATTTCTCCTCAAGTGAGCTCCAAATGTGACTAGATGCTTCCTCTCTCTTCTCCAATTGTCTTGAATGGTAGCTACCAATGCGACAAACCACACCCTTTAGTTATATTTAAATTAAGGTATTTGGATGGAAGAGGGGATCTGACTCATTATAACTTTTTTTGGACCCTCCCATTAAGGAACCCACCTTATCATTTTATTTATCTAGCCTTACAGTTTTTCATATACCTAGTTGTATGGATCAAATAATAAATTTGGGCTTTATCGATTTCTTTAATTCAATCTATTTTTCACAAACAAAAACAATTAGTAGAAGCCCATATTAAAAAAATTTCTAACATTCTCCCACTTGGGGCAAAGCTAATTTTTTTTTCATATTTTAAATTTTATTTTAGAAAAAAACTTTCAAATTGAATAGAACTATAATGGCCACTAATAGAAACATCTTAGCACAAAACCCGGTCCAATGTAAATAATAGCACTGAACTCTAGTGGTAATTATGTTATTAATCAACATAAGACCTACTACAATCACATGTACCAATACTATATTGACATGGATTCCAAAGTGTGGTAAAGTGTAGTGTGGGTTGATACAACTGATCCGAAATTAAAATAGTAAAAACATGTCAACATCACATTTGGTCCTCTTTATGATTTCATAGAAACCTTTTTATATGAAAAATTTTCCTTTATGCTTTCAAGAAGCCAAAACCATATTAGGTTTCATTTTAGCCTTATAGACCCTGTATGGAGTATAATTCCCTTTACACTTTCAAAAAACTTTTAGAAACTTATAAGATAAAATCCCTTTGCGTCTCAAGATCTTTAAAGAGCAATATGTGCTCAAATAAACTATAAGAAATATCCAATAACATAACATGGATAAATTCAATTACTGAGACAATTGTAATGTTAGTATAACAACTAAAAAGAAATATAACAACTGAAAAATGTCAATGAAAAATACATCACATACTCCCACAAATTTAATACATCAAAAGAAGACAAGATACCCATTTTAAGAACACACTTATTAAAATCAATAGGTCTAAGTTCTTTAGTTAGTGGATTAACTAACATACTATTCGTAGATATATGGGTTATTTCAAGATCCCCATTATCTACCCAAGTTAAAATACTTTAGTTTAATATATTTTGCTCCTCTAGTGTTTTTAGTACTTTTAGCATACGAAATAGCAGAAGAGTTATCAAAGAAAATCCTTAAAGGCTTCGAGATACAATTTACTATCCTAAGCCTAGAAATAAAAATTTCTTAGTCATTTAGCATGAGCCCTAATCTCAAAGCAAGCAACAATTTCAGCTTCCATTGTAGAAGTAGCTAGCAAAGATTGCTTAGATCTTTTCCAAGATATTGCACCTCTAGCAAGCATAAAGATAAAACTAATAGTGAATTTTCTATCATCGATGGATCTAGTTAGATCAAAATTTACAAATCCAACTACATCTAAATTATCCACATGCTTATAGATAAGCATGTAATCTCTAGTTTTGCATAACTTCCTTAAAACTTTCTTTGCTGTAACTTAATGATCATGGTCAGGGTTAGCTAAATATCTCCCAAGAACACTAGTTGCAAAAGCTATATTTGGTCTAGTGCACACTATTGAGTACATTAAATTGCCCATAGTGTTTTATAAGGAATCTTTTTCATAAATGCTCTTTCAATGTTATTCTTAGGACACTGATCTTTACTAAACTTGTCTCCTTTAATGATAGAAGCCAACCTTAGTTTACAATCTTTCATCCAAAAATGCTCCAAAACATGATCAATATAAGCTCTTTGAGAAAATCCTAAAAGTTTTCTACTTCTATCTCTACAAATTTCTATTCCCAAAATAAAATTTGCCTCTCCTATGTCTTTCAAGTCCAAATTTTGAGAGAGCATCCTTTTCACTTCCACAATCATGCTTCAGTTATTACTAGTAAGCAAAATTTCATCTATATATAATAGCAGGAAGATGAATTTACTTTTACTAACCTTAAAATATATGCAAAAAACCATAGTATTTTCCTCAAAACCTAAGGAAATGATAACCTCATGAAACTTTAAATACCACTGACATGAAGCTTGCTTCAAATCATAAATTAACTTTTTAAGTTTACAAACCAAATGCTTTTTTCTAGTCACAACAAAACCTTCTAGTTATTGCATATACATTTCCTCATAGAGATCTCTATTTAGAAAAGTAATCTTGATGTTCATTTGGTGCAACTCTGGATTAAAATGAGATGTTAATGCCATAAAAATTTTGAAGGAATCTTTAGATGAAATGGGTGAAAAAGTTTCATTAAAATCAATTCCTTCTTTCTATGTATACCCCTTTGTAACTAATCTTGCCTTAAATCTTTTTATTTTTCCTTTTACAATTTTTTTGTCTTGAAAACCCATTTGCAAGCAATAGGTTTGAAGTTCTGCAATAATTCCACCAACTCCCAAACACCAATGTTGGACACGAACAATAGTTCTTCCTATATAGCAATTTTCCACTTATTAAACTATGGATTATTAAGAGCATCATTAAAAGTAGCCAGATCCACAATCTATCTGATGTCATAATCCACCTCACCTAAATAAACAAATATAATCATCTAACAAGGCACATTTTCTTTGCCTTTAAGATCTTCTAAGGGGTATCTCTTCAACAAGTTGTGCTTCCACAACCTCAATAACACTTTGAAAAACATTAAGACTAGAGGTAGAATTCTTTTGTTCAGGTTCACCACTATACAAAGGAAAAGATATATGTTTCTCTTGAACTATGGGCAAAATAATGGGATTTGAATGAGTCTCTATGTTCATTGATTCAACTTATGGGCAATCACACTTTTCACAATCATCCTCAAAAAACTTAGCATTCATGGATTCTACAATCCGTGTACCATGTTTAGGATAGTAAAACCTATAGCCTTTAGAGGCCACTAAGTGACCATGAAGAATCTAAATACAATTCTAGGATCAAGCTTCTTCTTATGAGGATTATACATCCCTAAACTCTCAAATGGTTCAAGCTAGGCTTTCTATTAGTTCAAAGTTTAGAAGGAGTTTTAGAGATTGACTAGTTAGGCACTCTATTAAGGATGTACATGGCTATTTTAAAGGCTTCTCCCTGAAGAAATTTAAGAAAATTACTTTCACTTATCCTACTTCTTGCCATATCTATCAAAGTATGATTTTAGCATTCAATTACTCTATTCCGTTGAGGTGTTCCTAGCATAGTATATTAGGGTTTTATATCACAAGTTTGTAAAAATTCTACAAAAGGTCCCATTTCTTGTCCCAAGTCCCCATGCTTTCCATAATATTCGCTACCTCTGTCAAACCGAACAACTTTAATGGTTCTTCCTAATTGTTTCTCAACCTTTAGTTTAAAGGTCTTGAATTTATCAAGAGCTTTAGACTTATGATTAATGAGGTACACATGCCTATATCCAAAAAATTCATTTATGAAGGTTACAAAGTAACTTTTACCGCAAAGTGTATGGGGATAAGGTCTACTAATGTCTATGTGAATTAACTTTAAAAGACCACCACTACGAGTAGCACTTGTTAGGTTTCTAGTCTTTGTTAATTTGCCTTTAATGCAACTTGAACAATTCTTAGAATCATCAGGAATTAACAAGGAAGAATTTGATTTCTAACCAATTTATTAATTCTTTCATTAGAAATATGAGCTAAACATTATGCCATAAAGAAAAGGATTTTTCTTTTGTTAAAGATCTTTTGGTTTGAACATTTTCAACATTCAAAGCAATGGTGTCACAAGATAGATTCAATTGATATAAACTATCTCTTAATAAACATTCACCATTAAAATTTGAATTCAAAGAAAGTTTAACTCTTATTTCCATTATGAAGATGATATCCAAGTTCATCAAGTAAAGAAACAGAAACTAAACTTCATTTTATGGATGGTACAAAAATTGTGTTTTCTAAAATAAGACTAGAACTAGATTTAAAATTCAAAACAACCATCCTAATAAACTCAACATTTACTTTGGGTCTATTTCCAACATGCAAATTGACTTCCCTATCACTTGGTTTGCTATTAGTTATTAACCTCTGTAAAGAATTAGCAATGTGAATAGGACTTCCACTATCTAACCACTAAGAATTTGGTGGTACATCAACTAAAGAGATTTCAAAGCAAATAAAGGTTAAGACATTACCTTTACCTTTCTTATTGTTCTTCTTTAGCCAAGTCTTATACTTAGGACACTTATTTTTCCTATGACATTCATCCTTACACCACCAACAAGAATAATCTTTTTTAGCTTCAATCTTGGAACTTCCAAGATTATAGGACCTATTTTTCTTTTAAAAATTAAAGCCCTTTTAGTTGTTAAAGCATCCTTTCTTTTGAAAACAACTATAGCCAGAAACATTACTCTCAAACTTTGAGTATTGCACTAAATTCACTAATTCACCTTGCTCCCTTTTAATTCTTTACTCCTCTTGAATACAAAGAGAAATGAGTTGGTTAATATTCTAGGTATACTTTTAGGCATTATGAATAGATTTAAACTTGCCAAATTGAGAAGGTAGAGAATTTAGGGCTTAGTGAACAAGGAAGGATCCAAAAATAGAGACTTTTAGGTCATTTAGGTGATTAGCAATGTCCTACATCTTTAAAATATGTGACCTAATCCTAGAGATACCATATCTCATATTTGTTAGATTCTACATCAATTCCCTGGCTTTAGCCTTTTTAGACTCTAGAAATTGCTATCCTATAGCTTCAAAGAACTCTTTAATATTATTTTCATTTGGTACACTCACTTTGAAGCTTGGAGAGATTAACCTCTTCATCACCATAATGCTTAGCCTATTTGCTCTTTCCTAATTTTAAAAATAGGCCTCTCGCATAGCAATATTCTTTTCCATTGGTTAGGGAGGCTTATCTTCTATCAAGACTAAGTCCAAATCAGCTAAGCCCAAGGCCAATTCCACATCACTCTTCCAATTTTTGTAATTATTCCCAACCAAGGTTTCAATGGAACACATCTAGTGATTTACTATAATCTAACTGGCTACAAGTCAAAATAAAACACACTTTAATATACATGGGCAATATAAAATACTAAAGTGTATATATATATATATATATAACTTTTTTTTAGGAACCCAAGTTGTATCACTATTTGTTACCTTTGGGCAAAACAAATAGCATACTATATGAGCTTCTTCAAGTACTTTAGTTAGAAAAACCCTACAAAGAATAACCCCTTTGGGTAGATATATCTTTAAGATCAAATTATGATCCTTACTAAGTAATCACACTTCTTAAATTGATATAAATTAAGAGCCTCCTTTGGGTAGGTAATTATCCATATCAATTCAAAGAAGCAAATAAAACATTAGCTTTAGATAACTAAAGTGTGCATGTTAAAATATTGAATCATTAATTTTATTATCGTTACTTAGTTCGATAACAAAAGGTGATGTCAATAACCCTTGACATAACCAAAATAAGTAAATTCAAGAGCAACAACATTTATAAATGTATATATCATCAAATAACCACAAGTATAATAAAATACATCAATATAATATTTTATTCATATGAAATGATACAAAAATTTGGTTAAAAGCTGGAAATTCTACACGGTAAATCAAAACCATCATGTATATTATATTTATGTAGAAAAGACGTTTATGGTGGATGCCGCGTGTACGTCTTTCTCTATTCGGTTGAATAAAGTAAAGAACCTCTTTGACGTGAATGACTTAAATTCCGGGGATATCAGCATGATGATGAAAAGGTGCATGGAATTATATTATATTAATTTAGAAAAGACTAATCCTAAAAGACAAACAACATGGCTTTCAATTTCCAAAACTATTCACGATCTGATTCTCGGTATATATATTATATTTATACAGAAAGGATGAGCTATAAAGGATGAACTATAAGAGACAAACATGTATATAAAAGACGAACTGTATATTCGTGATTTGCCGGTTTACGCTTTCACCATCTTTGCTCGCGACAGAAACGCGATTTTCATTTTTAATCAAACCAAACCAAAATTTTACTGATATATATCATACCCATACTCAGTAAATTATCAATTGCTATGTTTCATGAGAATGATTTTAGCCCTAATTTAATCTTACTCTGATACCACATGTTAATTATCTTTAAATCCTATATTAGGAACTAAAATACAATCACATGAAACACCATTAAAAATGATTATATAGCATAAATCAGAAAACATATCAATTTTGGAAACCATGATTGAATCTTGAAGAATTCTTATTTCTCTCCAAGAGAACATCAAATGTAATTAGGCGCTTCCCCTACCTTGTTCAATTATTCTAAATGGTGGCTGCTAATGGAATAAGTCACATCCTTTAGTTATCTTTAAACTAAGGTATTTAGATGAGAGAGAGGACCTAACCCACTGTAATTTATTTTTTTGCATCCTCCCATTAAAGAACCCGCTTTATCACTTTATTTATCCAGCCCCACATTTTTTTATGCTACACTTATATATGTATATTTAAACTGAGATAAACCTAAGTCTAATTTTATGAATCAAATAATAAACTTGGGCTTTACCAGTTTTTTTAATTCAATCTATTTTTCACAAACAAAAACAATTAATAAAAGCCCATATTAAAAATATTTCTAACATTTGTCACTTACTTTATTCGATGTGAACATTTAGCTCATCTCCACTTTCATATTCAAAAAGATATTTAGAAATAAGACCATGTATGGCTGGCTAAAATCTGTCTGAGAATAAATTACATATATATCTAAGTTCCAGTTATCAACTCCGGTCAAAAAGTAGTCTAGGTTTGACAAAACCTAAATCACCTGTTACTGGGACTGGTTTTCTTTATTGGAAGATATTTTTTTCCAGAAAAATCTTATTTATATTTATATAAATAAATAAGTTTCATGTTGCCTACATAAATAGTAATAAAAAATAACGAATGATATAGTGGTAGTGAGAAAAATAAATTCTCCTTCAAAATAGTGAATATTATTTTTTACCATATTTATTACATTTTACATTAAAAATTTTATGGTATCTTAATATTCTATAATTAGAAATACAGGTAGATGACATTATTAACAAACGTATTCTATGTGTTAGAGAATCTCCTAGTTTATATATATATATATATATATATATATATATATATATATATATATTCTAAGCTAATATCCTTAACTTAACAACAATGGCTCAAATTTTAACGGAGGTTAGCAAGCATTATTGTTGGAGTTATCAGGAATTGCTTCTCACTCTTGGTAGAATTATGGGGCTTTGTACAGGTCTATAACTAACTTGGGACAATATATTAAGAAGTTTTGGGCTGAAGGGACTTAAAGGTAGTATTAGATATGCTGAATTATGGACTTCTTGAATTATTCTTACAAAACTTTGTGACAACAAAGTGTCAAACTCATATTATCAGAGTGGATAGTATGAGTGCATTAAGTAGTAATGATTTAGAACTAGGAAAAAGATAACCCCCATTTATAAATTAGAGTCAACATGCCCATACATACGATGGTAGGTCTCAATGTCATAGATCTTTAGACACAACCTAAATATCATCGTTCTTTGCCAATGATGGGCAGACATGTGTTTAAGCAATTATTGGCCATGGGCAATACTTTTGTGTTCTAAAAGGTCTGAGGGAATAAGCAATGATCAGCATGTCAGATTGGTTCTATGAATTGGGCTACTATTATGATGGGTCTAGTCTTGAACAAATGGTCGATACTAAAATGAATTTGTCTTCTACTTTTTGTTTTGTAGGTACTTTCACTCAAATGAAATATAGATGAACACAATAAAACAACATGTATCTCATTTCAGAGATATTTCTGACCACCAGATATAAATTAACTATAATGAGCATAATTTTTAACGGTTATATATGTAAAGCAATAGATATTTTATTCTAGAGATACCTTCAAATTTCTGACCACCAGATTTGTAAAGTAATGCACATATTTTAGCCAAGTTCATGAATATCATTAATTATTTTCTTGATTTTACTGTAAAGATGTTTGGCTGGGAAAATTTCTAATAATCCTATGTTAGAACTAAAAATTCAATATGCTACTTTCACACAAATTTTTACAAGTGCATTATTTTTTTTTTAAAAAAAAGAAGAAGCTTAAGATATATACCGATGTATTTTGGGAAATGAAAATCAAATTTGATACAGAAAGTTGAAAAAATAAGATATATGCCATGTGATTCAAATGTTTCCAAATACAGAGGTTCCGCCATAAAGCCTAACTTTCTAAAGTTTTAATTTTATCTACAAACCCTTTGAAAAGTAAAATTAACTGGTTATATATGAATCAAAAGAGGTCAATGAATGTGTGAGAATAAATTTGCATTATGTGGAATAGTATGAATATTACTTTAATAAAATTCTAAACTATATTGAACACCCATAAATTTTATTTATTAATTTTTTATATATAAAAAAACTACGCTAATGACAAATCATGCAAGCGTTGATATCATAGAATAAGATATACAACTAGCAGTTATATTTTGTTTGGAATTTTTAAATGAATTATATAATTTATCCAAAACTTTTTTCTGTTCAATGCCAAATTATACTAAAGCTATCCACTTCATGAGGAGGAAAAAATGATTGATACATTTGTATTAAAATAATATTAAATTGTTATTTCTAATATCTCTTATGTTTTTCTCAAGTCTCTTATAAAATTAAAAAATAAAAAAATATCGTTTTATGATGGCACTTATATTTTGATTTAGTACTCTTTAAATTTTCATTTGACAGTACTCAACTATGCTTATAATACTTTATGCCTTCTTCCTCTTACATTTGTCTCATGTCACTTATAAAATTAAATTAATTTTTTTTTTGTATTGGGGCTTATATTTTGATTCAGTGCTTTTTTAAAATTTTTATTTGATAACATTAGAATATGTTTATGATATTTGTAGATAATACTTATTATTTTTTTTCATAACTCATACATAGTATTAAATTTTTTATGTTGAATTTATTTATTGTAATTTCTTTACTAATTTTTTATGCGCATGCACAAATAACAATGTAAATATTTAATTTATATTATATATGTTTTTAAAAAGTTATATTTGTTGGACAGTATTTGGTTTAGCTAAGTACTTCAAATTCATTTAGGATAATTTTATCAATTTTTAATATGTAAGGGTATTTTAATTAAATTAATTATTTTTAAAGTATAAATTGTTATACAATATGATAATAAACAAAATAAAAATTTTATGAAAACACTCTTCTTATACAATAACTCACCAAACATAATATAATACACTATCTTATCCCATCCAATAATATGTCATACTATTTTTTTCTTGTGCCACATGTTTGCTATTCAGTAATTCCAATAATATATAACACTACATATCAAACGGACCTAACTGACACAAATCATTCAGGCTCATACTTATTGGATGTGGATTGTAACACGCCGTTCTTGCTTGATTTTGGTGAGGAATTTTATGGTGATTCTGGAGGAAAGAAAAAGAGGTGCAGTGGTGGGCCTCACAACAAGGTAGGTCCCACATATGTGAGTTTCACCCAATACTCTCTCTCTCTCTCTCAGAATAAGGCGTAGTGCCTTGCTCCTAAATCATAATAGAATTTCTCTTGATTTTGAGCCCATTAAATATCTTTGTACCCAATAAAGGATTCTTTTTCCCTCTGCTTTTTTATTATGAAGGTTTCAACACAATTTCATTTCCTAAAATTATAGTTATACGATTCTAATCCCTTTAATTAAAAATTTTGATTTTGATTTCTACAATTAGGAATTATATGATTTCCAATTCCAATGCCTGCATATCATTACCACCTTTTAGCACCTATTAAAAAAGAAATATTTATGTAGATACTACCTATCACATCATTCTTAAGTATTATCATTTAAATAAAATCAATTAATAATATATGAGTCTATTTTATCTAATAATTGATTATAAATTAGTTTGACTTTTTCTTCCATAACAATTAATAATAAATGATTGTTAATTTATTATTTATATTTAATTAATTATTATTAATTAGTAGTATTTAAATAAAAATATCTAAAGATGTAGTGATAATCAGTGTATATATAAGTGTTTCTCCCTAATGGAGATAGCTAGCTTATATAGCATTATTTTTGCGAAGATGGCAGCCAAATCATAGGTCAATGTGTCGTCCACCACAGCAAACAAAGTAACCATATTTTATTTATAAAGATCCTATATTCATTGGATGTGGGATCATTCTAAATTTTTTATATTTAATGAACATTACTATTTTATATAAAATTAGGTCAAAATATATAAAAACAATTTACCAACAAAAAGTTTGGATGCGCTAAGAGTTTTAATATTTGAAGATTCACTAAGTTTAATTTCTTAAGTTTATATAAACGCAATTTCCTCAATTCTCAAAAGTGCTCTGATCCAAAAGTTTGTCTTCTCATAAAGGTACTGCTGCTTGTTGTTCATTGCTAGGCGATGTGATTTCATGGCGTCGTAGAGATACATGGCGGTACAGAGGAAAAGACATGTTTGACAAACAAAAGTGTTCTGGGGACTTCGATCTTTTATATTGTTAAACTAATATGTCATTATACATAACATGTATTTTCATTTCCCTTCTATTTACCTAGTCAAGATTTTCAACATCTTTTATCACATTTTACATATGGAAATTCTTCCTTAACTGATGAATATATAATTTGTATGCTTTTAACCACTATAAAAAGTAAGAAGTTTAAGAAGGAATAATTGAAGAATTAATTATTTTAAAAATAATAAAATAATAATTTTTTAATGACTTATAGCGGACAAACTGTGTGGCGGCTAAATAAGAAAGAATTTTTCTTTTTGATGGTTGTATGTTCAAGGGTTATGCTATTTAATTAGAGTTTTGTTAGATTTACCCTCCTCCTCTTTGTATTTACAACTAATTTATATTTACTCAAAAAATAAATAAGCTTCACTTTTCTTGTGGTATTATTATTAAGTTGTTTTTTTCAATGAAGGTTGAATTTGAAATGGAATTTTCATGGAAATGAGAGAAAACGAAATCCCTCAAAATGTAGCCACATCCAAACACATTATGGGGGGCATACAGAGGTACAATAATTTTTTATTTTATTTTATTTGTGACATAAAGGAGTGGAATCCCCTCAAAGATTACCCCCCCAAAAAAAATCTTAAACGTGTGAGCAGGTTAAGTAGTGAAGTATCTTTGATAAATAATTGTGATTCTTTCATTTTATCATTAAGCTTATTAGCCTGATATATAATTGGATAAGTGTAGAGATGTGCCAAGAAGGGTTGAATGACGGAAGTTAATTAAAGGAAATGTTTGGTTATTAAAGGATGCAAGTTGAGTTACAATATATTTTAGGATTTGTAAGAGATTCTGAATTATAGTTTTGGAAGCATTCTTATTAAGAAAAATTTACTATCCACTACTATAAACAAGAATTTACTGTCCACTACTTCTACTTTAAATAGAAATTAGTCTTATATGTGATAAGAAAAAAATGTAGGATGACATGCTAGCATTAAAAAAAAAAAAAAAAAAGCGCAATGGCTGATCGGCAGATTCAAGTGCAACGGCTTAGAAGATCCAATTACATGAAGGTTTATTAAATGAAATAAGAACTAAATAATCTATATGAAATAAGAAGTTCTGAGATTTTGTATGCAATGAAGGAATGAGCCATTGATGATTAAAAAAAGGCATCGAGTTGGCCTATTCTTACATCGATTTTGTTTGTTTGCTATAAGTCATTAAAAAATTGCCATTTTATTGTTATGAACAAAAAACAATTAATTGCTTTCTATAAGTTTTTTTTAAAAATGCGACTTTATTTTTATTAAAATAAATAAGTTCAGCTACTTCTCACCAAGCTTCTCTCAATTTTTGTGGTTGAAAGCAATGGATTATGTATTCCCTAGTTAACAAGGAATTTCCATACGTAAAAGGTGATAAGAGATATTAAAAATCTTGACTAGATAACTAAAAGAAAGAAAAATAAAAATACATGTTATATGCCATGATGAATAAATTATTTTAATAAGAAAATATTACTTTAAAGCACCTAGTCTCTACGGCACAACCTTTCAAAGTGCCCAAGAACAAAAGACACATGCACGTTATATATCATGACTTTTGTTTCCTTTCAACTTCCGTCGTTTAAAATAGTTCTTGCAAGAAAGGTCAAAAGATTGCATATTATTCTATGTTATTTAAAATAGTGCTACGAAACTTGAGGTATTGGTTATGATTAAAAAAATATTGGTTCATAATAGAAAGACATTTTGGCTCAAACTTTTATCAATCTTTCATTATTCTTCAATTTTTCTTTTTGATTTAACATAGTTCTTGAAAAAGAAAAAAAGCATATCGGAATGCTTTTTGTTAATATCTATATAGCCAACTAATTAAGAAAATATTTAGGAGAATCTTGCTATAAACTTTGCATGCACATTCAAGTATATTAATCTTCTACACAATTTAAATGCGCAAACCTGTTTATTTTTTTAATATAATGTTTCTCAATCTTTGCAGGCATATTAGGCCCTTTTCGTTTGGTCAGAATTAAAACATGCTCTCATAAAATACTATGGAGCATTTAATACTATAAGTTCCCACAAAATAGAATTACAAGAGCGCAGAATTTACTTGTTGTAACAAGTTGTTCAATAACTATTTAATATGTTTATAAATTTATAATTTCATATGGTAAATATTTGAAATTTATTGTGATATTATTTGACAAAAAAAATAGAAAGAATGAATAAAAAATGGTAAAAAGAAAACGAACCCCGGCCACATGAAGCTGAATTAGGTGCTACCATTATCATATATCACTAAACTCAATTTTTTGATGGTAGAAGGGGTTAAATTAATAGATGCACATAAGTATAGATTAGTGATCAAATTCTGAATAAATAAAAAGATAAAATCTTTAAAAAACTTCAAATACTACTTAACTCAAATATTCTTGACTAGTGAAAGAGGGTATTTTATTTTATTCTGCCTCTAGATATTCTAATAACAATATAACATTTCATTGGTAATTTCTTTCCACAATTCACAAAATAATTCAAGGGTTTTTTGTGACATTTCACACACACATATATATATAGCAATATAGCATTCCATTGAGAATTTCTTTCACCCATTTATTAAGGAATT
Source organism: Sindora glabra (assembly GCA_020226215.1). NCBI lineage: Eukaryota > Viridiplantae > Streptophyta > Magnoliopsida > Fabales > Fabaceae > Sindora > Sindora glabra. Next base: position 100,736,855 of record CM035226.1, read on the forward strand.
CAGGAGATTTTAGTAATATTATATATATTTTGAGTAAGGCTCTTTATATATTCTCTTATACTCAGTTTTCAGTTAAATTAAAATAACACATAAAAATCAAATTTATACATTAAGAATTTAAATCTTAGAGATTACAGAGTTTAGGAACACAAACTATAATTTAGAATTGGTTAGATTGGTATAAAGGGAAAAGCAAAACCACATTTTTAATTAAAATTAGGGTGGGAGTAGGATTTCTTTTTATTTTCAAAAATTAAAGTGTATTTAATAAAAAAATGATAAAATATATCCTACAAGCTAAATAAAACGATTATTTATTTTCACAACTGGTGATTCAGATTATATCATAAAATGTATTTACATATGTAACCGGTAGCATCTATTACTTTGAGTTTAATCCCTACTGCCACAATGAAATAATATAAGCAAATGTATAATTTCTCCCAATATCTTATTCATAATGAGAATACTTGTTGTTTCTAACTTGTTCTAAAGTGAATACTCAATTGTCAAATTTATTTAAAAAGCTAATCTGGAATTATAAATCCTAGTTTCATGACAAAATTCACGATAATATTATGCATTTGCTTCCTACTTGGAATGTAGATGAACACAACTTATGCTTTGTCCATAATTTTTAAAACCAAAAGAACATTTAAGACATAAATTAACGGCAAATTTATCATGCACATGTTATGACATAGGTTCGGTTTAATTTATGGAAGATAATTTTATAAAAAAATTATTTATTTGTATATGAATGAAAAAAGTTACATTTGCACCAATAACTTATGGTTAAAAAAATATACCTAAATTTTTATAGTAGAGAAAAATAACTTCCTCTTTGAAAAAAAGGAAGTTGTCTTCAATCAAACTCTTTATATTTAACATTAAATATACAAAATATTTTTTACCATCATAATATTTTATAACTACGTTTGTATGAAAAATACTTTCCTTAAAAATAAATGCAACCGTAATTACAAGTAGGGCTATTAATTAGATAAGTCGAGTCAACTTGTGAGCTGACATTTAAACTAATTAGGTCAGATTGGGCTGTTTATTTCATGGACCTTCACTTTAGAAGTCTTCCACACAAGCTCGCCCACAATCCTTATTTTAGAAAAAAATAAAATATTTTAATTTTTAAACTTTGAATGAAAAATTAAAATAATTTTAAAATACTATATATTTATCAATAAATATGTCATAATATATTTAAATCTATACAAAACCTTAAAAAATTATATATGCAAAATATAAGTTATAAAATATCCACAAAATAAAAATATCATCTATAAGTAGTTCCTAATATAATCATACATAACTAAAGATCAAATAGGAAAATATAATTTTATGTTAATTGAGAATTCAGACCTATATAAAAAATGAAAAATTAAAGAATATGTGAGCCAATACAGTCTATCCATGGATTGGCTCATGCAAGCCACTAATTCCATGCGTCAGGCTAAGTTCAATTATATTTAAATGGATTGCCAAAACGATTATTCTAATCCAGAAAAATTTATGGGTTAATGGACCAGCCCATACACTTCAGCTCATTTCAACGGTTCAACGGTTCTAGTTGTATGTTACTTTCTCTTTGATTGGTGAACTTAAATATTTTAATAAATAATTAATGAAGAAAATTCTTGGAACTTGTACCTTTTCTCCTTGTGCTCTTGCTTATGCTTTCATCAAATGTGAGACTACCATTAATTGTGTTGTATTCCTATACAATAATATTTTTACAAATGACTTTATGACATGTAGAAGGCTTTATTATTCAAAAACAATGCAGCGGGAAGATAATTGAAGCAAAATTCCCACATTTTCTTTGTTTAACGGGAAGCACAACTTTTATCTATTTATATAAATAGTGTGCATTATTTCGACGTGACTTTTACTACTGTCATAATTAAAGTTAAATTTATTTATAGATTAAATTATATTTTAATTTAATAAAATTAAAAATTAATATTAGTATTTTAAAGAAAAATTGTGTCTAAAATTGTCCTATAATATTCTACTTAATCCACTTAATTTATTTCCAAAGTTAAATATGACTATAAGTATTTCTATTTGTATTTTTTTCACAGTTATGCGTTTATTTATAAACAAATATAATTAATTATATTTTGTTACTATATTTTTTTTCAAAATAAGAATAGCAAGTCATTTGACACGTATTCAACGTCCCACATTTTGATCCAAGATATTAAAAGAGAAAAATGCTCCTAAAACAGTACATCTTTACTTTTATACTTAATAAATTTAGTAATAAAATTAAATTTTTTTGCATTAATTTTTTTCATCTTCATATTGTTTTCCATTTTTGTGGAAGAACCTATAAAATAGTCACAAATTCAAATACCAATACTATGGAATTATCGTTTAATGTTCACACATCGACATATGTTATAGACAAAACTAATAGTAGTAATGACATAGTGGCATTTTCCTAAATAAGTACAACTTATCATGTCACTCAACAAAATAAACTAATGTTATAAAACTTAAGACAACAATCTTTATTTACAACAAACATCTAAATGAATGTAATATATGTATTTATGATCTTATCGAAAACTTTAAACAAATTTATATTTTAGATGTCAATGTCACATGAAATTGACACTTAAAGGATGTTGATACTCAACTATTGATAATGATTATGATGTTATTGGAAAATGACAAGTATTTTAGTTGTTGATTGTATGTGAAAAATAACATCTTTAAGTTATCTCAAGCTAACTAATATTTGTATTTATGTGGCTATTAAAAACTATAAAAATTATTTGTATTTTTGTGGTCTACTTATTTAAAGCACAGTATGTGATTTTTGAGGTTATCACTTATAACATCAATTTTTCAAGTAACTAATGTGTAAAAGTTATATCAATAGACTAAATTTGAAAATTTTCATTTGTTATATGTTAGTTATTTATTAATAACTAATGTATAATGTTCTATATTACTAATAAATTTGACTTCATTTTGAAGCATTTATGTGATGCCTTTACCTTCATTATCTAACTTCAGCATTTATTTAAGGAGGAGGAGAACAACTCCCTCATCATTTCATCTAACACCTTTAGAACCATTATAAAATCTAATTATTACTACTTTATCCATTATCATCTCCAAATATGTCAAATGAAATGTAAGGGGAGCTATTTTCCTTCTCCTCAAGTAGAGGCCAACACTAGTAATGGAGACAAATGTCTCTATTTATTTTGATGGAAAGTGTGTTCCTAAAATATAGTTATAACTTATCAAGATAGGAAAAAATATTAATATATTTAATGCTAAAAGTTATGAGTTTAGTAAAAGATAATTTTCTTTCTTTAAAATGAAAAGTTATTTTTTTCTATTATCATAATTACAAAAGTCATTTTTCATTCATCTATAAGGAAATGGAATTTTCCTATGAAAATTATCTTTCACAAAATAAATAAGGTCTAGGTAATTAACTTTAGGATCCATTTGTTGTAACGGAAGATGTATTTCATAAGAATGTAGATATAGAATAATAAACTAATAAAAACATCTTATTTATTTAATATTAAATATGAAGAGTATGACTAAAAATAAATATTCCCTCCTTCAAACAAGAAGTCAATGGCATAGTCAGACTTCTATTTTAGTGAGTCAAATATCTACGCATCAAAGTTTTAGTCTCACACCTTTTTCCACATATAAATATTAACAAAAGAAATTCCAATTCATTCATAATTATTAAATTTGTTGATGTTTGGTTTCTGAGTTTCCTTTTATAACTCAAGAAAAAAAATTAACTCGTTATTTTTGTCAATTATTTTAAGCTTTATTTTTAAAGATTTTATTTTCTTAATAGTTCATTGAAAAATACACGAAATACTTTCCGATTTATTTATGCATTAAATATTAAATATATATAAATAGAATTTTAAAGTTATGATAGTACATATATAAATATTTAATCGATAAGTAAAGAGTATTTAGTTCAAATGACATCCAGTATCTCTTAAAAACTTTGTATCTTCCATTGCATCTAGAATTAAAATGTGGAGGATTTAAGTGGTTATAGAAAAAATAAACATCTATTTACTTCACAAGGGGGATATAAACATAAATACTAATATGCAAAATTATATAGGTCAATCTTCAAATATTATTTGGACCCATGTGTTAAAATTTGTAAGATATGTTATCCAATAAAAACTTCATTTTTTTAAAAAAAAAATTGACCTAGTAATGAGCTCAATATTTTAAAAATTATTATATATTTACTAAAATAATGTTAATTGCTAACTAAATATTCTGTGTGATAATTGATGAGTTTTATAACTACATCGTGGTAAAACAATATCTCTCAAATAAGAATGGATGCGCCATTTATTACTGGATAATAATTTGAGGAGTAAAATGCAAAATGCTGTCTTAAATTATGGATCATGTGCAAAAAAATCTTCCTAAATTTCAAATTTGGGATAATTTAATACTTAAGCTATTGTTAGTAGGCAATTAACACTCTTCCCCACTTGTATTATCCAAATTGGCAATTACGTTGTTGAAAGTGACATGCATCTTTCTTTTTCTTGTTTTTCTGTCAAAGAAGTTCAGTAACATCCTGTTCACCAATGAACAACCCGAAACAACTATGAAAATCTAATCAAACTCTATTAGTTTCCAGTTTGAGCAACTATATACAAAAAAATCAAACAGATGTTTTTAAATATTAAATTTGTTAGGAAGTAAAATGTCTGTCAAAGCTACAAAAACCTTAGTAATCCATAATTCAACAATAGAGTTTAGGTTGGATGGATGACACATAGAGATACAAGAGTAGAACATAGAGAATCTGTATGCAATAATTTGTTGTGTCTAAGATCAAAATCACGAAAAAATAAAAAACCATTGCCTAGAAGAAGCTTTTCACATTCTTTGGTGTTCTCTTTTTCTTGTGTGTTTCCCGCTATTTTGAAACATTATCATTAAAGGAATTGTGTGAAAGTTAATGTTTAGTAATAGAATTCCAACCTTTTGTTATATAGTTACTGCAACTAGAAATTAATAGAACTTGTTTAAATTTCCATACTGGTTTTCGGTTGTTCACTTACGACAACAATATTGGTGAATCTATTTCAGTGGGAGATAGCAAAGATGAAGAACAGTGCAAATATATAGTTACTGCAACTAGAAATTAATAGAAATTGTTTAAATTTCCATACTTGTTTTCGGTTGTTCACTGACGACAACGATAATGGTGAATCTATTTGAGTGGGAGACAGCTAAGATGAAGAACAGTGCAAATCACTCTGAACACTGATAACATTGTCATTTTAGATGTAGTTAACAGAGAGGAGAGTTAATTGCTCACTAATAATAGTTTAGGCATTAAATTGTCTTAAATTTAAAATTATGATTTTTTTTACACATGATCTATAATTTAAGAGGATGAATGCTAATTTGATAGGTACACAATTTGAAATCTATTCAATTCTATTAAAGTTTACATCTTTAAATAATCTGCTTTTTTTAACAATTAAACCATAATTATATCTAAACTAAAATTTAAATTCTATATGATAAATTAATTTCATGATGGTCAAGATTTATAGAGGAATGAAAAATATAAATTTGGATTTCAGTATCTTTACCACTAAAATTTGAGATTTGCATATCTATTTAAAAACAAAATCTGAAAAAAATTCTAATCAAAATAATGCTAATCTTCAAAATACAATCTTAGAGAAATGATGTATATGAAAAATAAAACGAATAAAGTTATTATATATAGGTATTTATGCATATAAAACTGTATCAATTTTTTAAGTTATTCTAAGTGTATATTTTTTGAGATATTTTACATTTATGTGACAAAGAAAGGTACGTATATAATTTCGCCCAATACCTCACACATAATAAGAATATATAAATTGTCTCCGATTTATTATAAATTAAGATAAACTATCATAAATTATCAAATTAAACGTAGACTTATATAGTCAAGTTTCATGACAAAATTCATAATAATATCATCCATATAGTGTGTGTTGGCTTTAATTATAAATTTATGTGTTTTTAATTAGCATGGTAACATGAAATATAAATCAACACGACTTATGTTCAGTCCATGAATATTGAAACCAAAAGGACGTTAAGGACGCAAAGGCATGTCTCACAACTGCGCATCTATTCAAAAGTCCAATTATCGCATCATTCAATTATTCAAACATAGATTAATTGCTATTTAGCAATATTTATATATAAAAAATATTTAACATGTATAAAGTTGTGATTTACTTATACAGTCCTTTTCCTTTGGTTGATCAACTAGGATTTATTTTATTTTATAACATTTTTAATGCAAGAAAAATAAAACTACCTTCCTATTGGTGAAATCTCAATTATTTATATAGTTTTTTTTTAAATAAATTAAATGGTGACCAAGAAGAACAACTACTAAATTATATCAAGGTGATTTAAATACAAATTACTATTAATTAGTTTATTTTCTATTGTATAAGTTATTTTCCTATTCAAGTTAAAATTTTATGTTAAAATAGGATTGAAAATCCTTGTCCAATAAACATTTTGGGGGTTATAAATACTTGTGTTGGTTAAGGGTTTGAGAGATGTGCCTATAAGAGTTAAGTGAAAACCCTTAAAGAGGTTCAAAAAAGATGTAAGAATAGTCATTAGGAAGTTGTGAGACTATGATTGAAAATTATCATATACATTATCTTATAATCTTTTCATATTTTTAAAGTAAACAACCTATTGTTTTTATGAAATCCTTGTTTAGAAACTTTGTAGCAATTTTACAAGATAAGAATGCTTTGGTTTTCTTTGTAAAATTCAAACCATTTTCTTTGAAAAAGATACAATTATTTTTTTGAAAACATGTATACAAAAACTAAGTAAATAAAATGATTAGAGATATGAGAAAATTGAAATACTTGTGTAAACCAAAAAATAGAAATGTAAAAGAGTAGGGAAGAAAAAGGACATAAAATTTTTTTTATAGAGGTTTGATAGTTCAAAGAAACATCTTTTGGGTCTATTCCTCCCCTCTCAAGCTAGTAAGTAGGGCTTGAGATATTTCACTAGTTGTAAATAAGTTACAATCTCTTATCCTCGAAACTTTTTATCCCATTACATCAACCACACTTATTCTTCTCACAATAACCAATCCAAATCCCACCTAGTTTTATATGACTTACCCGATCTTCATTAGGATTTCAATTAACTAACTAACTTTACAAAATTCTCTCAATCTATACTAGGATTTCACAAATACAAGGATATCTCACAATCTCACTATGAGGTTTTATATCATTCACACAAACACTTGGAAGCATAGATTTGCAAGTGTAAGTTTAAGAACTTTGGAGAAAGAATTTGTAAGTACAAGAGATTTAGCAAAATTTTATGCAAAGTTGAGGTCCAATGAGTTTAGGCATATTTATAGATGAGTGGCTACTTGTTTCCAAATCTACCTTCCCTCCGAGCTATTTTGACTTTTGACTTAAGCTTATATTTGATGATATAATGTTGCTTACATGATTGGAGATTCAACTTATCACCTTTTTCTCTCTCCCTACAAGCTATCTTGAAATAATAGGCACCCTGCTATTTCACTGGGTATTATTCACTTTGTTTTCTTTGGTTCAAATGGATGGCTTTTGATCTTCGTCTTCAAAATAACTTTCCAATAAAGATTCCCCCAACTTTATCCATACTTATAAGCAACAAATATTATTAAATAATATCACAAGGAAGTAAATGTACTTAAAAAGATTTAATTCCTTCTATACTTTCACTTTGTAAAACTTTCAATGGTTCATGCAAATTAGAGAAACTAATGACCATTGATTTTTGGCTAAAGATTGCTTTTTAATAGTATAATTTACTTGCAAGTTTTTGTTATATTTCAAAAATATCCAAATTAAATGAAGCAAAAAATATAAAAATATTTATCACATAGGAAATTTAATTTAAGAGGCCATTTTAGGTTTTTGCTACTGGAAATGTGATGGGCCAAAATTATACAATTTTTATGGGCTTTTGTTTCTCAAACCAAATATTTGTGCCCAAGTAATGTAAGTTGGATATTTTTAAAAATAAAAAATAAACATAATAATTTCAATAAATCCAACTTCTATTTTGTAAATAAATTAAATATAAAATCATTTAATTAAATGAATACCTCAAATTTTAATTTTGCCATTTGGTTTCTAAGTAGGAAGAAAATATTTCTATTTTTCTAAAAATCGACATCTAAAATTTTCTTATATTTTCAAAATGTCACTAGTCACATGATTTTAGACATCAGTTATTTTACAAATCAACATCTAAAGTCTTGAGGGAAAAAATATTAGTTTTTTTAAGAATCAACCTCTAAAATTTCCTCGTATTTTGAAAAGGTCATTACTTTTATAACTTTAGATATTGCAAACAAAAGATCCTTAAGATGGAGTGGAGAATTGGACACCCACAATGGGGAAAGAGATCCCTTAAGACAAGCTCTAGCAATCCAGAGAGCAATTGCATTATTCCTTCTTGGAATTCACACAAAACTCAACTGATGCTGCCTGGAAGAAATTACCATGATGTCATGAACAATGGGTTAAATGAACATAAAAATATTCCTACCTTTACAAGCATCAATAAGCAACTGATTGTCAGATTCAAAAATAGCTTTGTGAATGCATAAGGCTTGAGCCAAACCAACGGCATCTTTCAAGGTTAAAGCTTCAACCATGAGAGTGGAGGAAGCAACAATTCGTCTAGCCAGTGCTCAACTAATTCAGCCCGACGATCCCTCACCACTACAGCCATTGCTCGTAACTTAGATTGCTGCTGAAACGCACCATCCAGGTTGAACTTAAAATAAGAGAAATGGGGAGGTCTCCAGCCAAGAATTTGCAAAGGCCTAGTAAAGTCAGATTCCTGATCCTGTATTGATGAATTTGCCAACCTAAAATCCATCTGAGCCACACTAAACCTTTCAATAACAGCTACTGGATTAGGATAGATATTTTCAAAAACCAACTTATTCATGGCTTTCCAAATTGCCCGACAAAGATTCAAAAGCAAAGCCCATCCTCGTCCCAATCATGGATACTAGCTTTCAGCATATTACATTTCTCCCAAAAGCATTTATCAAACCTAGAAACATGCTCCTCTTGAATATGTAATTGGATATTAGAACCACACCAAGCAAATTTAGATCATTTGCATAATAGTAACATATGCTCCACTGATTCTGGAGTAGTCCAGCACACGGGGTACATCGAGTCATTAGGAATACCCTTTTTTTTTCCCAGAGATTTAAACTAACATGCAAACTCTAAGTAAGCAAATGAACCCAAAAAAAATTTCGACTAGTTTGGGCTCATTCTAGATATATTTCTGCTAAATCTGTGACTATTATATATATATATATATAATTCGATATGTACTCTTTCTTTGTGCCTTTTAATTGGTCTACTATTGATAGCGAAGTGGTGTCACTTTAAGGTTTTCCCAAGCAATTAAATTTATAATTGAAAAAAAATTTAATTATTTTAATTTTTACTAACATATAAATTATTATAATATATATCAAATCACAAGTATTATATTTTTTTAAAAAACATAGTTACTGTATATTCAATATTGTCATACAATCAATCTTTTATCAAAAATGTTGAATATATCGTTTTTCAGTATATATAATTAAGTGACATTAATTGATTCTTCACAATTTTTGTTAAAGATAATTTTTTCACTATTAATTGCAACCACATGTAAAATTAAGGATACACAGTTTTTAGGGGTATCAATGTTTATTTGATTACCAAGAAAAAGTTTATTTGGGAGGACTATATCCCATTAGATTTATACTTGTTTTAGTTAATATTTTCTTTTTCAATGATCATGGCCATATAGAGAGACTACAAAAAGATATAATCAAACTAAATTAAAAAATAATGAAAGAAATAATTAGTGTGCATTTCAATATTTCAACCGAGTAAAACTTCAAATTCAATGATAGTATTTCTTTTTTTTTTCTTATACACAGGGTATCTGCACCATTTTTTTCAAGTGTAAAATTAATCCTTATTTAGAGCGGAAGTAATAGATGATGATCCCTCCCAACAAACACACCTCTAAGAATCAAATTAAAGACATGAAACCCTTTTTTTGTCAATTTTGAGACTAATCCTTATTCAGGGTGAGAGCTGTAGATAATAAATCCCTCCCAACAAGGATACATGCCTCTAAGAATGAAATTCAAGATTTTTTATCAAATATAAAATATTTTGTGATTCAATCATTAATTATTGACATACATACTAGAAGTATATATTTTAGTTGAATGAATTAATATTGTCAATGATTGTTTTACGGTTTCTACAAGAGCCTTTAACCTTCAAAAGCACAAAATACAATCAATTCAACCTAACCGGAATACATTGTCTTATACTCCTGTCAAGATTTTTGCCAGGTCTTTATAGCAATAGATTTGTCAAATAAATACAGAAGTTCGGATCATGCATAGAGTTAGACTATTCTAAATTTCTTCTCCAAGGCATTTATAGATAAAATATAGATAGAAATTTTAACATTTTTGTTATATATATATATATATATATATATATATTCATTTGTCTTGACTAAAACTTAATATTCGTGAGTATGTGGAAGTCACCCCCAACATAATATTTCTTGAACTAGTTTACTACCTCTACCCTTTCAACCATACTTGTTCTTCTCACAAGAACCAATTCAAATCTCACCTAACTTTGTAAGATTTATCCAATGTCCACTAGAATATCAATTAACCACCTAATTTTACAAGATTCTCTCTATCTATACTAGGATTTCACAAATACAAGGAAGGATATCTCACAATTTCACTAGGAGATTTTACAACATTCACACAAATACCTAAAAGTATAAATTTACAAGTGTAAGCTTCAGAACTTTGAGGAAAGAATTTGGAACCACAAGAGATTTAGCAAAATGACATGCAAGGTTGTGGTATGTTTTCTTCCATAGAGTTTAGGCCTACTTATAGAAGAGTTGGTCTTGTTCTCCAAATCTACTTTGCCTCAAGTTGTTTTGCTTCTCGCTCAAGCTTATCTTTGATGATATAAGGTTGCTTATGTGATTGGAGATTCAACTTATCACCTTTTCCTCTCTCCTTGCAAGCTATCTTGAAATAGTAAGCAACCTGCTATTTTGCTAATTATCATCCATTTTGTTCCTTTTGGTTCAAACGGATAGCTTTTGGTTTTCGTCTTCAAAATAGGTTTCTAACTAAGATTCCCCCTTTATCCACACTCACAAGTAACAATCATCATTAAATAATATCACAACCAAGCACATAAACAATATTTAATTCCTTTCATACTTTCACTTTATAAACTTCCAATGATTCATACAAATTAGAAAAACTAATGACCATTGTTTTTTTGGCTAAAAGTAGCTTCTTAATAAAGTATAATTTACTTTGCCTGCAAGTTTTGGTTATATTTCAAAAATATCCTAATGAACCAAAAATATAAAAATATTTATCACATAAAAATTTAATTTAAGAGGCTATTTTGGGTTTTATCTATTAGAAATGTGATGATCCAAAATTATAAAATTTTTGGTGGGATTTATTTATCAAACCAAATAATTGTGCGTAAGTTATGTAAGTTGGATCTTTTTAAACAAAACCACAATAAGTTCCATAAATCTAACTTCTATTTTGTTGTTAGATTAAATATAAAATCATTTAATTACCTCAAAATTTATTTTTCCATTTGGTTCCTCAGAATAAATATCTCTAATTTTTTTAAGAACCGACATCTAGAGCTTTCTTATATTTTCAAAAATTTCACTGCTTACATGACTTTAAATATTAGTTATTTTGAGAATTATAGTCTAAAAATTCTTGTGAAAAAAATGTCAATTTTTTAAGAATCAACCTCTAAAGATTTTTTATATTTTCAAAATGTTACTACTCTTATAACTTTAGATGCCAATTATTTTAGATACCAACATCTACAATCTCTCAGTGAGAAAACACATAGATTATTTGTAAAAAAAATCAACTTATTTGATTTTATTTTCTAAAACTAGTGGTTGGTATTACTTTAGACATTGGTTTTATGTAAAATCAACGTGTTAGTTACATCCTAATTTTTTAAACTAACTCTTCTCCTCTCTTTTGATGTTTGTTCTCTAACAAGTAAAAATCAATATAGAAAACTTTTCATGTTTTGCAATGTCAATTCTTTGTTTGAATTAATGTGTTGGGTTGGTCATATTTTCTAAAATATTACCACGCTGTTATATACATCAATTTTTACTAGAAATGACATCAATTGGTTGACATCATATCACCTTTTTAAAGTAGTGTATATTTGATCTCCTCTCACATGTAATTTTTTACTTGAAATTTCAAACTTTATCACATTGAATTTGTTTATGCATTGTTACACTAGCTTGATTAATTTAATTGCCTGATACATGATTATTTGGATGGGATTTTTTTCCCAATAAATTATTTAAGTGGATTTAATACAACTAAGTTGTTACTAAAATCCTTGTGTAGTGGTGAAATCCAAAATATAAATATGAAGAGTTAAAAAAATCTTCTAATTAATCAAGATTAAACTGGATGCTAGAAAGATATTAGTGTCTACATAAAAAAAATATAAGTGCTTACTCTAAGTGAGCTATTTTTTAATCAAGATTAAACTATTAAGAAGATTAAAAAATATAAAACACTAATTAAAATTATTTAAGTGGATATAGACAATTTTGTTCAAAATGAAGTTCACATTCTTCACGGTTGACAAGCCTCCTTTGTTTCATGAAATCATGTGCTTACTTTAAGTAAGCTAAGTTTTTTTGTCACAATTTAATACAAGCAAGAACCACAACAACAGGAGAAAGAACACCAGCAACCCAACAAGAAAATCGAAAAAACAAGGGGTAAATTCCTCCTGAACAACCCAGCTGACTCCAACCACTAAAGCAAAACAACCAACACCACTAGACAAACTGTTCACCAAACAACAAAGATGCCCAGCATATATACAAAACAAAAATGAGTTGCACCCAACAAAAAACTAGGCAGCCAAAAAATATAAGCCTGCACAACAATGAAGCCAACAAAAGAACAACCAAAAAACACCATTAGATATGGTAGTCTGCAAACAAAAGGTCCTTAAGATGGAGTGGAGGATTGGACACCGACAAAGGGTAAAGAGATCCCTTAAGATAAGCTCTAGCAATCCAATGAATAAATGCATTATTCCTTAGGAATCCACACAAAACTCCACAGATGCTGCCCGGAAGAAATTACCATAATGTCACAAACAATGGATTGAATGGGCCAAAAAAATATAATTAGCCTTACAAGCATCAACAAGCAACTGATTGTCAGATTCAAAAATAGCTTTTTGAATGCCTAAGGCTTGAGACAAACCAACTGCATCTTCCAAGGATAAAGTTTCAGCTATTAGATTAGAAGAATCAATAATACGTCTAGCCAATGCAACAACTAATTAGCCCGACGATCCCTCATCACTATAGCCATGGCTCCTAGCCTAGATTGCTGCTGAAATACAGCATCCAAGTTGAACTTAAAATAAAAGAAATTGGGAGGTCTTCAGCCAAGAATTTGCAAAGAGATATTAGAGTGAGGTTTCTGATTCTGCATTGAAGAATTTGCCAACCTAAAATCCATATGAGCCATACTAACTCTTTCAATAACAGCTACTGGATTAGGATGGATATTATAAAAAAAACAGCTTATTCACGGCTTTCCAAATTGCCTAACAAAGATTCAAAAAGCTAAGCCACAGCATCCTCCCAATCTTGCATGCTAGCTTTCAGCATATTACATTTCTCCCTAAGCCATTTATCAATCCTGAGAGCATACTCCTCCTGAATATGTAATTGGAAATTAGAACCAGACCAAGCCACTTTAGATCATCTAAACACCAGGCACATTGAGTGCTTCCAAATATTTAAATTAACAGGGAAACTCTAAGCAAGCTAATGAACCGAAAAAAATTACCTAAAACTAGTTTGTGCTTATTCTAGATAATTCCGCTAAATCTGTCTCTATCAGATATATAATAATTCAATATATAGTTTTTCTTTGGGTCTCTTTAATTGGTCTATTAATGTTAGCGGTGGTGGAGTCACCACCTTAAAGTTTGCCCGAGCACTATAATATATAATTGAAGATAAAAAAAATTATATTATTTTAATTAATATATAAATTTAAATTACAATATACATCAAATTACACGTATTATATTTTTAATATATATATATATAGTTAAATACATTTCAAAATCGATACACAATCAATATATTACTAAATATGTTAAATATGTTTTTTTCAGTTTAAATAATTAAGTAATATTAATTGACTCTCCACAGTTTTTGTTAAAGAATTTTTTTTTCATTATTAATTGCAACCACATGTAAAATTAAGGATACAAAGTTGTTAGGGTTATGAAAGTTCATTTGATTATCAAGAGAAAATTTATTTGCAATGAATAAAAATGTACACAATTAATTATACTAGATTACCTTTATACTTATTGGTTATTTTAGTTAGGATTCTTTTTCCAACAATCATGACAAGATAGAGAGATAAAAAAAAGATATGATCAAACTAAATTGAAAAATAATGGAAGAAATAGTTAATGTATATTTCAGTATTTCATTAGGGGTAAATTTTGAAATTCAATGAGAGCATTTTTTTTAAGACTCAAGGCATCCACACACCTTTTTTTTGTTAGGTATGAAACTAATCCATGCTCGGGACCAAATTAACAGACAATAACTCCTGCCGACAAAAATATTTCTAACAATCAAATTCAAGATAAAAAATCTTTTTTGTTGGTTTTGAGATTAATCCTTATTAGGGATGGAAATAGTAGATAATAAATATCTTCCAACAAAGATGCATTCCTTCAAAAATTAAATTCAGAAATTTTTATCAAGTTTAAAATATTTTGAAACTCAATTTGCTACCATTAGACCCATTAATCATTGATATACATACTAGAAATGTATATATTCTAATTGCATGAATGAGTATGATTAATAATTGTTTTGGAATTTCTACAAGAGTCTTTAGCCTTCAAAAGTACAAAATACAATCAATTCAACCAAACTGGAATACATTGTCTTATACTCCAGTCTAATGATTTTTTGCCGGGTCTTTATAGCAATAGATTTGTGAAATAAATACAGAAGTTTGGGTCATGCATAGAGTTTGACTGGTATGTATATAAAACATAAATAGAAATTGTAACATTTTTGTTTTATATATATATACACTCACTTGTTACAACTAAATATTTTGAGCGCGTGGAAGTCATTCCCAACTATTAGATTATGCTTTTTACTAATTACTAGTTCCTATATTTTCAATAAGAATATAATTATAAATTATTTAGATAATAAAAAATAATTAATATGTTCAATATTAAATGTAATAAAAATAATAATAAAATTATTAAGATTTTTTTGCCAAAACATATCTTCCGAACGGATCCTACAAATCAATAACCTTTCCCCGTATCTTAAATTATGACCATTCTATATGTTGGTATTTTGGATACGCTTAGAACATGCTAGCGTTCTGATCGAGAAGCTTGTTTCTCATGAAGGCGTTGATGTTCATTTATCATTGCTTCACGAGTTGAGGAACAACTTCAAAGCTTTGTAGAAATATGGCGGTTTATCACCAAAAAAAGCCATATTTCATGTTTCTCTCTGTCATTCCTCAATTTATCTGTTTCATAGTTCTTGAAAGAAAGTTATCAGATTACAAATTATCAATATTTGAGATTCTCAGAAAAAAACTATTGATACATACTGATTCTTGATAAGAAAAATGTTGATAAATGGTCCGAAGACAATTTAATCGATATTTTTTTTATCTTTCATTTTTTTCAACTTTTCTATATGATTTTAAATAGTTTTTGAAATATGGGTTTTGGAAATGATAAGTGTTCAATGCTTCGGCAGCTTGGAAAATTTTTTTATTTAGTATTATGAGGTTGATTTTCAAAGTATTTTATGGATAAAGAGTTTTGAATTTAATCTTTGAAGCGTTATTATTAAAGAGAGTTTACCATTTATCAAAAAGTGTCGGGATACTTGAGAGCAAACCGGCAAAATTCATAGATATGGAAAGTGTGGTAGTTTACGAGGGTGTTGGAATTCCTCTTCCCCTCTCTTGGTAGTCTGCTCCTGAGAAATTTTTGTATATCATGTTTGTACTTTCAGCCGATGGAAAAATAAAAAAGAAAAGGAAAATCTAATTTTTTAATACATTAAAAATTATAATTTACTACATATATAAGATTCACAAAATTGAGAACTAACTTACATCTATTAGCTAAGAGTGAAAACATGTGTTATCAGGGAAATAAACAAGAATTTCTTTTTACTCCATTTAATTCAAGGGGAAAAAAACAAAATTTTACGTGAAAACATGTGTTATCATGGAAATAAACAAGAATTTCTTTTTACTCCATTTAATTCAGGGGGAGAAAAAACAAAATTTTACATCAATGAATGTACCCGCGATTGCAATACAAAACAGAATATCTTGAGCGTCGCAGAACTCATGCACCAATTTTCACTTGTACACATATCATATTCAAAATTAAATCAATATTATTTAAGGCTTCATTTGAAATCAATAAAAATTGATTTCATTTTATTTCAATAGAATTTATTTTAATTCATTTATGAATGAAATCTATCATGTGAAAATTATGTTCAAAATAATGATTTCAATTTATTTATAAGTAATTTTTTAGTTTAAAATATATTAAAAATATATACAATTTAAAATTTGAATTTTGATATTTACCCAAAAAAGGTAAATTTGAATTGTAACATGGTACATATAATATTAACATGAGGGTAAGATTTTTTTATATCTATGTCAAATGAAATGAATTATAATGAGACTCTTAGTAAATTTAATGGATTTTATAATTACACAAATGTAATCAAAATATGAATTATAGATAAAATATTGAAACATAATAAATTTTGTGTATACTTAAGATCAAATATCCACTACTATAGAAAAGTCATTTAATGTCAATTATTTAATACATTCCTCATCAATCACCACCTAATGTGTATACAAGCATCATTGTAAATTCTATATATTCAATGTCAATTATTGCATTGATGTTGAATACCTATAATAATGCTAGTTTTTTATAAGAAAATCAATGTGTTTATTTGTAGTATACTTGTCAATAATTAAAACATGATGTCCTTTTCTTATGCAATAACCAGCCTTGATATTATAGTTAAAGATATTAGCTTTTTTTTTAGTAATCCAAATTTTTTTATTTTCTTTTAAAAAATTCTATAAGAATTCTATAAAACCCTACTACTCTTAGAGTAGTATTCAAACCTAATTATAAAATTTAGCAACTCATATTACTATGCAAGTAGTAATAATAATATTCAAGTCCTACCTCAATATTTCTATGATCAAAATTAATATCTCAAATATAATTAATTAGAAAAAGATGATTAATGATACATTTTTTTGGGTCTAAATAGTAAAAGAAATATAATGTGTAAATGTAGCAAAAACTAAAAATAATTCCTCTAAATGTTGAGAAGGAACTTACATTGTCTTCCAATAACACTGTAGGAAAACAAAGGCATAAAGACATCAAAATTAATATTGTAGGTGAAACATTAATACAAAATACTTTTGTTGAAGAGAAATTTATTACTTGGCTTTTGTCATTAAAATTTGGTGAAATCGTGTGTTGTTCAAAGTGCTCATGTCATCCTAATCCTTTATAAAGAATAAATTTACCACATTTTCTTCAAGAAATCTGCATGAACCAAAACCCTAGTTAATGAAATTAGAAATAAAGAATTAAATCCACACAACACACAACAAATAGACATTTGTATTTAAGCTTGGAAGAGAAATGAGACATTTGAATGGACCTTACCATTGAAAAAAAGATGCCAATAAGAGTAAAAAAAAGTTGAACTCAAGTAAAGATGATCTTCTTTGTTGAAAAGAAGTTGCAAAGAACATTTTACTTAAAAAAGAAAATGAGCTAGTTAATCACTTTGTGGGGCACTCTTTGTAATTTATCTGTGATTTGGCACCTAGGATTGGCTTCAAATTTCAACTCCTACCTTTATTTTCACAAGTTTTGAGAAAAAAAATGACACCATTTTAGTATTCCATGTCGATTATAGACTAAAGCCAATATCTTAAGGTTAGGATAGTTTTCAACCCAATGGATAGAAATTTACTTTTCTACATCAATTGTATAATAAAATTGATATGAAATTCCATTTTTTTTAATTCATTGCTTTAACTGCCTATATATATTTTACTATTTCATATCAATTATTTTTATAGAACTGGCATTGCATATTATCAATGTCAATTATAAATAGACAACCAATGTGGTATATTGTTTTTTTTTTAAATGAAGTGTACCTCTATTACTCTAAGATAAAAACCAAACTTATTACATAAATATCAAGGTAGACATATTTATGAGTATAAAAGAATACTACCTTTTAAACAATATTAAACTATACAAAAACACATATAAACAACTTTCATAATGCATACAAAATAATATATACATTTATAGGTGCTTGCTAAGGTACCCTTAGGGGTTTAGTACCCAAGGTGATGTGGCAAAATACAAACCATTGGATGAGATTATAAAAATTTTAGTAATGATCTAGTAATCTCATCCAATAGCTTATATTTTGCCACACCACCCCGGGTACTAAACTCCTAGGGGCACTTTAGAATTCACCACATTTATAAGTTATTACTTACAAACCCATCATATGTACATTTTTCATTCAAATATGAACCTTATAAATTTATAGTTGGTAGCGCTCTCTTATGCCAGTGCTTATGCTTATATCTTTCTTAATACATATGCAGCTCATTCATCCTAGAAAGCTACTAAATCTATTGCATCGTAAGGTTTTATGTTACCTTGAAATAACTACATATTTCCATACAAAACTTGATAAGATAATAAAACTACATGTTTCAACAAGTGTTTACCTAGCTAAAATTTAAACAAATTACCATATCAAAATTTTTATTCATCCTTATGTGCTTGACTTTACTAGCCATGCATTTACACACATAGTATCCATACTTCATGTTGCCAATTTGTGTACAGTTTGCAACAAACCAATACAAAATAATGCCAATTTCATGCAATTGATCATTATATTAGGTATCCAAATATGCACAAGAATGTTACCTTCACTTCCACCCATCTGATAATAGCCTTGGTCAAGCCTTGCATCCTCAAATGAAAGTTCATTAAGGTTATGAATGACTTCTTCCAATCCTTTTATAATTCTTGCACTAGTGGGTCAATCTAGTAGACCATCCTCTCTTTTGGAAAAACTAGGCTCAACATTTAGTGATGACTACAACATTATCAATATCAAAGTAAGGTAATAGAGGAGAAAATATAACTAAAGAATGATTTAAGGCCTATCCTTGCACCCACATACATTTCATAATATCATACCATGTAGCATTGCTTCTTGTTCATTGTCATGGCTCATTTATGTCTTGTTCCTCCATATTTGGCTTATACCTAATGATTGCACCTTGTTTGGATCTCGAAAATTGAAGAAAGAACATAAGTTCCTCTCATTGGCATTACAATGCAAATGCCTGTAATTTTCAAAATGAGCATTAGAATTCATACTATCTACCATTTGCACAAAATTAGGGAAGACTTAAGAGATAAAAATGAACATACTTTATCCAAGTCATGACAATAGAAATATAAAATTCTTCCCAATTCATGGAAGATTTCCATCTTGGATAGGAGGATGCCATCTTTTTGTCTTGTGAAATATGTGCCATTAGATAACTCAATAAGCCCTTCACCTAACATATTCCATACAATAGGTTAAAGCCTCTCCCTTAATGTTCCTACACTTGTTTTTTGCCAAAGTCTTTGATACCTTCTACTTACGACCCTTGTCTTTATCTTTGTTCTATTTCTTCTTGCCTTCTTCTCCTCTAGAGGTACCTAAAAATGGATTGTTAAAAAAATATAACAATAAGATATGTTAAATAGTATTTAATTTGATCATAAATAATGAACTACTCATGAATGGAACACCTCACCTTTGTAGACAAGTGAATTAATAACTTTAGCTAAGCTAGGAATGAGCCAACCACTTGAGTTGCCATGGTTACCTCTTTTATTAGATATGACACCTTAACCAACTCATCATTGATGATGTTTGCCATGACCCTATATTGATCCTGTAGTAGTGCAATAGTGTGGAGAACATGCTCATCGAAAACCATGTCTTGCATCATTTTTCTAAGAAAAGGCCCCTTAACTAAAAGTACAAACTTACACTTGGCCTACAATAACAAATGAACTAGTTAATCAACATTAATGTAATCCTATTACATGATTAGAGAATGATTAGCAACAAGTAATGTAGTGACAAGAATTTATTTATGGTAACTAGGCTTAAAGATCGAGGCCAACGGAGCAATAATTGCCTTACTATGGTATAGGGGTTGTCATCCTTACTCCTCATCCTCCTTTTGTATAGTTGGTAACCTACTTGCTACTTAGGTTAGGCAATCACATGTCATAGAATCATCTTTTGCACTAGTGCTAGTTAACCCTCAAATATTCCTTTATTAAAAGGACAATTTGCAACTCCCCTAAAGTGTTATTCAATGGCAATGGTTTGTCAAACAACCCTTACATGCCCAAGATGTTATAGAATTCCCAAAATAGTAATCAATATGTCCATCCCCCTATCAATTGAAACTTTCCCTCAGTAGTTTGCTATATAAGCTTATCCTAGCATAATGTAATAAAAAAATAGTCATATACTAGTAAATGAATAACACACTTCATATTTGACAAATAAATAAAATAATAATGTCACTTACAATTTGTTAGACAACATGTCAACTCTCATCTATTGTGAATTCACCTTTCTTATTAACTCTAACTTTCACCTATAACTTATGTTATTCAATGGGATTGGCAAAAGCAAATGTTGAATCACTAGATTAAGCTACAGCTTCCTTAGCATCTTCAATCCTTTCCTTGAGGACATCCTCCTTAAGATAACTTTTTGTTTGTACATTTCTTTTTTGTTCACCTTATTCTATTCACTTATGACTAATTAACAAAAAAAAGAAAAACAAAATAAATGATGAGAAGGTGTTATTCCTTATTAATAGTTAAAGAAAGGCAACAATATAGAAATGGCCATAAATACCTGGAAGCCTTCTAAATGGAACATCTCTATAAACTTATCCTATATTTATTGGTCAATCCAGAGATATTTTGCAGGAAGAGGTCCCATTAGAGCTAACACTAAGTTGATGTAATCCTTCTTCAATGTATAGTTATAATCCTTCCACCTCCTACTCACCAATAATCCTAATGAACATTGAACATAACATGTAAGGAAATCCACAAATGATAAATCTTATTAGTAATTTAGGAATTCTTCTTATGCACATATAAAGATTAAAATGGAGATAAATAGTTCCCCGTAAATAAACCCTCCCAAATGTCATCTTTGATGTCTTCTTCCACCACTAAGACCATTTCACAATTGTAACGGACATCTTGGTGCATAAAAAGAACTAAGATAGCTGGTGAAATTAGTTCCATTAAGCCCATACATAGCTTTATTCTTATTGAAGTCTACTCTTGTCCTCTCTTTTTTGGTAAGTTACAAGACCAAGTCCTTCTTAATTATAAAGCCGATAATGCCCTTCCTTTTCTCATCGCTTATACTAAAGTTCCTAAATGCATCCATGTTTTGTTTATAAGGACTTAACCAAATGAACACGAGCATTTAACTTATAATTCAAGTAATATCTAATAAATAACCATGTATATCAAAGTGATAACTTAAATAAAAAGAAACAATTTGGAATTATTTTATCACATTTGATTTGTTTCAAAAATAAAACTTTGCCTACAACAAAGTGACATTTTCAAAAATAACATCCAAGCAGTAAGGCAACACAAATGTAAAAAGGAACTCCATAAATGTACCATCTAGGAAAAATTGACATTTTTAGTCAATATAAGCACAAAATGTGACATTTATTTTGGTGTTTCAACTCTCTGCCTTAAATAATACTTTTAAATATGTAACCAATGATTGAAGAGTAATCTTAAAGCATAAAAATGAAATCTTTCAAACAATAAACAATAATGCTTAAGCTTTAGTATAAACCATGATCAAAACACCAATTGCTAACAAAGCATAACTATACAAAGGAAAATACCTTACAAAGATTGGACTAGATGATGATTAATGGTTGATGGTTGATGTACACAATTGTCAAATGTAAAACATTAGAGGTTAATCATCTAAACTAAACCTAACTTTGGCCATATTAATCTTTGTAAGCATGTTTCATTTGTCCTTTAAAAAGAACGAGAATGAAAGCATCTAATTTTATTTGCTATAAGTATCTTTTCATTCACTCACTCACATTACTAGTGGGATTTATAAATGTGTAACTTGATCTGTTTCTTTTTAATCTCTTAAAATTTTAATCTTCATCATTAAGGGCAATAAGTTTTGACATTTTGAATATATGTTTCTCATAATTATTTATATGCAACTCTATTTTGTTTAATTGGTAAATGGATTGAATACTTCAAAGTGTTATCGCTAATTAAATGCCTTGTGATGATTATTGATGAGTTTGATAATTAAATGGTAAGATTTTACCTTCTTTTATAAAATATTGGTTTAAGTCTAAATATTATTTTACATATGGTGCAAATTTGAATATAGTATGGACTATTAAGGGAATTTGGCCTGTTGTCATATATAGAAGCATACATACAATAGTTGACATTCAAATATGTTAATTAGTGGAATAACTTCATCTTTTAGGATCAACTAACTCATCTACAAGTGCTATTTACATGAAACCTTTCCTTATTTCAACTTTTAAAGGTCTCATTTAATTATTTACAATTACTATAAAGATCTACTCCAATGAACACTCTACCAAGTAAGTTTTAATTATAGCCATCAGTGTGTTATAAGCCATTAGCATTTTATCCAAAATTGCACAACACATGCGGCTAACTTAAAGCTAACTTGATAGCCTTCTCATAAAACTCTTATGGCACATTGGAAAAAGATAGTGGGACACCAAAAATTTCCCCTCATATAATAAAATCTAATGTACAACATGCTCGAAGGCAACATAACCAAGTTACTAAACCACTCTTGCATATCAAGTCATATAAACAATCTAAACTAAGAATCTATAGGCACAATGGGAAAGGATAAGGATAACTCTATTCGATGGTAATATATACCTCATCATATTGTTTAGAATGTGTGAGGGATGGCCATAAGCCTGATTTGAGTCCCAAGCTTAGTGCCAAGGTTCCCTAGTGGACTTCTCTAGACTCTATTCCGTTAAATAGTATTTTGAACAAAAGCCCACCCAACATAAGTAGATATATTTTTTCTAGGTTGTCATAAGCCTTTGTCTCTAATGCTTTAGGTGTCTAATTGGCACTATAATACAATGACACAAAGATAAAAATGTGAAGATTACAAATACATATTTTTTGAACTCTTTCGAAATCTCAAATTTCATTTGGAAAATTTAAGAAAAATGGTCTATAATTGCATTTGCTCCTAAATTCACTTAGGTTAAGTATCATTAAAAATTGACCATGTTTACCTACCAAATTGATCACAACTACTAGCTTATGATATTTTCCCCTAAATTAGATGTCAATGCCCTTATTAACACCTCAATCTAACATAGTAACATGAAAAATTCTACTTACTTTCTCAAAACCTCATGCTTGTCTCTTTAGGCTTTCAATGAATTTTTTCATGCATATTTAGGTAGTTGCCATCGTAACCTCGATATTCTCTTTAGTAAAAATGCATCCTTCATATATATCAATGAGCTTTCTTAGTAAGCTTTTTCAAAGTTATCCTAACAATTTCTAGTGTTGCTACCTTACTAGCTTTCCCGAACTCATTGTAAATACAACTTGTTGACCAGCCATTGCCTCTCTAACTATGTGCTTCCTACCTTAGCAACTTGCATAAACACCACTTTTGTAGTAAAAAGTGTACACTAACTCAATAGCATATGAGCAATGCTTAGCACTTAGAGTTGCCTACTAACAAATGTATTACACCTAATGTCCTATTGCACAGATATAAGAGCTAAGACTTATATTTGATCTACACATAAGTCCCATAACCTTGATTGTAAGTTTACTTGCATTACTTTCAATTAGTTCATTACAGTTCATAATACTACTTTCATACTTGATTAGATCCTTTGATCCTTTCTAAATTGACACCTTTATGGTATCTTGGCCATTATAGCTCACATTCAAAGTTACTACACTCTAGGATAATGGTCCTCATGATGCTTCCTATTTGTAGTGACATTCAATAATGTCTAAGCTCTCATAGTCCTAACTTGAGTGCATCACTTTAACGACTTCTTCGAATTCATCTATTTTGATAGCTCCCTTAATCAATGGCTTAATGAGGTTAAGTAAAAAGTTCTTTCACACTCTAGCTCAAGTTCTACTTTACTTGTTTATAAGCAAATGTGAACTCACTTGTTGTTATGTCTCTTAATCAAGTAACTATATAATGCCAATCGGCTATCCTTTTCTTGAGTCATTGTAACCCCTTTACTAAGTGACTATGTAGCCTAACCTATTATTTTGAAGTATCATTATCATTATTATGTGACTATGATGCACTAGCTCTTTAGCATCTTATCTTGAATGTTGTAAATGATTGCATACTTTCTATTAAACCCATAAATGATGCATATTGTCTTGATCCCGTTTTGAGATCACATTAGCCCATTAGCCATGCTCCCCCAAGCAATGCACTTTTGAGTGTCATCACGCACCCTTAATGCGGTTCTGAACCCTTCCACATTATTCCAATGTATTATCCCTTAGAATGTGTCCACTGACTATAGTTATGCATTTTTGCATAACCAAGATTTTACCCTCTAGTACCACCAATTCCCTCGAAAATAGTCAAACTATTTAACAAGATCATGGCTTCTCCTTATAGATTAGCCATTAATAAAGTTTAGCCTTCTAACTTCACTAATTATAAACTCCATCCCTTTAGATATTGTTAAGCCCACTAGCAAGATGAAGGCTTCTCCTTCTATATAGGCCATCAACTTACACATCCTTTCAAATGGTCATGCATCCTTCAATACCACTATTATGAATAAGTGCATAATTGCTTTCTTGCACATTGCAAGCTAGTTCACAAGCACTCAAGCTTGCATCTAATATACTAGTTAATATTTTCTTGATAACATTGGATAAAGACTAATTATCACCTACTCAATCCTTCTCACTAGTACTAATTAAGCTTTGATACCAAGTCTTATAAGTCAATAGCTTTCTAGTCAAAACTATACAGCACATGAGGCTAAGTCAAGGCTAACTTGTTAGCTTTCTCATAAAACTCTCTTGTGGAACACATAGAAAAGATAGACTATGAAGATTTATTCCCTATATAATAAAATCCCATGTACAATATGTCCAAAGGAAGCATAATTAAGTTGCCAAACCACTCATGCATATCAAGTTATAAGAATAATATATAGTAAGAGCCTTTAAGTATAATCGAAAAAGAGAAAAACAACTTTGTTTGATAGTATATGCTTCATCATAAGTTTAGAGTGTGTAGAGGATGGCCATAAGTCAATATATTTGAGTCTCAAGCTTAGTGCCAAGGTGCCCCAATGGACCTCCTGGCACTTCACCCATTTAAAGAGTTTTTTTAACAAAAGCCTACCTGGCACAAGCTAACATAGTTTTTCCAAGTTGTCATAAGTCCCTATCTCTATGCTCAAAATGTCCAATTAGGTCATAATTAATACACCAACATGAAGATAAAAATATGAGGATCATAAATATAGGCTTTTTGAACTCCTTCAAATTGTCAAACCTTTTTGAATTTAGCAAAATATCCCCAAACTTGAGAAAAAATAATAATCTACAAGTGCATTTGCTACCAAATCACTCCACAGGACCTCTACACCACGCTTGGTTTTAAGGTCAAGTTTCATATAAAATCAAGCATGTTTTCTTGTTGAACTAGTTATAACTACCAACTTGTGACATATTATGCCCTTCTACTCATTAGGATGTGGTGCTTGAAAGCCTAAGATAGAACATTTAGCAATCCTAGAAATAATTAAACTAAAATCATTTGATCACATCCATTAAAATATAGATAGTTATGATTAAATAATTTTAATCTAATAATTTCATAACTTGTCATGTCACTCCAAATTTTAAAACCCTAAGGGTACCATAGCAAACACTAATAAATAGATCTATTTAATTGATTTGATTTTACCTTTTTATACACATAAATTAGATTATGTTAATTGGGCCAAAAGTAGACTAAGCCTTAGACTTTTGATAGAATGTTTAACTTATTTCTATCCCTATTAGATGATAAAAAAAATGCAAATCAAGTTAAAGTGTTTTGTGTCTATGTTATTTCTAATAAATCCTCACCTAGTGTTAGACCTTCTAGAATGCAAAATCCACTATAGAAAGTAAAATAGATATGCCATAACTCTTGATGAAAAAATTTAGGGAATGAGTAGTTACATAATTAAACACATAATTGAGTCTAATTTATTAAATTCTAAACCCTCAAGTTTATCATCAAATGTTATAGTATTTCACTTTACTCTTTAAAATAGAATTTTAACTTTTAGAGAAGCTCAATCCAAATCTTAACCTTAATTGAAAATTTAGAGTTATATATAGATAGAAGCTTTTTTTTTAACTATGTGAGCATTTTTATTCTTTAATTCTTGAAGTTTAATAATTTACCTTTGGGTTTATGTTGGTGCATTTTGATTTTATATTTTCTTTTTCATTATTTAGCATCTGTAGTTTGTATTGCTCGAACACTAGTCTATTGGTTTCATTTTTATTTTAAAGTAATCTATTGGTTTCTTTTTTATTTTGAAGAAATTGTATTTGATCCCATTGAATAGTACATTTCCTTGTAAATGAATGATTTCTACCATTCTTACAATATATTCATTTACATCTACTGCCATTTCATTCATAAATTTATGATAAAAAATTATAATTTATGTTTAATTTTGTTGAAGTTTACATCTTACAATAAATAACCTTTTAAAATAATCAAATGCTACTTCTAAACTAGGATTTAAACTCTATATTTTTGCTTAAATTTCACAAGCTTCAAAATTTACAGAGTGTAAAATATAAATGCTGACCAAATACAATCATTAGAGGTAATTCATTGGTTTAAAAAAACTAATTTAAATTATCAAAGTAGTCAAGTCTCAGACTTCATATACCATATTCAAGTCTCTATAATTTCTCCCACTCAAAGTGGCATAATGTTCTTGTTAGGCCCAATAAGTCTCATGACTCAAGATCTGCATCAATCGAAGTATATAACTCATGAGTGTTCTAAAATCATTTGTATCAGTTCAAGTTTAATTGACTCATGAAAATCGCTAGACCTAATTCATTAGCCTAAGAGACCAATTCAGATTGTCAAAATAGTCAAACTTAATTCTTTATACTAGAATCAAGTCTCAAATTTAACATAAAATCTTTTATACTAAATTAATAATAAAATAAGTAATCACAAAAATACAATCCTTAAAATACTACACAATTGACAAGATTCACATTAACAAAAAGGTAATTAAAACTAGTATATATAGATTTACAAGTACAATACTTTATTATTGGTATCCTCAAACCTAATTTTATGTGGTGGCATTAGTCATTATTTTAATCTCTATAGATATCCATTTTGTTCCTTCTAGATTACTTTTACCTTTAGTGAATTCATACTAATATATTAATTTACATGCATTATCTTGTAATTTTATTATAACTTTACAACTTTAGCAAGAAATAATATTCAAGTTCAAATGGTCCAATCATTAATACGGATTATTTTTTATCACCAAAGTTTGTGTCCTCAAGTGTAAGGTGACGTACTCCCGATGGTAATAATGGCAAAAGGTAATGACAGACCTATTATATTAAAGAAATATTTTATAATTTATAAATAAAATTTTATAATTTTGTGAATTTGAGAATATGCATATGAGGAAGATGTTTTATTGTGTATCACTCACCATGTGTGCTTGACTATGACGGTATGATTGATCAACTATAGTAAACATGATCCTTGATACATTGAACTTTACAATTAAAGAATGTTTCGATCTTTATAGTTACAGATATTCTATTATCTCCTCATAGGTTTACATTCACTTTGAGGTGAAAGAAGTAATTATATCTATTAGTACCTATATCTCAATCGATAGAAACTAAAAATAATTTAAAGTTTAAGTTTTAATGGTGAATTAAAATACCAAATGTGCATTCATAAGGTTTTTGTTCTTTTTATATGACAAAAAATGTCATATATATAATTTCCTCCAATACCTTATACAATTTAATGAATATAGTTATTGTTTCTCACTTATTATAAAGATAAATTTATTTGGAAATCAAATGTAAACATATAAACTTAAGTTCCACATTCAAATTCATGATAATATCATACGGGTGCTCATTGCCTCTATGCTTGACGTTTCAATTAGCTTGCTCACATGAAATATAAATGATGTTACCCTATGTCGATGATTCTTAAAACCAAAAGGATTTTTAGGATATAAATTAATTAAAAATTTGGCATGCGCAAGTTACGAATTACGTGCAAGTTCCTTAGCCTTTGATTGGTCAACTTCAATGTATTGTATTTTAATAAATAATTAATGGAGAACCTAGGGAAGAATACTCACTGTTGGACTTTTTTCTCTTCGAATTGCGATTTGCTACTTTTTTATTCGATATATTTTCTTTGAAATATAAAAAAGGACAAATCAATGTTAAAATCACCCAAATTCCAAAAAGTTTAAGTTTCCCGTAGAATTACCCACTTACATTATATGGAATAGCGTCAATATTATTTTTGTTAAGGGTTTTGCAAACTGTAAACCCTAAGGATTATGCATAAAAATTAGCAAATATTCCTTATTTATTGTTATTTTCAATTCTTAAGAAAATTTTGTAGGATAATATTAATTAAGAATAATTATAATTTATAATATATTTAAAGGTTAAATTATTAATTATATATTATATTTTATAAAAAAAGAAATATTATTAAATAACAGCATAATGCGAACAATCAATACAAGCCTTTTCTTTATGACGGAACAAATTTCAAGGAGCGATCTGGATCGACCAACTTATTATAATATTAATTTTTACTCTCCCCTATGTGAACAGTGTAATTTGCATTATGAATTCACTAAACAAAAAATAAATCGACCAAATTTAATGAGCGCGGATGTTTTTCATTTTTTATTAATTTTAAAGAGATAAAATATAATTTTTATTTTGAAATTCACTACTTATTTTTTTATTGCGACTCATAATTTTAAATTAAAAAAATGCTGCATTTCAAGATTCGTAACTTGATCTTTCCGCTGAAAAAGACTACTCTTTGAAATTGAATTCGTTGATCTCTTCTACTCCTTCACATAAGGCCAAAAGGCCTTTTCCGTACATTTCTTATACACCAAATCCGAATCTTTCAATACAACCCAATATCATCAACTTGTTTTCTATTAAAAGTTTTTATTTTAAAAGAATTATAAATTTAGCACTATATATTCATTCTTGAATGGAAAATCCATATCAAAAGGCTTTGCTCATGATCACCATTAAATTTTCTCACAGGTTCTTTTAGTGAAGGATTATTTTGGCATAATTTAAATGTTACATGAAATATAAAATGAATTAAGGTTTTCAATTTTTTGTGTGCATTAGGATATCTCTTCACTCACTTGGTGAGAAATTAATCCTTTTAAGTATTTTCAGATGTTAAAAACTGGGACTTTTCTCAAATGAATTTTCTTCGTATACAAAACCTAAATTGATTTCAGGACATCTTGCTAAACATGTCCAAACCCCTTCCACTTATATATATTATATATTGTGGTGATGCAAATTACTAAGTCAATCTTTACTGTTGTTGCACTTGCCTATGTAATTTTTTGGATTTCACAATGAAAGTTTTTTCATTTTCCATTTTAATATGATTATAAATATAACCTTTTGATAGTAGGAGCAGTAACCTAACGCACAAAGGTACTCAACCCCCCACCCACTACAATAAATCATTATTTATGCTGTTTTCAAAATTATGATACAAGATCAAAATTTTTATGATTGTGCTACTTAATTACGAGAATACTAATTGAATGATTCTGTGGCACAAGTAAGCGTGGTAAAAAAATTGCCACAAGAAAAAAAGTTAGATGGCATTAATAATTTTCTTTTGGGCCATAGGTTCACCGTAGCTAATAGATTTTTCTAAGTACAAGTAAAATGTAGTAGAAAAGATACATCTGTAACTAGTAACTCATATTGTCATGAATAGAATCATGATAAAAAATAAAATAAAATTATTATAGAAACTAATATAGTTAGTTAAAATAATTTTTATATATCCAATTATCTAGCTAATTCAATCAAGTGCTATCCTATCATTTTATTTGCAAATTTGCTAAAATCTGTTAATATTTTTTTACCCATATCAAATTAGTGTAAATCATTGAAACTTTATCCGTCTAGAAATCATAAATTGCAAATTGCATTTATGAGAAATCAGACCTGAATCTCCAAGTTAAGGGATGTCAAGCCTTATCATTGCATTAATTTGCTTTTTTAGTATTATAATATAATATACTTTATACAAAATTTTAATTAATAAGTTGACTTCAAAAATAAGACCACACTCATGTGATACTAATCATATAATAATAAAATATGATATAAACACATATAATAAAAATACACTAATGCTAAAAAGTTTTATGAGTTTATTTTAAAAATTATTTTGAATAGAGTAAATTCCTATTTGTTCCATTACTAATTTTGCTTGTTTTAAATTTCTTCTTTACAAACGTCTTATACCAATTTTATCTCTAATATATAATTAATTAGTAAAATTCTTCCTCTTATTAATATTTTGATTAATTATTATTAATTGAGTTATTGCAAGATAAAATAAAATCTTTAAATTTTTAAATAATTTTTTATTATTTTCTAAAAATACTTTAGTAAAAGTTGAATTATATGAAACAAATATCCATAAAAATCATAACTTTGAACTATCATATATATTTAAAATTTATTATAAATTAAAATTTAAATTATTATAAATTATTTATTTTTAATTTTTATTTATAATATAAATTTTTATCATACACAAATATAAGTTAAATCATTTGATCCTCTACAAATTTTTAGTATTAATTTCATCCCTCATATATTTTTTATTTAATTTTATTCTTTCATTTACCAAGTAATCCATCCATCAATAAAATTATAAATGAATGGACAAAATTAACTAAATTATTATTTAGAAAGAAAGAAATTAATACAAAATATCTGTGAGGAATAAAATTAATACAATTGAAATTAATAAGGGATGAAAATAAAATTTTATATTATTTTATACATATCACTCCCTTAAATATAAATTACTTAAAAATTTTAATATAGTAATTTAATTATTATTAAATTATATATAATTTTACATAATTATTATTTATAATTTTTAATGAAAGTTTCATTAACAATATAGTGATGAATGTAAAATTTGTTATTATATATTTCTACAATAAAACTTATTGTCACTTATGTCACAAATCATACTATTTATATATAATATGATGATTTTAGTATTTTCATAATATATATATCTTCTTCATCAACACATTTTTAAAGAATAGTGTGATATGATAAAAAAAAATCTTTTTATAATATTTTATACCTTGAATAATATATTTTTTAAGAAATATTTTAAAAATTGAACTACACAACAAATTGAAAAATTGTTGTATATGTATGTGTTATATATATATATATATATATATATATATATATATATATATATATATATATATATATATATATATATATATATATATATATACACGTATGTATAGGTTAGTCCTCTCAATTTTTAAAATATGTAAAGAATTTCAATTTATTAAATAATTTTATAACACAATCTTTAATATATTATAATATTTATTTTGTTAATGTATATTAATTTTATTATGTAAATTTAATTGATGGAAAGTTAAATAGTTATTTATTATTTATGAAATACTATTAAATTTTAATAGATATCAAATTTAGTATATATGTAAACAAAAATGTATAGGATCTTAATAGTTGAACTCTTTCTTACATATTTCAAGGTTTAGAGTTCAACTCCTAACTTTATTATTTTTAGAAATATAATAAACATATGTAACTATACAATTTATGAGTAGTTCTATCTTTTTATACATATTTTATAAATCAACTAATTGAAAATGATAAGTTCTATAGTTATTTTTATTTTAGTTGATTGGGGACCAATTGGGTAGTCAAATAAATTGTATACCAAATTCCTAAAATAATTGTTTGATTGTATGATTACAAAAAAAAATGGTATATATATTTGGTTATAATCTTATCCATAAAATTAATTTGTGGCATAAGTAATACTTTGCTTTGGATAAATTTTTCTAACTTATATGATAAAACAAATGATACTTTGTTATAAGTAATATGTTCCCATAACTTAATTTAAAGCATAAAGGATACTTTACATAACTTAGTTTGTAATACAAGTGATATTTTGCTATAAGTAAAATTTTTCCATAATATAAGTGATACTTTATCATGAGGAATGCATCCTCATAACTTAGTTTGTGCCATAAGTGATATTTCATTATAGGTAAAGTTCTTTAATAGCATAAGTGATATTTTGTCACAGAGAAAATGTTCTTGTTACTTAATTTATAGTATAAGTGATATTTTGCCACCACTAAAATTTTCTCATGGCATATGTTTTTTATTTTCTTTTTGTACATTTGTTTGAATTTATTTGTTCCCATTGTAAGAGATAAAATTGCCACGATTTTTGAATTTCCATAATACAATTCATGGCACAAGTGTTAATTTGTTGTGGTGACCCCATATATATATATATGTATATATATATATGTATATATATATATGTATATATATATATATGTATATATATATATGTATATATATATATATATATGTATATATATATATGAGAATTATTAATCTCTATTTTCATATGCAAAACTTAAAAATTCTTATTCTTTCATTTGAGCAAAAAAATCATATTATAAATTAAAAAATAATAAAATAATAAAAGGTATTAAAGTTAATTTGCTACTATAACTAACAACTTTAATGAATTAATATATTTATTGTGAAAAATTAAAAAAATGAGTGGAATTAATTTAAATACTTTAAATTAATATTTTTATTAAAATTATATAAATGGCCTTTATTATTTTATTATTATCAAATTAGTGGCATAATTTTTTTGTTTAAATGAAAAAAATGGAAGTTGCTAACCTCCACAATCGCATCATGTATTTTGTTTCCGGACTTGGATTTAAAAGGCCATGTTAATTGATTTCTTAATCATAAATTCACGCTCTTTTATATCACCAAATGAAAAAATTAAGTGTGAAGATCTTATTATTTATAAGATAAGATATTGGTGGAAACTAAATCTATATTTAATTATTATGTATCCACTTATAACTTTATTATGTAACTAAAGCTGAATATTTATTTTGGTCTTTTTCTTATTTAGTTGGTTATAGAATTTTACTATCAATATGGGTTACACAATTATTAGAAAAATAAATTAAATAAAGGACGATTAGAAATCATGGGACACATAGTTATGATCAAATGTTTCACAAAGTATAAACAATATTATATGTAGGAGAATGTTTTATAGACCAAATCTTATTAATATTATTTACACTTTGAAAATATTTCGCAAGTCAAATCTTTTGAAAAACTACTACTAATCAAATCTTTTAAATAATTTTATTCTAATTTAACCATCTAATTATTTAATTATTCTAAATCAACTCCATGTATTAGTTTGCCATTAAAATAATTGTTTGCACCATATTAAAGCCTTGGCAATATCATGTTATCAAATCAATTGTTATATCCACACTTATATTAAGGATTTAAATAATAAAGTAAAAGAATGACCGAAATATATGTGATTGAAAAATGAAGGACTAAATTTATACTTAAAAATTTTTTAGGTATTATTTATGCAAACTAAATAATGAGGGGCTAAAAATGAGGTCTATTCCTGTGTTCATCGTGTATTGGATTTGAATCTCAACTTCATAATTTTTTTTGCACATATAATAATATTTTTCTTTGAAGTTATAAACTGCACTTATTGAAAGTTGCCTAATAATATAATAATAAAATGATAATAATTAATACATTTTTTCAAAAATATTGTTTACAACAAATATACAATTGTTGTGTATTATTATTTGTGTCATAACTGGAGAGAGATCATAGATCTTAATTGCTATCTATGCTAGTTCAGCTACCTCAAATAGGAACCTTACGTGGAATGATTTAAGATCTTTCTTCCTAGAATCCCCAGAGCCAGCAGTGACCATAAGTGATTTCAATGACATTGCTTTTTCTAAAGAGAAAAGAGGAGGTCAAATATGAATGGATTTATTTAATGAAAATTTAGCAACATGTGATCTTATGGATTTAGGGTTTAATGTTCCCAAATTTACATGGCATTGATATGTAAATAATAGATGCATTTGTTCTCAAAGGCTTGATAGAGTTCTTGCTAATCTAGACTAGCGGAATTTGTTTCTAGAAGCCATGGTCTTCCATTTACCAAGGACTTACTCTGACCATCATCCTATTATGCTAAGAACTAATAGATGTCTAGCAATTCCTAAATACAAGCCCTCTCATTTTGAAGCTATCTGGATTACTCATGAGCAATTTAAAGAAGTAGTCTATCAAGGTTGGCATACCTCTCATTCTAATATCTCCCATAAGTTACATTATCTTCAAGAAAAATGCTTGGAATTCAATAAGAAATTTTATGGAAACATTTTTCATTGTAAAAGAAGAATACTTAATAGATTAGCTAAAGTCCAACAAGATCTCTCTCATAATTACTCCCATAATTTGGCTCTTTTTGAGAGACAGCTAAATGATGATCTTAATGTGGTCCTTAATCAGGAGGAGATGTTTTGGTTCTAGAAATCCAAACTTCAAAAACTTAACCAAGGGGATTGGTGTACTAAATACTTGCACACCACTGTAATTATTAGAAGGAGGAGAAATAAAGTTAAATACCTAAAGATGGCTAATGGCAGTTAGTTTACTAACCAACAACAAATCAAGGAACAAATTTTCAACCACTTCCAAGATCTATTTTGCACTAAAGAGAATAGATTTGGTTCAAATATGGTTTTAGATAGTTTCCTACCTTGTAGCCTCATGATCAATCCTCCCTTATGGCTCTTGTTAGCAAACTTGAAGTTTATGTGGCCTTTCAATCTATAGGGTCTTTCAAATCTTTAGGATTAGATGGCTTCTAAGCTATCTTCTTCAAGACTTACTAGGACATCATTGCTGACTCACTCTAGAATTTGCTTATGGATGCTTTCTGTATAGGGAAAATCCAGAAGGTATAAGAGAGACCTTGCTAGTTCTCACCCCTAAAAAAGAGCCCCCTCAAACCATCACAAATTTCAGACTCATTAATTTGTGTAATGTGGTTTATAAAATCATTACAAAGGTCCTAGTTAGTAGAATCAAACCTTTCCTCCCCACAATTATAAATCTTTTTCAAAGTAGTTTCATTGCAGGGAGGAGCACAGTTGATAATATTGTGCTTGCTTAAGAATTACATCATTTTGTTTGAAAGACCAATAACAAAAAAGAGCCATGATGTTCAAAATTGAATTGGAAAAAGCCTATGACGGAGTTAACTAGGATTTTCTTAAGTGGACTATTCATAAGTTCTAGTTTCTTGAAAGAATTATCAATCTAACCATGAGTTGTGTAGATGGATCCTCTTTTAGAATTCTCTAGAATGGAGAACCTTTGGACCCCTTCACCCTTAAAAGAGGTATTAGATAGGGGGATCCTCTCTCTCTCTCTCTCTATCTTTTTGTTCTTTGCATGAAGATCTTTGCCTATATAATTCAAAAAAAGTTGGAAAGAAATGAATGGATTCCTGTGAAGGTTTCTAAAGGAGGCCCTCCTATTTCCCATATTCTTTTTTGCTTATGATGTTCTATTGTTCTCTAAAGGAACCATTAATCAAGTTAAAGTGATTTCATCTTCCCTAAAGGAATTCTGCAAATTCTTAGGAATGAAGATAAGCTTTCATAAATCCAAAGCTTTTTTATCCCCTAAGATCCCGAAAAAAATGGCTTACAACATTGAGCTTCTTAGTCAAATCAGTTCCACAGATGACATAGGGAGATATCTTGGTGTGCCTTTACTCAAGAGAAAGGCAAGTAAGGCTCACTTCTAGTTTATTATTCAAAAATTGGAAGCTAAGCTCTTAACCTGGAAAAACAATCCCCTTAACCTTGCTCGAAGAATCATATTAGCCTAAACAGTTTTGAATGCCATCCCTATTTATTTTATGCAATCTAACCTCCTTCCCATTGGAACATGTGATAAAATAGACCAAATTGCCATAAACTTCATATGGAGGTCTCATTAAATGTCTCGAGGTCTTTATCTTGTTAATTAGGAGACTATCACTCTCCTAAAAAAATATGGTGGCTTAGGGATCTGAAGAGCTAGGGAATCCAATCTTGCTTCAATGCAAAAATTAGGCTGGAGTATAATTCATGAAGAAAAAAAACTTTGGGTCTTAGTTCTCAAGCAGAAATGCCTTTCAAGAGAATTTCATTGTCTCAACTTCTATTGTTCTAAGGGAGCTTCCCGAATCTGGAAGGATATTGTGCAAAGTACTTCTAAATTTAAAGATGGTTTCTAATTGTGCATTGAATTTGGCAAGAACACAAGATTCTAGTTTGATAGATGGGTTAGAGACTATAAACTTGAAGATGTGATTCCCAATATTCACTAGGAAGACAGAGATCTTTTTGTCAAAGATCTCATCGTGGAAGGGAAATGTAACCTAAACCCAATTAAGACCTATATCCCTAAGGCTATTATTTTTAAAAATCCAAATTATTCCGATCCCTCTTTTCTCTCAATATCAAGATAAACTTATCTGGAGCTTCTTAAATGATGGAAGTTATAATGCTAAATCTACTTATAAATGGCTTTTGTTGAAAAGTAAAAATCCCTCTCCATTGAGTTACAATAGGATTTGGAGCATGAAAATTCCTCAAAAAATCTATGTTTTCTTTTGGTTATGTGCTCAAGATAGAATCATCACTAATCTCTTCAAATGGAAATGCAACCTCTCAAATTTTCCTTCTTGTAAATTCTATCCAAATGAAAATGAATCTCTCCTTCTTCTTTTGTGGAACTATGCTAGAGTCAAACAAATTTAGTTGCTACTAATTGCTGATTCCAGGAATTCAAATTTCTTCCACATGGAAGTTACTAATTAGCTAATGAGTAATGCTTTCCCCCCAACTCTCTTAATAAGGATGGGTGGAACCAAATCTTTTTTATTGCAATTTGGAGTATTTGGTTGGACAAAAATGACATGATATTCAGAAGCTCTAATATCCCTCCTTGGATCACCTTTTGAAAGATTGATTACCTTGAAAGAGATTGGGCTCAAGCATTTCAATGGCAAAATGAAACCTCAATGGTGAAAGCTATTAGATTGGTTAAATGGAATCCCCCTCCTTTAGATGTGATTAAAGTTAATGTTGATGGAAGTTCATTTAGGAATTTGGGTATGGTTAGGTTTAGAGGTCTAGCTAGAAATTGCAATGGCTACTAGCTTTTTGGTTTTTCTCATTTTCAAGGTTGGACAACAAACTTCCATGTGGAAGTTTTAGCAATCAGATTTGCTTTACACATGGCCAAGGAGAGAGGTTTTAAAAACCTTACTGTTGAATCTAATTCTATGAAAGCTATTCGTTTTTGCTATCAAGAAGTATCAAATTCCCATCCCTCAAGGGTATCTTCTAGGACATTAAATTGTTGACTCATTCTTTAAATTTTATGTCCTTCTCTCATGTGATAAGAGAGGGGAACCAATTAACTGATCAGCTTACTAAATAGGGAGTCTAGCATTGTTTTGTAGAAAAGATTTGGGACCAACCTCCTAATGAAGTTTCTTTGGCTATTTTAGCTTATTCTCTTGGAACGCTCTTTAGTAGATAGGCTTGTTTGTGTTTCCATGGTTTCTATTATGTTCTTAGTTTCCTACCTACCAAAAAAAGGAGGTTAAAAATCTATGAAACTAGCATTTCGGCTGGCGCTTCGCATAGTATATATACTTTTTTTTATAAATATAACAATGATAATGTGTATATAAATAAAGAAAAAATTATATAAGCATTGAAATCTAACTTTTCATATTTATTTTATAATCACATATTTTTATTGGTAAATAACAAAATTTTGATATGTAATATAAGAATTAAAAATAAAATATTTAATTATGTTTAATTAAGTTTAAATTTTAAATTATTTATGATATGTTTATAATAAAAATTTTATGTTGAATTTATAATTTTGTAATGATACTAGTGTTTGAGTTGTAAATAATTTGAATAAAAAATGTATACAATGAAATATAATACTTGCAAATTGGTATAAAGAAATCTTAATGGATGTTTAATTAATTTGAAATATTTTATGAGTTCAAAAATTTTAAAAAAATATCAATTGATATGTATTTAATTTGATATATAGTAGTTGAGCTTTGATATGAAGAAAATGTTAACAAAATCTAAATAAATAAATTTTATTTTTATTCTTAAATATTTTTATTAACAATAAAACATGTAGTTATATAATTTTATCCATAATTTTTTTATTAAATTTGTTATTTATTTAAAATATTTTTAAAAAAATTAAATATACTATGTTATTATATATAGTAATACTACTTAGTATTATTAGCATTTAAGTTGTAAACAATACTAATGGACATGAGAAAAGAAAAAGAAAATATGAATCGATCAAATTATAAAAAAAAGAATTAGTAGGTGAGTTGCAAAATAATATAACTGTTAAAAATAGAACACATATATAATTAAATAATTCAATCAAATTAAATATTTTGCTTTTTTAAATCATTTTATAATAGAAAAAAAATAAATCATATTATAATAAAATAACAACAGTGAACAAGAAATAAATATATAATAAAGTAAATGAGAGAAAATGAAACAGTATATGAATTATAAAGTCTTGATAAAATTTCAATTGATGTATATTTAATTAAAAATGTATCACTTACAATTGATAGAAAAAAATTAATAAGATTTATATAAATAAATTGGATTTATTTCAATTAATAATTTATATATTCAAATTTTAACTTATTTAAAATATTTTATAGTGAAATCAAATATATCACGCCATATTCATATTACTTTGTAATATAAGCATTGAAGTTCTAAATAATAGTTGTGGAAATGAAAATTAATGTAATGAAGCAAATAAATAAAAGAGAAATAATATATCAACTATAAAATAATATAAAAGTTAAAAATAAAATGTGTCATTAAATATTTCAACTAAATTAAATTTGTAACTTATTTCAAAAATTTTTATAATAAAAATAAAGTATATCATGCTATATGTGCATTTCTTAGTAATATTAGCATTTCAACAATAAATAATAAAAGCATACATTAAAATAATATACAATTGAGTAAATGAAAGGAAAACAATGCATCTATAATGTTAAATAATATTAGAGTTAAAAAAAGAATATATAATTAAATACTTCAATTAGATTAAATATTTAACTTATTTGAAAATTTTTATAATAACAATAAAATATATCATACTATATTTATATAACCTAATAATATCCACGTCTAATCTACAAATATCATAAGTGAAAAATAAGCTATAAAACAGATAAAATGAAAGTGAAATAGTGCATGAGTGATAGACAGCCTTGACAAAACCCTAATTCACACACCCTAATTCACACACACATAATTTAAAATATAATACTTAGAAATTTATATCAAGATAATATTGACACTTGAAAAAATAAATTTAATTTTGACTTTCAAATACTTTTATCAAATAATATAATATCGTAATTATTTTAATTATTATTTTCTATATTAAAATTTTAAAATTTTAAAATATATTTATAATAAAATTAATTATATTATATTATATTTATGCTATTATGTGACATTAGTATTAAAATTGTAAAAACAATAGGAGTGGACTTAAAAAAAAGAAAAATATATAATTCAGCAAACAAAAAAAAGAAATAATTGGTAAATTGAAAAGTAATATAAAAACTAAAAATAGATTACATAGTTGATTAATTTAATTTAATTTTTCAATTTATTTGAAATATATTTATAA
This sequence comes from Sindora glabra, assembly GCA_020226215.1. Taxonomy (NCBI): domain Eukaryota; kingdom Viridiplantae; phylum Streptophyta; class Magnoliopsida; order Fabales; family Fabaceae; genus Sindora; species Sindora glabra. Next base: position 100,777,378 of record CM035226.1, read on the forward strand.
CAAAAATAAAATATATACTTATCAATAGTATTAGCATCTATTAAGTGAAATATTTAAAATAAAAAAATATAATGAAGTTTAATAAAAAGAAGAGGACAAAGTAAAATAAGAGATAAAATAAGAATATCTAGTTAAGTAATTTACTTAAATTAATTTTTTAACTTATTTAAAATATTTTTCAAATTAAAATAATATATATTATGTTATATTTATACTATTTAGTGATATTTATCTCTAAATTATAAATACTATAGATGAGGGTGAAAAATATACATTAAAATAATTGAGAAATATATATATATATATATATATAATGCACGAGAGAAATTTTTTTATATAATAGATGAAAATAGTAAATAATGACCATCAAATCTTCTATTATGACTAAAATTAAAATATTAATAAAGGTCACATGACTATTTAAAATAGTCACATGATCACTTAAAAAAAGTCACATTGCTTTATATTTTAATCTTAAATCTTCAATGTTAAATCTAATTATTACATTTCACTCTTCTTACTCTCACATAAAAATACTCCTCTCACTTAATATATCTCATATATAAATATGGCTAATAGAGCAACTGAATTTTTTTTTAAGAAAAAGAAAGACGAATAAGGATATAAATGAAAGTAGGAGGGAGAAGACTACTAAAAAGAGGGAGGGAAGAGACTTTAAGCGGGAAAATGAAAATCGCCAAGAAAGCAGAACTTGATACTTGTCCAATTTCTTGGAGAAATAAATTCTTCTTTTAATATTTAGATATTAATGTTGATATTTACATTGATTTGTTATCAAAAGTTGTATTTGTGATATTAGATACAGAAGTTGCAATAATTAATCCATTATATTTCCCTTATAATATAAGTGGCTTGTCGTTACTTAATCTATTTTTCTAGATAAGAATCCATGCCATCTCATATATAAGAATATGATGATAATTTATTTAAGATATAAAGGAATAAGCCAGCCAAAATGGAAAATTCAGGAAAGCTCATGGAGCTTTCAACAAAGACCAAGTCCAACGACAAAACTGTGAAGAAGGAAGATGATATTCTTTAACCCTAAAAAAACCACGTTGGGTGATTAGAAAAGCAAAGATGAAGCTTATACAGGACAAGCGTTGCCTGCTGCTCCCGCGCAAAAATTACTATTGTATAAAGATTCCTTTATCAAAATGAATCCCTGTAGCTTATCAGACAAAAATGTGGAACCTCTCTCATTATTAAAGTTTTTGAAGAGAGTGTTGGGTTGTGGTATCTCGACAAGAAGCTAAAATCAAGCTAGAAATCCTATGGCAACTTGGAAATTAGTAACATTGGAGAGTGTTATTTTATAGAAAGATATTCTTTGGAAGAAGACCTATAAATTATTGTTGTGTAATTGTCTTTCAGTAACTTTACATTGAGGGTGATATTATTTTCAGCGTTATACCAAACAAAACTGTATCATTATTACTCTTTGAAGGAAGAACTACTAATTTCAAGTTTCATTTTCCATTATAAATAAATAAATCATCAACATGCAATCTTAATCAAGGTAGTAAGATGATTAAATTTTTAATCAAAGCCTATAATTTGGGATCAATCTCTAATGAGTAGCAAAATATTTTTTGAGGCATTCAATAGATTTTTTAGAGATATTTTAAGATTCTCAAATCAAAACAATATGGATCAACCATTTGAAGGAAATATTGTGGTACTAGATAGTGATTTCAAATAAATATTAACAACTGTTCTAAAAGGTAGTAAATAGTTCATGAGATAATAAGTTCTTCTTTATTTGAGATCTTTGTTAAATCTGTACATTAACCTAAAACATGATATTGTTCATTGGAGTTTAGGGAGAAAGTTCAAATGATATAAAATAATTTTCAGAGTGGATTTTAAGTGTAGGTGATGAAAAATCTGGAGAGCCTGATGATGAATAAACTGGAACTAAGATTTAAAAAGATTTGTGTTGATCAATGATTCTAAAAATTCAATGGTTTCAATTGTTAGCATTTATTAATATGTTTTACAAAATATAATGACACTTCTTACTTATGGGAAACTGCAATACTAACACTTGTATGAGATGCCATTGATTCCATGAACAAATACATTTTATCTTTATTGGTTGGTGGATAAAAAATCTAGTATAATAGTGCTAACCCATGCAAAGAAGATGTCAAGATTGAATCTCCTGCTAATTTGCACGCACCAAAAGATTTGAACACTTTTAAATGTTCTAATATCTTAAATCATGAATTAGTTTTAAAAGTTGTTATTCCTATGACATTATTGAGAAATATTGATCAATTTTTAAGCTTCTATAGTAATATTAAAATAATAATAATTGAATTAATTAACTATGTTTTAAAAGAAAAAGTAGTTTCAAGAAATGTTATAGGGACATTATTTGCATTCCTAAAATGCTCATGATTCCTTCATATCTAAAATTGCCATTTGAATTTCAAAGGCATCAATTCCTAATAATAATTTGCTTTCCAATAATAGTTAATAAAAGTTAAGAATAGTCACTTTTTTTATGTCAACATCAATATCCATAATTCAATATTCAATCATGGCCAATTATATATTGCAATTTGAGAGCACACAACAAAAAAAAATTGAATATTGTGATTACGATGATTGACCGGCAACTACAACAACAAATGTTATTTTTAAATAAGTATTTCAAAATTTTCAATAAAGTATGAAAGATTTTTTATTTTAAATTATAATTGTTTTAAATAATTATTATCTCTTCATGTACATTAATAGTATGAGTCTTTTTGTTTTATTGCTATTAACTTTTACTATGCAAGAGGTGACTAGAACTGCTAGATTGAGAAGAAAACGTCTAAATTGAAAAATATACAAAGTATGAAAGTTTGATAAATTATTTCTTGTCATATTATTTAGAGTTCCATTTTACTTCAATGAGAATGTAATCATTGCAAATTTGAGAACAAATACTTTCACAACTAACATATTAATATTTTAAAAGTACTTCTATAAAATTTCTTATGCTTTAAATGTTATGTCTTTCTTTTTATCTTTTCTTTTAATAAAATATATATTACAATATCCCATGCATAGCACAAGTTTACTACTAGTTATAATGTTAAATCATTTGGCTTATCAATAGTATTGAAATTTTACTACTATTGTAAGACCGGAAATATTTCTCAATTGGACTTATGATGATAGAGCATATCATTTTTGTCAACCTATAGTGACAACAAAATTAATGATGAGCATAGCGAATACATTTTCAATGCACGTTTTTCTAATTTTCAGCTATAGATGGAAGATTTGCTAGCTTGGGCTACCGTGAAGATAAGTCATTATGGTCAATATTATCAATAACTTTTTCTTTGAAACTTCATCGATTTAAAATAAAATAGAACATGTTTTAGTGTGCATCTTTAAAATTTAAAATTTTATTGTGGATTTAAAAAGAAGTGTCAGTTCATGATCCAAAATCATATTGATTCACGATCAAGATCATCAGATTACTGATTGTTAAATTTATGTAGTGCTTATATAAAAAATGTGATTTGCCACCAAATTTGCAATAAATAATACAGGGAAAATCAGTTAAAGAATCCTGCTATTTGAAACATATTTTAAAAAAAAAATCATATTTTTTTATTTACTTTTATGCTGTTTGGTAACTTTGCACTTGATTTTTATTTTCTCACATAAATTGGTTATCACCTGTGCCAACAGACGTACACGCCTATTCCTTCTGGTGAATGCTTTCATTCAAAAGGACAAATGAATATTAAATATATCAGCATATATCACCATATAAAAAGTGATTATGACCTCATACATTTATTTGTGATTAATCATAGAGATTTTTTTATATGCATATAAAAAAAGATGACTTAAAATTTACATATATAACATTCATTATATTTCTAATTATAGTTTTACACAAGATTAAAACTTTTCAATATATTTCTACTAATAGTATTACAATAGAATTTAACTTTTCTCAATTTTCTCGTCCCACAAATTATATTCTACGTTAAGATGAAGACAGCCTATTTGGTAATATATATATATATATATAGTATAATACTATAATTCGTATATTTACATTTGAATTCATAAGTAAAGAAATTGAGGGTAGGCGCACGTAGTTTCATCTTTCACAAAATGGTGTTGACAATCAAGGAATGAATGGAACCGTCAGATAATGCAATCAAAAATTTTATTTTAAGTAATAATATATTATGAAACAAAAATATTGAGATTTTAAAATATGATAAGAGTTCAAATAATCATTCTAATAAAAATTATTACTTTGTTCTCAATGTGATTTTATATTCGAAAATAGTTGAACAATTAACCCATAATCCATAATATTAAATACACCTCTCTCTAACTAGGCAATCATTTATTAGGTTGTTACAAAGATTGTTTTGAGGTTGATTTTCTTTTTAAAAGAAATTATCTATAATCTATATAAAAAAAGGCAGTAAAAAAAATAGATTTTACCTATTTATACGAAAGATTTATTTATATTTTATTATATTGATCAACAAGGAAGTTTTAACTATACATTACATCTTCTCCTATCTTAATGATTCAATTTTTTATTAGTACTATAAATATATTGTGCATGGAAAAAGGTGTTAACTCCTTTTTTTAAATTGAATTAATAATAATTGTGAAGCAAGTTAATTATTTTATCTTTTGAACAATAGCTGGTAGTTATTATTGTAATTATGCAATGTGCTCTTCTGCCGTTGATGATGGTTGTTGCAATTGATGGGCTCTTTTTGTTATTGGACTCAAAGTTTTAATTGGTGTTTGAGTCCAAGTGGATTACACTCAAAAAATTAGAGAGAGGGTTTTCTCATTCATTTTATATGCTGAAACTTGACACTACAAAAAAATTCACCATTTAACAACCTAATTTTATTAAATCCAATACTAAATAATTAATAAGGAACTCAAAGTCATCAATAAACTACTCATTGAAAATTAAGTTAGTGATAGATTTGTGTATTTGTCACTAAGTGCATCACTAAAATTGTAACCCATGATGACTTATAGTTGACAATCATGCAGCAAATTAGTAATAGTTGATTGATTGCTAATTCTATTAGTAACTACTCTTAATTACTGACAAGATATTCTATCACTCAATTTTATCTATTAGTAAATTTGTCACTAAACTATGAATTTTTGAAAAATTATAGGCATTGTTATTCAAAATTAAAATTCATTGCTAACCATCATTAATTTGGGAAATATTGTGAATATACTACCTATTTTTAAAGCAACCAAAGCAAAAAACACCTTACATTAATTACCTAAGGCCAAGACAAGTATCCATTCAACTATCAAATTTCCCTAATTGAATCTCCTAAAACTGAATGTTAATAATTTATTTATATAATGTAAAAAATAATAATAAAACCCAATATATGAAAATCATGAAATCCAATGTATATAAATATAAAAATTAATCCTAGATAGTATAAGGCTAGCTCCCATCATCCCGCTATTGATCATCCTAATGGTATTCTCCTCCTTGATTAGCTAGTAGTTCATCCTTTAGAGAAATGTCAAGTGGTGTCTTCAACATCTAAAACAAACACTTGAAGTAGCAATCATTGCAGTCAAATTGACTTTGCTGGATAGTAATAAGCTACAACTATTACGTTATCATTACCTGATTGTTTTATGATATTCTTGTTCATGATTCCATAAGCTTTGCATTTTGTCATTCAATGAAGCTCTACAACTTTTCCAATTTAGCTTGTGAGAATGAATCATCCATTATAGATGAAGGCTTAGTAACCTTACATGATGCCAATCCCATGCCATAAATATGATCCTTTTTGTTTCAGCCATTAGCCACCTCCATCCATAGGGAAGTCTTGCTGACCTATGTAAAACTACCCTTACCACTCTCAGCTAATGCTTAATAAGAGTACTTCTCTAACATCCTAAAATACTTGCCCTACAATATTAAATTTGAAAATTAAACACTTTTGATAGACTGCATATAATGTAATGCATACTAGAAGAAGTAATTAAATCTTGACTAGGTCTTTTCTTTTCTTTGGTCCAAAATTCTTGGTGCCTTCCTTATTCATATAAATGTAAGTGCACAAGAACACCTTTGGACCAATAAGCATCCAATCAAGAAACTAGCCACTTGAAAATTTATATATAGAATAAACAACACTAAGTTAGTATGGTTTGCATATGTAATTACATATTAAAGTAACTATTACTAATGTTTCACCATCTTTGCTCAAACATAAAAATGGAAGTGTCAATATTGTAGACTTCCTCCAATAGTGGATGCTTTTTTTTTGGTTAACCCTTTACTTGTTCTTAAAGTCAATATCTTCAACTGATTTCTTCTTAAGATCATAAAAAATGTGGTCGAACAATCACTTGATCTTATTTGGTAAGCCCTTTGTTATTTAGTCTATCATACCCTTGTAATTTGCCTCATCCATGAGCAAGATTCTTCTTTACCAGCTACTTGAGCTCAGATTTTCACTTATACATAGCTTGCAAACATTAAATAATTGAAGTCAAATGAGTATAAATTGGCAAATTAAAGTATAAAAACAAAGCTAACACTACTAAAGACTAATTAATTAATGTTGGGTGTTTAGCAACTTACACATCAATTCTTCTCCAACACTTAATTAATATCTTATTGAACATGATTTATATTCATAATTATAACATCAATTATATAACCGATGTAAAAAATGTCTTCTTTTTTTTCAAAATATTCTATTTTTTCACATTTTACTTTGGTTTTTAATTAGATTGCTTAATATTTTTTTTCACATCGATTTTTTGCTTCCCTACTAGAATATTATGTTGATTTCATATAAATTTTCAAGATTTATCTATTTGCAAAACCCTAACATGGAATTGTCAAAAATGGTCATTTTCATAACTTTTTTTTTCACTTTTTCACCATCTCTCATCATTGTAGGTTAGTTTTGAACTTCCTTACAGCATTTTATAGACACATAATATGCATCTAAATCTCAAACACAATACTAAAAGTGTTATAAAGGAAAAACAAATAAATTTTTTTCAAAAAAACCTGCACAAAAAATTAAAGAAATAGAAGCGAAAAAGGCACCACCTATATTTTAACCAATGGCTTAGAATATTATGACATTTACTTTTTGATTGATGTTAGTTAAAGGGGTATTAATAGCTCATTGATGTATGATGGAAGCTAAAGGAACATCTATGGTTTTATAGAAGGAGGTAAATAGAGACAAATATTAAGTTTAGGAACAAAAAAGAACAAAAGTGAGAGTGATAATAAGGAAAAAAAAAAGATATGTTATATTCATAGCACAAAAATATCACTATCTAGCTTTCCTATCAACTTCTACAATATCTTTAGACGTTAGTTAATTCTAAAACTAACATCTTATATTTCCTCATTTTTCCAACAATCTTAAAATGTCATACATTTTAATGTCAATTAAGAAAAACATTGACATCTTTAGTTTCTTAATAATTTCAAAAATGACACCATGTCCAAATAGATGTTAATTATTTTTAGAACATATGTCTTAAGTTTTTTCATTTTTTTAGTAATCTTTAAATGCTTTACATTAGGATGTTAGTTAAGTAAAAAATTAACATCTTAAATCTTTTAATAATTTAAAAAATGTCACTATGTCTAAATAGACATTAGTTATTTCTAAAATTAACATCTTAATTTTTCTCGTTTTTCTAACAACCTTTAAATTACTTACATTATGATATTAGTTAAGTAAAAAAAATTGATATTTTAAGTTTCTTAATAATTTCAAAAATTCATTGCATCTAAATAGATATTGGTTAATTCTAAAATCAATATTTTAAGTTTCTTCATTTACCTAGAAACCTTCAAATATCATACATTATGATATTAGTTAAGTAAAAAAAAAAAACAAATACCAGCTAGTATGAAGCAGGTCAATTATGTAGGATCAAGACCTGGCTTGGGAAGCCAACTGTTTGTTAGGAATAAAATTTATTTGTTGTTGAGAAATGTATAAATGTTGACTAATCTTACTAGTATTGAATTTGGTAAAAATAAATAATTCAATAATAATAAAATAAAATTATTAAGAATACTCATTGAATGTTAAAATTATGCATTCAATTTTTCCTAATGAATTTGTAATTATTAAAGTGTTTGTTATTATTACCAAAGGAAACATTGAGGAAGACTCTAATATTATAATCTAGATACTCTTCCATGGACCCTTAGGACCATTATCTAGGGTTGCCAATTTATGCTACAATCATTTCATAATTGGTCAACGAACCACTTAGGAAAGAACTAAGTCATGGAAAGATATTCTCCTAATGCTTCCCTTTTCATTGAATTAAAAAAAGTATGAGTCGAGCAGGTTTCATCCTGTTAGGCTTTAGGATTATAGTGGCAATCAAGTGCCTCATACCAAAGCAAGGGCCCCTTCCGCCTTCAAGGCTTACTTAGTGCTTGTGTTAAGATTTGAAGATTTATATTAATATAAATATAAAATAGAATATAATATTAAATAATTAATAAAATATTATATAATGATAAAATAAATAGAATATAATAATTTCTACACATCAAATATTTCTATATAAAATTTATATATAAATATTCAACGAGATGCTTATTTAAATATCAATGAGAATAGTTTAGGATTCTCACTTAATGACATTCCTAGATTTGAGCTATCTAGATCAACACACCAATTAGTACAATTCGTCAGTGGGTAGCCTAGTCATGAATAGATATATCGGTTATTGGACGAAAAAGCGAGGTGAGGCATACCATCTACCTAAGGCCTTTGTTCCCTGTATCGATTTGCAAGTCAATAGGTTACAATAGAATTACTTTTTTTCACTTTGCACTAGTGATTCCATTATTATTAAGTATTAGTGAACAATAATAAAATAATTCCTTCATTTTGATAAATATAACGAGTAGAATTCACGTGGATAACGTCAATCTCACTTAGCTGCTTTAATGGTAGTCACATGTCCCTTTCCCTGATAGTAGAAAAGAAGTGGACTTTAAAGATATTATTAATGTAGTTAAGGAAGCAATTATAACAATTATTTTATAAATAATTCTAAAATGTTGTTAATTCAATTTCTAAATGAATTAAAAAAAGTTGCATTTTAGAATTTTATTCTATTATATTGGAATGCTGCATAATAGTGAAGAGGTTTAGCCTCACATGGATGAGTAGATGAACCTTGTAAGGGAGTTAAATCATTGAAGGATGATCAATGTGTACAAGTTGAACACAATTAATCATTCTTCGCTTGGTTTCAAAGCTAAGTTCAATTTCAAATGACATAAACATTAGATGCTATTTTCAAAATCATAAGGACTATTGTAGAATAGCTCATTGATGTCAAATGTTTAAAGGATCACAAGTCAAAAATAATCAACTTTTAATCAAGCATTGTTGTATATTTCTTTTTAACATTGATTTTGAAACTCTCATAAAATGTAACAGTAATGTCAATTTTTTATTGAAAATAATTGACATCATTTATTTTTCTATGGTCATGGGAAACAACATTAAACTCATTTGTTTTCAAACAACTGATGTTCAATTTTAATAATGCCATGTTGGTTTATTTTCATAACAGACATGGTATGTCTCACCTACCTTACCCATCCAAACCTCGATTTTAACCCCATCCTTCAATTCCTCACTCTCTTATCCTAAACTTGAACCTCATCTCCATGTTCCTTACTCCCTTATCCACCATATTTCCCTTGTATTCTTAACCAAAAATAGAACTATGATTTTGTATAATCCTAATTTAAATAATTTTAAAAAATAAATTGAATAACAAAAGATTGAAAATACTGAAGGTTTATATACAATACCTTAGTTAGAGATAGGTGCTTTGCTTAATCTATCTTGATATCAATTATTCAATATGTAAAGTTTATGCTACTTAGAAAAGCCTCTTGAATACAATTCCTGCAAATGCAATTAGCATTTATGAAAAATTGGTATATGATATTATATATTTTTATATCAATAAATAGTATATAATACCATAGAATGTCAAAGAGGATAAATGAGAACAAATTTCTTACATGTACAAACTTGTAAAAGCTAAATAAAAATGATAGGTAATAAAATAGGATCAATTAAAAAATCAAAAATTAAATTGCAAGAACAAATACAAAAGTAAAAAAATCCTTACATTTATATTTAGTGCTTTTCTAGTGAGATCTAAACCTTGCACATTTAATTATAAGCTAATAAAGCTTTAGTCTTGTAAAATAATTAATAAGAAAAAAATAAGAAAATGAATAAAAGCATTTTAAGGTTGGAAAGAGAGTATAGCTTATTAGATAGAGAATCACTGTAGGGTTGGAAGAGATTTCGAATAAAATTTGCAAATGATATCATTCTTTACTCTATTTATTTTCAACTTGCACCATACTTTAAATTTTTCATTTTCAATTTACACCTGGGGGCTAAGTTTTCATGTTGATTAATACAAAAAACTAATTTATATTAGGCATCAATTAAGTAAAAGACATTGTTGTCCTTAATATGATGATGTCATCCCATTTAGTAATGTTTAACATTAATTACAAAATAAGAACTAATGTCATAATAGTAATGTCATTTATTGATAAACAAATTTTCTTCAATTAGGAAAACTTTATATAACCATTCCATTACAATCCCAAAACCTTTGCAAAATCATTCCAAAATGGACACATACAACAAACATGTACATTAAAATAAAATTGATTCAACTATATCCAAATATGAGAAACATAGTTTGATACATTGATTATTATAATAAGCAAATGTTATAACATAAAAAAGTCAGTTTTAATAAAGAAATAAATATGATTTATTTATTTTTTTACAAAATATTTGAAATTTTAAATGAAAGATGATAACCAAAAAAGAGTTATGTTTAAATTAAACACACATAAAGTTGCTTTTATCTCATTTTAGGAAAATTAATAACCAAAAAAGATGAAATAGAAATCTTAGATGCTAACACATAGAACAATATATTGAAATCTTTTAAATTTTAGATCAAACATAATAACTAAAAAATAAATAACTTTAGATGTCAAAAATAGAAAGATATCTAAACATAGAAAGCAAACATAAATTATAGTAAATTGAAAGTAAATAAAGAAACATATAAGATACTGAAGAATAATGAAATTGCAAATTTATTTATTTGCATATACTTTTTTACATCATTACATTGATAAAATATAATAAACAACTAACTTATCATTACTTCATCAACAAATATGCTAAAATGCTAATACAATAAATAAACCATTATGCATGCTTAAGAGCTTCTAAGTTGGATGGTCAATTATATGCCATATATACAACTTGTAATATTGAGAATAGAGCTTTCCTCCCACCCAATGGAAAAAACAAGGTGGAGGGAGGCTCTTTTCTCAACAACAATAACAAATATACAAATCTTCTATATCATGTTCCATCATTACTAGCAATTGTTTTTTGTTGAATACTAAATTATTAGTTTAGGCAATATATTTGCATCCATTACCAATGCTAGAGTTTTGAACAAATTCAAGGACAACCTCCTTTTCCATCTCAAAAAGCCCACTTGGAGATGCTACAAATCTTATCAAAGGACCTACATTTCCTTTGGTATATTAGGTTTCACATATTTGTCATTTATCAAAGGATCACACAATATGAAACCTAATACATAAAAGGAAAGGCAAGTCTTTAGATAAGATTTCCATCATCTCCAAATGAGCTTTATGAGATGGAAAAACTAGAACCAAATTTTAAAGTTAAATAATGAAAGGTAAGGCATTGTAGAGATGTTTCAAATAAAGAATGGAGTGAAATTTATTAGCAATATAGGATATTATACAATGATTGTTAACATATATTGTTTAGATGTTGATTATTTGAACAACAAATGTTAATATATCTTTTAGATGTAAATTATTTAAATAACCAACATTGTAAGTGTTCCAGTCTCCCCAAAACTTCATGAATGCCATATGTGGTTTAAAGAGCTAACCATTGACATTAAAACTTCATTTATGAATGTTATAACGTGGTTTAAATAAGCTTATTGTTAGCATTACAACTTTGTTCATGAATGTTGTAATTTGATTCAAATAAGCTAATTATTAAGAATAAAAATTTGTAAATACAAATATTAATTTTGATTTTAAATAATCTTTAATGTAGGTTCTTGTATATAACCCACATCTAATACTTTATAGTTTCAAATAACATCATAAATACAAAAATTACTTGACTATTAATATATCTTTGGATGCTGGTTCTTATATATAATCAAGATCTAATCTTGAAACTTTCAACCTTTGAACTCGTGGAAGCATCCCATCCAAGACTCTAATGCCTTTTACTATTTGAAAGCATGAAACATTAGAATCTTAGATATGGTGCTTCTAATAAATTTGAAGCATTTTCAAATAATGAGTGAGTTGTACTCATATTCAACCTATGCATAAAAAATGTACAAGCAAAATCTATAAACACTAGGAGTAACATTTACATGTTGGTTTCAATTTAACAACTAATGTTTGAAAGTAATGACATTAGCTTGAAGTAATAAACATATAAAACTGGAATGATATTTACAAAAACACCGTAAAACCAATAATTTTAACAGCAATTGATATAAACACTAACATTTTAAGATTTGTAACATATTCAATCATCCAAATAAACACTAGTTATAATGTTAACCATTGTTGTAAGTTTTCCATGAATTTAGAAAATGTCACTACCTAAATATAAATATCGGTTATATTTAATAACCATCAACTTATTTATCTTATTAACCTAAAAAATGCTTTTGCATCAATATAGATGTCAATTTTTTTTTAACAGACATCTATCAACTAATGTAGAATGGTTATCCTATAGTAATGATGGTTAGCACACAAGCTATGCACGGAGTTCATCTTTTATTGTGGATATAATATCGATAGGTATTCTTTCTATATGAAGGGCTAGAATGATAGAAGCATTATACAAAATAACAAGTGGCTCAAGCAATGCTTGTAAATAGTTCCAAAGATAGGAACCTTGTCTGCATCAACATGTCATATTATGGGGTCATTAAAGCCTTGGGAGCTTGACTACATTAAATTTAGGATGCCTGTGTTTAATTGTAAATTGCTTAAGAATAACAATGACATCCAAGTTGATAAGTTAGGATTCACATAATTGCATACCAAGCAAAACAAATTTTTTATGCCATACACCTATTTGGTAAGAATTAGCATTGTAGCTCTACAAGGGAAATGGTAGATTGTCAGTAATGGAGACGAAGCAGACATGGGAAATGATATTGAAGAGATTCCTCCTTCCTCTATTAGACTACCTCCAATGGACAATGAAGGTGATATGGAAGAATTATACATGTGTGATGATCATAATAAAAGGATATAGGTTGAAGATCCTCCTAAAGATATTAGGAAAACTTAAAAGTAATCAGGTTCATGTACTTTTTATGCTCATATTTTATGTGTAATTATTATCATTTTTTGAATTATTTGTTTTTAATACTTATTGATATTTTTTAATTTTCTAGTATGATGCAAGTTTTACATGCTATGTTCTAATTATTCCCACATCTACAGAACAACACATAATACCACCAAAGATTAATTAATTGCATAAGTTATGTAATAAAATTCTCTTTAATGGATGCATATACCATTAATGTTGTATTTACAACATCAATTGCAACTTGCTTGTGCCTTTCTTATGTTACTATAGGTTTCACAAAGTGTTCATCGATGGCTATATCTTAGGAGAACAATATAACTTCCTTCTTTGGTTTTTAGATGTATTATTGTTAGTTTTTGCAACATGTACATTTTATTCATTACATAAATACCTTCAATTCTTTTGTCTCAATTAAATGTATAAAATTGTTACTATTAAGATTTTCCTAAATTGGCATATTATTTTTTCTCATAATGTCATCAAGATAAAAATTAAGTGATATGGCAACTAGTTTTAGATGTATACTAATATGGTTGGATAACATCTATAATTAGGTTAAGGTGAATATTACTTTAGGTGTAGTGGGGTTTAAGAAAAAATAATATACATATTAGTTATTAACAAATAATATGATAGATTGAAAATTAAACTTTTGTTGCTTGAATTGATGTACTTTATCGAAGTCAAATAGGAAATCACATCAATTTTCAACAATAATTTAGAAATCAAAATCTAAAATAAATAACCATATTAGTTATTAACTAAAAATCAACATCATAACTTTTTTTCATGTTTGTTATAATTGTTTTCCTTATCAGCCATAAAACTAATGCCTTATATTAATGGATCCAACCTTATTCAGACATTTAACATGTTGGTTTTCCTGAAAAAAATTTTGATGTTTTTATTCTCCTTGTGAATTAAATAATTGATGTCAAAGTGTCAAACATACATCACTCATCTATACATGAATTCATAACCAATATCAAATCCATTAAACAACTAATGTTGAACCACATTTTTGTGATAGTGATCATTATATTACTCATCTCAATAATTCAATCATTTTATTACCTCTTTGAATCATTCAAAATAGTTATTAAAATTATCAAATTGTTAGCTATTCAATTTCTACCATTCTTAGATAAAATTCTTGAGGTGATTTGCCACAAACCTTGCAACAAATATTAGAGCCAAAGTTATTTAAAAAATAATTCTCTTTAAAACACATTTTAAGTACACTATATTTTGTATTTATATTTTATATTTACCTTTATGCTTTGTTTACTAATCTTGCACTTGATTTCTATTTTCTTGCACACAAATCGGTTATTAGTTGTAGGAAGGGATGTAAGCATACTACCATTCATCACAATTAATACATTCATTCAAAGGACAAATGAGTGTTAAAACTGTTAATGTTCATAATCACCATATAAAGTAAGTGATTATCATCTTACATATTTATTTGTGAAAAATTATTGAAGTTATCTATAAGCATATACAAATAGATGATTTGAAATCTCGTGCATAGAATTTAAACGTCTCCCACATGTTGTATTATAGGTTACGATTAAGATAGCCTATTTGGTAACATAGATAAAGAAATTGAGGTTAAGTACAGTTAGTATCATTTTCACAAAACGGCGTGGACAATCAAAGGGTCAATGGAGTCTTTGGATAATATAACTAAAAATTTTATTCTAAATAATAATACATACATGGTACCAAGGGTTTTAAAAATAAAAAAAAACTCTAAAATTTTTATATTGAAACTATCAATCATAATAGTTCATTTTTTAACAGACATAATTAAACAATTTTAATTTAATAGTTTTTAAAATTGTTATGTCATTCTAAGTTTCAAAATTCTATGGGTACCATGAAATTCACCTCATATATTATGAAAAAAAATTAAAATTTCAAATTTTTATAAAAGTTCAAATAATCATAGTAATAAAAAAATATTACATTATATAATATCGTTCACAATGTGATTTTATATTCTGAAATAATTGAACAATTAACTCATAATCAATACTATTAAATACATCACTCTAACTAAGCAATCATTTATTATGTCGTTACAAAGATTATTTTGAAGTAGGCTTTCTTTTAAGAAATTTATCAATAATCGATTTATATGAAAATAAAGGCAGTAAAATAATTAATTAAATTTTACTTATTTATACAAAAAAATGATTTATTCATATTCTGCTCTATTAATCAATAACAAAGTTTTAACAATATATTTTTCCACATCTTCTCCTTTATTAATAACTTAATTTTTTTTATTTATAATACATCAAATTGAATTTAAAATAATTTATTATATATTAATGTTGCAAACTTGCAACCTCTGTGTATGGAATATGGAATTAAATTTTTTCTCTATTAAATAATAATTGGGGACCAAGTATTTTATCTTTTAATAACTGTCTGTAGTTTTTGTTGTAATTATACAATGTTCTCTGTTGATATAGTTGATAAGTTCTTACAAGTTATTGCACGTAAGGGTTTTAACTGGTGTTAGAGTCCAGTGGATTACACACAAAAAATAAGACGGGCTTTCTTATTCATAATATACAATAAGTTAAAACTTTAGTGTGTGTAAATGTCCTCAAGATGGTCTACCCGTATTTTCACTATTATATTTTATCAATTTATGAACTTAAAATTTATAATTGAATAGAAAAGATCTTCCTCTAGTCTGTAAATATCTTGACTAATGTAATAAATTCGAGCGTCAAATGGTATTGTAGAACAACGACTCTATCATGCCCGTAAAACCTATAACTTAAGTATAACTCTAGAAATTATAAAATAGACATTAGTTAGCATATGATATAGATATTTATAGTTTACTCCAAAATCTCGTTATGAAGATATGATGGTTTTTAATTGTTCACTTATTAGGAAGATGGTTATGAATTGTCAATAAAAAATAATTGATATAGGCTTATTGAATTCAAGTTTCATGACAAAATGCATGATAATATCATGTATGTTACACATTGCCTTGATAGATTCTTAAGTTTTAAGTTCATGTGTTGTTAGTTTTAATTGCCATACATTAAATATGAATAAGCATAATCTTTGCTTTGCAAGTGATCTTGTCATCCAAATTAAGTGTATGTACTTTTAATAATAAATTTAGCATCTGCGACTTGCAACTTTGACAGGTCAATTACATTGAATTATTGGAGAAGATCAAGCTATGTTCATATCATTGAAATCACCAAATCATTTAGGTGGATATAATGTAAATCATGTTAAAAAGCTGAAAGTGTGGTGATCTCTAGATAATGAACATTAACTAATTATTATTTTTAATGTTGATTGTTTATATGCTAAAAATTTGTCAGAATGTTTGAACAATTAAGTTTATGGAATGCAGTTTCCTCGATCTCAAAAACGATTCTGATACAGTTTTCTCGATTTCTGGCCTGAAGTATTGGCGACGCCATCTTGCTAAGCTTCCTCGGCAAATGGCTAATTTTTTCTATACTATTTTAGATTTTGAACTACTCCAACAACATTGATCTTTGAATTTCCCTGTTAATACACAAAATATTATATGCATTTGGATCCTTTTGGAACTTACTTTATTCAATACGAACATTTAGGTCATCTCCACTTTCATATTCAAAAAGATATTTAGAAGTAAGACCTTGTACGGCTGTTAACATGATAAGTGTTTGGCTACAATCTGTCTTTGAGAACAGATTATATGTGTGTGTGTGTAAATTCCAGTTTTCAACTCCCGTCAAAAAGTTGTCTAGGTTTGACAAAACCTAAATCACCTGCTATTAGGGCTTGTTTGCTTTGTTGAAAGACATTTTTTTCAGAAAAATCCTATTTACTTTTATATAAGTAGATAAGTTTCATTTTACTTACATAAATAGTAATTAAAAATGATGAATGATATGGTGGCAGTGAAAAAAAATTTTCTTCCTTAAAAAGTGAATATTATTTTTTTACCACACTTCTTATATTTAATATTAAGCAATTTTATGATATATTAATATTCTATAACTATAAATACATGTAGATGACAACATTAAAAACGTACTGTGTGTTAGAAAATCTCCTAGTTTTACTAATTCAACCTTCAACTAGATGTATATATATATTCTAACCTAATATCCTAAACTTAACAATGATCAATCCGTTTTTAACGGTGGTGAGCAAGCGATTAGACAGCGGAGTCATCAAGAATTGCTCCTCACTCTTGGTAGAATTATGGGGCTTTGTAATAGGTCTAGGACCAGCGTGGGACAATATACTAAGAAGGTTTGGGTTGAAGGGGACTCAGAGATAAGAATAGATATGTTGAATTATGGATTTTTCTTGAATTATTCTTATGAACTTTCGTGACAATAAAGTGTCAAACTCATATCGTTTGAGTGGATAGTATCCCAGAAGATAATATGAATATATTAGATAGTAGTGACTTAGAGCCAATAGGATGAAGATAACCTCTATTAATAAATTGGAATCTACATGCCCATAACTATGATGCTGGGATCAATGTTGTAGATCTTGAGACATAATCCAAAATTGTCAATGACAAGCAAACACGTGTTTAAGTAGTTATTCACCTTTAAGAATACTTGTATTTCGAAAAGTTTAAGGGATGGATCACGGTCAACATGCATGTTTGATTGGTCATATGGATTAGACTACTATTATGATGCGTATAATATTGGTAAGATAGTGGATTGTTTTTGGTCTATCGTCCATTTAAATGTTATAAATCCATTAAGAATATTGTTGTCACTTTCATTCATTATAATAGGCCGTTAATGAATTGAGAGTATTGCTATATGTCCCGAAGGAGTGTTCCGAAATTCATGTTCCCAAATCATTTTATCCGTAAGATTAAAATTGTTGCCAAATCCCACTCAACATCCAACGGTAACACTGCGTTATTTGGCTTTTCAGCTCTCATTTGGCAATATTATTTCGGCTTGTGTAGCATTTTTCATGAATTGATCATGAGAAATTAGAATCTGAAAGTGAAATTGTTACTAATTGGCTAACATATCATACTCAAACTTTGACTATTTTGTTTTTCCTAATTTTATCAAGTTGTACTTTTCTATAGCTTTTTTGTAATTTCCTTATATTACTGTGTATTATTTTTGCAAACTATTTCAGACTGAGCACATAATAGTTCATATGTTGTTTCTTTCTTATGCTTTTTCTTTTCTTTGGCCTTAGTTGTCTTAACATACTCTTTTCAATTGCCAACTTTCCATTGATAATTACTATTTATTTTCACACTTAAGCAATTGTCTTATTTAATCTTATTAAAAAGTGTTTCCAATTAATTCTATTGCTTCTAGGTACTAATTGCCTGAGGGGCTCTTAATTTTGTTAAAAGTCGGCAAAGATGGACCTATATAAAGCCTAGCTATCTCAACATCTAATGTGTTTTAGGTTTTTGTGCAACATCAAATTGTATTTGCTGGTACTTGTAACTTGAGACATAACAACAAGCCCTTAATATTAAAAAAAAAATTGGGCACAATTCATGTATTTTCTTATTTATGACTTGCCGCTAGCTATAAAACTCGTAAAATTATATTTTTTTTCTTAATGGGAAATGTGGGTTTATCGTTAAAATGTAATAATCAGAAAGTAAAAAGAAGTTTCAAGTAATTACAATTATTTAACTGCACTTATTTGTTGACTCATATTGTAAATTTTTCATAAATAAAACATTTTTTATTTCCGGCATTTCTATATCTTAACTTTTGTTTCTGGGTATATTATGCCGAAATATGGTATAGGCCACTTTGAATTTGTTTCAGTTTCTTACTAGGAAATAATCCATAGCCTTGAAATAGGTCAGGAATTAACGTACTAATAAAAAATTTTCTTTAAAATAAAAGATTTTATAGAATTTGAATTTCTATTTATTGATAAATAAAGTCTATTTGAATTAACAGACTCTCAATTAAATCCCAAAACTATTATAGTATTATAATATTTAGCATCCATAGCATAGAGCTCATTTTAGCCGACTATACTTAAATAATAAAGGAACAAACAAATATAACATTTAAGCGTAAAATATGTGATTGAAATTATTTGATACATCTATATTCAGCATTACTTAATTTTAGGGACTAAAACATAAGTTTCGTCTTATTTTTCCTACCCTCATAAATGCTGACTACTACTTACTAAAAATATTTAAAATGAATGCTTTAATGGTGGATTGAGATTTCGAAATGCAATTCCTTGAGTCTTACCACTTTCATGAAACAGAGAAAAATATATATGTAATGTCCTCCAACATCTCAAAAATAATAACATTTGTTCATTATTGTAGATATATATTATCTGAATCGTCAAATTGGTTTACAAACAAATTTATGTAAACTTGTAAATTTGTGGTCTATGACAAAATCATGATAATGTCGTGACCAAGGATTTAAAAATGGGTCCGCGATCGCAATATTGCGTTTTCGAGGGAGACCTCATCCGCGATTTCCCGCAATTTTAGACCGTTATGGCTGCATTTTTCTGCATTCATTCGTATCGCGACACAACCGCGATTGCGACCGCAACCGCAATTTAAATCCCTGGTCATGACTATAGGGCACAATCAATCCATGCTTGACTTCCAAATGCTTGTGGGCTTAATTAGCTTGCCAATTGATAAATACAAATATTTTAAAGGTTATCATCGTAATTATATAATAACTGCCAAATTTGATAATTACTTTCCAGTTATCTTATTAAGGGAAGTTGCTGTATAAGATATTCATTATGCTTTGGTTACTTAATTTATTTTCTCTATAACTTGAGCATCAAAGTTTCTATGGAAACCCTGCTCTGCTCCTACACTTTTTGTCTTGCAAATACTCCAAAGAGGGAAGAAATCTTCCACCCAAATGAAATATAGATGAACACAAACTATGCTTGTCCATGATTACATAAATTAACTAAAATGAAACAATATGTATTTCATTTCAGAGATATTTCTGACAACCAGATATAACTTAACTAAAATGAACATAATGATTTTAATGCTTATATATGTAAAGATATTCTAGAAATTCCTTCTAATTTCAGACAACCAGATTTGTAAAGCAATGCACATATTTTAACCAAGTTCATGGATATCATTAGTCATGTTCTTGATTTTTTTGTAAAGATGTTTACCTAGGAAAATTTTCTAATAATCCTACATTAGTACTAAAAATTCAATGTGCTACTTTGATACAAATTTTTACAAGTGCATTGGAATTTTTTTTTTTATAAAAAGCCACTACAAGATATATCTCAATGTATTTAAAGAGATGAAAGTCAAATTTGATACCAGAAATTGGACAAATAATATATTTATCAAAAACTATATGTGATTAGCATTAAATTTTTAATGCCAATATAGCACTGGAAATTTGTCTGTTTACATGATTGATGAAAAAACTTTTGACTTAGCCGGACATATTCGTCAAAACTCTTGACTATCAGATACTTGAAGTAAATATAGAAATTTAGGAAAAATCAATATTTAATGCTCAGAATTCCATTTTTTTAGATATCTCCTTCATATCTCTTTCATATAATATTTTGTATACAGATTATAAATGCACTATATAAGAGAGGACGATCAATATAATAGAGAAGGAGTGGAATGGAACGCATTTGTGTGTCCATTTTTCCCCTCCTTTGCTTTTTTTCTTCTTCCTGCAGAAGAAGCTGTAAGCATGCAAGAATTCCAGGTATGAAGCACATCTCTGCATTGACCATGCAAATTCTGCATATTTATCGACTCGCGGGTTAAAGAGATGACAAATTATATTTTATTCAATTCAAAGATAAAAATTGGACAATTTTATACAATTATTTGCACAGCACATGCACTCCCGCACAGACATATTGATTTATTTATAGAAAGATTTTTACTGGTGCAATAACATTTAATATTGGGAACCGCTATATATCCCGAAAAAAGACTGCCGATATATGCCTTTCATCTCAAGGGTAGGTCCCACATTTTGTTTCTAATCTCACGACCAGGGATTTAAATTGCGGTTGTGGTCGCAGTCGTGATCACGGATGCATCACGATGCGGACAAATGTGGAAAAATGCAGCTATAACGGTTTAAAATTACAAAAAATTGCGAACACGGTTTGTACCAAAAATGTAATATTGCGAGCAATATTGCGGTCGCAGACCGTTTTTTAAATCCTAGCTCATGACTATAATGCATTCGGTGCACAATTCAACCCCAAAGTTTCGGGAAGTTTATCATTTTCCTTTAATATTACCTTGAACCTTCTTTACTTTCGTTATCATCCTCAATTTCAATCGAATCTAGAATGTTACATATTGTTTTAAGTGGTTAATCACTCCTAGAAAGAAAAAAAAAGTATTTATCCATATTGTTGCTATGTCATATGATTCAAATGTTTCCAAATACGTTCCACCAGAAAGCCTAACTTTCTAAAGCTTGAATTTTGTCTACAAACCTTTTGAAAAGAAAAATAACCTAGTTATATATGAATCAAAAGAGGGCAATGGATGTATAAAAATAAATTTGCATTATGCGGAATAATATGAACACTACTTTAATAAAATTTTGAACTATATTGAACACCCATAAAATTTGTTGATCACTTTTTTTTTCATACTATGCTAATGACATATCATACAGGGGTTGATAGCATAGAACCAGATATACAATTAGCAATTATATTATGTTTGGAATTTTTAAATGAATTGTATAATTTATTCAAAACTCGTTTCTTGTTCAATATCAAAGCTATCCACTTCATGAGGAGAGAAAAATGATTAATAGGCAGAATTAAAATGAATCTTAAATTGTTAAAACTGAAAAAAAAATGCTTTCTAATCTCTCTCATGTTTCTCTCATGTCTTATAAAATTAAAAACTAAGAAATAAAATTCATTTATGATGACACTTATATTTTGATTTAGTATCTTTTTTAATTTTCATTTGACAATACTAAAATTAAGGAGATGATTAATTGCAAAATTAAATACAATTTTTAATTGATTCTAATTTATCAAATTCAAATCCTTAATATTATCATCAAGTGTTATAATATTTCATTTTACTCTTTAAAATATAATTTTACACTTTAGAGGAGTTCAATCATATCTTATCCTTAAATGAAAATTTAGAGTTATATTTAAATAGAAGCCTTTTTAACTATGTGAGCTTTTTTATTCTTTAATTCTTAAAGTTTAATAATTTACCTTTGGGTCTATGTTGGTGCATTTTGATCTTATATTTTCTTTTTCGTTATTTAGCATTTGAAGTTTGTATTGTTCCAACGCCAGTCTATTGGTTTCATTTTTATTTTGAAGAAGTTGCAGTTCAGTCCCATAGAATAGAATATTTCCTCGTTAACGAATGATTTCTCCCATTTCTTACAATATATTCATTCAAGTCTACTGCCACTTCATTCACACACAGATTCGAAAAAAAAAAAAAAGAATTTATGTTTGATTCTATTGAAGTGTACATCTTACAATATATAACCTTTTAAAGCCACCAAATGTTGCTTCTAAAATGAGATATAAGCTTCATATTTTTGCATAAATTTCACTGGCATCAAGCAAAATATAAATGCCATACCCCATGTTTGATCTTCTAAAGCAACCATTAAATCTGATTTAGTGGCCTAAAGATTAGTTTAGATCGTTAAAGCTATCAAATCTGATGCCTTATATGCCGTATTCAAGTTCAACTCAAAATCGATTAACATTCTTGTTAGATCCAATAAACCTCATGATCCAAGACCTAGACCAATGAAAATATACGGTTGATGAGTGCTCTAAAATTATTTGGATTGTCCTATACCTAACTGGTCCAAGACAATCATTAAGTTCGATTTATTAACTTAAAAAATCAATTTGGATTGTTGAAAAAACCTGATATTTTATATACCATACTCAAATTTCATATTTTTAAAAATAATTATTTACAATAAATTAATAAGAAAATAATTAATCACAATAACACTCATCCTTAAAATACACCACAATTGACAAGATTCACGTGAAAAATGAAATGATTAAAACCGATGTATATAGATTTACATGCACAATACTTTATTATTGATATCCTCATATTAGTGGCCTTGGTCATTGTTTGTCAAACTATAATCCCACCCGTGACCCACAGCAACTCAAGTAGAGCTACATCCAAATAACGATAAACCTATTGCATATTGAGAAAGGAAAGTTCTCATCTCCGCAGATATTCTGTTCTTTCCGGATTGCTTTTATTTTTACCACTTTGTTTGACATATACAAAAATAAATTTTTATTTCATTTTCAAATGATTTTTTCAAATATTATTTTATTTTAAGTAAAAAGAAATTTTATTTATTTATAATTATTATTTTAATTACATTTATGTCATTAAAAAATCTATCCAATTTAGTACAGATTTCTTTATAATTCATTCCATTTAACCTAAAAAATTTATATAAAAGATTTACCCTCTCTCTAATATTTTTTACTATGATATGATCAAAATCTGCTTTATAATTAAATTCCATGAATTTTTCAATTCATCCCAAGCAAAATAATTTATTTGTAAATGAATTGAAATTATTATTTTTAACAAAGTTCTCAAACAATGAAATTTATTTATAAAGAAATTGAAATCATTTCTATTAAAATAAAATGAAATCAATTTGATGAAATTTGAATGTCAAACTAACCATTAATGAATTCATACTAATATATATAAATTTACATGCATTACCTTACAATTTTATTGTAGCCTTACAATTTCAAAGCAGAATAGTATATAGGTTCAAATGGACCAATCATAAATACAGATTATTTTTTGTCACCGTGATTTGTATTATCAAGTGTAGCATGACATTGATTCTTTTGTGCCAAAACATAACTCTTTATGGTAACTACGGCAACCCAAGCGAAGATATATCCAGCTAGGCGATGATGACTTATTGCACATTGAACATAATAAGTACTCCCAAATTAACGAGAACAATTTTAATAAAACATTGGAATTAAATGGATTAAGTTTCGGTGGTTCAAAAAATAATATATATAGTCAGATCATGAGGCCTGCCCACAATCAGCCATAACCTACCTATTAGAAAAGGATAATCAAGATTCAATAAAAACAATTATAACAACTAAAAGGTAGTTATAAGAGAATTACACAGTTATAAGGTAATTACATGATAGACCATTAGTAATGTTCTTGGAAAGATCAAAATACCCCTACCATTATAGAAACAATCCCAAATTTATAAAGACTAACTTCAAGAATAGGTAGAATCTATTCTCTCATTTCTTCACTACTGCAACTAAATATTCTAGAGTCTAAGGACTAACTTTGATATTGGAAGGTCAAAATAGGTGTAAATCCCCTATTATTGCCCCCTACTTCTAGTAACTCTTTCTACCCTCGTTCATTGATCCACACTATTCTAATAAGAAATAATTTATATTAATTGACTATTACGTAATTTTTAGAAATTTTGAGGACTTTGTGAATTTAGAAATAAGTATGTGGGGAATATACTTGTGTAATATGTCCTTACTTATATCCCTCACCATTCGTGGACAACTGCAACTTTGACAATATGATTAATTGACTATAGGAAGTACGGTCACCACGTCGAACTTAACAACTAAAGAAAGTTTTCATCTCTATGTTAACGGACATTCTATTCCCTTCTCATTGGTTCACATTCACCTTGGAGCAATTGAAGCGGTTGCAATCATTAATACTTATTTCTTAAATGATAGCAATTTTTGAAAAGCACTACAAAAAAAAAGAGTTATACAAACAACAAAAAGTTATTTGTATAGATTCATTTATCATCTGTGTAGGCATTACAGACGACATTGTCATTTGTATTGAGCTATATGTATAGGATTGTGCCTATTGCAACCTATACAGATGACATTTTATTTGTCATTTGTGTAGATCGAGGCTATACAGATGACAAATGTCGTCTGTATAGCATAGATCAATGCAAACGATAAAATATCATCTATATAGCCTAAACCTATACAGACGACATAGCCTTTAAAATTAAAAAAATAATTTTTTTAACATATTAAAATTTGTGTTCATAATTTAAAGAATAATAATAACTGAAAAACAATTTAAATTTAATTAAAATATTTAAATTTATATATGTAAAATAAAAATATAATAATTATTTCAAAATATATATATTTTTAGATATATAAATATTTATATATATGTAAATAAATATATATATATATATATATATATATATATATATCTCTCTCTCTCTATATATATATATATACATAAATACAATTACCTAAAATTTTTATATAATGAAAGCTTATGTCAATAAATAATTATTACTATAATATTATATAATAAAAGTTAAAAGTTTATGTAATTTAACTTCCATTCTTATATAGAAATATCATTATGCTATAATTTATATATTATTATATAATAATATATAATAAAAGTTTATATCATTACATAATAGTTTATATAATATTATATAACAGTTTATATCATTATATAATAGTTTACATCAATTACATAATATGTTATAAAGTTTCATATAATGAAAGTTCAAGTTATTATGTAATAATATATATAATATAATATAATGAAGTTAATAATTTATATAATTTTACTTTCATTCTTATACAAAAAAACTATTATAATATAATTTATATAAAATTATATAATAGTATGTAATTGAAGTTTACATCATTATATAACAGTTTACATTATATCATGTAATAGATTATTTCATTATATAATACTTTATACACAATTATATATAATACTTTATATAATTTTATATAATAGTTTATACACAATATCATTATAATAGAGCTTATATAATATTATATAATAGTATATAACTAAAGTTTATATCATTATAGAACAATTTACATAATATTATATAACAGTTTATATTATTATACAATAATTTATATACAATTATATAATAGTTTATATAATATGATATTTTAAAGTTAATAATTTATATAAGTTTACTTTCATTCTTGTGTAAAAATATTATTATGATATAGTTAAATTAATATTATATAATAAAGTTAATTGCTTATATAATTTTAATTTTATTTTTAGATAAAAATATCTTTATGATATAGTTTATATAATATTATATAACAATTTATATCATTATATAATAGTTTATAGACATTTACATAATAGTTTATATGGTTTTATATAATGAAAGTTTATGTTATTATTTAATTGTTATATAATATTATCTAATAAAAATTAATAGTTTATACATTATATCAACACTATTAAAAACATTTTGCGTGTAAATTTTTCTAACATACATGATTAAAATTGCAAAGCAACAATTAGAAATTTTAATCAACAATGCAATAATATAATTAGAATATATAATAAAATAAATATAAGAATTAATAAATGATTGTAAAATGATGGTAAAAAAAGAGAGGACATATATAGATATTCTCCACCAAGAAAGAGCTCCACTTGTCCACGGAAGAGCTCCATTTGTCCACATGTATAGATATTCTTGGTCGTCTATATTGCTTTTCAAATTTTAACGCACTAATTTTTTACTGCTTCTAAAAATTTGAATTCTATATAGATGACAAAGGCCTATATAGACAACTTCTTGTCATCTGTATAGAATTTCTTCATTTTTTTGAATAAAAATTTTAAAGATACCTATACAGACGAACATTGTCATCTATATAGGCCAGCCTATCATCTGTATAGCCTAGATCTATGCAAATGACAATTGTCATTTATATAAATTAAGGCTATACAGACCACAGTATCGTCTGTATATCTCACAGTGTCGTCTATATAAGCTGAGCCTATACAGACCACATGTGTGGTCTGTATAGGTGGGGACCTATATAGATAACATTATAGTCTATATAGCCTAACTCTATATAGACCACTTGAAATGGTCTGTATTAAGATGGGTTATATAGACTACAATGTCATTTGTATAGGTCCCCATATATTTTTTTTTAAAAAAATTATGTTGAGACCTATATAGACGATATTGTGGCTTGTATAGACTAGCCCTATACAGACTACTCCTGTGGTCTATATAGAGTTGGGCTATACAGATGACATTGCCTTTTGTATAGGTCCTCTCAAGTTTTCATTTTGGTGGACTTATACAGACAACTCTGTCATTTGTATAACCCTTGTCTATACTGACAACATGTCTATATAGACAACATTTGTCGTCTGTATAGGTTTTTAATTTTTTTTTTAAAATCAAAATTTTGGAGGTCGATACAGATGACTGAGACTTTGTCATCTATATAGGTATCGTATGTATATCCCCAAATTGTTGTAGTGAAATAATTTAAAATGTAAGTTTTAATGGTGGATTAAAGTCCCTAATGTGTGTTCGTAAGGTTTTGTCCTATTTTTGTAACAAAAAATGCTATATATATAATTTCCTCCAATACCTCATACAATTTAATGAACATAGATATTGTTTCTCACTTATTATAAAGATAAATTTGTTTGAAAATTAAATGTAGACTTATAAACAAAAATTCCATGACCAAATTCATAATAAAATCATGCATGTTGTGCATTGCCTTATGCTTGACGTTCAAATACATGCGTTTTCAATTAGCTTGCTCATTTTGGCCAAAAAAGAAAAAAATAGCTTGCTCACATGAAATATAAATGACGGCACCCTATGCTTTGCCGATGATTCTTAAAACCAAAAAGATTTTTAGGATATAAATTCATTAAAAATTTGGCATGCACAAGTTATGAATTACTTACAAGTTCCTTAACCTTTCATTGATCAACGTCAATGTATTGTATTAAAAAATAATTAGTGGAGAAAATTTTTGAACCTAGGGAAGAATACTCACTGTTGCACTTTTTTCTCTTTGAATTGAGATTTGGTATTTTTTTTTATTCCAAGTATTTGTTCTGAAATATAAAAAAAAGGACAAATCAATGTTAGAATCACCCAACTTCCAAAAAGTTTAAGTTTCCTGCAGAATTACCATATTGCATTATATGGAACAGAAAAATATTATTTTTATTAAGGGTTTTGCTAACCGTAAAACCTAAGGAATATGCATAAAAATCAGTACATACTCTTTATTTATAGTTATTTTTAATTTTCAAGAAAATTTTATAGGATAATATTAATTAAGAATAATTATAATATATTTAAAATTCAAATTATTAATTGTATATTATATTTTATAAAAAGAAATATTATTAAATAACAGCATAATGCAAAAAATCAATAAAAGCCTCTTCTCTAATGGAACAAATTTCAAGGAGCGATCTGGATCGACCAACTTATTATATTGTTAACTAGGGATTTAAATTGCGGTTACGGTCACGATCGCGGACGCGTCGCGATGCGGACAAATGCAAAAAAATATGGCCATGTCTAAAATTGCGGATGTGGTCTACCCCGAAAACGTAATATTGCAAGCAATATTACGGTCGCAGACTGTTTTTTAAATCCTAGTTGTTAACCTTTTACTCTTCGCTATGTGAGCATTATAATTTGTATTATGACTTCACTAAACAAAAAATAAATCGACCAATTTTAATGAATATGGATTTTTTTCATTTTATTATTATTTTTAAAGGGGTAAAAAATATAATATTTATTTTGAAATTCACTACTTATTTTTTATTGAGACTCATAATTTCAAATTAGGAAAAAATTCCATATTTCAAGGTTCGTAACTTGATCTTTTCACTGAAAAAGGCTACTTTTTGAAATTGAATTTGTTAATCTCGGCTATAAAGCCAAAGGCCTTTCCGTACATTTCTTGTACACCAAATCCAAATCTAATTTTAATACAACCCAATATCATCCACTTGTTTTCTATTATAAGTTTTTATTTTAAAATAATTATAAATTTAGTACTATTTGTTCATTCTTCAATGTAAAATCCATATCAAAAGGTTTTGCTCATGATTCTTTTAGTGGAGGATTATTTTGGCATAATTTATATATTACATGAAATATAAACATAAATTAAGGTTTTTAATTTTTGGTGTCCATCAGGATATCCCCTCACCCGGTCAATGAGAAGTTAATCTTTTGAAATATTATCCGGCATCAAATGTTGAGTTTTCTCCCACATGAATTTTTCCCATATATAAAACCTGAATTGATTCCAAGACATCTTGCTAAACGTGTCCGAACCGTTCCACTTACATATTTATATATTGTGGTAATGCAAATTACAAATAAGCCAATCTTTACTGTTGTTCACTTACCAATGTCATTTTTTGGATTTCACAATGAAAGGTTACTTTTTTTTTCATTTAAATCTGGCCGTAAGCATAACTTTTTTATGGTAGGAGCAGTAACCTAACGCACAAAGGAACTCAAACCCCCACCCCAATATATATATATATATATATATATATATATATATATATATATATATATATATATATATGTGTGTGTGTGTGTGGGGGGGGGGTTATTAACCCTTATATTTTTATGTGAAACTTAATATTTTTTACTTTTTAATTTGAAGAAAAAAATAATATTATAAATTTAAAAATAATAAGATAATAAAAAGTATTAAAGTTAATTTTCCATAACTAAAAACTTTAATTAATGAATTCATTTATCGTGAAAAAGTCAAAAAAATAAGTGAAGTTGATTTAAATATTTTAAATTAATATTTTTGATTAAAATTACATAATGACCTTCATTATTTTATTATCACTAATTTATTGGTATAATTTTTTTCGTCCAAATGAAAAACTAGAGGTTGCCAACCTTCACACACACGTTCAGACAAATTAAAATGCCAAAGTGCTGTTTGCTAACCACAATTTGCATGATAGCATCTCTTTTGTCATAGGACTTGGATCTATAAGGCCATGTTAATTGATTTCTTAACCAGATTAGTCTTAATTCACTCTCATTTATATCATCCAATGAAAAAAATGAGTGTTATGATCTTATTATTTATAAGATATTGGTGGAAACTAAATCTATATTTAAAAATTATGTATCTTCTTATCCATGGAGGCACCAAATTTATATAACTTCTTCTAATAAGATAAAAGTGTAACAGTTTTCTTTTCTAAATGTTAGCAACAAACCAACGTTCAATAGAAAGTGGTTCCGTAAAAATAGGAAAGAGCAGTTTTTTTGCTCAACAGCCACCAAAATCCTAACTTCTTCATGGAAGAAGTTGGGATTGTACAGATTTAAAAACACAAAACAAGGATCCTTGGGTTCGGTTGAATGCATAATTATATTTTTACTGAATTGAATACACCATCAAAAGTAGCACAACCAAAACCTAGAAGCACCTAAGTTCAAGTATTGCAGTAGCTATTCGGTGCAGTTTCTCGAAGCAATTGGATCAACTTCACTATGCAATTTTACAAAGCAATGGCTGGAGGTAGGCTTCCCCATTTTTGACTAGTTTTTTGCTTAATAGGATATTATTGTGTTTTTTGCTTAATAGGATATTATTGTGTGGTTTTTGTATATCCTAGATGAATTAGCAATAGTTGGTATCAGAGCAAAATTGCCTCTACCTTGCTTATGTGTAGTAGAAAAACAGAGCAAATTGTTTAATTTCAATCGTATATATATGCTATCTTTATCATGTTTTAAGACTAGGATTGGATAAACCATGAATTTATAATAGTTTTAGGCTTGAAAAATTAGGAAAATTTGCTAAAAAAACCACATAAAATGTTAGGTTCTACTTATTCTATTTTCAACTTCTGAAACGGGTCATAACTGAGTTAGGTCAACCTAGCTAAAGGTTGAAGACGACTTAAGCTTCAAGCTGTTTTGATGCCTCAATGAAATGACATGTCGTTCACTGTTTTTCTCTGCCTTTTATGAAATGTCGTTCACTATGCGTTTTGCTTTAGGCATTTCAAATAAAAAAAAAACCCTTCAGACTATAGTGTGCACGTCTCTAACTGTTGCCCTTAGCTACCAATGCGTTGGCCATTGCTCTCGCACACATTCCTCACTATTTGGATGCATAAATTAATACTAAAATGCTTCATAGCATTGTATTTTTCTGCCATTTGGATAATACTAGTATCATACAATTAATGCCTAATATTTAGATATTATTTTAGGTACTATTTTGACACATTTAGAATAAGATTAATTAAGAGATTTTAAATCAATTAATTAATCACATTTGGCTTAGTTGGTTAATTAATTATTTACTTCTCATTATGATAATATTGTATGATTGTTTTGTCAATCCTAAGCAATATATATTTCTATGGAGAGAAAATTAATTTGTCACATTTATTTAAGTGATTAATTAATATTTGAAATCTCATAAAGAAATGTCTATTATGCATTTTGTTTAAGTATATTTTAACATGTTATGTGATTCATATAATTTTAGTTTAATTAAAGTTTAGCCACAGCACCTTTGATTATTCTAAAATTATACATAAAGCATTAGATTTAAATCTAGGATCACATAAAAAAATGACATTAGTTGTAATTAATCATATTTAATATGATGATTATTACCCCACAGAAATGTTATTATATTTAATATGATTAATTAAGGTGGGATAGTAAATTTTTATTTACCTTAATCTACCTACAGGAATTAAGAGAGGGGATATAATTTGCTAGTTTCACCAATTTTGCATATAAGCCTAATTAAATAAAACTAAGCCCACAAGCAATTTTATTTGTTACTAGAATTATGTTTGATAGATATATTTTGCATTGGTAAGACATGTCATATGGAATATTTTTTAATTACCTCAAATTATTAACATAGCATGTAAATTTTATACAATTTTTTAACCTTTAAATATCTCCCATTTTTAAGTTCCCGAATTGAATGGTGACAACTATTGTTAATGTATATGCCCTAAAACCAATCATATTGGTGATTGTAATTTTGAATCATGTTATTTTAATGGCAATTTTAATTATTATATTTATATATATTATCTGCATAATATATTCAATTATGATAATAACCTTAGAATAATTGTATTCTTAAATGTCCCTAGTCATATATCATTGTGGATTAGGTTGCTTTGATATGTTAAAACTAGCATGTGTGAAGACTTATATGGGATATTAAGTTTACACATGAGTACAAGTTAGAGAACTTGTATACTGGACCGACCCATATTAAGAATACTACATGAATCGTTATATGAGTGTCATGAGTGGTTCTTAGTGATCGTTATTAATATGGTCCTTTGACCTGAGATCACCAAGGTTCCCTACATGTGAGTTTCATATTTTGATACTATTCTATGTCACTAATGGTTAAGTGAATGCAAGGGTAGATATTGGATATGTCACATATCATACGGAGGGGTTTGTGTGATCAAGATGGGATTTGTCCCTCCTATATAACAGGAGTAACATCTATGGGCCCCTTGATTAAGTAAAGCTGAGAAAATGCATGGCCATGCTCAGATGAATTGACATGGGATGTCAATTACATTTGTTTCAGTCATCTTACTTAGGAATCAAGAAACCTTAAGATTAGGCTATACGGGAATGACACGGTCCATGTCTCGTGCTCAATCTAGATGTATAGGACAAAAGGACATAAGTGATGATCATGTGTAAAGGTTTAGTCAAATCACTGACTTTCTCATTACTTGGGTAATAATGATGTGTTGCTAGACACCAATCATTGTTTATGATCATTAATATGATCAATGGTCATTGCCAATGTAATGAGAGCCTGTAAGGTCGCACACTTAGAGCCTAGTGAATTTGGAATTAATAGACCAAATTGTTTAGGCTTAATATTTAGAAATTCATGTTATAATTATAAGGCCCAATAGTAAGCCTATAATTGTACATGGAATAAAGCCCAAATAGGTTAGGTTTTCTATGCACCTATTTAAATAGGCTTGTTAGGTAATAATAGGATTATTATCATTATTCACGCACCTCAAAAAGGCATAGAAAAAACCCTAACACCTCTCCTTGACCAAAACCCCTGAAGAGGCATAGCTAACACTACGAGGTGAAAGGAGATCAATTCCAATTAATGTTTGTGTGGACATTCATCGGTGATTCACGGGTTCGTGTGGATATCATAGAGGTGCAGCCATATTAAACGCTGCACTGGTGATTTGATCTTCTAGTTTCTATTCTGGTTCGTGATTTGGAGAGCAGATTGGATTGGAAAATGGACAGACGCAGATCGGATTTGCTGTGTAGCGGACAAAAGATTTTTGGCCGAAAGGTATAAACCCTAATCCCTAATCTATGGCATTCTAAATTCGCATGGATCCTTAGTGAAAATCGTGCAAAATTTTATTCCACTATTCATGTATGATGCGCGATTTCCAACAACTATAAGATATGGAAGGAGAAATTCTTCTTTAATTAGGGTGGATGGATGTGAATGATGCAATAAGAAAGGATGAACCTCTTAAATACATAAATATTAGTAGTGTAGCTGAAATAGCACTTTTTGAGCATTAGGAGCGATCAAATCACCTTAGTATGATGTATATCAAAACTAAGATTTTTGTTAGCATTCGTGGGTCTATTGGAGAGCATCAAAACATTCGAAGTTTGCTTAAGGTCATTGATGAATAGTTTGAAACTTCAAATAAGGCTTTGGCAAGCACCCTGATGACGAGGTTATCCTCAATAAAGCTTACTAGCATAACGAGTGTGCGATAGCATATCATGTAGATGAGGGACATAGTAGCTCAATTAAAAATGCTTAAGGTTGAGATGTCTAAATCCTTCTTTGTGCACTACATCCTGAACTTTTTGCCACCTCAGTATCGACCTTTCAAGATTTATTACAACACACATAAGGAAAAATGGGCAATCAATGAACTTCTATCCATGTGTGTATAGGAAGAAGGGATGCTTATTGTAGGAATAGGAGAAAGTGCCCATACGGCAACAGAAGGAAAGAACAACAAACAAGCTAACTCAAAAGGAAAGGGAAATGCACCCATTCAAGGTAGCATAAAGAAAGAGTCCAAATATTCCTTTTGCAAGAGGAAAGGACACATAAAGAAAAACTGCAACAAATTTAAGAGCTGGCTTGAAAAGAAAGGTATCTCAATCTCACATTTTTGTTATGAATCTAATATGGTAGATGTTAGTAGTAACACATAGTGGATTGATTCCAGTTCTACAATCTATATCTCTAATACCTTGTAGGGCTTTCTAAATCAAAGGAAGCTAGTGGGCAGTGAGCAGTACATATATTCAAGCAACAAGATGGGCTCATTAGTTGAAGTTATAGGAACTTGCGAACTAGTTTTAGATACTGGCTTTAGTTTGATATTGGAAAGGACCTTTTATGTACCAAGTTTCTCTAGAAACTTAATTTCTATTTCAAAATTTTTACCTTTTAGATATTCTTTTGAATTTTCAAATAATATGTTTAAGTTATTTTTTAAATCTAATCTTGTTAGCAATGGTTCAATTTCTGATGGTCTTTTCTGAATTCAATTACAAGATAGTATACTTAATGATTCAATGCATGTTTCTAGTAGCATAGGTGTTAAGAGATGTGTTACTAATGAAGATTCTTTTATGTTATAGCACCGTAGACTAGATCATATGTCAATAGAGAGGGTTAAAAGGTTGGAATACTTAGTATGCTAGATTTTACTGACTTTAAAACTTGTATAAATTGCATAAAGGGAAAGCAAACTAATAAGATTAAAAAAGGTGCTAAGAGGAGTACTACCATTTTTAAAATCATACATACAAACATTTGTAGTCTAGATTTGGACTGTAGTAGTCCAAAATGCTTTATCACCTTTATTGATGATTACTCATGATATATGTATCTCTATCTATTGAATAACAAGAATGAGGCACTTGATACCTTTAAGGTCTTTAAGGCAAAAGTAAAGAAATAATGTGATAAACAAATTAAGATAGTGAGATCAAATAGAGGTGGTGAGTATTATGATAGATACATTGAAGATGGACAAGCATTAGGTCAATTTGCTAGATTTCTTCAAGAGCACGGAATTGTTGCCTAATACATCATGTTTAGGTCTTTGGACCAAAATAGTGTAGCTGAAAGAAGAAATTGAACACTATTGGATATGGTAAGGAGCATGCTTAGTAGCTCTAAGCTTCCTAAGTCCTTGTGGATTGAAGCCCTTAAGACGACTATATATATCCTTAATCGAGTTCCAACTAAGGCTGTTGAAAAAACACCATTTGAGTTATTTAAAGGTTGGAAACCGAGTTTAAGGCATATGTGCATTTGGGGATGTTTGTCTGAGGTTAGGGTCTACAATCCATAAGAAAAGAAGCTGGATCCTAAGACCATAAGTGGCTACTTCATTAGGTATGCTGAAAAGTCCAAAGGATATAGGTTCTATTGTCTATCTCATAGCATTAGGATTGTAGAATCAAGAAATGCAAAATTTCTTGAAAGTGACTTAATTAGTGGGAGTGATCAAATTCAATATCCAAACACTAAGCATGATCATTTTGGTTCTTAAGCTTCCACATCAAGTGATAGATTGATTGTGATCCATGCCCCTCAAATACCATTGGGTATTGAATAGCCAATCATTGAGGATCCACAACCAATTAGCTTTGAACAAATTAATCCAGTTGTTGGACAATTACTAGAAATTATTGAACAACTAGTTAAGGTACACACTCTCCAAAAGGATGCTAACCCAACATTAAGAAGATCAACTAGGCAAATGAGGTTAGCAATTCCTAGTGACTATGTTGTGTATCTATAAGAGTTTGACTGTAATATAGGAGCTGAAAATGACCCTGAAACATTTTCACAAGCTGTTAATTGTAGAGAAACTAGACTATGGTATAATGCTATAAAGGAAAAGATGGATTCCATGGCATTTAATGGAGTTTGGGATCTTGTTGAGTTACCTAGTGGTTCGAAGGCCATTGTGTGTAAATAAGTCTATAAGATAAAAAAAGACTTATTAGGAAACATTGAAAGATATAAGGCAAAGACTTGTGGCCAAGGGATTCACTCAGAAGGAAGGAATCAATTACACAGAAACATTTTCTCTTGTGTCTAAGAAAGATTCCCTCCATGTAATAATAGCATTGGTTGCCCAATTTAACCTGGAACTGCATCAAATGGATGTGAATACGACATTCCGTAATAGGGATTTAGAGGAAAAGGTATCTATGAAACAACTTGAAGGATTCTCCTCTAGTACTGATGAGCATTTAGTATGCAAGCTTAAGAAATCCATATATGGATTGAAACAAGCCTCTTGCCAATGGTATCTTAAGTTCCATGATGTTATTTCCTCTTTCATATTTGTGGAAAATATTATGGATCAGTGTATATACCATAAGGTCAGTGGGAGTAAAATCTATTTTCTTGTGTTATATATGGATGATATACTACTTGTAGCCAATGATAAGGGGTTGCTATATGAGGTGAAATAATTTCTCTCTAAGAATTTTAACATGAAGGATATGGGTGAGGCATCTTATGTAATTGGCATTAAGATCCATAGGGTTAGAACTTAATGTATTTTAGGTCTATCATAAGAAACCTATATCAATAAGGTCTTAGAGAGATTTCAGATGAAGGACTGCTCACCAAGTGTAGCACTTATTGTGAAAGGTGACAAATTCAATTTGAATCAGTGCTTGAAGAATGATCTAGAAAGGGAACAAATGTGAAACATTCCATATGCTTCAGCTATTGGAAGCCTTATGTATGCTCAGGTTTATACAAGACCTGATATTGCGTTTGCAGTTGGAATGTTAAAGAGATATTAAAGTAATCTAGGAATGGATTATTAGAAACCTGCAAAGAAAGTGATAAGGTATCTTAAAGGTACCAAACATTACATGCTGATGTACAAACGGATTGAGAATCTTGAGGTAGTTGGCTACTCAGACTCAGATTTTGTCGGATGTGTTGATTCATGGAAATCAACATCATGGTACATTTTTATGTTCGCTGGTGGAGCTGTGTCTTAGAAGAGTGTGAAGCAAACCTTAGTTGCTACTTCTACCATAGAAGCTAAGTTTATATCTTGTTTTGAGGTAATTTCATATGGTGTATGGCTGAAGAGCTTTATTTCTAGGTTTAGAGTTATGGATTCAATTTCTAGGTTATTAAGGATTTATTGTAACAACTCAGCTATAGTTTTTCTAGCTAAGAATGAAAAAAGTGAAAGTCGAAGTAAACACATTGACATCAAGTACTTAGCCATTCAGGAACGTGTCAAGGAAAATAAAGTCACCATTGTACACATTAGCACTGAGTTAATAATAGCATATCCTTTGACAAAAGGCATGCCACCATCAATGTTTAAGGATCATGTACTAAGGATGGGACTTGGTACCATATTGAGTCTTTGATGTATATATACATATTTGTAATAAAGCTCTTATTCAGTTTAAGTTATTTTTCTCATTTCGGAGTATACATTTATGTTTAAAGAAAAATAGAATTAAGAAGACCCAAAATAAGTATAAAACTTATTCATTAAGTTATGGTGGGTTGAGAAAGCAAAATATATTATGATACATGGGAGGTAATACTCACATATAGAGGACCTATGAGTATGATCCATACATTGAGTTTTCTCTATTTTTGAATACATTTGGTTTTATGGACCAAGTGGGAGAATGTAATAGTTTTATTTTCTGAATGTTAGCAAAAAATCAACGTTCAGTGGAAAGTAGTTTTGTAAAAATAGGAAAGAGCATTTTTTCTGCTCAGCAACCACTGAAATCCTAGCTTCTTGATGGGAGAAGCTGGGATTGTGCAAATATAAAAACAAAAAATAAGGATCCCCAGGTCCGGTTGAATGCATAATTTTATTTTTACTGGATTGAATACACCATCAAAGGTAGCACAACCAGAACCTAGAAGCACCTAAGTTCAAGTATTGCAACAACTGTTCAGTGCAGTTTCTCGAAGCAATTGGAGCAACTTCACTATGCAATTTGATAAAGCAATAGCTGGAGGTAGACTTCCGCATTTTTTATTAGTTTTTTGCTCAATAACATATTATTGTGTGGTTTCTGTATATCCTAGATGAATTACCAACAAAAGGTTGAATATTTATTTTGGTTTCTTATTGATTTAGTTTGTATCAATTTAGTTGAAAGAATTTTACTATCAATTTAGGTAAATAAAATAAATCAAGCATTATCAGAAATTATAGGCTATAGGCTTACCCTAAAGTGTTTAGTACATTATATCCGGCAGATTCATATTTGTATCTACCCGTGAATGAGACTATTGGAGAAAGCATATTACTTAAGTCATTCTATTAGATGGCATATAAAACAAACACTCTTTTATATTTTTCAGATCAGGTTATTGTGAATATGTCACAAATCAGATCTTTTGGAGAATGACACTTAATCAAATCTTTTAAGTAACTTTAATTTTAATTTAATCCTCCC
Organism: Sindora glabra; assembly: GCA_020226215.1. Lineage (NCBI taxonomy): Eukaryota > Viridiplantae > Streptophyta > Magnoliopsida > Fabales > Fabaceae > Sindora > Sindora glabra. The sequence continues at coordinate 100,816,292 of CM035226.1, forward strand.
ATTATTTAATTTTTCCCAATCAACACTATATGTTTGCCATTAGAATAATTATTAGAACCATATTAAAGACCTTAATAATATCATGTCATCAAATTAATTATTATATCCTCACTTCTATTAAGGATTTAAACAATAAACTAAAACAAGGATTGAAATCGGGTGTGATTAAATATTGGAAGACTTCTATACTGAAAATTTTTTAAGAATTGTATATACAACTAAAATAACGAGGTTTTGAAAAAGATGTTTACTTCTACGTTCATCATGTCTTCTGGGTTTGAATTATAGAGTTAATATTTTATTTTTTGCATATATAATAATAATATTCTTAGAAGTTATAAATTCCACACATATTAAAAGCTTCCTAATATGATAACAAGATGACAATAATTAATACATTTTTCTTCCAAAAATTGTTCGCAACAAACAAACAATTATTGTGTTATAGTTGTGTAGAAGGTTAAAAAATTATGAAATTTGTTAGCAAAAATTATATTTGTGACATTAGATACAAAAGTTGCAATAATTAATCCATTATATTGTGCATATAATATAAATGGCTTGTGGCTACCTTACACTAGTATAGAATTACAATTTTACACTGATCAATAGATGCTAATTATAAGATAAACTAACTTTTATATGAACATGGCAGTATTTTTAAAATTATTGGGACAAATAAAATGATATATGTTAAAAAAATTAATGTTTATAATTACACAATAGCACTGTTGAAATTTATATAGGAACTTAAGATAATGGTTAAATTAAAAACTAATGCCTTTCTGTTGTTTTCTACATGTTTGAAAATAGAAACAATATTGAGATGTCAATTATATGTATAATCAATGTCAAAAGTGAATATGAGCCACTATGTTTGAAAGGGTAAAAGAACACTACAATAAATCATTACTTTTGTGGCAATTAAAATTTCCATAGTTATACTACTTAGCCATAGGAATACTAATTGGATAGACCCATGATACAAGTAAGCATGACTAAAAAATTATCATGGAAATAGAGGTCCTATGGCATAATTTTATTTTTTTTTGCTACAAGTTCACCTATGACTAATAAATCCTTCTAGTGATCAATAAAAATATGGTAAAAAAAAGTACATCCATTGCTAATAACTCATACTATCACAAATATAATTGTGGAAAAAATAAAATAAAATTACTATGAAAACTAATGGAACTAGTTAAAACAATTTTTATACATCTAGATTGAATTAATTATCCAACTAATTCAACTAGGTACTAGCTATTATTTGGTTTGCACATCTTTAGTAATCAATTAATGCCCTTAACCCACATTAAACTACTGTAAACCATTGAAACTCAACCTATCTAGAAATTATAAATTGCATTTATGAGGAATTGAATATGTATCTCCAAACTAAGGAATATCAAGCCTTACCATCATGTTTATTTGCTTCTTTGGTATTATAATAGAATATATTTTATACAAAATTTCCATTAATCTATTAATTTTGCAAATAAAACTATACTCATGCAATATTAATTATATGATAATAAAATATTACATAAATACACACAATAAAAATGCACTTATGATAAAAAAAATTATAATTTTATTTTAAAATTTTTTTTATAAAATAAAAATTCATTTGTAACATCACTAATTTTGCTTGCATCAAATTTGTCCCTCACAAGTATCTTATATCAATTTTATACCACAAAAATTATAAATTAGTTAATTTTTTATTTGTTAATATTTTTATTAATAGATTAATGAATACAAAATTATAATAACTAAAATAATAGATAAGTAATATGCAATGAATGAAATTAATACTAAAATTGTATGAGATACCAAATTAATATAACTAACATTTGTCAAGAATCTAATAGAAAAAGAAAAATGAAAAGAATTGATTGACAATAATTTATATTGATTTTCAATTAACTTTACATATGCACTTTGAAGTATATATTACCCTACCAATAAAATGTTTGAATTTATAATTAGTTATTAAAAATTTTATACACATACATGCACAAACTTATAAATCATACTTGGATTTTTTTTTGTTGAGTGTGTATAATTACAATGAATGTAATTAATTTTTTACAATATAAAATCAATTCCAAAGTAATATCTTTTTTTTTTATTGTTAATCAAGTTACTACAATATGAAAGTCAATTATTTACATCTCTTAAGCAATTTTTCCCCTAAAAATTCTTTCAATAAAAGTTGAATTATATGAAACAAATGCCAATATAAATCACAACTTTAAATTATCATATATATTTAAATTTTAATTATAAATTAATATTTAAAATTATTATAAATTTATTTACATTTAATTTTTTATTTATTCATTACAAATATAAGTTAAATTATTTATCTTCTCACAAATTTTTAGTATCATTTTCATCCATCATATATTATTTATATCTTATTTATGTCATTTCACCTGATAAATCATTAACTCATCAATAGAAATACTAATATATGGACTAAATTAATCAACTTATTATTTATAAGAGATGAAATTAATACAAAATATATTTGAGGAACAAAATTAATACAAGTAAAATTAACAAGGGACCAAAATGGGGTTTTAGACTATTTTATATGTACCACACCCTTAAATATAATCTACTTAAATATTTTTAACATAATGATTTAATTATTATTAAATTATATGTTATTTTCCAAAATTATTATTTTTAATTTTTTAAGAAAGTTTCTTTAATATTATAGTAATGAATATACAATTTGTTATTACATAATAATTTAATATTGTGAATATTATTATAATACATTTTTTATATAAATATATAATAATATCACCAGTTTGCCTATTGATTTAACTAATTTGATTATAACTCATCTACCTCACTAGATTCACCAAATAGGTCCTTAGTGTATATATTTTACTCCAAATTTTATTTTATCCTTCCAAATTTTAGGAAGAAAACTCAACCAATTTGGTAATTTTTTATATGTATATTCACCCTGAGAATGATCTATTTGACTATGACTTCATCCATAGAATTAATCTATGGTACAAGTAATACTTCACCACATGTAAAGTTTTTCTACTAATACAATGGCACAATTGATACATTATCATGGGGATTGTATTTCCATGGCTTAATTTATGACATAAATCATATTTTGCTATACGTAAAGTTTTTCCATGGTACATGTGATACTTTGCTATAGGGAGTATTTTTCTATAGTTTAATTCTTGATGCAAGTGATATTTTGCTTCAACCAAATTTTTTTTGTGGCATAATTTTTTTACATTTGTTTGATTTTTTTATTCCTATGGTAAGACATAAAATTACCACAATTTTTGAACTTTTATGGCAAAATTCATGGCACAAATATTAATTTGTCATAGTATTAAAGCGTCAATTTTTCAAATAATTGACATTGAGATTGATTACTTAATGGTATTTTTGTAACTATCTTCTCAACTTTATATATATATATATATATATATATATATATATATATATATATATATATATATATATATATTATTTAAGACGTCTATTGTTGATTAAGCAATTAACATGTAATTATTTTGTTTACATAACTTCCATTTCCTCCTCCATTTTCCATAACTTTTGCTTTTTGAAACCCACTTCCTTAGCACCACTTTTGCTATTGAAATTTTTGTAGTGAGTCTCAAACCTCTACCATATATCTTTTGCACTCAAAATTAGCTTTATGGCTATTTTAGTCATCAATAAAATTTTCAAGTACATTTTTCTCTCCCATTTTTATTATATTTTTTAATATTAGGTGATTAAATCTAGCACTGTCTAGTTAGGATGTGTATATGTGTGTATGGTGACATTGTTATGGTCTTGTTTGTTGCTAAGTTTAGGATTATATTATATGATGCTTCTATAGTCCTCTTGCACTTAGGATACATGATTATGGTATACTTTATTCAACGATGATGTCTTTGTCATTTTTACTTGTTGCCTTTGCCATTGTATGCTATTGTGTCTTTTTAAAGCATTAGATTTATAATATACTTTAATGATTCTAGTTTGCTACATAATTATGTAAATTAGTGGAAAAGTCTATGATGATGATGTAATCTTAGTTCAATTGTTTGTCATGAAAGTTACATGTTTCGCCATGCAATTTAGTTTAGCATTCATTATGAGAACCAATCTTATATTTGCTACTTTGTTCATCATTAAGTAATGTCAACTTATAAGTTTATTATGTATACATGATAGACACTAATTTTATGACTAAATTTAGAATATGGATCCTTTATTACATGGTTGATGGCCCTCATTCAATACCAAGTGAAGGTATCATTATTACTCCTCTCATCAATAAGTTTTTTTTATATTTTTTAAGTTATTTTCCCATTGTTGCATAACATTAGTAACTATCATTACTTATGTTTCAATGATTTCCTGATTGTGCTTAAAATAAGTTGTGGGTGTGCCTAAATAGCTCTTAGGCCAAGGAGACCTAAGTTGAGCTTTTAATTAGGGAGGAAGTGGTGGGATTAGACAATCTAATTTTTCATTGAAAATAGCTTCCATTGAGTGGCTACTGATGTTCGTGGAGCTCGATATGACTCGCATCTAACTCTAGATCATGTAAATTTGCACCATCTTATTTGACCAAATACAAATTAATTGAACTATTTTTAAATTATAAGTTTAGCTTATATTAGTCCTTCTATAGGTATTGCTATGACATGTTCCCATCAAAGAGTGTTAAATATGGATTCCTAAATCCATATCAACTCAATAAGCAATCCTTACCGGATAAGACTAGAAGATAGGAATACATTATTAAGGCTTTCCTGCATGAGCCAAAGGAAAATGCTACTTTGTTTCATACCATGAAGGATAAGTCTCAATTGTACATCAATTGCAATATTTTTTTTCTTAAATAGATTTTGATAGCTTGGTTATGTCATTGTATTATAGTCACCATTGAATGTTTGCCATGGTGTTACCAAAGAGCAAAATTATCTATTGAATGGATCCTTTGTTGAGAGATATGCAATCAAAGTTGAAGATTTGCTTTGAAAGAGCTTTAACCATAGCTTCCAAGCATGACTTGAAACTAGAGATGGGTAGATAGTAAGATATGTTGTTAATAGTAAGATTGTATCATGTTTAACCTAAAAGATTATACATCAATAGGATTAAGCTGACCTCTTATTTTATTGAAGTGCCTAAAATAGACTGAAAATGTTTGACTATGGCTACGATGTCATGCACTACATGCATGATTTGTTGTCTGCTCATAAACTCCCCTTATGAGGTAATCACTTGCTTAATTACAACTTTACACATGCTATCTTAATTAACTAAGTTACTCTTGATGGTAGCATGTTAATTGCATACAAATTGTAATATTTTAAGAACAAGCACTAACCATACACTCGAGAATAACTTGATAATCCTAAGAGCTTTGGGCACAATCTTTCCTCTTAACTAAAGCTCAGTCGCAATGAATGGTTTTAAGTTTCCTAAATATGATTATTGATTGTAATTAATTAAGTTGTTGAAAATTATTTGCTAATACTTGGTTTGGTTCTACATGAGTTGTTATAACTTGTATATTGATGTGTGAACAAGAGTTTAGAAATTTTATATAAAAGCTCCTAAAATTAGTTATGTTATTGTCAATTTCTATCTCATTTTACAATTGTTGTGTAATTTGTTTCTCCAGTTGTCAATTAGTTTTTTCTTATATGTCAATTGGTTGGTTCTAACTGAGCTTTAAAAAAAATGGTGCACAAAATGATATCAGTTTTCTATTTAAAACCAACTTCTTTTAATTTACAATATTAGTTGTTTATACAATAATCAATGTCATTTTATTTGTTAGTAGAATAATGTCATTATTCTTTATACGTCAATTTTTTACAAATAATTGACATCTAAATGCAACATACTGGCATGAGTTGATAATAAGAAAGTGAAGCTACAGTACCATTTGCAAATTCCATCTCAAGGTTCTTCTAACTCCAAAATGGTTCTTTCTCTAACAAGGAATGTTATCCTTATAACCTTAAAATGATTATCTTCAATTTTATATTTTTGCTCATTAATTTTTTTTTGCAAGAATAAATCTTTGTTAACCTATTACTAAACTTGTGGGGGTTAAGCACTTACTAGAAAAATGCAAAATTTAGAAATAAGGATTTATTTAATTTTAATTTCATAATCTACTATATTTTGTCACCTTTCATTTTGATGTTTCTTTTATAGGTTTGTACATGTGAGAAATTTGATTTCATTCATCTTATTCAGCATTTAGTTATCTTATCTACTATTTATTTATATGAAATGTGTACCATTATTTTTTTCAAAATTTAATGAATCCTCATCACATTTGCAAGGATTGGACTCAATCACATTTTTCCCATGAGTGTTAAACTCACATATTGAGCAACAACTACCAAAATAGCATTTTGTGTATTACCTATCCATGATTGGGGTATTCAATACAACTTCTCATTGTTTTCAAAATTTTGTTTTAAAATTTATTATTTAAAATTATTATTATTAGAATTTTGTAGTTTTATATAGGATATTCAATTCTACTTCTAGTCTGAAAGGTGGAATACAAAAGAATTAGAAAGGATTCGCAAAGGAGATTAGAGTTGGGATGGAGGAATTAAGTTAGGGAGTTTTTCTCCATTTTCTATTATGCAAGGGCTACGTCCTTGTTCTTCCTATTTGTTCTCCGGCTTTGTATGTTATTAAGGAGTACCTTTCTTGTTTTATTATCTGTTTTCTCTTAACTTTGGCTTCCATTTTTTCAATATTCAATGTTTTGCACTTTCCTCTTCTGGTTTGAGGCATGAATTTCTGTTAAATAACTATTTCTTTGGTTATTTGGTATGGCGTTGGTTAGATGTTTCTTTGGTCTTTTCAAGTGGATTGATAATTTGTGTAGAATAGCAATGCAAGTTTTTGGTATTGATGAACTGCACATTTTTCAAGCTTCTTATCTCCACTCTTCATTATTTTTTGAAGTTTTTGTTTCTTTATATGCATTTATGTACTTTTCACACATCAAGCTTTTGGCCTTCATGATTTTTTTTCTCACATATTTTTCATCTTTATAAATACATCTTTTTTATATTTCTTCTGGCCTTCCAAGAAGCCTTCCTTTTGTTATTTGAATACCTTATAAATTCTATTCATCAGGTTCTTTTCTTTGCTGTGATTATTTTGAAGTCGTCTATTTTTTTTTTCATTAATATATAATATAACAGTTTAAGAACTCTTATTACACTGAATATTTTCAAACTTCATTGTTTTATTTACTTGCTAAGTGCTTCTATAATTTCATACTGAAGAGTGTTTTTTTATTATCTAATTTCTTCTGACTATGTTTTCTATTATTTCAATATTCAGTATTTCTCTCTCTTCTTTGATGGGTTAAGGTATATTTTTCTGATATATGACTATTTTTTTACTTTATTTTTATGGAGTTTGTAAACTATAACAAAAGGAAGATTTTTTTAAAAGTAAGATATTGTTCTAGTTTAAAGTTTGTATGAGTCAGGCTATATTATTTGTCATGTTTTATGTGGATTTAAAATTTGCGGATGATGCCAATCAATGATTTTGATATTTTAGTTGAAGTTTTTATGAAATCCGGCAACTTTTGTATTTATGCTGCTTTTGGTTGAAATTTTTATAAAATCTGACAATTTTTGTCCAGGGTAGTAATGCATGCTTCTGGTGGTTGTGTTTAAGTTTATACGCAACCCTATATTTTTTGTTCTTTATGCTAATATAGGTGACGTTTATGAATGTACTTTGCGACTTATTTTTTCAAGGTTTTGGTTTTCACTCTTTATAAGTCTTTCTGTATATGGTGGGATCTTGCATTTTCCACTTTTTAAACTTATGGTCTTGATGACTTTTTATCACATATTTTTCGTGTTTAGCAATGCATATTTTTTATTATTTTTGTTATGGAGTCCTTCAATTTTCTCCATCTTGATAAGTATGAGTCCTCCACTACATGGTTCTTTTGATTTACTGATGTGAAGGTTCTCACATATTTTTCTGTTATTAAACTCATCCCAATAAGTTTTTGAATAAAATATATATTTCTGTTATATATAATTTCCTTCGATATCTCATAAATAATTTGATAAACATTCATATTGTTTCTCACTTGTTATAAAGATAAATTTGCTTGGAAATAAAATGTAGACTTGTAAACTCTAGTTCCATGATCAAATTCATGATAACATCACAACATGCATGGTGTGCATATTCCCTCTATGCTTGACGTTCAACTATATGCACTTGCAATTAGCTTGCTCGCACGAAGTGTAAATGATTACGCCCTATGCTTTGTCCATGATTCTTAAAACCAAAAGAATTTTTAGGATATAAATTAACTACAAATTTGTTATGTACAAGTTATGAATTACTTGCTAGTTCCTCAGCCTTTGATTGGTCAGCTTCAAAGTATTGTATTTTAATAAATAATTAATGGAGAAAATTATTGAAGCTAGTACAACTTTTTAGGAGGTCAAGTACTCACAGTTGGACTGTTTTTCCTTTGGATTGGGATTTAGTATTTTTCATTTGGTTTATTTGTTCTGAGATGCGAAAAAGAACAATTCAATATTGAAAACACCGAATTTCCTAAAAGCTTAAGGTAGAATTACTCGTTTGCATTACATGGAATAACATGAATAGTATTTTAATTAAATCTGGATTAATATACTCTCTTTTATATTACAATAATTGACACCAATCATTTAGGTATATATTTATTAGGAGATTTTTGGGCATCTCTATTTTACTTTGGGGCCCAATAAATGATATTTATGTCCATTGGCTTTTCTACAAAAATTGCAGTTGATAAGGTATAAGTTAAATAACACAACAGGAAGCTCAATTAAGATTGAATACGTACGGAAGCAAGTATATATATATGCCAATACTAGTTGGTTTGAGTAGTTAAATCTTGATACTTCTTAAGTAAATTCTTGGCTTCAAGCTTTGTATACGAAGAAAATAGGTACTGGGAGAGCTCCCCCCTTGGAGGCATTGGAATCCAACTTAGCTTAATTCTAGATTAGTCAAGACTCAATGTAATTGCCGAATACCAAAGGTTACAAAACAAAGAAAAAAAGTGCATAGGCACGCGTGTGGGCATGCGCATGCACACACATACACCCACGCATTAAAACAAGTTAAACCTTTGTGCTATCTCTTTAGTAGTTTTGATATTAGGGCCTTATTTAACACACTGTATAAGATCAGATGTTATAAGATAGATTATACAATTAGAGCTTCTACAATATTTTTGAAATTTCATTCTGAGTATATAACTTATCTGAAAGTCCCCTTTTATACGTCTAGTTCCTTATAAGGCTTTCTACTCTCTAAAGGTTAGGATAAGGGCCAATAGTCTAGTGTTATGATAAATACTAAATTATTAAAATTTAAAAATTTCTTTTATGCCATTATCTCCCTTGTATCAATATATATAGTCCTCTCATTTATTAAAGAAAATTCTCTTTTCATCTCTCTCTCCTCTTTCTCACTCTTACATCCCTTATCTTCCATTAAAACACCTTATTCCAAATTTACATAAAGGAAAAAAATCATCTTCTACATAATCACATAAAACACTATCTCTTTCTCTCATGCTTCTATATTAATGATCTTTTATATTGGGTTAAATATTCATCATTGATCTATTTAGCTTTGATACATTTTTATTTATTAAATATTTGTGTGTTTTACATTGTATATCTCCATTATTGTGCTTTTAATACTAAATTTGCCCTATAATGAATTCATCATTGTCACAGCCTAATACTCAATCATGACCAACATGGAATCTATCTCTGGGTTTCCACCACCCTAAACCATATATTACATTGATTGAACAAGGCATGCATAATGTTTTAAAAGAAATCCTTCATTTTATAAATTAAATTTATTTATAAGGATGCTAAGCCTGCTCATAATCCCTCAAGTATGAGAATAAACTAGCTCAATTAGCTTCAAAGTTAACAAGTTGCTTTCCTTTTAACCCTATTGCCCTACCTAGACAAAGTCCTAAAACATCTACAATAAAGTATCCTGTGCTACCCCAACCATATACGAAGTCTCTTGAGAGTTCAACACTAAAATGGTGGTGAAGGTGACTTATCAGAGAATCCATAAATGATGATACATAGAGGGATAAATTTAGAACATAATGAGTAAACATTCTAATATGATCAACATAACAATAATCTTACTGATCATATTTACCCTCCTAGAGACTAAACACTCAACCATTTTTATCTCAATGCAACTTCTATTATCATCATAATCTCATCCTTCTAAAAAAAGAAATCATTTGCACTCATTAGTACCATTATTTAGAGGTACACCATCATCCATGTCAAAATTGTATCATACAATATTCAAAATAGTAACATAAGGACAATGATTTTTGTTAGTACCAACAAATTCATATGTATCCATTCATGTTCATCAATGCATATACATTATGCACATCTATATCACTTTATATAATGCAAAAAATAACAAATAAGGAAAGCAAGTAAATCTCTTTATGACTCTTGATGATCTTTATCTCTTCATAAACTCATTCTTATTCATCTCAGACTAGCCTTATCAATTCACAAATAGTCACTAGGTTTGATGTTCACGTATCACATTGCCTCCATCCCATTTCATAACTACAAGAAGTTCATTCTCATCAAACACATGTATTAATTCACAATCAATCCATCTCTCTTCTACAGGCTACTAATTTCATTTTTCATACTCGCTATTCTTAATTATCTCAAATCATAAAAATAATATAAATAGGAGCATTATTATATTCATCAACCATTCCATGCCCTCACGCATGGCCTTAAACTATTTAACACTTTATATTAGATTATTTCTACATAATACATCTAGCGAAATTATTTCAAGTCACATCTTGCATGGCTAGCATATCACAATTAACATCATTAATCTTAATCATAGTCATTCTTCAATAGATAAAATATATTGTAAATATCCATAAAGGAATGAAAATCACCATTTTAAATTGATAGCTTATCTCATATGTTAGAGGGATGGTAGTCGACCACTAGCTTTTGGAGCTAGCTCTACTAGATTCCAAGAGGAATAGTTGACTGTTAGGGTCCAACAATCTATTGTAAGACTAGGTTATTGCATATTTTTGAAAATTATTTGCCTTACCATTCTTGTCACTCTAATGTATCTATCACCTTACAAATCCATACCAAATCATGAGTACATAACAAGGGGACTATCCTTAAACCATTTCTAGCATTATGCATAACCTAAACATCACAAATCATTAAAATTTCTATAAGATCATAGAAACCCAAAACTTTTTCTTAAGCCAAACAATACCATTTAAACTTTTAAGCTAGGGTTAGAATACTTACTTATCTAGTAGGGAGAAGTTTGAATCTATTGGTCCTTAGCCCTAATCATCCAAAATTTCAAGGATTATACATTAGGACTCAAATTTTCCTTAAGTCCAAGGTTAAGCTTCATCAAATTTCAAAAGAAATGGAGGAGAAGCTTGAGATTAATTATAGTTTTGGTGTCTTTACCTCAATTGTATGAATAATCTGACAAAGATTGCTTCTCTCCATCTTGATAAATTGAAGAAATGATGAAAAAGAAGAAGATGAATGAAGGGGTAAGTAGGGACTAGGGTTGAAATAGGTAAACAAGATAAAAAGGGATGAAGTTGGGTTTTTGAAGGGGTAAGGACATTTTTATCATTTACCCAAAATTTTCCTCCATACTCACGCACTCATTTCTAATTATTTATAACTTTTAATTCTTCTATTTGTTACACTTTTCTCGAATAAATCATGCAAATTCCTCAATGTGAACTCACTTAACTAATTTATTTCTACTTTCCCAAAATTTATTTCTACTTATGAACAATTTTTTTCAAAGATTATTTAATTAATTAATTCTCTTTCCCTCAATATTCCAAGCACATTTCCTCTTATCAAAATTTATTGTTGTCCTCAGAAGATTTCCATTTTAGACTATTACTATTGAAAATAATCTTATCGCTCCCATTAAGATTAATTAATTATTTTTCCTTATGTGATAAATTTCTTAAATTAATTTTAAGGAAGGTGTAACAGTACTTCCCCCACAAAAGAATTCATCCTCAAATTCTTTGGAATTTTGTTAATTTTAATGATGCCATGGATACGAGATATCAACAAATAATTTCTATTTTGATGACGAAATTATCATCCCTACCTTAGACTAGCCTCCTCTCATTCACAATATCATAACAGTTTCTAACTAAATATATGCACATAACTATATCCACCTTGTTCTGAAATCTTTCATTAAAAACATTTAGTGGGCTAGAGATGATACGAAGTTAGTACCTAACATTACTTCATTCATGGCAAAACGTCTCTATACCTTGTGAGTGATAAATACTTGTCATCATGTCATTTTCAGGACATTTCTTTACCTTACATATGAGTATGGAAACTTTCAATGCATAGGGTAATTAAAAACAATCATAAATATGAATATATATCAACATTCAAAACTCCATAATTGCATCAAATTCTCTCTCAAGATCCAGTAGATTCATGAAAATTTTAGCCAGCCACAATCATATCATGTGTCACACCATTCTAACAGCTTCTGTACTCATTTTCTTAGTTGTGTATCATGCTCAAAAGACTAAATTGATATAGATAGCATTCATGGTTTTTTTCCTCTTTTCACAAGTGAAAATTAAAGGAAATCATACCATAAATTGGTATTGTAACCATAATCATGAAAGTCATCATCATCAAACCAAAATTAAACGAGATCATCGATAATATGCTAAACATAAAACAAGAGAAAACTAAATAAATTCATGAGCTAATTAGTAGGAAAAATCAAGATCAAGTGTCATCGACATCATCATCATCATCATCCCCTATAGGTATGCTAAAGAACTTGGTGAAAGAGGTTATCAATCTGGAGTACACAGTGCTCAAGGGACTGTATCTGGTTTATGAAAGAGGTTTGCATATTCTGGAGCATAGTCAATAATTGATTCTCAAAATTGGTCGAATATCCGCCAGGGGGTACCTTCCTACTTATGCATCCGCAAAAGCTCACTGTCAAGTTCAGCTTACATGGCTACTTGCCTTGCTTCCCTTTGCTCCCTATTCTTCTTTGGGCATAAGATTCTGATTTTCTTTGACACACCCCATCCACTTTAGCATATCCTATGTGGCTCAAGGTACCCAAATCAAAATTCTATGGTATCTGTGACTAAACCCATGACATCAATACCCGATTTTTCCATGACATAGGCTATTGGATGACCAAAGATAAGATGTTCCCGCCCACAGTGACTCATATTAAGCACAGGAACATTAATGGGAACCCTTTCTGTAATTGCCCACATAAGGAACAGCTCCATATTGCTCACGCTATCCCAATTTTCACTCTTATTTAATAGAACATCCCTCACAACCAGTAGGAGGACACGTAATGAAGCATTTAGATCATTAACCGAAATCTTATCAACAGGACTCTTAAGAGTTTAACTAACTTGTCTATTTGTTCATCCGAAGAGTAGTTGTCATTATTTTATTTTTTTTTTGTTATTCTCCATTAACATTAGTTACTTTTATGCCATCATCATCCCTTAGTTTTAGCAACCACACCAAAGAATTAGTAGTAATAATAATCTTTTGCCCCCAAATTTTTTACTCAATTGACAGAGGATTATCGTCAATAATCATATTTGCATAAAATGCGTGTGTGATTGAATTGGAATACTTGGTGTGTAGAGTAACAAAGGATTTTAGTCCTAGGTGTTTCAAATTTGCAAACCAAGGAAATTTCTCCCTTTTGAAATAATCAAAATCAATATATTTACATCTGATTTATGGTTCAAGTCTCAAAGTTCTTCTTAAAGTTGTCCCATTGTGTAGCCAACGTGAACTAAGCATCGATATCCTTAAGAGTTTCCATCTCGTTCCCAATATTGGGAGGAGAATGGGAGGCAATAAGAGATAAGTCATTTTTCTTTTCTTTTCTTTTCTTTTTGCTTTGTTGAATAGAAAAGTCAGAAGAAAAAGAAGTTAATATATTAAAATGATAATAATACTTTCAATACAAAACTAAGGAAATCAAATCAACGAATATATTATGCCCAATATCAACCGATTACTTTGAATTTACAAATAATTATCAACGCTTTTTTTATCTGAAAAATCATAAAAGATAAGTGAACCGGTAAATGAAATAACATTGCTAAACAAATAAAAATTATTAGTTAATTAAATCAATAAAATAAATCACACAAAATTGATAGAATAACTAAAGTTAATAAAATAAGTTGTTGCTATTATTAAGAATAAGTAATATATAGTTATTATTAAGTTAATAAAATAATTAAAAACTATAATAGTTATTGTTAAAACTAATAAATTTAACATAGTAAATTATATATTATATTATATTAATATTAAATTATAAGTAATATTTATTATTTTTTTAATAATTGAGAAAGCTGTCATCAACTCTCGTACTCAATTATAAAGTGCATCCATAACACCTTTTATGAAGCAGGGAAGAGAAGAAATGAGCCTTAAAAAAATGGATCTTACATGCAAATATTAAGTGCAAAATAATATATATATATATATATATATATATATATATATATATATATATATATATATATTGAGTGAGTTTATAATTCCAATTTCTCTTCTCTCTTCTTTACATGAGTGGAGAGATCAAAATTCATGTAGTCTCCACTTAAAATATCTACCCACTTCTTTTTCTTCATTATTTTCTTTTACTATAAAATTACAATTTATCTTTTATTTTCTCCTACCTAAATTCTTCTCTCACCTATTTTCCTTGCCATCAAACAATGGCTAAATAAGAGTATAAGCAAATGCATTTCAATTTCTTTGAAATGTCTTTTTCTTCCATTTAATAGTTAGAAGTCTTTACTAGCATGTTGAAGAAATGAGTAACCATATTCATGTTAATATTTCCATAGACTGTACAAAATTTATTAATAAAAGGTTATTGTTAATTAAACCCTGTGTATGACAATTTTACATGGACAAATAGGTACTTGACCCAACACTAGTAAATGAGTTTAGATCCTGTGATGGATAAGATTCAGAACTTGGATTGAGTAATACATAAAGGGTCCCTACTTCAAATCTCCTAAGCTCAAAGTTTTCTACTTCATCGGTGAGACCTACTACACAAAAACTAAGAATTTGCTAAATGAAAGATTTCTCAATACATCAATGTAAAAGCTAATACTTTAGATGGCAGATATTTATAAATTACTATATTCATGATATTAATTCAATTTATTTTGTTTCCTTTTAATCATACTACAATTAAAAGTCAAGATCAAAAGCAAATTTCATAAATATTTCTTGCAATTCATTAGTTCAACTAAAATAATGCGGTTTTTCTTTTAAATCCCAAACTTGGCTGTGAATTACGGCTGCAACACCATAATATTATGCATCATTATGGTTGCAACTACCATAACAATCCAAATTCATTTTTTGAAAAAGTAAAATATTAAAATTTTGATATTTTATTTGTAAATAAATTTTATTTGGTATGATATGATGTTTTCTTAAATAAAAAGTATTAATATTAAATAATATAAATTAGTTATTGTTCTATAATTTTTATTATATATTATGTGAATAAAGAAAGTTCACAGCCGCAATGCTTGTATTTTCACTTTGTAATATTCGTAATTTTAATAAATACATCAAAACTGCAATCACAAGAATAATTTAGAAGCCGGCTAAGAATAAAAACACATATTTACGAATAGTGGCAAGACAGGTTTATCAAATAAGGATCCTCCAGCATGGTTTCCCAATTATCTTGGCAATGTAATAACACTAAATCCACCAGCTCTGTGGTTATTTCAACTTTGATGAACAGACATCTTGGCCACCAGAACTCTATTAGCAGTCAGAAGTGAGAACAACCATTATCTTTTGGCGATTGAAGAAACTACATGCATTATTCTAGAAATATATAAGGTTTGTGTGTTCACTATTTTCAAAAATAGTTTTCTATTTTTTTATTTTTGAAAACAGAATAATTTATTTGAAAACTTTTTTTCAAAATATATTTTTAAAAATTATAATTTTAAATGTGTAATTTAAAAATAAAAAATAGAAATAACTTTTAGATATTTTCTTAATGTAAGTTTTGTAATTAAATGAAATAATTTCTTATTTGCAATAGCACCCACCCTCTTTTCTTTTCTCTTTCTTCAATCTAAAAATATTTTTTGTAAAAAAATAATTCTTAAAAATAATTTTTGGGAACAGTTTTTAAAAATATAAAAATAAAAATATATTCAACTACACCCATCATTCTTCAAATATCAAATGCTTGTATATTATTGACATATCCAAAATAATTATTTGATGGCAATGTTGAGATGTTATCAATTTATGATTAATTAGGCCAGATACCTTCTTGCCTATGATTAATCAACAGCAATTTTCGCAAAAAAAATAAAAATAAAAAAAGTAACGGTTGAAGAACCCATCCATTGGACCCAAAGTAAAATGGGTAGCCCAATTACAATTAAAGGCCCAATCAAAATAAAATATAGCATAAAAATAGACCATGAGTGAACTTTATGGGTATTCAGTATAGTTCAGAATTATATTTGACACTGTATGAGTCATGATTAAAATAATATTTATGCTATTTCACCAGTGGTAGATTTTGATAAAAATTTTGGAGGTTAAATAATTTATATAAATATTTTTAAAAAATATTTAAATGATACTAGTATATTTTAAAAAAAAATTAAAATTTTACAGGGTCATAAGTTTTTCATGCACCAAACAGGCTCTGAAGCTGTTCCACATGAAGCAAATTTATTTGCTTTCTCTTCTAAGTCAAAATCAACGTTTTTTTTCCCTTCCTTTTCTTTCATATACTTAGAGTGTTTCAGGTTGACTTTGTAGGTTAGGTTTCAAAATATCCTGAATTCGATCCTTAAATGATGTTGCATAGATAATCTTCTGTTCACAGCTAGATGATCTTATTGGTATCTCTGTAACCAATGGAAAAGCAAATATGCACAAATTTTGACAATTCCATGTAAAAATGCAAGATGACTGCAAATATATGCTCCATACCTGAAATTTTTGCCATCATTACATTTAATGCATACTTTGTATCCCACAACAAAGAAATATGACCTCGATGATATAAATATAACCTACTTACTATTTGAATATGGATGGTGCTGTTAAAGCTAATTCTGGTGTGGCAGAGTGTGGAGGATTAATCAGACATAACGCATGGTAATTTGATACATGGATTTGCAAAATCTCAAGGGTATTGTTCTTCTTTTCAATCAGCATGGAAGTTGGGTGATAGAAAAATTCATCTGAAATGTGGCTCTAAAACATTGGTTACTGCTTATCTAATCTAGAGTATAAGAGTACGGAATTGTTTTAGTTCATTCATAATCTTTTGAAGCAGAGTAGGAAGGTGGAGATCATGCACACTTATAGAGAATGTAATGCATGTGCACGGATTGATCAACAATAATGTAACTCTTGATTCAGAATTACATGCATTTTTTAAAGTTTTTTCTAAATTGTCACATTTTTATCTTACTGATATTTCCAAAGTCTTTAGGACTCATTCCACTGTTATTTTACAGTTTTCTTTCTTGTATGCGCTTTAACCCCTTTGGTTAAAAAAATTATAACCACTTAACCTTTTAATAATCTTTTTCAAGTTTTGAGGGGATAATATGTAACTCTTATAAAGTTTAGGAATGTAATTTGCAAATTTTTTAAGTTAAAAAAAAAGGTAATTTACTAACTTTACGAAATTATAAATGCACAGTGTATTTTTCTCTTGATTATTTGCAGATTTTGGTATCCATTATGCATGAAATTCAGCAAACTACCGCATGAATACGAACAGATCATCCAAGTTTAGATTTACCAAAAAAGTAATAACAACTTTAGAGTGAAGTAGTCAAAATTTTTGAAATAGGTATTTCTCATCAAATCAAATACGGCATCCATTTAATATTTACAAGTTGAACATTCTATATTGAAAGAGCACTTTTAGGATAATATTTAAAAAAATAACCAATGTTAATTATTCATACTTTCTCTTTTTCATAGCGAAAATAATTAATTTTCAGAAATATTACATCCATCAATACCTACTTTGTATACTTTTTACTGACTAGTAATCAGTTATAAGAAAAATATTTGAAATTTTATTTTATAAGAAAAAATAATAACTTATTGTGAAAAGGTTTTAAAATAATGCTTCTATTTTATTATTTTGAAAACACTTACAAGTCTTTTATCCATACAAATTCTTTTAAGTGCACCAAACCAAATTTATTGAGTGTATTTAAACTAGTATATTAATAATCATTTAAATTTCTAAAAGAGTAGAGGATCCGGACATTTTTATTAATTTGATGGTCTTTGAAGAAACACACAATTTCAAATACAGTCTTATAAGTTCACTCATATATTTATACTAGAATTTGAATAGAACTAGAATTAACTTTTCAGCAATGCTATAGGTCCCGAAACATAATTCCGAAGTTGTGTTTCGAAGAAATTTAACTCATTTGATTGAATGCAAGTGGGGCCTGCTTCATCCATCCAACGCTAATTAAATCTATTTTTTCCATTGGAGCATGAATTGGCCTTTTAATTTTAGATTCTGTATCATTTTTCTTAACTTTTTGAAAAGATTTTTCAAAATATCATTAAAATTCAAAACTTTGCATACATAAATTTTAAAAATAGAAAAATTTGTAATTGTCAAATTGAAATTTTAGCTATATATGTTGCATGAATTTCAAAGACATCATAATTTACAAAAGAATGAAAATTAAAATATGGATACCACTGTATTAGTGGCTGAGATACAGGGGATATATATCTATTATCTGATATGGAAATAGAAAGTAAGTTAATTTAACGAAGGTAATGTTAATTCTTCGGTCAAATGAGAGAGGAAACCCTTTGAAATCAACAACATAAAGAATAATATATATTTGTATATAGTTTCCCCTCAACATCTTACAAATAAAAAGAATATTATATTGTTTCTCACTTATTCTAAAATAAATCATTATAAATTGCTAAATTTATTCACAATGGATGTATAAAACCAAGTTTCATGACAAAATGCACGATAACAGCATGCATGGTGTGCATATTGACACACTTCAGAATAGATTTTCCTTTTGATCCCGCGGAGGGAGGGACTTTATACCAAACACACTTTAAGGATGCCAATGATATAACCATTGAATTGATAATCTAAGGATTCGATTAGGGAGACTTCAATATATCATTAACATATTGATCTATCGGTACACCACCGAATATAATTATACATTAAATTTATTTTTCTTTAAAGTTATATTTTACATGCTATACAACAATATATCAATATACCATCATTGTATCAATGTATCATGCAGGAACGCACCAGCTATGCATAATGCATGCCAAAATTTGCAAATAATCTTTGTATGAATAATTAGATTATTCGAGTGTGGAGAATTTGACTCGATGACAGCTTGCATGATACCATATCATGTTTTTAGCATAAATAATTACATAGGCATTTAAGAGATACTATATGAATCATGAAAATACATATCTATTAGGGGAGAAAAATTATTAGAGAGTAAGCAAAACATTCTATCTTATTTTTTACTTTTTAAATTTGCCCTTGTTAAAGCATTCTATTTTTTTCTTTTTTCATTTGCTCTTGTTTTTCTAGGCACATAATTTGTACTCATGTTGATAATGTATGATGTTTTATATGATGATGTAAAAGAACGATTGATGGTGCGTGATATTTTTGTGTACCAATTCAATATAATCTAATATTATGCATAATAGTGGATTAATTATGATTACTTTTAAAATAATTAACTTTTATGATTTTGTTTGTCATAAATTTTAATTGAGTAATCAATTAATAATTATATTTAAATTTATTAAATTGTAATTATTAAAACTAAGATGGAAAAATAATATACTTATAAAATTTTACCAAAATTTTCTTCATCTTTCTCCACGATTTAATTGGTTTTATCATTATTTATAATACAAAATATGAAAATGTTAACTTATAAGAAATAAATATTACATTTTTAAAAAAAATGAAATATTAAGTAACAGCATAATGCAGACAATCAATACAAGCCTTTTCTTTATAACGGAACAGGGAGATCGACCAACCTATTATAGAGCATTATATTATAATTTGCATTATAAATACTCTTAAAAAAATAAAAGAAGGAGACCAATTTTAAAGAATCTGGGTTTTTTTTGTCATTTTTTATCATTTTTTTGAAATGATAAAGATGTATTTAATTTTTATTCTTATATTTACTATTTTTTACTAGAACTAATTATAATTTTAAATGAAAAAATTATATATATTTCTCCGAAATTCATCCCATCCATTTCTTATACACTAGATCCAAATCCAGTTTTCATACAACCCAATATCACCCACTTGTATTCTATTAAAAGTTTTATTTTAAAATAATTATAAATTTGTTACTATATATTCATTCTGGAATGTAAAATCCGTATCAGAAGGTTTTACTCTTAGATGACCACTAAATTTTGTCACATGTTCTTTTAGTGGAGGATATTTTGCCATAATTCATGTTACATGAAATATAAACATGAATTATGATTTTTAACTTTATTTATTTATATATTTCGTCAATGCAAATTACAAAGAAGTCAATCTTTACTGTTGTTGCACTTGCCTAAGTAAATTTTTTTATTTTACATTGAAAGGTTTTTCTCTTTCCTTTCTAATCTGATCGTATATAACCATAATTTTTAGTAGTAGGAGCCGTGGCCTAACGCATAACGGGGAGTAAAATCTTATCCTTCACACTCTTATATAAATATTAGCATCATCTACTAATTCATTTTATTTAGATAAAAAATTTATGATATTAATTTAATAATATAATAAATAATCTTTAAATAATTTAAATGAAAAAATATGGTAAATTTTATGGTACTTCAATGATTTAAAATTTAAGGAGATTTGGTAATTCTGGAAATTATTAAATTAAAATTATTTAATAACACTTATTAAAAATGAATAATTATGATTAAATTATTTCAATATAATAATTTCATCAATCCTACTTACATCACTTCATATTTTAAAACTCTTGTAGTACCCTAACAAACACCTAATTTAAAATATTTAAGTCAACTCCTTTTTTTCTTTTATCATCATAATAAATGCACTCATTAAATAAAATAGTTAATTATTAGTGTTGGAAAATTAACTATAATGTATTTTATTATTTTGTTGTGATTAGATTAGTACCATGAACTTTTTCATTTAAATAAAAGAGTGAAAATTGTTAACCTCTATTGAATTTACAAATGAACGTGGAAATTAGCAATATATATATCCCAATTTCATACTTTTTTTTGTTGCGAAGAGCTTTGTTGCTATGTTTGGATTGCATGGAGAGGCTAAAATAATTGAAATTTAATATGAAAGGCAAATTAAAATGCCAAGGTGCTGTTTGCCAACCCAGTTTGCATGTTAGCATCATCTCTTCTGTCACTGGACATGGATTTACAAAACCATGTTAATTGTTTTCTTAATCATATTAGCCTTAATTCACATTCTTTCGTATCACCAAATGGGGAAAAAAAAAGAGTATTACGATCTTATTATTTATAAGATAAGATATTGGTGGAAACTAAATCTATATTTAATTATCATGTATCTACGTATCCCATGTGTGGGCCATCTTTATATAACTTTTTTATGTAAGTAAAGCTGAATATTTGTTTTGGACTGTTACTTGTCTAGTACCTCATAGAATTTTACTATAAATTTAGGTTATACATTTATTTGAAAGATAAAAATAAAAATAATATAAATAAAGTGCTATCGGATATCATGGGTCACACATTTAAGATCTAATTTTTCACGAAGGATAAAAAATATTATATGTAAGAGATTTATATTTGTACCGACCTATGTCCGAGATTATTATAGCGAGTGAATTACTTAAATTATTTTATTAGATGTTGACATAAAGCAAACACCAATTGATATTCTCCATTTTCTTAATCAGATCTTTTAAGAATATTTGACAGACCAAATATTTGTATTGTTGTTTAGATTTTGGAAATATTTCATATTTTGTTTTATAATTGGATAAAATATGCAGAAAATACTAAAGATTTTGAAGTTTTTTATTTGAAAAAAGATAACTTTACTTAATTCTTATAAATGAAAATTGATAATCAATATGATATTTCAAGAATAAATGAAGGATTTGTGAAATGACAACTATTTTGAGTGAATTTAAAATGTTAAATTTGATAGCCTAAATTCTTTATTAAAATGCTTAAGTAATTCAAACTTTTCATTTAATTATTGTCAAACAAGGCATTTTAACCCATAAAACTTAAATTTCTTGAATACCAACTTTAATTTACAAATATAAATACAAAATTTACTCTTAATTAAATCTTTTAAGTAAATTTTAATTTTAATTTAGTCTTCCGATTACTTAATTATTTCCAATCAACTCGATATATTAGTTTGTCATTAGAATAATTAATTGTTAGCACCATATTAAAACCATAGTGATATTGTGTCATCAAATTAATTGTTATATCCTCCCTTATATTAAGAATTTAAATAATAAACTAAAAGAAGGACTGAAATAGGTGTGATTGAATAATGGAGGACTAAACTAATACTGAAAAAAAATTGAGAATTATATATGCAAACTAAAATAATGAGTGGTTAAAAAAGAGGTTTATTCCTGTGTTCATCCTATCTTGGGTTTGAATCTTAAATCTCACAATTTTTTTTCACATATAATAATATTTTTCACACATAATAATATTCTTCTTAGAAGTTATAAACTCTGCGCTTGTTAAAAGCTGCCAAATTAAGGTAATGACAACATGACAATAATTAATACATTTTTCAAAAATATTTTCTGCAATAAATATACAATTGTGGTGTTATTGCTGGCTAGAAGGTTAAAAATTTATGAAGGTAGCATTTCGGGCTGTGCTTCAGACGGGAGTCTATACTTTCTTTTTTATATATATAAATATGACAATGATATGTATATAAATATAGGAAAATTTTATAAGCGTAAATCTATTTTCTTTATATAAATATAACAATGATATTGTGTATATAAATATAGAAAAATTATATAAGCGTGGAAATCTAATTTTTTGAATTTATTTTACAATCACATATTCTTATTGGTAAATAACAAAATTTTGAAATTTAATATAAGAATTAAAAATAAAATATATAATGAAGTTTAATTAAGTTAAAATTTAAATTTATTTAAGATACTTTTATAATAAAAATTTTATGTTGAATTTATACTTTTAATGTTGTCAATGTCTAAGTTGTAAAAAATGAGGATACAAATATATATATATATACATATATATGCAATGGAACATAATACTTGCAAATTCGTCTCAAGAAATCTTAACGGATGTTTAATAAATTTGAAATATTATGTCAGTTAAAAAAATTTAAAATATATCAATTAATATACATTTAATCTGATATATAGTACTTGAACATGTATATGAAGAAGATGTTTGATGAATTTAAATAAATAATTTTATTTTAATTTTAAAATATTTTTATAAAAATAAAATATGTAATTATATAATTTGATTAATACTTTTTATATTAAATTTTTACCTTAGTTGGAATATTTTTAAAAAATTAAATATACTATGTATTATATATACCAATACTACTTTGTTTTATTAGCATTTAAGTTGTAAACATGAACAAAAAAGTAAAAAAAAAATAATGGAATGAATAAAAAAATAATGGGTGAGCTGTGAAGTAATATCAGTATTAAAAATAGAATAAAAGTTAACAAATTCAATGAAATTAAGTATTTAATTTGTTCAAATTATTCTATAATAAAAATAAAATATGTCATACTATAGTAAAATAGCAGCAATGAACAAGAAATAAATATATAATAAAGTAAACGAAAGGAAGTGAAACAATAAATAATTTATAAACCTTTCAAAAAAAAATTAATTGATGTATATTTAATTAGAAATGTATCACATACAATTGACATACAAAATAATAAAATTTAAATAAATAAATTGAGTTTTTATTTTTAAAATTTTAAAATAATTAAATATGTAATTAATAATTTCTATCAATAATTTATATATTAAAATTTTAACTTATTTAAAATATTTTATAATAAAATCAAATATATCATATTATATTCATATTCAAGCATCCAAATTGTAAGTAATAGTTGAAATAAAAAATAAAAAAAGGAAAAATGCAATGAATCAAATAAATAAAAGAGAAATAATATATAAACTATAAAGTAATATAAAAGCTGAAAATAAAATGTCATTAAATAATTCATCTAAATTGATTTTTTTAAATTATTTCAAATATTTTTATGATAAAAATATAGTATATCATGTTCTATGCACACTTCTTAATAATATGAGTACTTGAGAAATAAACAATAGGAGCATATATTAAAATATATATATATATATATTTGAGTAAATAAAAGGATGATAATGCATTTACAATGTTAAATAATATAAGAGTTAAATACAAAATATTTAATTAAATAATTCTATTAAATTAAATTTTCAACTTAATTAATAAATCTCATAATAAAAATAAAATATATTATATCATATTTATATCATTCAATTATATTAGTGTGTGAGTTGTAAATATCACGGGTGAAAAATATGTAATAAAACAAATAAAATGAAGAAAAATAATACATGAATTATAAAATACCTTGACAAAACCTTAATTGATTCATATTTAATTTGAAATATAATACTTAAAAATTTATATCAAAATAATGTTGACTAATTAAATTTGTCATAAATTTTAATTGAGGAATCAATTAAAAATATATTTAAATTTATTAAAATTTAATATAATTATAATTAAAAATTTTCTCCATGATTTAAATTTTTGAGATTATAATTAAAAATTTCATTGCAAATACATATAAAATTTTACCAAAATTTTCTCCATCTTTCTCCACGATTTAATTCTTTTATCATTATTTATAATACAAAATATGAAATTGTTTGCTTATAAGAATTAAATATTACATTTTTTAAGAAAATGAAATATTATTAAATAACAGCATGATGCAGACAATCAATATTAGCCTTTTCTCTATAAGGGAACAAATTTCAAGGAGGTCGACCAACTTATTATAATATTAACCTTTTACTCTCCCCATCGGGAGCATTATGTTATAACTTGCATTATGATTACACTAAAAAAAATAAGGAGACCAATTTTAAAGAATCTGAATTTTTTTGTCATTTTTTATTATTTTTTTAAAAAATATAAATATATATATTTTTTACTAGGATTAATTACAAATTCAAATTAAAAAATTATACCTATCTTTTTCCAAAATTCATCATTTCTTATACATCAGATCCAAATCCAATTTTAATACAACTCAATATAATCCACCTATTCTCTATTAAAAGTTTTATTTTAAAATAATTATAAATTTATTACTATATATTCATTCTCGAATGTAAAATCCATATCAAAAGGCCTTACTCTTAGATGACCATTAAATTTTGTCACACATTCTTTTAGTGGAGGATATTTTGCAGTAATTCATATGTTACATGAAATATAAACACAAATTATGGTTTTTAATTTTATTTATTTATATATTTTGGTAATGTAAATTACAAAGAAGTCAATCTTTACTGTTCTTGCACTTGCCTCTGTAAATTTTTGGATTTTACGATGAAAGGTTTGTCTTTTTTCCTTTTTAATCTGACCGCAACCATAATTTTTGGTAGTAGGAGCGGTAGCCTAAAGCACAACCGGGAGTAAAACCTTATCCTTCACATTCTTTTATAAATATTAGCATCCTCTACTCATTTATTTGATTTAGATGAAAAGTTTATGATAATAATTTAATAATAATATAATAATATATAATATTTAAGTAATTTAAATTTAAATAAAAATATGATAAATTTTATGGAACTTAAATAATTTTAAATTTTGAAATGATGTGATGATTCTAGAGATTATTAAATTAAAATTATTTAATTATTCTTATTAAAAAAACAAATATTTATGATAAAATAATTTTAATATAACAATTTGAAATCTTACCATTAACTCATGTTTTGAAATCCTTATATTACCATAGCAACCACCTAATTTAAAATATTTAAGTTGACTCCTTATTTTTTCCCATCATCATAGTAGATACATCTATTAAATAAAATAGTTATTATCGATGATAAATTAATTGTAATATATTTTATTATTTTATTGTGATTAAATTAGTATCATAAATATATCCCAATTTTATTCTTTTTTGGTTTCGAAGAGCTTTGTTGCAATGTTGTTTGGATTCCATGGAAAGGCTAAAATAATTGAAATTTAATATGAGAGGCAAATTAAAATGCCAAGGTGCTGTTTGCCAACCCAATTTGCATGATGGCATCATCTCTTTGGTCACTGGACTTGGAATTATAAAACCATGTTAACTGATTTCTTGATCACAAATTCACGTTCTTTTATATCATCAAATGAGGAAAAAAGAAGTTGAGTGTTACGATCTTATTATTTATATGATAAGATATTGGTGGAAACTAAATTTATATTTAATTATTATATATCTACATATCCCATGTGCGAGCCATTTTTATATAACTTTATTATGTAACCAAAGCAGAATATTTATTTTGGTCTGTTAATTATTTAGTTGGTTATAGAATTTTACTAACAATTTTGGTTACACAATTATTTGAAAAATAAATTAAATAAAGAATTATTAGAAATCATGGTACACACAGTTACAATTACATGTTTCACGAAGTATAAAAAAATATTATATATAGGAGGTTTATATTTGCACCGACCTGTCGTCGAGATAATTATAGCGAGTGAATTGCTCAAATAATTTTATTAGATTTAGGGCGAAAACCCACTGATATTCTCCATTTTGTAAATCAAATTTTCTGATAATGTTTTACAGATCAAATCTTTATAATATTATTTAGACTTTGGAAATATTTCACAGATTAGATCTTCTGAGAAATTACTCTTAATCAAATCTTTTAAATAATTTTAATTTCAATTTAATCATCCAATTATTTAATTATTCCCAATCAACTTCATATATTAATTTGCCATTAGAATAATTGTTAGAACCATATTAAAACCTTAGCAATATCATGTCATCAAATTAATTGTTATATCCTCACTTATATTAAAGATTTAAATAATAAACTGAAAGAACGACCGAAATATGTGTGATTGGATAATGAAGGACTAAATTTATACTGAAAACCTTTCTAGGAATTATATATGCAAACTAAAATAATGAAGGGTTAAAAAAGAGGTCTATTCCTGTGTTCATTATGTTATGTTTAGGAAACCTTATAATTTTTTTTTACACATATAATAATATTTTTCTTTGAAGTTTTAAACACTGCACTAATTAAAATCTGCCTGATTAATAAAATAACAACAGATAATAATTAATATATTTATTAAAAAATATTGTTTACAACAAATATACAATTGTCGTGTTATTGCTGTGTAGAAAGTTAAAAATTTATAAAACTAGGATTATGGCCTGTGCTTCGCACAAGTATCTATCCTTTTTTTTATAAATATAACAATGATAATGTGTATATAAATAAAGAAAAAATTATATAAGCTTTGAAATCTAAGTACTCGTATTAATTTTACAATCAAATATTTTCATTTGTAAAAAACTAAATTTTGAAATGCAATATAAGAATTAAAAATAAAATATCTAATTAATTTTAATTAAGTTAAAATTTTAATTTATTTAAGATATTTTTATAATAAAAAATTATGTTGAATTTATACTTTTTAAAGATACTAGTGTCTAAGTTGCAAATAATAAGAATGAAAAAAATTATACAATGGGGGAGTAAATAACTAGAAAATTTTCTTGTAAATACTTTATTTAAATTAAGTATCAAATAATTATATGAAAACAATTAAAATTGAATTTTTCATTTTATGTATCCTACTTTTCAAATTCATGAAAAATTTAATATTAATGAATTTTGAAAGTTTTACCTAAGAAAATATCGCTCAATCATTAATTAACATGTATAAATCACTAATTTATCTAAAAGGAAAAATAAAAAACATTTTGACTTGAACACTTACATAATTTAATCAACTTTTTTTAGTAATTTTTAATTTTGAGCCTCATTCAATTCATTATTTAAAACTTTTATCTTCTATTTTAATTAAAATTGTTAATGCAAATCAAATATAATTGAGATCAAAGAGACTATGAAAATATAAAAAATAAAAAAAATCATAAAGATTACTCCAGAAAGACAGAAAATATATGAAAATTAGAAAACTTAATAAATAAGAGAAAGAAATCAAAGAGATTATAAAAATGTAATAAATAAGAAAAAGAAATCAATGAGTTTTTGTTTAATTTAATATAAATGAAAGATTCAATCCTTTGCACTGATTACATGAATATGACTAACTATAGTGCAATATTTATTAAGAAGAGATTGATTGCATGAGTGTGACTCATTGCTACACAGTATTTATTAAAAAGAAATGACAAATTGAAATATAATGAATTATAAAAATGACATTTGTCATAACAAAAAAGTAGGGAATAATACAACTAGAGATTGGAGTTATGATGATATATAGAGTATATTACTTTTGTCAACATATAGTGACAACAAAATTAATGATGAACATAATGAATGCACTTCCAAAGCACGTTTCCTAATTTTCAGTTATAGATGATAGATTTGCTGGCTTGAGCTACCACTGAAGATAAGTCATCATGGTCAGTATTTTCAATAATTTTTCTTTGAAACTTTAACGATTTAAAATAAATTGGAACATGTTTTAGTGTGCATCTTTAAAATTTAAAATTCTTTTGCAGATTTAAAAAGAAGTGCCAGTTCTTGATTTAGAGTCATATTAATTAATGATAATTCATTTACAAATCAAGAGATATATTGTTTCATAATCAAGTTTATGAAGAGACGTATTCGAGCATTGTTTATAATTGAAACAGTTAAAAAAAGTTGATAATATACACAAATTATAAAATGTTAGTGCATATTTATGAGCAAATTGAAAGAAATAAATAAATTTTCCATACTTCTATTACTTATTCAAATCATTCAATAATTTTGTTGCTTGTTTGAATTATTCAAAAGAGTTGATCTTGGTAGAAAGATCATCATATTACTGATTGTTCAATTTGCCACCAAACCTACAACAAATAGTAGAAACAATATTGGTTAAAGGATAGCGTTATTTAAAATAAATTTTAAACATACTGTATTTTTTATTTATTTTTATGTTTTTACCGGTAACAATGCACTTGATTTTCATTTTCTCACATAAATTGATTATCACCAGTACCAGTAGACGTATACGTCTATTCATTCCACATATTATATTATTTTATTTACTTTTATGCTTTCTTCGGTAAACTTGCACTTAATTTTTATTTTCTCACGTAAAGTGGTTATCACCTGTGGCAACAGACATACACGTCCATTCGTTCCAGTGAATGCTTCCATTTAAAGCAAAAATAAATATTAAATTTATCGGTGTCTATATCACCATATAAGAAGTGATTATCACCTTATATATTTATTTGTGACAAATCATAGAAATTTTTTAATATGTATAAATTAAAAGTTGACTAAAAATTTGCATGTATAACATTCATTATATTTCTAATTATAGTTTTACACGTGATTAAAACTTCTCAATATATTTCTAATAATAGTATTATACAAGATTTTATCTTCTTTCAATTTTCTCCTCCCACAAATTATATTATCGGTTAAGATGAAGACAGCCTATTTGGTAATATATATATATATATATATATAGTATAATACTTTAATTCGTATATTTACGTTTGAATGCATAAGTAAAGAAAATGATGTTAGGCCATTATAAAAAAGAAGAAGAAGAAGAAGAAACTGAGGGTAGGTACATGTAGTTTCATTTTTCACAAAATGGGGTGGACAATCAAAGGATGAATCGAGTCGTCAAATAATATAATTAGAATTTTTATTTTAAATAATAATATCTTATGAAAAAATATTAAAATTTTAAAATATGATAAAAGTTCAAATAATCATTCCAATAAAAAAGTATTACATTGTTCTCAATGGGATTTTATATTCTAACATAGGTGAACAATTAACCCATAATTCATATGATTAAATACATCTCTCTAACTAGGCAACCATTTATTAGGTTGTTACAAAGATTGTTTCCAGGTTGATTTTCATTTAAAAAAAATTATCTATAATCTATGTAAAAAATAAAGACAGTTAAAAAAATAGATTTCACCTATTTATACGAAATAAGATTTATTGATATTTTACTCTACTGGTCAACAAGAAAGTTTTAACCCCACGCGCGATTACATTTTCTCCTATCTTAATGATTCAATTTTTTTATTAGTACATTGTACATTGCACTAATATATTAAACTAAATTTAAAACAAATTATTAGATATTAATGTTGCGATCTTTACGTATGGAATAAGGAGTTAAGTCTTTTTTTTCTTATTGAATTAACAATAATTGTGAAGCAAGTTAATTATTGTATATCTTAAACAATAACCAAGAGTTTTTGTTGCACCTATGCAATGTGCTTTGCTGTTGTAGATGTCGGCTGTTGCAGTTTATAGATTGTTTTACGTTACTGCACTCAAAGTTTTAACTGGTGATAGAGTCCATGTGGGTTATACTCAAAAAATTAGGGAGGGTTTTGTCATTTATGTTATATAACTTCTGGAACTTCACGCTACAAAAAATTCACCATTTAGCAATTGAAAAATCGGTCACTAATTTTATTAACTCCAACGCTAAATAATTAGTGATGGATTCAAACTCATCAATAAATTATGCCCCAAAATTTGAGTTAGTGATAGATTTTTGTATTTGTCACTAAGTTCATCATTAAAGTTACAACCCATGATAATTTACAATTGATGACCATATAGCAAGTTAGTAATAGCTAATTAGTCACTAATTCTATTGGTAATTACTCTTAATTAACAACAAGATTTTCTTTCACTAAATTTGATCTGTCAGCAAATTCAATGCTAAACTATGAATTTCTCAAAAATTATAGGCATCATTATTTAAAATTGAAATTCATTGCTAATTAGGAAATATTGTGAATATGCTACCTATTTTTTATAGCAACCCAAGCAAAAAACACCTTACATTAATATATCTAAGGTCAAAACAAATATCCATTCAACTATCAAATTTCCCTAATCAAATCTCATAAAACCAAATTTTAATAATTTATTTATATAACATAAAAATAATGAAATCAATGAAACCCAATATACAAAAATAATGAAGCCAATGTATATAAATATATATAACTAAATAGTATAAGGCTAGCTCCCATCATCCCACTATTGGTCATCCTCTTGGTGCTCTTCTACCTAATTCCTCTAGCAAAATGTTGGGTGGTATTTTCAACCTCCAAAAAAATGTCTAGAGTAATGACTATGGTAGTCAATTTGGCTTTGCTAGATAGTAATAAGTTGCTACTATTAAAGTGTCATCACCTAATTCCTCTATTCTATGTCCTCTTATACCTTTACGTGCTTGACATTTGTCATTTGATAGTGCTCTATAGCCCCTAAATCTCAATTTGTGAGGATGAAGCATCCATGGCAAATAAAGGCTCAACAACCTTATGCACCTTAAATCCATGCCATAAATATGGCCTTTTTTGTTTCAACCACCAGTTGTCTCCATCCATAGCGAAATCTCACTTACCTATGTGGAACTCGCTTTACCACCCTTGACCAATACCTAAGAAGAGTGCTCCTTTAGCAAATACTTAGCAAAGGTGAAATGAGTCATGTGAGAACTAATGCATATAGGATAAAGAGCAGGAAAACATCCAAGAATACTAGCCCTACAAAATTAAATTTGAAAATTAAACACTTTTAATAGATTGTATATAATGTAATGCATACCAAAAGAAGTAGTTAAATCTTGCCTAGGTCCTCTCTAATCTTTGATCCACAAATTCTTGGTGCCCTTCTTGTTCATATGAATTTAAGTGCACAAGAACACATTTAGATCAATAAGCATATGATCAAAAGACTACCCATCTAAAAACTTATATAGAATAAAAAAACACTAAGTTAGTGTGGTTCACTTATGCAATTACATATTAAAAGTAAGTATTATTAATATCCCACTGTATCTCTCTTGTGCTCAAACATAGAAATAGAATCACCAGTATGTAGGCTTCCTTCAATAATAGATGTCCTTTTTTCACCTTTTGCTCTTTCTTGAAGTCAATATCTTCAACTCACTTCTTCTTGAGATCATAAAAAATGTGTTCAAGCATCCACTCAAGCTTCTTTGTTAGGCCCTTCCTTGTCCAGTGTATCATGCGCTTGTAATTTACCTTGGCCTTAAGTAAGATTTTTCTTTATTAGCTAAGTGAGCTTGGATTTTCACCTCTACATGGCTTACAAAAATTGAACAATTGAAGTTAAATGAGTATAAATTAGCAAAACTAAAGTATAAATACAAAGTTGACACTATTAAAGAAAAACTAATTAATGCCAGGTGTTTGGTAGTTTACATCTCAATCTTTTATCAATGTTCAATCCACATCTTATTAAGCATGTTTGTATATTTATTATTATAACATTGATTATACAACTTGTGTAAAAAAATAGTTATCACATTGATTTTTTACTAAAAGTCAATATATTTTATTTTCAAAATATTATATTTTTTATTACATTTTTCATTGGTGTTTAGTTAAAAAAAATGAAATTTTTGCCTAATATTTTTTATAACATTGATTTTCACTTCTCTACCAAAATATTCATATCAATTTCATATAATTTTTCAAGATCTAACAATTTGCAACACCCTAACTTGGAATTGTAAAAAATAATCATTTTCATAGTTTTTTAAAAATTTTCTTCATCTCTCGTCATTATAGGCTAGTTTCGGACTTGCCTAGAACATTTTATAAACACATAATATGCATCCAAATCTCAAACATAACCCTAAAAATTATACAAAGAAAATATAAATAAAAATTTCTTAAAAAAACTTGTGTAGAAGACAAAGAAATGGAAGAGATAAAGATCTAAGAGAAATAAAAGCAACAAAAGGCATTACTTATGCTTTAAACCAATGGGTAGAACATTAAGGCATTGGTTTCATACTTAATGTTAGTTGAAAGAATATTAATAACTCACTAACATATGGCGAAGAATAGCAAAAAATCTAGGGTTCTATAGAAAAGTTTAAAAAGAGACATATTAAGCTTGGAAACAAATAAGAGAGAAAGAGTGAAAGTGATAATGAGGAAAAAATAAAATATACTTTATTAATAATGCAAAAATATCACCATGTCTAGCACTCTTATTAGATTTTTACAATACCTTTAGATATCAATTAATTCTAAAACTAGTTTCTTATGTTTCTTTGTTTTCCCAATAACTTTAAAATGTCATATATTTTAACATCAATAAAAAAAATCAACATATTAAATTTTCTAATAATTTTAAAAATGACACCACATCCAAATAATTATATCTAGAACTGATGTCTTAAGTTTTTCCATTTTCCTAGTAATCTTCAAATGCCTTATATTATGATGTTGGTTAAATAAAAAATTAATGTCTTAAATTTTCTAATAATTTCAAAAATATCACTATGCTAAATAGATGTTGGTTATTTCTAAAATCAATGTCTTTATTTTCCTAGTAATCTTCAAATGGCTTATATTATGAAGTTAGTTAAATAAAAAAATGATGTCTTAAATTTTTTAATAATTTCAAAAATGTCACTACGCTAAATACATGTTGGTTATTTCTAAAATTGATATCTTGAGTTTCTTCATTTTCCTAACAAACTTTAAATGACTTGCATTATGACATCAATTAAGTAAAAAACTGATGTTTTAAGTTTCCTAATAATTTCAAAAATGTCATTACATCTAAATAGACATTAGTTCATTATAAAATTGAGATCTTAAGTTTCTTTATTTTCCAAGCAACCTTCAAATATCATATATAATGACATTAGTTAAGTAAAAAACCATAAATCTTAAGTTATCTAATAATTTCAAAAATACTACTACATCCAAATAGATGTCAATTATTTCTAAAATTGATGTCTTAAGATTTTTTATTTTCTCAATAACCTTTAAATGCCTTATATTATGATGCTAGTTAAATAGAAAATCAACATCTTATATTTCTTAATAATTTCAAAAATGTTACCGCATCCAAATAGATATTGATTTTTCCAAAACTGACATTTCAAGTTTCCTCATTTTCCTAGTGCCTTTCAATACCTTACATTATAACATTAATTAAGCAAAAAAATGACATCTTAAGTTTGCTAATAATTTCAAAAATGTATGGCCTAAAGCATTAGAGGGCATGAAGCATGGCCTATTTATGAAAATAATACTTGTTCTTCTTTACTAACATGAGTAAAAGATAATGTTTCTTGGTCATTGAAAATTTTTGTCTTGCTCCTATTAATATCATAGGCTAAGAAAGCCTTTTAATTGGTCACCAAAGGAAGCACCAACTCTAATGCCCTTCACTAAAGATAAGTTTTATGAATGAGTCAAAAATATCAATGTTATATTTAACAAACCCTATAAGCTTACAAGTGAATAGACTTCATGAAAGAAAAGGTCTATGTTCTTCAATCTTCCATATAGAAAAAATTATCTATGAGACATAACATTGATATTATGCATGTAGAGAAAAATGTATATAATAGTCCTGTAGGAATGTTAATGAACATACTAGGCAAGAGCAAGGATGACATGAAAGCTAGGTTGGACTTTGTTAAATTGACCATTCAAAAAGAACTAGTAGTAGAAAAAAAAGGGTTAATGTATGTATCTACTTCTAGCTTGCCACACTCTATCTAGACAGGAGGAGAGAAGTTTATGCGATTGTCTATTTAGTTTTAAGATACGATAAGAATATTTTTCAAGCATAGATTCTTGTTTCAATGAAAGACTTAAAATTAGTTGCTATGCTTAAAGCCATAATTGCTATTGGTAGTTATTCGATCAATCTTGCTAGAACGTGTCAAACATGTTACTACTAGACTTTGTTTCAATACGATTTGTAACAGAGTTAGCAACCTTGAAAAATTAGATGACTTACAAAGGGAAGTTATGGTTACATAGTGTCAACTTGAGATGTACTTCCCACTTTCTTTTGTTCATATTATAATGCATTAGGTTGTCCATTTTGTGGGAAAGATAAAACTATATAGGTTAGTTTATTTCAAGTGATTGTACCGTTATAAGCAATATATGAAAATCTTAGAAAAGTATTAAAAAATTAGCATTGGTTGAAATGATGCATTATTGAAAGCTATATTACTGAAGAAGGCCAAGTTTTGTAATGACTACTTATTAAATGCAAAAGTTATTGGACTTCTGAAGTCTTATCGTGAGGAAAGAATTGCATGTGATGGTACATTTAGGACTTTAGTAGTGAGCATAAGTAGTGAAATGTGTATGCAAGCCTATCTTTACATCCTACATAATAGTAAAGAGGTTTAGCCTGAGGTCGATGAGCATATCCTTGTAAAGGAGCTGAATCATGGAAGGAATGATCAATAGGTAAAAGTTGAACATAATTGATTATTCCTCACTTAGTTTTAGAGTGAGGCTGATGTTAAATACTAGATGCTATTTCTAAGACCATAAGATACACTACCATATAATAGCTCATTAACCTTAAGTGTTTAAAGGTTTAAACATAAAAAATTAACTAACTTTTAACCTATAATTTGTTGTATATCCATTTTTAACATCAACTTTGAAACTACCATATAATATAACAATAACATCAATCTTTTATTAAAAACAATTGATATCATTTATTTTTCTATAGTTATGGTAAACAATATTAAACATCATTTGTTTTCAAATAATTGACGTTTGATTTCAATAATATCACATTGAATTATTTTTATGATTGATATGGTATGTCCTAACCAATCTACCTATCCAAACCTTGGCCTCTAACCCTAACTCCCAATTCTTTGCTACCTCATCTCAAACCTTAACCTTATCCTTATATTCTTTACTCCTTTATCCTCCCTATTTTTCTTATATTTTTAACCAAAAATAGAAACTATGACTCTACAAAATCTCAATTTAAACAATTTTAAAGAATAAATTAAATAACTAGAGATTGAAAATGTTGAAAGGTTATATACAATACCTAGTCCGAGATAGGTGCTTTGCTAAATCTATGTTGATAACAATTACTCAATATGTGAAGTTTACATTCCTTAGAAAATCCTCTTGAATATAATTCCTATAAATGTAATGGACGTTCATGAAAAATTGGTATATGATATTATGCATTTTTAGATGAATAAATAGTATATAATACCATAAAGTGCCAAAGAAGATAAATAAGAACAAATGTATTACTTGTACAAAAAAAACTATATCAAAATGATAGACAATAAAATAGGATTGATTAAAGAACCAAAAACCAAATTACAAGAGTAAATGCAAAACAGAAAAAAAATCTTTACATTTATATTCAGTCCTTTTCTAGTGAATGTTAAATCTCACATATTTAGTTACATGCTAATGGAGTTTTAATCTTGTAAAATAGTTAGTGAGAAAAGATAGAAAAATAAATAAAAGCATTTCAATTTTGGAAAACAAGCATACCTCATTAGATAGAGAATTATTTTAGAATTAGAAGAGTTTCAAATGAAATTTGCAACTAGCACCATCCTTTACTCTCTTTTTTTAACTTATGCTATACTGTAAACTTTCCATTTTCAATTCACGCTTAGGGTAAGTTTCCACGTCAATTAATATAAAAAACTAGTGTCTAAGTTTACATTAGACATCAATTAAGTAAAAGACATTATTGTCTTTAATACAATAGTATCATCCCATTTAGTAATGTTTAACATTGGTTACAAAATAAGAACCAATGTTATAATAGTAATGCCATTTATTAAAAAATAGATTTCTTTTGCTTGGCCAATGCTTTACATATCCATTCTATTGTAATCCCAAAACCTTTGCAAAATCATTCCAAAATGGTCACTTACAACAAACATGTATATTATAATAAAATTGATTCAATTTTAGACATTAGTACCCAAATATAAGAAATACAATTTAATACGTTGGTCATTATAATAAGCAGATGTCATAAAATAAAGATGTTAGTTCTAATAAAGAAACCAATGTGGTTTATTTGTCTTCTTTTTTTTGCTATATATCATCAAAATATTTGATATTTTAGATGAAAGATGATAGATAGAAAAGAGTTATGATTGAATTAAACATACATAAAGTCAATTTTATCTTGTTTTGGAAAAATAGATAACCAAAAATGGTCAAACAAAAACTTCAAATATTTATATACAAAATAAATCATCATATTGAAATTTTTTAAATTTTAGATCAAACATGATAATTAAAAAATAGATAGTTTTAAATGTCAAAAATTAAAAACTATTTAAACACAAAAAGCAAACATAAAGTATAATAAACTAAAAGTAAATAAAGAAATATATTAGGTATGGAAGAATTATGAAATTACAATTTTATTTATTTTCATATATTTCTTTACATTATTACATCAAAAAAATGCAATAAACAAATGACTTATCATTATGTATGTATCATTACTTCATCAACAAATATACTAAAATACTAATACAATAAACAACCAATTCTCCATGCTTAAGGGCTTCTAAGTTGGACGGCCAATTATACGCCATATATAATACTTGGTAATGCTAAGAACAATGCTTTCCTCCATCCCAATAAAGAAACCAAGGTAGAGGTAGGCTCTCTTTCGAGCAATAACAAATACTCTAATCTTCAACATTATGTTCCATCCTCGTTACTAATTCTCTTTTGTTGAATATTGAATTATTAGTTTTACTAATACATTTGCATCCATTACTAATGATGGAGTTCTAAATGAATTCAATGATAAACTTCTCTTATATCTTAAAAAGCCCATTAGAAAATGCCATAGATCTTATCAAAAGGCGTGCCTCTCCTCTAGTATATCAGGTTTCACATATTTTTCATTTATCAAAGGATCACACACTATGAGATCTAATATATAAAAGGAAAGATAAGTATTTCGATAAAATTTCCAACATTTCCAAATAGGTTTCATAGGATGGAAGAGGGCTATCTTTAAATCAGAATCAAATTCATAAGTTAGATAATGGAGGCTAAGGCATTGTAGAGATATTTCAAAATGAGAAGAAGTGAAATTTATTGGCAATATAAAACATTATACAATGGTTATTAATATATACCTTTTTCAACAACTAGTGTTAATATACTTTTTACATGTCAATTATATGAATAACTGATGTTATAAGTATTCTCAATCCCCTAAAACTTCATGAATGCCATAGTGTGATTAAATGAACTAACTAATGATATTATAACTTTGTTCATGAATGTTGTAATATGATTTAAATGGGTTAATTGTTAAAATTACAACTTTGCTTATGAATGTTATAGTGTGGTTCAAATGAGTTAACTATTAAGATTATAAATTTTTAAATATAAATATTAATTTTGGTTTTAAATAATCTTTAGACATAAGTTCTTATATACAACCCATGTTTAATACTTTTTAGTTTTTGGTAACATCATAAATATGAGAATTAGTCATCTACTAATATGCCTTTAGGTGTCAATTCCCATATATAATCAAGATTTAATCTTGAAACTTTCTTCCTTTGAATTTATAGAAACATCTCATTCAAGATTTTATTGCCTTTTGCTATTTTAAAGCAAGAGACATTAGAATCTTGAATAGGGTACTTCTAATAAATTCAAAGCATTTTCAAAGAATGAGTGAGTTGTGCTCATATTCAACTTATAAGTAAAAAAGTACAAGAAAAATTTATAGGCACTAGAAGTAACATTTACATATCAATTTTTAATTTAACAACTGACATTCAAAAGTAACAACATTGGCTTGAAGCAAAAAACTTATAAAGCTAGAATAATATTTATAAAAACACCATAATGGTACATCAATTTTAATGTTGATTGATATAAACACTGATGTCTTAAGATTTATAGCATATTAATCATTCAAATAGACATTAGATACAATGTTAACTACCATTATAAGTTTTCCATGAATTTAAAAATATCACTACATGAATATAAACATCAATTATATTTAATAACCATTATTTAATCTATTTCATTAATTTCAAAAATGCTTTTGCATTAATGTAAATGTTAATTTTTCCTTTAATTGACATCTGTCAACTAACATAAAATGGTTATCTTATAGTAGTGATGGTTGGTGCATTAGGTTATGCATAAAGATCATCTTTTACCATAGATATAACATAAATAGGTGTTTTTTCTATATAAAAGGCCAAAATGATAGGAGTATTGTGTAAAATAATATGTGGCTCAGATAATGCTTGTAAGTAGTTTCAAAAATAGGAACCTTGTTCACACTAACATGTCATATTATAGGATCATTAAAGCCTTGGGAACTTAACTGTAGTGGATCATAATGAAAAAGGTTATAAAATAGAGCCAATCATAATCACATCCTAAGAAAAACAAATTTTTTATGTCATAGACTTGTTTGCTTAGAATTGGACTATAACTTTATAAGGGAAAAGATAGATCGTTAATGATAAAGAAAAAAATGACATAGGGAATTATATTGAGGAGATTCCTACTTTCCCTATTGGACTATGACCAAGAGACAATGAAAGTGATGTGAATAAGTTCTACATGCAAGATGATCATAGTAAAAGGATATGGGTTAAATTTCTTTCTAGAGATATTAGGAAAAGTTGAAGGCAATCAAGTTCATATACTTTTTATGCTCATATTCTATGTGTAATTAGTGTCATTTTATGAATTATTATTTTTGAATACTTATTTATGTTTTTTAATCTTCTAATATGACACAAGTTTTACATGTTATGTTCTGACTCTTCCTATATCCATAATCATCTCTAGCCTGGTAGGAAAAATGGTGCTCTATGACTTAACAAAATAATACATAATACCACCAAAGATTAATTGCATAAGTTAGGTAATAAAATTCTCTTTAATATATGCATCTAGTATTAATGCTACACTTATAACATCAATTGTAAATTGCTTATGCCCTTCTATTTTTACAATAAGTTTCACAAAGTGTTTACTCAGTGGCTGTGTCATAAGAGAACAATACAACTCCTTTCTTTGGTTTTTTAGAAGTATTATTGTTAATTTTTGCAATATATACATATTATTCATTACTTAAATGCCTTCAATTTTTTGACACAATTAAATGTATGAAATTATTACTATTGAGATTTTTCTTAAATTGGCATATTATTTTTTATTATAGAGACATTAAGATAGGAATTATGCAATATGGCAACAAGTTTTAGGTGCATATTAATTTGGTTAGATAATGTCCATAATTAGGTTCAGGTAAATGCTACTTTTGATATAGTGGGATTTAGGAAAAAAATAATATAAACATCAATTATTAAAAAAATGACATGATAGATTGAAAATTAGGCTTCGATTACTTAACTCAAACTGATCTACTTTGTCAATTGTCAAATAAGGAATGTTGTTTGCAATGGTGATCTAAGAACGAGAATCTAAAATAAATAATCATGTTATTTATTAAACTAAAAATTAACATAATAACTTTGTTTTCCATGTCAATTATAACACTAAAGCCTTATATCAATGGATCCAACTTTATCCAAGCACATAACACGTTGGTCTTCTTGTAAAAAAAATTGATGTTTTTGTTCTCCATGTCGGTTAAATAATTGATGTCGAAGTGTCAAACATGCATCACTTGTTTATACATCAATTCATAACCAATGTTGAACCTATTAAACAACTGACGTTCAACCACATTTCTATAGTAGTAATCATTATATTACTTAGCCAAATCATTCAATCATTCTATTATCTCTTTGAATCATTCAAGAAAGTTATTGAATGAGAAATTATCAAATTGTTGGCTATTTAATTTCTATTCTGCTTAGTTAAAATTCTTAGGCTAATTTGCCACAAATCTTACAATAAATACTAGAGCCATAGTTTCTTAGAAAACAATGCTCTTTAGAACACATTTTCAAGCATACCATGTTTTACATTTACTTTCATATTTTGTTCACTAATCTTGCACTTGATTTTCATTTTCTCACACACAAACTAGTTATTATTGCAATGAGTGCTTCCATTCAAAGACCAATAAGTATTAAGAGGTCATTTGGCTCATCTCAATAATGTGGGAAGTTCTGTTTTCCAAAGGTAGGTTGTTTGGTTAGCCATTATCTAGCAAATTGGAGGAAATAAAACTTCCTAGGAAGTTTTACTTCCCACAAAACAAAGGAAATAACTTACCCATCTCCACTCTAAATAAGTTCTATTTCTTGTGTTATTTATAAATACAATGAAAAAATTATCCTTATTAAATTTAATTAATGACAACTAAAAATTATTAATGTGTTATAATAATATTGAAGATATAGTAGTTATTTCATTAACACTTCTTAAGATATTTAAAGTTGAACCAAACAAAATATAAAAAGTTATTTCCTAAGAAATGTTACGTCTTATGTGTCAATCAAATAATTTCAAGTACTTCCCAAAAAATTCATATAGGAAGTTATTTCTCTAAAAGTTCAATTTTCTGCAGGAAGTTATTTCTTATATGAATTAAATGACTCCTAAATCCACTAGTATTCATAACTACGATATAAAGTAAGTGATTATCATGTTATATATTTATTTCTGAAAAATTATTGAAGTTGTCTATACAAGTAGAAGATTTGACATTTCGTGCATAGAATGTAAACCTCTCTCACATGTTGTATAATATGTTACGACTAAGATATCCTATTTTGGTAATATAGTATGATAATTAATTCATATGTTTACAGCAGGCATAAGAAATTTGATGTTAGGCACAGGGAGTATCATTTTCAGAAAATGGCGTGGACAATCAAAGGATCAATGGAGTCGTTGGATAATATAACTAAAAATTTTATTTTAAATAATAATATGTACACGGTACCCTAGAAATTTTAAAACTTGAAGTAATGTGACAAACTCTAAAATTTTTATATTGAAACTATTTGATCATAATAGTTCATTTTTTAATAGATGTAATTAAATAATTTTAATTTAATAATTTTTTAGATTGCTACATCATTCAATGTTTCAAAACTCTAGAAATATCATAAAATTCATTAATATAATATGAAATAAAAATATCAAAATTTAAATTAATATAAAAGTACAAATAATAATTGTAATAAAAAAATATTACATTATATATATTATTCTCAATGTGATTTTATATTCTAAAATAATTGAACAATTACCTCATAATCAATACTATTAAATACATCACTTTAAGCAAGCGATCATTTATTAGGTTGTTACAAAGATAATTTTGAAGTTGGTTTTCTTTTAAGAAATTTATCAATAATCAATTTATACAAAAATAAGGATAGTAAAAAAATTAATTAAATTGTACCTATTTGTACAAAATATGATTTATTCATATTTTACTCTATTGATCAATAATGAAGTTTTAATAATATATTTTTCTACCTTTTTCTCCTTTATTAATGGGTTAATTTTTATTTATAATATATCAAATTGAATTTAAAACAATTTATTAGATATTAATGTTGCAAACTTACAATCTCTGTTTACGGAATATGAAGTTAAGTTTTTTTTTCTTAATTAAATAATAATTGTTGAACAAGTTATTTTATCTTTTGAATAAATGTCTGTAGTTTTTGTTGTAATTATGTAATGTGGTATTGTTATAGTTGATAAGTCCTTATAAGTTATTGCATTCAAGAGTTCTAACTGGCGGTAGAGTCTAGTAGGTTACACTCAAAAAAGAAGAGAAGCTTTCGTCATTCATAATATATAATAATCTGAAACTTCGATGTGGGTAAATGTCCTCAACATGATATTCTTATCAATCCAGGACCTTAAAAGTTATAATTGGCTCGAAAAGATCTTTCTATTTACCCATAAATATCTTCAATAATGTAGCAAATTCAAGAATTAAATGGTATTTAAGAACAACGATTCTATCATGCCTGTACACCTTATAACTTAAGTATGTCTATAGGAATTGTAAAATAGATTAATAATTATATGATATAGATATATATAATTTGCTCCAAAATCTCATTACGAAAATATGATCATTTCTAATTGTTTACTTATTATATGGAAGATGGTTATGAATTGTCAATAACAAATAATTGATATAGCCTTATCGAATTCAAGTTTCATGACAAAATGCATGATAATATCGTGTATGGTACACATTGCCTTCATAGATTTTTAACTTTTAAGTTCACGTGTTTTAGGTTTTAATTACCATACATTAAATGTGAATAAAAATAATCTTTGCTTTGCAAGTGATCTTGTCATCCAATTAAGTGTATGTACTTTTAATAATAAATTTAGCATCTACCACTTGCAAGTTTGACAGGCCAATTCGAGTTATTGGAGAAGATCAAGCTATGTTCACATTATTGAAATCTTGAAATCATTTAGATGGATATAATGTAAATCATGTTAAAAAGCTGACAGTGTGGTGATATCTAAATAATGAATATTAACTAATTACTATTTTTTATGTTGATTGTATATATGCTAAAAACATGTCATAATGTTTGAACAATTAAGTTTATGGAATGCAGTTCCTCTCCAAAAACGATTCTGATAGAGTTTTCACAATTTCTGGCCTGAAGGATTGGCGACGTAATCTTGCTAAGCTTCCTCGGCAAATGGCTAATTTTTTCTATACTAATTTAGCTTTCGAACTACTCCGATCATATTGATCTTTGCATTTCCTTCTTAATCCACAAAATGTTATATGCATTTGGATCCTTTTGGCACTTACTTTATTCAATGTGAACATTTAGGTCATCTCCATTTTCGTATTCAAAAAGATGTTTAGAAATAAGACCTTATACGGCCGTTAACATCAAAAGTGTTTGGCTAAAATCTCTATCTGAGAATAAATTACATATATATCTGAGTTCCAGTTATCAACTCCAGTCAAAAAGTTGTCTAGGCTTGACAAAACCTAAATCACCTGCTACTTAGTCTGGTTTTTTTTTATGGGAAGATGTTTTTTTCAGAAAAATCTTATTTATTTTTATATAAATAAATAAGTTTCATGTTACCAACATAAATAGTAATAAAAAATAATGAATGGTATAGTGGTAGTGAGAAAAATTATTTTTCTTCGAAATAATGAATGTTATTTTTTAGCATATTTATTACATTTTACATTAAGAATTTTATGATATCTTAATATTCTATAATAACGAATACAGGTAGATGACAATATTAACAAGCGTACTCTATGTGTTAGAGAATTTCCTAGTTTTACTAATTCATCCTCCAACTAGATGTGTGTGCATATATATATATATATATATAACCTAATGTCTTAAACTTAAGAATGATGCATCAA
This sequence comes from Sindora glabra, assembly GCA_020226215.1. Taxonomy (NCBI): domain Eukaryota; kingdom Viridiplantae; phylum Streptophyta; class Magnoliopsida; order Fabales; family Fabaceae; genus Sindora; species Sindora glabra. Next base: position 100,861,003 of record CM035226.1, read on the forward strand.
ATTTTAACGAAGGTGAGCAAGCATTATTCTTATGAAATTTTGACAAAAAAGTATTGAACTTTTATTATTTGAGTGCATAGTTTCTAACTGGATAGTATGAGTGCATTAGGTAGTAATGACTTGGAGTCAGGAGAATGAAGATAACCCCCATTTATAAATTAGAGTCTACATGCCCATAATTATAATGGTGGGTGTCAATGTTATAAATCTTTATTTATTATTATTTTTTGGTAATAGTAGGAGTGGTTAAACCACTAAATGTACAAACATAATGATTAGGGGTCGAACTTTAGATGTAGTGGAGGGCAAAGCCTTCAAAGAACATTGAGTATCATTTGAGCCAAGGGCTCTCATTATAAATCTTTAGAATGTCGTCGTTCTTTGTCAATGATGGGCAGACATGTGTTTAAGGAATTATTGGCCTTGAGCAATACTTTTGTGTTCTAAAAGGTTTGAGGGAGTCGGCAATGGTCAGCATGTCAGATTGGTTCTATGAATTGGGCTACTATTAGTTCTATGAACTGAGCTATTATTATGATGGGTCTGGCCTTGACAAAATGGTGGATACTAAAATGAATTTGCCTTCTATTTTTTGTTTTGCCAGTACTCCGGAGAGGGAAGAAATCTTCCACTCAAATAAAATATAGATGAACACAAACTATGTTTTGTCCGTTATTACATAAATTAACTAAAATGAAACAACATGCATTTCATTTCAGAGATATTTCTGACCACCGGATATAAATTAATTATAATGAACATGATTTTTAACGGTTATATATGTAAAGCAATTGATATTTTGTTCTAGAGATTCCTTCTAATTTCTGACCACCAGATTTGTAAAGTAATGCACATATTTTAGCCAAGCTCATGAATATCATTAGTTATTTTCTTGATTCTTCTGTAAAGATGTTTACCTGGGAAAAACTTCTAATAATCCTATATTATTACTAAAAATTCAATATGCTACTTTCACACAAATTTTTACAAGTGCATTATTTTTAAAAAAAAAGCAACTTATATATATATATATATATATATATATATATTGATGTATTTTGGGAAATGAAAATCAAATTTGATATTGAAAATTGAAAAAATAATATATTTGCCAAAAACTATATGCGATTAGCACGGGAAAATTTTCCATTTACCTGATAAATGCAAAAAAAAAAAATGACTTTAATATTATTCGGAGATATTCGTCAAACCTCTTGACTATCAAATACTTGCAGTAAATATAGAAATTTATAAAAAATCAATAGTAAATGTTTAGAATTCCAATTTTTTTTTTAGATATCTCCGTCATATCTTTATCCAAATTTTTTTATACAGATTACAGATGTACTGTATAAAAGCGGACAACGCATTTGTTTGTCCTTTTTTTTTTTCCTTCTCCTTTGTTTATTTCTTCTTACTGCCGGAGAAGCTGTAAGCAAGCTAGAATTCCAGGTATGAAGGACATCTATGCATTGATCTTGCATTTTCTGCATATTTATTGATTGATTGGTTAAAGAGATGATAAATTATATTTTATTCAATTCAAAGATTAAAAATGGACAATTTTTATACAATTATTTGCACACATGCACATGCACTCCTGCGCCTGCGCCCATATTGATTTATTTATAGTGAGATTCTTAGCTATGTAATGACATCTAATATTATCTCGGACCTTCTCTTCTTTCATTATTATCCTAAATTTTAATCAAACTCAAAATATTGTTACATTTTAAGTGATTGGTCACTTTTACCGTCGTGAAAAGAAAAAGTATTTATCTATATTCTTCCTATGTCATGTGATTCAAATGTTTCCAAAAGGTTCCGCCACAAAGCCTATCTTTCTAAAGCGTGAAATTTATCTACAAACCTTTTGACAAGTAAGATTACTTGGTTATACATGAATCAATAGAGGCCAATGAATCTGTAAGAATAAATTTGCATTATGTGGAATAGTATGAATATTACTTTCATAAAATTTTAAACTATATTGAACACCCATCAAGTTTATTGATCCCTTTTTTTTTTCTCAAACTATGCAAATGACAAATCATACAAGCATTGATATTATAGAACAGGATATACAATTAGCATGTTTGGAATTTTTAAATGAATTATATTTATGCAAATTTCTTTTCTTCTTCAATGGCAAATTATACGTAAAGCTATCCGCTTCATGAGTTGAGAAAAATGATTGATAGACAGTATTAAAATAAATCTTAAATTGTTAAAACCAAAAAAAAAAAAATGCTTTCTAATCTCTCTCTTATGTTTCTCTTATGTCTCTTATAAAATTAAAAACTAAAAAAGTTCATTTATGATAACACTTATATTTTGATTTAGTATCTTTTTTACTTTTCATTTGACAATATTAAAATTAAAGAGGTGATTAGTTACAAAATTAAATACAATTTTTTTAATTGATTCTAATTTATCAAATTCCAAATCCTTAGTATTGTCACCAAGTGTTATAATATTTCACTTTACTCTTTAAAATATAATTTTACACTTTAGAGGAGTTCAATCATATCTTAACCTTAAAGGAAAATTTTAGAGTTATATATAAATAGAAGCTTTTTTAACTATGAAAGTTTTTTTATTCTTTAATTCTTGAATTTTAGTAATTTGCCTTTGGGTTTATGTTGGTGCATTTTAATTTTATATTTTTTTTCATTATTTAGCATTTGAAGTATGTGCTGGTCCAACGCTAGTCTATTGGTTCCATTTTTATTTTGAAGAAGTTGTCGTTGAGTCCCATAGAATAGGATATTTCCTCATCAATGAATGATTTCTACCATTTCTTACAATATATTCATTCACGTCTACTGCCACTTCATTCACAGATTCGTGAAAAAAAAAATAGAATTTATGTTTGATTTGATAGAAGTTTACTTCTTACGATATATAACCTTTTAAAGCCACCAAATGTTGCCTCTAAATTGAAATTTAAGCTCTATATTTTTGCATAAATTTCACTGGTATCAAGCAAAATATAAATGCCATGCCCCATGTTTGATCGGCCAAAGGCAACCATTAAATCTAATTTAACGTTTAAAAGATTAGTTAAGATTGTTAAAGTTGTCAAGCCTAATGTTTTATATACTATATTCAAGTTGTAAATCTAACAATCAGATTTTCATAATTTCTCCCACTCAAAATGGCTTAATGTTTTTGTTAAATCCAACAAATCTCAGGATCCAAGACTTAGACTGGTCAAACTATACAGCTAACAAGTTTTTTGAAGTCATTTCAATCATCCTATATCTGACTGGCTCCAGATAATTGTTAAGCCTGATTCATTAACATAAAAAATTAATTTGGATCACAAAAACAAATCTAATATTTTACATACCATACTCAAATTTCAAATTTAAAAAAATAATTATTTACTAATAAGAAAATAACTAGTCACAATAACACTCATCCTTAAAATACAACACATTGACAAGATTCACGTGTAAAATGAAATGATTATAACCGGTATATATAGATTAACATACACAATACTTTATTATTGGTATCCTTAAATTAGCGGCGTTGGTTATTGTTTGTGAAACTATAATTCCCACCCGTGACCCCGGCAACTCAAGTAGAATTACATCCAAATAACGATGAACCTATTTAATATTGACAAAGGAAAGTTTTTATTTCCTCAGATATTCTGTTCTTTCCGGATTTTTTTTTTAACATTACATCTTGTTTTACATAATCAAAAATAAGATTTTATTTCATTCTCAAATGAATTTTTTTTAAATAGTATCTCATTTTAAATAAAAAAATTTCATTTCATTTACAATTCTTATTTTAATTACAATTATGTCATTATAAAAGATTCATCCTCTCTCTCTAACATTATGAGATTATTTGGTTTACTTTAATAGTATAAGAAGTTCTATTTCTTGAGAAACAAGAAAAAGATGAATTGTTATTTATAGATATAATGACAGAATTGTTCCTATTAAATTTAATTAATGATAAGTAAAGTTTGTTAATTTGTATTATAATAATATTAAAGATATAGAAACCATTTTATTAACACTTTTTAATATATTCAAAGCTAAACTAAACATAAACAAAACATGTGAAGTTACTTTCAAGAAAATATCATTTTCTATGTATCAACCAAACAACCTTGAGTACTTCTCAAAAAAATTATATATGAAATTATTTCTTGAAAAATTGAATTTTTCACAAAATAAATTATTTTTGTGCGAATCAAATGTCCTACATTTACTATGATATGATCAAAATCTTTTTAATTGAATTTCATGCATTTTTCAATTCATTCCGAACAAAATAATTTATTTACAAATGAATTAAAATTATTATTTTTAATAAAATTTTCAAATAATAGAATTCATTTATAAACTGAAATCATTTCTATTAAAATGAAATGAAATTAATTTCAAAAAAGTTGAATATGAAACCAACCATTAATGAATTCATACTAATATATATAGATTTACATGCACTATCTTACAATTTTATTGTAGTCTTACAATTTCAAAGTGGAATGGTATTTAAGTTCAAATGGACTAATCATAAATACAGATTATTCTTTATCACCATGATTTGTATTCTCATGTTTAGCATGAAATTTATTCTCTTATATCAAACCATAATTCTCTATGGTAACTCCGGCAACCCAAGCGAAGAGGCATCCAAATAAGCAATGATGACTTATTGCATATTGAAGATTAAAAAATAATCCCAAATTAACTTGAACCGTTTGGGTATAGTATTGGGTCTAAATGGGTTCCAAAGAATAATAAATGTAATTGGACCACACAACCTACCTACGATGATCCATAACCAAGATTCAGTGAAAATAATTATAACAACTTAAAGGAGATTATAAGATAATTATACAATTACAAGGTATTAGCAATTTTTTTTGGAAAGATAAAAATACCCCTATCATTATAAAAATAATCTCAAATCTGTAAAAACTAACTTGAAGAGTAAGTGGAATCTAATTTCTCACTTCTTTACTATTCTAATTTTAAATATTTAAAGGCTTCATTTCATGAAAGTAGCTAATAAGTTAACTAATAGTTAATAAGTTAGTTAATAATTAAAAAGTTAATTAATAATTGATAGCTAATAATTGATAAGTTAGTTGAAGTATTTCGTAAAATTAGTTATTAAAGTAGCTAAAATTAGTATTTTACAAAATTAATTGTTGAAGTAGCTAAAATGGCAAAATCACATAAAAGAACATATTATTAGAAATAAATATATAATTAAGATAATTCATATTTATCTAAAAATTAAATTACATTAATGCAATTAAGCAGTTTAAATAAAAATATAATTAATATTTAATTAATTATATTTTATAAATTTATATATTTATTTACTTATATAATTTTTATTTTATTATTTATTATAAAATTATAATGATTTAAATATAATTAATTATATTTTATAATATTATTTATTTACATATATATTTATATATTTATAATTTAAAATTAGAATATAATTATGTTAAAATTAAATTAATTATGTTTTATGAAAAAAATTAGATTTATATTAAAAAAGGGCATGGGTTAAATTAATAAAAAAAAGAATAGATTTGAAAAGAATTTAAGGAGATAGTAACTTATAAGTTATAAGCTATTTTAGGTAACTTATTAAATTAAAACTTATTTTTTTGAGTTAGTGCAAGAAACACATCTAAAGATTAGCTTATAATTTATTGATTAGGTCAAATAGCTTATTTATTATGTGAAATGGAGCTTAAGTCCAAGGACTAGCTTTGACATTGAAGAGCAAAAACAGGTGTCTAGTCCCTGTTATTAGTTTATTTTAATTGCCCATCCCTAGTTCTATTAACATTTTTTATTGATACACACTACTCTAATAAGAAATAATTTATATCAATTGACTTTTTTGTAATTTTTAAAAATTTTGATGTCTTTATGGATTTGGAAATAAGCATGTGGAGAAGATACTTGTGAAATATATCCTGACTTATATCCGTCATCATTCGTGCACAACGGTGACGATATAATTAAGAGACTTAGGATATATGGTCACCAGGCTAAACTTGACAACTAAAGAAAGCTTTAAACTCTAAATTAACCGATATTCTATTCCCTCCTCATTGGGTCACATTCACTTTAAAGTAATTAAAGTTGTTGCATTCACTAGTATCTATTTCTTAAATGATAGAAACTTATAAAAAATAATTTAAAATCCAAGTTTCAATGGTGGATTAGAATTCCTAATGTGTGTTCATAAGGTTTTGTCCTATTTATGTAATAGAAAATATTATATATATAATTTCCTCCAATACCTTATACAATTTAATAAACATATATATTGTTTCTCACTTATTATAAAGATAAATTTGTTTGGAAAATAAATGTAGACTTATAAACTTAAGTTCCATGACCGAATTCATGATAATATCATGCATGGTGTGCATTGCTTCTATGCTTGACGTTCAAATACATGCACTTTCAATTATCTTGCTCCCATGAAATATAAATGACGGCACCTATGCTTTGTCGATGATTCTTAAAATCGAAAGGATTTTAAGGATATAAATTAACTACAAATTTGGCATGAAAAAGTTATGAATTACTTGCTGGTTTTTTAGCCTTTGATTGATCAACTTCACTGTACTGTAGTTTAATAAATAATTAATGGGGAAAATTATTGACCCTAGGGAAATATACTCATTGTTGGACTTTCTTTTCCTTTGCATTGAGATTTGGTATTTTTTTATTCATTTTTTTTTTGTTTTTAAATATGAAGAAGAATAATTTAACGTAACTTCGTAAAAGTTTAAGTGTCCTGCAGAATTACCCATTTGTATTATATGAAATAGTATAAACACTATTTCTATATATTAAAGGTTTTTTGTTAATCGAAATTCTAATCGCTGTACATAAGAATCAGTGAATAGTTTTTATTTTTTATTATTTTAATTTTTGAAAAATTTTATAAAATAATATTGATTGAAAATAATTATAATATACTTATAATATATTTAAAAAATCAAATTATTAATTATATACAATATATTTAAAAATCAAACTATTAATTATATACTATATTTTTTAAGCTAGAAATGTTTATAAATATCAACACAATGCAAACAATCAAGACAAGACTTTTTTTCTATAACGGAACAAATTTTAGGGAGCGATCCGGATGGACCAAGTTATTATAATACTACTTCAGCTTTCCCCACCGTGCACGGAATTTTCTTTTAGTCAATATATATATAAACACGTTTCATATTCCATAAATAAATATTGTAAAAAAATATTATAAAATTAATATAATTTGTATATACATTAATTTTCTTCCCTAAAATTTTTATAAAAAATATTTTATTTTATTAAAAATATAATATAAGATACTAAAATATGTAATCAAATAAAAAATTAAAATTTTAGAAATCTCATATTTAAATGTACATATTACTCTCCTTCACCAAAATTTCTATAAAAATCTTCTAATATATAAAAAAAATTAATGTAAGATACAAAAACTAGAAATGAAATAAAAAACTAAAGAAAAAAATTAAATTCTAGGAGATCAAATGCTCAATTCTATCAAATTCTACATATTTCAAAATTAGTTTAAAAATATAATAGTAACTCTTTTTACTAATAAATACATTATGACTTATGTATGAGTACTATAATGATTTACAATGTAGGAATATACAAATAATTTATTAAAAATATAAAATATGTTTAAATAAAATAATTATTTTACATTGTACAAGTATTCTACCAAAACATAGTTTTAAATTTAATGTATTTGAAATGTCAGTTTATAAAAATATTGGTGAAACTATAAAATTAATAATTTAAAATATAGTGAAAATTTTATATATTATAATAATTAATAAATTTAACTAACAGTATGAAAAGATAGTATTATAACAAAATATTTTAAAAAAATTATAAGATAAAAGTTAAATATATAATTATTGTTAATTAAATAAATTTTATAAAAACAAAATTGTAACAAACATAAAATATAAACTCATAGGAAAATTATAATTATAATAATATTAGGCAACTATGAAAGTGCATTATACTGATTTACAATGCGAGTACATATATAAATAATTCATTAAGAATATAAAATATATTTGAATAAAAAATAAATAATTCTAATATTTTTAAGATAAATATTAAATATAATTTATTAGCATATTACAAAAAAATATTTATTTAAAAGAGGAAAGAAATTAAATAATTGTAATATATTAAATTTAAAAAAAGTAAATTAATCTAATAAAATGTGAAAATGACATACATTCCATTAAATGCTCTTTAACATAAATTTTTTTGAAGTTATTTTAGAAAAGAATTTTTTTTTTTGGGTTTTAGAAGAAAAACTGCATGTAGAAAAATTTTAGAGGAAGATATAGAATATAGATATAGATTAACCTTTTACTCTCCCTTGCGTGATCATTTCAATTTGCAATTATGACTACACTAAACAAAAAATAAATAAGTAGACTAATTTTAATGAACGCGGATACTTTTCATTTTTTTGTCATTTTTTTATTTTTAGAGAAATACATACATATATATATATATATATATATATATATATATATATATGTATATGTATAATTTTCCCTTAGAATTCACTATTTATTTTTACAAAGATCCATAATTTTAAATGAAAAAATTTTATATTTATTTCTCACCAAAATTTATCTTGTGTATTTCCTATGCGTAGGAAACAAATCTAATTTTAATACAACCCAGTATCATCCACTTGCTTTCTATTAAAAGTTTTTATTTTTAATTTATTTATAAATTTAGTACCATATATTCATTCTTGAATGTAAAGTCCATATCTAGGATTTAAAAAATGGTCCGCGACTGCAATATTGCCCGCAATATTGCGTTTTTGGGGCAGACCGCGTCTGCGATTTTTCACAATTTTAGACCATTATAGCCGCATTTTTCCGCATTCACCCGCATCGCGACGCGACCGCAACCGCAACCGCAATTTAAATCCCTGGTCCATATCAAAAGGCTTTACTCTTAGATGACCATTAAATTTTATCGCACCTTCTTTTAGTGGAGGATTATTTTTCCATAATTTATATGTTGCATGAAATATAAACATGAATTAAAGCTTTTAATTTTATTTATTTATATATTGTCGTAATGTAAAGTACAAAGAAGTCAATCTTTACTGTTGTTGCACTTGCCTGTGTGATCTTTTGGATTTCACAATGAAAGGTTTTTCCCCCTTTTTTAATCTGACCGTATACATAACTTTGGATAGTAGGACCGGTAACCTAACGCTTAATGGAGAGTAAAAACTCCCCAAAATTTAATAACTCTCACTCATTCATGTGAACGAGAAAATTATATTATAAATTTAAAATTATTAAGATCATAAAAGATATTAAAATTAATTTACTATCACCATTAACAATTTCAATTAGTGAGTGCATTTCTTGTGAAATAGAGAAAGCATGAGTGGAGCTGACTTAAAAATTTTAAATTAATATTTCTACATTAAAAATATATAAATAACCTTCATTATTTTTTTATTATTATTAAATTAATAATATATTTTTTTGTTCAAATAAAATAAATAAATGTTGCTAACCTTCACACACATAGAGTATTACTAAATGTGGAGGTTAACGACCTCTATTTTTTTATTTGGACAAAAAAATTTTGTCATTGATTTAATAATAATAAAATAATAGAGAATATTTACATAATTTTAATAAAAAATATTAATTTAAAATATTTAATTCAATTCTACTTATTCTCTCTTATCTCTAAAATAAATATATTCATTAAATGAAATAATTATCAATAATGATAAATTAATTATAACATCTTTTATTATTTTATTATCATTAAATTAGTACCATAAATTTTTTTTCGCGAGCTTTGTTGCTATGTTGTTCGGATTGCACGGAGGGGCTAAAATAATTGAAATTTAATATGAGAGGCAAATTAAAATGTCAAGGTGATGTTCGCCAACCACAATTTGCATGATACGATCATCTTTTTTGTGATAGGATTTGGATTTATAAGACCATGTTAATTGATTTCTTAATCACATTGGCTTTAATTCACGTTCAGTTATATCACTTAATGAAAAAGAAATGACCGTTATGATCCCCACTATTTATAAGATATTGGTGGAAACTAAATCTATATTCAATTATTATGTATTTTTATAATCAATGGACGCGCCATTTTTATATAACTTTTGCTAAAATAAGATAAAAGCTGAATATTTATTTTAGAGTGTTATTTATTTAATTTATATCAATTTAGTCCATCAAAAACTTTTACTATCAATTTGGGTTATACAGTTATTTGAGAAATAACCTAAATCAAGTATTATCAGAAATTATGGATTAAATAGTTACAATCAAGTGTATCATAAAACATTGTATTTGGAAGATTTATGTTTGCACTGATCCGCAGTCGAGATCAATAGAGTAAGTGAATCGCAAAAGTAACTTCGTTAGATGTGAATACAGAGCAAACACCTTATTTATATTTTCTAAATCAAATCCTCTAAGAATATTTCATAGACCAAATCTTTGTAATATTGTTTAGACTTCCAAGATAATTTCACGAGTCAAATATTTTGAGGAAGTACTCTTATTCAAATATATTAAGTAATTTTAATTCTAATTTGATCCTCCAATTATTTTTAGTCAACTTCATATATTAGTTTGCCATTAGAATAATTGTTAAAATGATATTAAAACCTTAGTAATAATATTAAAAAGATCTAGACAATACTGACTTGAGTAGTAAGGATAGTCGGAGCATAGTCCTACCTAAAATGAATAAAAATTAAATTTATTGAGATTAGTGTCCAAACAAAAGAATATTCTCGTAAAAAGATAGACTCTGAAGCCAGGACATGACTCATGAGGCCAAAAATACTAAAAAGGAAAGAGCAAAAAATTTAGATTCAAAAGTCTCAAAGTTCCAAGGCCTTGTCATATTCCAATTCCCTTTCTAATAAACCTTGAAAAAACTAAATGAAGAGTTTAATAATATTGTAGCTGATGGTAATGTAACAGATATTGAATCAACTTTAGTTTCTATGGAGTGGCAATCCAAATGACAACCAACTTCTCATAAAGAAGCAATTATGCAAACTTGACAACAAAGCAAAGAGCTTGCCTTAGTAAAGAAAAGAGGGACTAGGTTGAGGCAAGCCCGTGATTCTTCTCTATCTCAAAACTTATTAGCTTAGAGTATGCACATAGGGTCATTCATTCCCCATTAGAGAATAGGGGAATAACTTATGGGGGAAGGTTAATTCTTATAAAAAGGAGAATGTTGGACAGCAATCCACTAAATCCTCTAAATTATGCCCACTAAACAAATCTGGAACTAAGGAGTGCTTTATAGTAGAATAGGAACTAGAAGACCTATGTCTTTTAATTATAAGGGATACAACAAACTTTATCTTAAGTCTTCAAACATATTTGATCCCCAAGCTCTAACTAGTCTAATCTTGAAACTATCCTCTCTTCCATCATAAGCTTAAAGCTTAGTAGAATATATAACCTTAAAAACTTGGAGCAAGCAACTTATGGTGGAAAAGGTAAATCTAATTCAATTTCCATCCAACCTTGTGATCATAGGATATTGGAGAAAGGCATATGTACTAATGGTTGCAAAATCTACATTCACTTTAGCTTTAGATTTGAGTATAGGTTTAACCAAACAATAGGTAGAACTCATCATACAATTGCTTACAAACCCTAAAAGACAAAAACTTAGAATAATTTAAGGATGCTGACTAAGATGTGGATCAAGGAAAACCCACTAGCAATACCAAATAAGGTCATGATTGACTACTTTCTTTCTAGAGATTTCAAAATGATACTATGAATAGGTGACTAATGTCATGTGTTTAAAGGATTAAACATTAGTTTATAGCTAACATTTGATCGAGTGACAATGTATATTAGATTTAACATATTAAATTTAACATTTGTTGTATGATTCTCATAAAAAATAACAATAACATTAATTAACATATATGTATGTATATATATGTATATATATATGTATATATATATGTATATATATAAACTAATGTTGTATCATTTGCTAGAGTCATGGTGTGTTTTTTTTTCCCTTCTGCTTTTTCTAGTTCCTTTCTCTTGAATCCTCCATCCTCCCTCCTTTTATTCTTCCTTCCTAATCCAAACCTCCTTCGCCAATTCCTCCTTCTTGAATCCTCCATATTGTCATAACCTAAACCTGATTGTGATTGTTATGAAATCCATTATCCAGTTTCTACCAGTCTTAATACTATTTACTCTAATTTTATCCATTGGAAATCTCTCTATCTCCATAAGAACTCAAATTTCATTTTAAATTTTTACGAAAAAAATGAATAAAGTTTCCTCTATTTTTGAGCACTTTTTGAGGGTCATGTGCCTTAAATCATGAAACCTATGATTCTTACATATACAACAACAACATAAATACATACAATACTACATAATATCAAAATACATGATATTTATATACATTAACAACAACTTCACTCCTAATTCGAATCCAATTATCAAAATCCCCTAGTAAGGCAATCCTTAATTCTTTATAGATACAATGAAGCTTAAAAGCATTGAATTCAACTTGAAAGTATTAAACTCAATCAACGTATATCTACCATAATCCTTTTTAAAATCCATTACATGAAGCGACGGTATATTAATCAAGTATTAAAATGGAAAATAATTGTAAACCAGATTCTTAGAATTCTGAAACACACATTATCGATTCTCAAATTGCCATATTTACTGCCATACAGCTCAAATTTCCTATTTCATATCACAAATTATAGAAATCTCAATTATTTGATGGTACATAGTGTACACAACATATTTTGAATGGTTATCAAATTTTCAAATAGCCAACAAGGCTGGCTTACAATCAAGCCCTGACAATCATATCAAGCAAAAGTATTCAAATCAATCATATTTCAAAGTCATAACATTATACATTGCAATTCATAATAAGTACACATGTATCCACCTTCTAAGTTATGGGTTAATCTTATACCTTTCACAAGTTTTCTATCCTTATCTTTCCAAGGTCTGCCTTATAACCTCCATAAGTTTTTAATTAAAAATTTCTCATCTGGCATTCATATCATTGCCCCCATCACATTTCACAATTCCAATGCCACTCATGGAATGATTCATAGTATGATTCATGCAGTAGAGCTCAAGCTCTACATATCACAATTTCAATGAAATTTCAATGTAAAGTAGTTGTTTTATCATCACAAGGCAAGTTCAAAGAATATAACAATATATATATGTATATACAACAACAACACCAAGCCTTCTTGTATATTCACAATAATTATTCATATTTCTATATAGTTCATACTACATTTTCCAACATATAAGCAACAATGCAAACCTACTGTAAATCAATCAACAATTAGTAACAACACCACTGTTTTTTCTAAGCAGGGTCACATTCGCTTAGTTCACATATACTTTCACCACCTATTCTTCCATTAAGCATAAATGTCATCAAGCAATTCTAAATAATAATGGTACCTTACTTTCATTTCAAGGTCTCAAAATAGAAGATAACCATATCTTTTGAAATAACCACATGAATTCACATATGTATTAATGTATCAATTATTTTGACAATATATCAGTCAAGAGATCAATCACAATTCTCAATATTAAAACTCTCAAATCATAATGAATCCAATTCCATGTGAAAATATATTTATAACCTATATAGTTAGTAAGAAAATTATAAAATACAATAACCAATCAATATAAGTAATATAAAGGTTTCGGGGTAGGATGTATATTCACCTAACAATGCTTATCTATTTCAAGAAGTTCCAAGATATCCATGATTTCTTGCATTTTCTCCCTACTTATTTTCATTTCCAGCATTACAATTCCACATTCAAATCATAACATAATGGCACTCCATGTTATCAACTCCTTATATTTATAATTCCTAAGATTAACTTTTAATTCAAATATGCCATTATTTAGGGATTCTAAAATCAAAATTATATAGATATAAATATTAGAACTGAAGCTTTAAAAAGGCTCATTTTATTCCACTTAGTCATCCTAGATCATTACTTTCTTTATCTTCAAAGTTCTCGTCAAAAAATTATAGATTCTTGTAAAGGGAGGCTTCCAAATTAAAGTATAGAATGATTGAAATATTAAAACCCTTACTCCAAGAATGATTCGTTTACATCCTTTTATTAAAGTTGTACATTAAATTTCTAACATTTTTAACTTTATTTCAAAGAAACCAAATTTCATATTTTAAGTACTCTTTCTTAGATTAAAGCCATCTAAGCATAAATGTTAAAACTTAATGATCTAAACATGTTCTAAAGATGTCATTTTAACATTCCATAGCATAACATTCTTATATTTCCAAGTTATTATCAAGTTTCTCAAAATATGTATAAAAGTGCATTTTTTTATTAACTTAAGTCCAAATTATCCAAAAACATTAAGGCTGATGATATAAAAAGGCTTTAACTATGTTATTATAACACTCTTTAGCATAAAAATATCATTTTTCAAAGCCATCATCATATTTTTCAAAACATGCAAAAATGGGTTTTCTAAGCTATAGCTTCGTAAGCTATAATATTAAGATGTCATGTTTAAGTCATCTTACCTCTACATAGGAAGCTTTCCCAGAGCTCCGCTAATGGCAAATGCATGCCAGAACACTAACAAAAGCAAAAGGTCAACCAGCCTTAAGCTATTACTTCACTCATGGGTTCCACCATGATTAGCAGCTACTATGGCCTTCTCCACACTATTGCTAGCTATAGATGACATGCATGAAGGTGACACAGTGAACAGCAGCCACACAATAGCTAAGGAGGCCAATTTTGATGCTAAGAAAAGAAGAAAAAAAGAGAAATATAGAAAAAAAAAGATAGAGAAAAAAAAAGTAAAGAGGGAGAACAGGAATGTTAAGAAGGAAGAAAAAGGGAAAAAGAGAAAAAGGCAAGGGTTTTAATCTAGTGTTTCTTGGTGCAACTTTAGCCTATCCTTCCATTTTTACCTAATTCCATCTTAATCATCTATTTTCACTTAAAGTTTTATGTCTTACAAAACCCTTTTCCTTCTAAATAAATATAATATCCCAACTTAAATATTTCACTTCTCTAAGATTATTAGAAGAACAATTTATTTAATTATAAGTATACAAATATTTATTTATGTTTATATCCTAATTCACCACACTTCAAATTTTGATCATATTTTTTATTTTTTTAAAATTTGTAAATTTATGAATAGAAGTCATTTACCAAAGCTAATACATATATTTCATCCATTCTATCCTCTCAACTTTTGTATCATCTAATAAATAATACATTTCAATAACACTCTTCTCAAATAGAATCATAATAACATTAATTTGGTCAAGATTTAAAATATATATTTCTCACTTTGGTAGCATAGATATAATTCAATTATCCTAATTAATTTTAAATTAAGTATCTCAAAATTCTTTATTACAATAAGAATTTTAAATATTACTTGGGGTATAACACATATTCCCCTTGTATTTTGCCATATAAAATATTATACCTATAAATATAAACAATATCTCCTATGACTCTATAGAAATCCAATGATAGTAATTATAAAGAATAAATTTTGTAACAAAATACAGTTTGAAAACTATGAGAAATTAAATACAATACCCCAATCATAAGTAAATACTACGCTAAATAATATCTTAATATGCATTGCTCAATATGTGAAGTTAGCACTCTCTAGATTAGCACATTTAAATTCAATCCCCATAAATGCAATGACCATTCATTAAATTTTCTAAAAATGACAGTATATATTATATATAAATATATAGTAGATAATATGAATGAATGCTAAAGAAAATGAATAAAGTCAAATTTCTTACTTGTTCAAACCTATAAAACCTACATCAAAATAATAACCAACAAAATATGGTAGATTATGAAATCAGAAACTAAATTGTAAGAACAGAAAAAAAAAAGCCCTTACTTTTAAATCCTGTGTTTTTTCAATGTGTTTGCAACCCCACAAATTTAGCAATGGGCCTATAAAGCTTCATTCTTGCAAAAAAAAATATATGACAACCAAAAACACAATACTAATAAAGATCATCTTCATGTTGGAAAGAGCATACCTAGAGAATCATTTTAGAGTTTAAGAGAGTTACACGATCAAATTCGCAATTGGTGCTAGAGCTTTACTCATTTTGAGAGTTGGGTAATGAAATTTGCAATTGATGTTAGTGCTTTACTCATTTTATTTTCAACTCGTTCAAAGTTTAAAAATAGATTAGTTGATATGTAGTCTACAAATAAAAAGAATGATGTCAATTATTAACAAAAGACCAATATTTAAACGATCACAATGTCGTCCTCCTAATAAACTTAAAGATCTTGATTTTAAGTTAAAAGGCTAGTGTATTTTGTAAATAGATCCCATTAGAAACAATTAATTGACAACTCTAGAAGTAGAATAAAAAATAACCAATTAACACATGTAGAATGACATAGAATTGACTAACATCACAACCAATTATAGAAGCTTTTATATAAATTTTTTTAATTCTCATATACATATCAAAATACAAGTTACAATTTGTTATTTACAACTAAACTAACTATCATTATCTTTTTTATAATAAGTTTAATTAGAATCAAACCAACTGTTAGCAACTTATTTACAACAAATTTAATTACAACCACTTGCCATATTTAGGAACACTCAAAGTCATTTATTATAGTTAAGCTCCTATTCAAGGAAATATCCTTCCTAAATATGTTTCTAATTTCATCAAGCTATTCTTGAATGTATAGTTTGGGCTTGTTCCCAAACCACTGTAGTTTGTATGCAATTAACATGTTAGCATTAAGACCAGTTATCAAGTATGTGATGAGTTATAAAAAAGCAAGCTATTACCTTAATTAGGGTTTTATGAGCAAGTTTCAAATCATAAATAAAGCATATGGCGTATTAACCATACTCCACATTCTAAGTTGTCTTAGGCATTACAATAAAATAAAAGGTCAATTTGATCCCTTTGATGTATAAGCTTCCATTTGGAATATGTTACAATCTTACTATTAGCAACATATATACCTTTATTATTTCTATTGTTTCTCACATACGGTTGCACACCCCTCACATATACATATATGTCAAAGGTCCTTCTAAGTAATTCTTCATAATGAATCACACTATTCCCAACAAAGGATCCAACCAATAGATAACCTTCCCATCTAAGAACAAGACGGCAAGCATCCAATGGCATAACAAATTGATGAAATCTACTTAAGAAAAAAAATCACAACTAATACATAAATGAGACATACCCCTCATAGTATGGCATGAAATAACAAGTTTTCTTGGGCTTATAAAGTAAAGAATTGACAACATATTCCTCCTTTAATACATAGCTCTTTTAGGTTTCCCATCTAGTTAATATGGATTTAGGAATACATGTGTAGCATTTGCTAATGTCCACCTATCATAGCAATATCTACATAAGCATTGACATAAACTAAATTTATATTTGAATAGTAGTTCAATTAATTTGTATTTATTCAAAGAAGATAGCATAAACTTACACGATCTAAAGCTAGATGCAAATAACATCAAGCTCCTTAAACTTTGAAGCTACTCAATGAAGGACTTGTCAATGTACACGAAATTATAATGCCAGACTTCTCAATGTACACCAAACTATAATGCCTTGATTATGATGTGACAAAATAGAAGTTTTTTGTGACAATTTTTGTTCTCACTTAAAGCAATTTTTTTGTAGTGACAACAATTGAGAAAAGGGATAGGTATGCTAGATTTTGTGTAAGATTTGAATTAAATAAATCTTCCCCTAAAAGATTAAGGGTTAGTAAACTTGCAATAAATACAATATGATGGTTTAAATTTTTCTCCTTTTTGTGAATACAGTGGGAAAAAGGAACAAGTTAATAATTGCTCTTGTAAATGCACGACAAAAATTAAGGCATATATATTACATGTGGAAGAAACACTTCACAACTAGTATATTCACAATGATTAAATTTAAAACATTATATTATATCTATGCTTCTAAAAAGAAAATATAACCTAAATAATGTTTTTAACTAAAACTACTAGAATGTAAATTATTTATAGTGCATCCAATCATATAGGATTTGCCATGGGAATCTTTTACTAAATGATAGAATAAAATCTGTTTGACCTAAATAAAAAACCTATGCATATTATTAATTAGTAACCACCACTAACAATATAATTATTTAATAATCTCATTTGGAATTTTTTTTAATATTAATTATTTTTTTACAATCTCAACGGTACAGTCCCAAATGTGTTTTATTACTTCTTTTAATATTTAAATTTATGACAATTAATCTCTTTGACTATCTTTGTCAATCTCCCATAGATATAAAATATTTTATGTTCCATTGAAATAAATGGAAGATTCAATTATAATGATTGGAATTACTTGATCAAAATTTTTTATCATGTCAAATTATATTATCTAAATTATCTTAAATAAGTTAGTATATTATATTGTTCCATGTTAAGCATAATCCCTCCACTAGAAGAAATTCTTACATACATGGAATATATTAAATTAAGTTATTTAAAATAAAATATTAAATATTAAATTACTTAAAAATTTGGATTCAATGTAATAGCTACCTCTGATCATCAAAACGAGTAGGACTACATTTTCATAGGTCCCATACTGCAAAAAAAAAAAAAAAGATTTTAAAAAAAATACATTTGATGATGCAATGTTCTTATATTTTTAATATATATCATGTGTAAAGGAGATCTTTTATTTATTAATTTTTTTTAAGTTTCTAAAGTTTATTTTTTATTTTTTTGTGCTTAAAAGGTATTTTTTTTTTACTTTTACTGAAAATTTGATCACTCTTACATTCTTCATATTTTGTACATATTAATATGATGTTTTTATTATCTTTGTGCATGCATGTTTTGTAACAATTAAATTTTCAATGAAAAATTTGAGATACGATTTCTTGAGTCTCAATTTCATATATTTTTCTAACATTAACAATAACAAAAGAAAATATTTTTATTTATACATTAATATATATAATTAACTGAGCTAAAAAATTATATTACAAATTTTGTTAATTAGTTCATTGCTACTTTATCTTCAATACAAAGCTTTTTTATAATTTTATCTAATTTTATTTTCCATGAAATTATTATTATTATTATTATTATTATTATTATTATTATTATTATTATTATTATTATTATTATTATTATTATTATTATTATTAGCAACAGCAAAGGCAGCTAATAAGCTCTATGTTTATGATGAAGCACATAAAATTTTCTTGTGTAATTGTCTTTCAGTAACTTTACATTAAGGGTGATATTATTTTCATTGTTACACCAAACAAGAATGTATCATTATTACTCTTTGAAGAAAGAACTACTAACTTCAAGTTTCATTTTCCATTATCAATAAATGAATCATCAGTATCCAATCTTAATCAAGGTAGTAAGATGATTAATCGAAGCTTATAATTTAGGATGAATCCCTAATGGGTAGCAAAATATGTTTTGAAGCATTCATTAGATTTTTTAGAGATATTTTAAGATTCTTAAATCAAAATAATATGGATCAACCATTTGAAGGAAAAGTTGGAACTAGATAGTGATTTCAAATAAATATTAACAATTGTTCTAAAGGTAGTAAATAATTCATAAGATAATCAATTCTTCTTATATTTGAGATTTTTGTTAAATCCTTACATTGATCTAAAACATGATATTGTTCACTAGAGTTTAGGAAGAAAGTTTAGATGATATAAAATAATTTTCAAAGTGGATTTTAAATGTAGGTGATAGAAAATCTAGAAAGCCTAATGATAAATAAACTAGAATTGAGATTTAAGAAGATCTGTGTTGATCAATGATTTTGAAAGTCCAATTGTTTTAATTGTTAGCATTTATCAATCTCTTTTACAAGATACAATGACACTTCTTACTTATGGGAAAGTGCAATACTAGCACTTGTATGAGATGTCATTGATTCCATGAATAAATACATTTTATCTTTATTGGTTAGTGAATTAAAAATCTGGTACAATGGTGCCAACCCGCAAAGAGGATTTCAAGACTAAATCCCCTGCTAATTTGCACACACCGAAAGTTTTGAACACCTTTAAATGTTCTAGTATCTTAAATCATGAATTAGTTTTAAAAGTTGTTATTCCTATGACAATATTGAGAAATATTGATCAATTTTTAAGCTTTTATAATAACATTAAACTAATAATTATTGAATTAGTTAACCATGTTTTAAACAAAAAAAGTAGTTTCAAGAAATGTTACAAGGGAAATTATTTGCATTCCTAAATTGCTCTTAATTCCTTCATATCTAAAATTACCATTTAGATTTCAAAGCCATCAATTCCTAATAATAATTTGCTTTGCAATAATAGTTAATAAAAGTTAAGGCCAGTCACTTTTTTATGTTAGCATCAATATCCATAATTCAATATTCAATCATGGCAATTATATGTTGTAATTCAAGGGTGCACAACGAAAAAAGGATTGAATATTGCGATTATGATGGTTGCCCTATAAATACAACAACAAATATTATTTTTAAATAAGTATTTCAAATTTTTCAATAAGGTATGAAAGATTCTTATTTTAAATTATAATTGTTTTAAATAATTATTATCTCTTCATGTGCATTATATAATATGAGTCTTCTTTTTTTATTGTTTTTAACTTTTACAATGCAAGAGGTGACTAGAACTGCTGGATTAAGAAAAACTTGTCTGAATCAAAAAACATACAGAGTATGAAAGTTTAATAAACTATTTCTTGTCATATTATTTAAAGTTCCATTTTACTTCAATGACAATGTAATCTTGGCAAATTTAAGAACAAATACTTTCACAACTAATATATTAATATTTTAAAAGTATTACAATAAAAAAAATTTATGCTTTAAATGTTATTTCTTTCTTTTTATCTTTTCTTTTAATACAATATATATTACATTATCCCGTGCATAGCACAAGTTTACTACTAGTTATAATATTAAATCATTTGGCTTATCAATAGTATTGAAATTTTACTACTATTCTAAGATCGGAAATGTTTCTCAATTGGAGTTATAGTGATAAAGTATATCATTTTTGTCAACCTATAGTGACAACAAAATTAATGACGAGCATAGTGAATACATTTTTCAATGCACGTTTTCTAATTTTCAGCTATAGATGGTAGATTTGCTAGTTTGGGCTACCGCCGAAGATAAGTCATTATGATCAATATTATCAATAACTTTTTCTTTGAAACTTCATCGATTTAAAATAAAATAGAACATGTTTTAGTGTGCATCTTTAAAATTTAAAATTTTATTGCGGATTTAAAAAGAAGTGTCAGTTCATCATCCAAAATCATGTTGATTCATGATCAAGATTCATTCACAGATTAAGAAACATATTGTTTAATGAACAAGAAATTTATTTGTTCATAATGAAAAGATATATTCAAGTATTGTTTATATTTCAAACAAATAAAAAAAGTTGGTAATATAGACAAGTTATAAAATGTAAGTGAATATTTATGAGCAAATTGAAACAAATAAATAAATTTTCGATAATTCTATTACCTGTTCAAATTATTCAATAATTTTGCTGCTTGTTTGAACTATTCAAGAGAGTTCTTGATAGAACGATCATCAGATTACTGATTGTTAAATTTATAGTGCTTATATAAAAAATGTGATTTGCCACCAAATTTGCAATAAATAGTAGAGGCAAAATCAGTTAAAAGAATACTGCTATTGGAAATATATTTTAAACATATCATACTTTTTTATTTGCTTTTATGCTGTTTGGTAACTTTGCACTTGATTTTTATTTTCTCACATAAATTGGCTATCACCTGTGCCAAGAGACGTATATGTCTATTCCTTCCGGTGAATGCTTTCATTCAAAAGGACAAATGAATATTAAATCTATCAGTGTCTATCACCGTATAAAAAGTGATTATAAACTTATACATTTATTTGTGATTAATCATAGAAATTTTTCTATATGCATATAAAAAAAGATGACTTAAAATTTACATATATAACATTCATTATATTTCTAATGATAGTTTTACACAAGATTAAAACTTCTCAATATATTTCTACTAATAGTATTACGCAAGAATTTAACTTGTCTCAATTTTCTCGTCCCACAAATTATATTATACGTTAAGATGAAGACAGCCTATTTGGGAATATATATATATATATATATATATATATATATATATATATATATATATATATATATATATATATATATATATATATATATATATATAGTATAATACTATAATTCGTATATTTACATTTGAATGCATAAGTAAAGAAAATGAGGTTAGGCCTTGAGGGTTGGTGCACGTAGTTCCATCTTTCACAAAATGGTATGGAATCGTCAGATAATACAATTAAAAATTTTATTTTAAGTAATAATATATTATAAAACAAGAACATTGAAATTTTAAAATTTGATAAAAGTTCAAATAATCATTCTAATAAAAATTATTACATTGTTCTCAATGTAATTTTATATTTTAAAATAGTCGAACAATTAACCCATAATCCATATTATTGAAAAATCTCTCCAACTAGGCAATCATTTATTAGGTTGTTACAAAGATTGTTTTGAGGTCGATTTTATTTTCAAAAAAATTATCTATAATCTGTATAAAAAAAAGGCAGTAAGAAAGTAGATTCTACCAATTTATACGAAAGAAGATTTATTCATATTTCAATATATTGATCAACAAGGAAGTTTTAACTATATATTACATCTTCTCCTATCTTATTGATTCAAATTTTTTATAAGTACGTTATATATATATATATATATATATTATATATATATATATATATATATATATATATATATATATTGTGTACGGAATAAGGTGTTAAGTCCTTTTTTTAATTGAATTAATAATAATTATGAAGCAAGTTAATTATTTTATCTTTTAAACAATAGCCGGTAGTTATTGTTGTAATTATGCAATGTGCTCTGCTGTCGTTGATGATGGTTGCTGCAATTGATGGGCTCTTTAATGTTATTGCACTCAGTTTTAATTGGTGTTTGAGTCCATGTGGATTACATTCAAAAAATTAGAGAGAGAGGGATTTTCCCATTCTTTTGATATGACTTCTGAAACTTCACACACAAAAAAATTCATCATTTAGCAACTTAATTTTATTAAATCCAATACTAAATCATTAGTAATGAATTCAAAGTCATCAACAAACTACTCATCGAAAACTAAGTTAGCAATAAATTTGTGTATTTGTCGCTAAGTCCATCACTAAAGTTGCAACCCATGATGACTTATAATTGATGATCATATAGCAAATTAGTAAAAATTGATTGATTGATAATTCTTTTGGTAATTGCTCTTACTTAGTGACAAAATATTCTATCACTAAATTTGATCTATCAGTAAATCTATTACTAAATTATGAATTTCTGAAAAATTAGAGGTATTGTTATTCAAAATTAAAATTCATTGATAACCATCATTAATTTGGGAAATATTGTGAATGTACTATCTATATTTAAAGCAACCCAAGAAAAAAACACATTACATTAATTATGTAAGACCAAAACAAATATGCATTCAACTATCAAATTTTTCAAATCAAATCTCATAAAACTAAATGTTAATAATTTATTTATGTAATGTAAAAAAAAATGAAATCAATAAAACCCAATATATGAAAATAATGAAATCCAATGTATATAAATATAAAAATTAACCCTAAATATTATAAGGCTAACTTCCATCATACTACTACCAGTCATCTTAG
The DNA here is from genome assembly GCA_020226215.1 of Sindora glabra. Lineage (NCBI taxonomy): Eukaryota > Viridiplantae > Streptophyta > Magnoliopsida > Fabales > Fabaceae > Sindora > Sindora glabra. The sequence continues at coordinate 100,884,912 of CM035226.1, forward strand.
TGGTGTTCTCCTCCTTGATTAGTTGGTGGTTCATCCTTTAGCAAAATGTCGAGTGGTGTCATCAACATCCAAAACAAATGGCCGAAGTAGCAATCATTGTAGTTAATTTGACTTTGTTAGATAGTAATAAGCTACAACTATTAGGTTGTCATTACCTAGTTGTTCTATGATATTTCCGCTCATGCCTCCATAAGCTTTGCATTCTATCGTTCGATGAGGCTCTATAACTCTTCCAACTCTACTTGTGAGGATGAACTATCCATGACAAATGAAGACTTAACAATCTTGTAGCTGCCAATCCCATGCTGTAAATACAATCCTTTTTGTTTAACATCTTAAATCTTTTAACAATTTTAAAAATGTCACTATGTCTAAATAGACATCAGTTATTTCTAAAATTAGCATCTTAAGTTTCCTTATTTTTCTAATAACCTTTAAACTACTTACATTATGATATCAGTTACGTAAAAGATTGATGGGTTAAGTTTCCTAATAATTTCAAAAAATTCACTGCATCTAAATTGAGATTGGTTAATTCTAAAACCAATATTTAAGTTTCTTCATTTTCCCAAAAACCTTCAAATATCATATATTATGATCTTAGTTAAGTAAAAAAAAAACAAATATTAGTTGGTATGAAGCAGGTCAATTATGTAGGATCAAGCCCTAGCTTAGGAAGCTAACTACTTGTTAGGAATAAAATTTGTTTTCTGGTGAGAAATATATAAATGTTGACTAATCTGACCAATATTAAACTTTGTAAAAATAAATAATTCAATAATAATAAAATAAAATAATTTAATAATACTGATTGAATGTTAAAATTATGCATTGAATTTTTCCAAGTGGATTTGTAATTATTAAAGTGGTTGTTATTATTACAAAAGAAAACACTGGAGAATACTCTAATATTACGATCTAGAAACTCTTCCATGGATCCTCAAGACCATTGTCCAGGGTTACCAATTTATGCTACAGTCATTTCATAACTAGTCAATAAACCACTTAAGGAAGAATTAAGTCATTGAAAGATGTTCCCCTAGTGCTTCCCTTTCCATTCAATTAAAAAAGTACGAGTCACCGAGTTTCATCTTGTTAGGCTTGAGGATTATGGTGGCAATCAAATGCCTTATGCCAAAGCAAGGGTCCTGTTTGCCTTCAAGGATTATTTAGTGCTTATGTTAAGATTTGAAGATTTATATTGACATAAATACAAATTTTAAATACAAATAAATATAAAATAGAATATAATGATAAATAATTAATAATTAGTAAAATATTATATAATAATAAAATAAATAGAATATGATAATTTCTATACATCAAATATTTATATATAAAAACTATATATAAATATTCGACAAGATATTTATTTAGATGTTAATAAGAAAAGCTTAGGATGCTCGCTTAATGACATTCCTAGATTTGAGTTATCTAGATCAACCCACCAATTAGTACAATCATCAATGGGTACATGGGAATAGCCAAGTAATGAATAGATATATCAGTCACTAGATGAAAAAGTGAGGTGACACATACCATCCACCTAAAGCCTTTGCTCCCTATATCAATTCACAAGTCAATAGGTTAGAATAGAATTACTTGTTTTCACTTTGCACTAGTGATTCGACTATTATTAAGTATTAGTGAACAATAATAAAATAATTCCTTCATATTGATAACTACAAGGGATGTGATTCACATGGATATCATCAATCTCATTTAACTGCTTTAATGGTAGTCTTTACATTTTCCTTTTCCCTTTATAGTATAGAAAAGAAGTAGACATTAAAGATATTACTAATGTAGTTGAGGAAGCAAACTATAACAATTATTTTGTAAACAATTCTAAAATTTTGTTGATTCAATTTCTTAATGAATTAAAAAAAAAGTTGCATTTCAAAATTCTATTCTATTATATTGGAATATTGTATGATAGTGAAGAAGTTTAGCCTTATGTGGATGAGGAGATAAACCTTGTAAAGGAGTTAAATCATGCAAGGAATGAGAAATGAGTACAAGTTGAACACAATTAATTATTCTTCACTTGGTTTTAGAGCTAAGTTTAGTTTCGAATGGCGTAAACATTAGATGCTATTTTCAAAGCAATAAGAAGCTGTATTATAAAATGGCTAATTGACGTCAAATGTTTAGAGGATCACAAGTCAAAAATCAATCAACTTTTAATCGAGCATTGTCGTATATTTCTTTTTTAACGTCGATTTTGAAATTCTCACAAAATATAACAATAATGTCAATTTTTTTATTGAAAACTATTGACATTATTTATTTTTCTATGGTCATGGGAAACAACATTAAACTCATTTGTTTTCAAACAACTAATGTTTAATTTTCATAACTAACGTGGTATGTCCCACCCACCTTACCTACCTAAACCCGGACCCTTAATCCCATCCTTAATTCCTCACCCTCTTATTCTAAACCTGAAACCCATCCCCATATTCCTTACCCTGTTATCTGCCATATTTCGTTTGTATTCTTAACTAAAAATAGAATTATGATTTTTCATAATCCCAATTTAAATAATTTTATAGAATAAATCAAATAACAAAAGATTGAAAATACTGAAAGGTTATATACAATACTTTAGTCAAAGATAGATGCTTTACTTAATCTAACTTGATATTCAATTTTCAATATGTAAAGTTTGTACTACTTAAAAAAGCCTCTTAAATACAATTCCTGCAAATGTAATGAGCATTCATGAAAAATTGGTGTATGATATTACATATTTTCATATGAATAAATACTATATAATACTATAGAATGTTAGAGAGGACAAATGAGAACAAATTTCTTACATGTACAATCTTGTAAAAGTTACATTAAAATAATAGGCAATAAAATAGGATTAATTAAAAAACTTGAAATTAAATTGCAACAATAAATACAAAAGTAAAAAAAATCCTTATATTTATATTCAATGATTTTCTAATGAGTGTTAAAGCTTGCATATTTAGCCATAAGTTCATGGAGCTTTAGTCTTGTAAAATAATAATGAATAAAAGCATTTTAAGGTTGGAAAGAGAGCATACCTCATTAGATAGAAAATCATTATAGGGTTGGAAAGGTTTAAGAATGAAATTTGCAAATGGTATCATTTTTTAATATTTTTATTTTCAACTCATACCATGCTTTGAACTTTTCATTTTCAATTCACACTTGAGGATTAAGTTTTCATGTTGATTAATACAAAAAGCTAATGTCTAAATTTATATTAGGCATCAATTAAGTAAAACACATTGTTGTATTTAGTACAATGATGTTATCCCATTTAGTAATTTTTAATCTTAATTACAAAATAAGAACTGATGTCATAATAGTAATGTCATTTATTAATAAACAAATTTCCTTTGCTTGGGCAACACTTTATATAACCATTCCATTACAATCCTAAAACCTTTTTAAAATCATTCCACAATGGACACATACAACAAACATGTATATTAGAATAAAATTGATAAATTATAAATATCAATATCCTAATATGACAAACATAGTTTAATACTTTGATTATTATCAAATTCTTCTTTTCCATCTTAAAAATCCCACTTAGAGATGCTATAGATCTTATCAAAGGACCTGTCCTTCCTTTAGTATATCAAGTTTCACATATTTATCATTTATCAAAGGATCACACACTATAGAACCAAGGAAAGGCAAGTCTTTTGATAAGATTTCCACCATCTCCAAATGAGCTTTATGAGATGGAAGGGGGCTATTTTTATATTAGAATTGAATTCTAAAGTTAAATAGTAAAAACTAAGGCATCATAGAGATGTTTCAAATAAAAAATGGAGTGAAATTTGTTAGCAATATAGGATATTATACAATGATTGTTAACATATATCATTTAGATGTCAATTATTTGAACAACTAACATTAATATATCTTTTACATGTTAGTTATTTAAATAACCAACATTGTAAGTGTCCTAGTCTCCCTAAAACTTCATGAATGCCATATTGCAATTTAAAGAGCTAACTATTGACATTATAACTTCATTTGTGAATGTTATAAGTGGTTTAAGTAAGATGATTGTTAGCATTACAACTTTGTCTATGAATGTCATAATGTGACTCAAATAAGCTGACTATTAAAATTACAAATTTGCAAATACAAATATTAATTTTAGTTTTAAATAATCTTTAAATGTAAGTTCTTATATATAACCCGCATCTAATGCTATGTAGTTTCAAATAACATCATAAATACAAAAATTACTTGGCTATTGATATACCTTTAGATGTTGGCTCCTATATATAATCAAGATCTAATCTTGAAACTCTCATCCTTCAAATCTGTGTATGCATCCCATCTAGAACTCTAATGCCTTCTACTATTTGAAAGCATGAAATATTAAAATCTTAGATAGAATACTTCTAATAAATTTGAATCATTTTCAAAGAATGAGTGAATTGCACTCATACTTAACCTATGCATAAAAAATGTACAAGAAAATTTTATAAACACTAGGAGTAACATTTACATGTTGGTTTTCAATTTGACAACTAATGTCTGAAAGTAATGACATTAGCTTAAAGCAATAAAAATATAAAAATGGAATGATATTTACAAAAACACCATAAGACTACAATAATTTTAACATTAGTTGATATAAACACTAATGTCTTAAGATTTGTAGCATATTCAATCATCCAAATAAACATTGGTTATATTGTTATCCATTGTTATAAGTTTTCCATGAATTTAGAAAATGCCACTACATAAATATAAACATTGATTGTATTTAATAACCATCAACTTATTTATCTTATTAACATCAAAAATGTTTTTGCATCAATATACATATCAATTTTTCCTTTAATTAACATCTTTCAACTAATGCACAATGGTTATCCTCTAGTAGTGATGGTTGGCACACAAGCTATGCATGGACGTCATCTTTTATTATGGATATGATATCAATGGATATTCTTTCTATACAAAGGGCTAGAATGATAGAAGCATTATGCAAACTAGCAAGCGGCTCAAGCAATGCTTTTAAGTAGTTCCAAAGATAGGAACCTCATTTATATCAACATGTCATATTATATGATCATTAAAGCCTTGGGAGCTTGGCTACATTAAATTTAGGATGCCAGTGTTTTAATGTAAATTGCTTAAGAAGAACAATGACATCCAAATTGATAAGTTATGATTCACACTAATGGATTTTGATAAGGAAGGTCACAAAAGAGAGCTCATCATAATTGCATCCCAAGCAAAACAAATTTTTAATGTCATAAACTTATTTGATAAGAATTAGCATCATAGCTCTACAAGGGAAAAGGTAGATTATTAATAATAGAGATGAAGAAGACATGAGAAATGATATTGAGGAGATTCCTCCTTCCTTTATTGGACTACCCCTAATGGACAATGAAGGTTATGTGGAAGAATTCTACATATGAGATGATCACATTAAAAGGGTAAAGGTTAGAGATCCTCCTAAAGATATTAAGAAAACTTGAAAGTAATTAGGTTCATGTATTTATGCTCATATTCTATATTTAATTATTCATTTTTTGCGTTATTAGTTTTTTATACTTGTTTATGTTTAATATGATGCAAGTTTTAGATGCTATGCTCTAACTATTCCCATATCTACAATAGTTTCTAGCCCAGTGGAGAAAATGGTGTTGTATGACTCAACAGAATAACATATAATACCACCAAAGATTAATTAATTGTATAAGCTAGGTAATAAAATTCTCTTTAATGGATGCATATACTATTAATTTTGCACTTACAACATCAATTATAACTTGTCTATGCCTTTCTTTTATTACTATTGGTTTCACAAAATGTTCAATTAGTCACTATATCATAGGAGAACAATATAACTTCCTTCTCTAGTTTTTAGATGTATTATTGTTAGTTTTTCTAACATGTACATATTATTCATTACTTAAATGTCTTCGATTCTTTTGACTCAATTAAATGTATGAAATTATTACTATTAAATTTTTCTTAAATTGGCATATTATTTTTTGTTATAGAAACATTAGGATAAAAATTGAGTGATATGGAAATAGGTTTTAGGTGTATACTAATTTGGTTGGATAACAACTTAGGTTGAGATGAATATTACTTTAGGTATAATGGGGTTTAAGAAAAATTAATATGCATATCAATTATTAAAAAATTGATGTGATAGATTGAAAATTAAACTTTAGTTACTTAAATTGATGTACTTTATCAATAGTCAAATAGGAAATGACATCAATTTTTAGCAGCACTTTAGAAACCAAAATCTAAAATAAATAACCATATTAATTATTAAACTAAAAATCAACATCATAACTTTTTTCGATGTCTGTTATAATTGTTTTCCACATCCACTATAAAATTGATGCCTTTTATTGATGGATCCAACCTTATTCAGACACTTAACATCTTGGTTTTCCTTGAAAAAAAGTAATCTTTTTATTCTCCATGTCAATTAAATAATTGATGTCAAAGTGTCAAACATACATTTTTCATATATACATCAATTCATAACCAATGTCAAATCCATTAAAGAACTAATGTTGAAGCACATTTTTCTAATAGTGATCATTATTTACTCATTTGAATAATTCAATCATTCAATTACCTCTTTGAATCATTCAAAATAGTTATTGAATGAGAAATTGTCAAATTGTTAACTATTCAATTTCTACCATTCTTAGATGAAATTCTCAAAGTGGTTTGTCACAAACCTTTCAACAAATACTAGAGCTAAAGTTGATTAAAGAATAATGCTCTTTAAAACACATTTTAAACACACTATATTTTGTATTTATATTTTGTATTTATATCCTTTGTTCGCTAATCTTGCACTTGATTTTTAATTTTTTGCAGAAAAATTGGTTATTAATTGTACCAATAGATGTGGATATACAACCGTTGATCAAATAAATACATTCATTCAAAGGACAAATAGATATTGAATCTATTAATATTCATAATCACCATAAGGTAAGTGATTATCGTCTTACACATTTATTTGTGAAAAATTATTGATAGTTGTCTATGAGCATATACAAATAGATGATTTGAAATTTCGTGCGTAGAATTTAAACGTCTCCCACATGTTGTGTTATAGGTTACGATTAACATAGACCATTTGGTAACTTAGGTAAAGAATTGAGGTTAAGTACAGTTAGTATCATTTTCAAAAAATAGCGTGGAAAATCAAACGGTCAATGGAGTCGTTGGATAATATAACTAAAAATTTTATTCTAAATAATAATATATACATGGTACCCAAGAGGTTTTAAAAAAACCCCAAAATTTTTATATTGAAACTATCAATCATAATAATTCATTTTTAATAGATATAATTAAATAATTTCAATTTAATAGTTTTTAAAATTATTGTGTGACTCTAGGTTTCAAAACCCTGTGGGTACTATAAAATTCACCTCATATATTATAAAACAAAAATATTAAAATTTCAAATTATCATAAAAGTTCAAATAATAGTTGTAATGAAAAAATATTACATTATATACTATCATCCTCAATGTGATTTTATATTCTAACATAATTGAACAATTAGCTCATAATCAATACTATTAAATATATCACTCCAAGTAAGCTATCATTTATTATGTTGTTACAAATATTATTTTGAAGTAGGTTTTCTTTTAAGAAATTTATCAATAATCAATTTATATGAAAGTATAGACAGTAAAATAATTAATTATATTTTACCTGTTTATACAAAAAAATGATTTATTCATATTCTACTCTATTGATCAATAACAAAGTTTTAACAATATATTTTTTCACAACTTCTCCTTTATTAATGGCTTAATTTTTTATTTATAATACATCAAATTGAATTTAAAACAATTTATTATATATTAATGTTGCAAACTTGCGACCTCTGTGTATGGAATATAGAATTAAATTTTTCATCTTTATTAAATAATAATTGTGGACAAACTAATTTTAAATTTTTAATAATTATTTATAGTTTTTGTTGTAATTATACAATTTTCTCTATTTTTATAGTTAATAAGTCCTTATAAGTTATTACATGTAATGGTTTTAACTGGTGTTATAATCCAGTGGATTACCCTCAAAAAATAAAAGGGGCTTTTCTCATTCATAATATACAATAAGCTGAAATTTTAGTGTGGATAAAGGTCCTCAAGATGATCTACATTTATTTTCACTATTTTATTTTATCAATTTATGACCTTAAAATTTATAATTGGCTAGAATAGATCTTCCTCTAATCCGTAAATATCTCGACTAATGTAATAAATTCAAGTATCAAATAGTATTGAAAAACAACGATTTTATCATGCCTGTAAACCCCATAATTTAAGTATGTCTCTAGAAATTGTAAAATAGACATTAGTTATTATATGATATAGATATTTATAGATTAGCCTAAAATCTCATTATGAAGGTATGATGGTTTTTAATTGTTTACTTTATTATATGGAAGATGGTTATGAATTGTCAATAACAAATAATTGATATAGGCTTATGGAATTCAAGTTTCATGACAAAATGCATGATAATGTCATGTATGGTACACATTGCCTTGATAGATTCTTAACTTTTAAGTTCACGTGTTTTAAGTTTTAATTACCATACATTAAATATTAAAAAGCATAATCTTTGCTTTGCAAGTGATCTTGTCATCCAAATTAAGTGTATGTGCTTTTAAAAATAAATTTAGCATCTGCAACTTGCAACTTTGACAGACCAGTTCGAGTATGTATTGTACATTAAATTATCGGAGAAGATCAATCTATGTTCATATCATTAAAATCATCAAATCATTTAGATGGATATAATGTAAATCATGTTAAAGGGCTGACAGTGTGGTGATATCGAGATAATGAACATTAACTAATTACTATTTTTTATGTTGTTTATATGCTAAAAATATGTCAGAATGTTTGAACTATTAAGTTTATGGAATGCAGTTTCCTCAATCCCAAGAACGATTCTGATACAGTTTTCTCGATTCCTGGCCCGAAGGATTCGCGATGCAATCTTGCTAAGCTCCCCGGCAAATGGCTAATTTTTTTCTATACATTTTTTTTTTTTTGCTACAAAACGGGGCAAAGCCCAATTACAACCTCATACTTTTAAGAAATGTAACTCCAGCAATATCTTCTATACAAATTTTACCACAACCTTGAGGAACTTCATTAAAAATATGAGTTCCAATTGACAAAGCATGCCCTTTGGCAGCCAACCAGTCAGCAACCCTATTCCCTTCTCTATAATTATAGGCAATCTTCACTTGCCAATCTCTATTAATCAGATTCTTTATTCGCTTCACCAACGGCAAACAAGACATAGATGGAACACAATCCTTGGTGATAATTTGAACTGCAACTGATGAATCTAATTCCACCCAGACTTGTTGAAAATTCTGATTCCATGCCAATTCTAGGCCAGTCACCACACCCCATAATTCTGCAAAAAGGACACTCCCTTTGCCCACATTCCTAGCAAATCCCACAAGCCAATCACCAACACTATCCCTAATAACTCCACCACAAGCAACTGCATCTCCTCCCTTCAGGCACGATCCATTAGTGTTTAGTTTCACCCAGCCATAACATGGAGATAACCATCTGCACTCCACTTCTCTTTTAAAGCAATTTAATCCTGCTCTCTCCATATTTCTGTTCATTCTCAAAAATTCGTTAGCTTTTACACAGCAGCTAAGGACTAAGTTTGCATTAGAAAAGGCATCCTGATCGAAAACCCATTTGTTCTGTTGGCTCCAGATTTCCTGGCAGACAAAACTAAATAGAAGACTCCAGTCCTGAACTTCCAATCTTCCTTTGTTCTGCTGCAAATTAAAGTTCAACCAATCAGACAAATTTAGAGAAAAAAATCCTCCCAATGTCTTGGGTTTACCAGCCTTAACTAGTACGAGTTCACTGATTTACAATCCCTAATGGCATGAAGAATGGTTTCCCTCTTGTTACATCTCGAACAAGAACCTTCTTCTATCATATGCTTTTGAGCACGAGTGTCATTAATTAGAAGGCTGTTATTTGCTAACAACCATAAGAATGTGCAAATTCTTTGTGGCCCTTTCCACTTCCAAATCTTCTTCCATCTATCTAAATGAGAATCATTATCTCTAGCTATAAACTGGTAAGTAGATTTCACCGTAAATCTACCATCTTTAATTGGACTCCAACCAATTTCATCTTCTCCCAAACTATCCATTAAAGGGTGAGTGTTAGAGATTTCCTTACAAATCTCTGCCAGCACTAGAGATTCAAATTTAGCCCAATTCCAACTTCCATCCTGCTTCACATATTTATCCACTATTAAATTCCTCTCCTCTTTTGGAATCTCATCTCTTGCTAGATTCAACAGAGGACAATTACCTACCCAAAAATTTGTCCAAAATCTAGTATTTTTCCCATCATAGACCACCATTTTAATTCCCTTATGAACATTCTTCCAAACCTTACAAATGCCTTTCCAAATGTTGGACTATGAATGCTTCTTTTCTACCTTAAGTATAGTAGAGCTACCACACCCATACTTCTATCTTAGCACTCTAACCCATAAAGCCTCTTTTTTCCTTGCCAGATTAAAACCCACTTTCATCAAAAACACCTTATTTTGGGATTTTAACATCTTAAGACCAATACCTCCATTATATTTAGGTTGACACATTTGGTTCTAGTGAATAAGATGAGGTTTCCTTTTATCAATTCTGGATCCCCAAATAAAGTTCCTCATTTTCTTTTCTACTTCTTCACATATTCCAAAAAGCAATAATGTAGTCTGTATAGTATACATAGGGAAGGCTGATAAAATCGATTGAGAAAGGGTAAGTCTTCCAGCAAAGGAAAGGGAATTCAATTTCCAATTGCTTAGCCTTTTCTGAACTTTATCCAAGATATGAGCATAGGTTCCTTTTTTCACCCTTTCATGGTGTAAAGGAACACCCAAATACTTCCCTAAATTTGTAGTGAGGCCAAAACCCAATTCTCGACTAATCTGATTCATTCTAGTATGATTGACATTTTTAGAGAAGTAAACTTTAGTTTTTTCTGAGCTAGCTTTTTGACTCGAACTCAAACAGAAAATGTTGAAGCACTTTAGAATACTCTCAACCTGATTAAGAAAGGCTTTAGCAAACAACATTAAGTCATCAACAAAAAAGAGATGAGAAATAGGATAACCATTTCTGCAAACTTTAATTAGCTTCCAGCAACCCTTATTAACTTCATTGGAGATACCATGAGCCAATCTTTCTACACGCAAAACAAACAAATAAGGAGATGAAGGATTACCCTGCCTGATCACCTTGGATGGCTTAAAAGATTCTATTTGATTGCCATTCCAAAGAATTTTCATACTGCAAGAAGAAATGCACTACATATTAGTGTTCTCATTTTAGCAAGTAAACCAACATCTATTAAAGTGTCTTCAAGGAAGTGCCAGCTTAACCGATCATATGCCTTCTCTAGATCCATTTTAATAGCCATAATTCCTTTCTCACCCTTCTTCATCTTCATGGCATGAATTATTTCTTAAGCAACTATTACATTATCTGAACTATTTCTTCCTAGTATAAAACTGTACTGATTTGGGGAAATTAAGTCTTCCAAATAAGGCATGATTTTGTTAGCTATAATCTTTGTTACAACTTTGTACACCACATTACATAGACTTATAGGTCTAAACTGCTTCAAAGCTTCTGGTTTTTCTGTTTTTGGAATCAAAACCAGTAGAGTATCATTTATATGCCTCACTTTTCCAAGATTCTCAAAGATATCCTGAACTAACTCACAAAATGATTCTCCAACTATACTCCACTGGCTTTGAATGAAACAAGCATGGAGTCCATCAGGTCTTGGAGCTTTGTAGGAAAATAGACTCAAAACCACCTTCTTAATTTCTTCATTAGTCACTGGAGCCCGTAGTTCTTCCTTAACTTCTTCCCGTAAGCATGGAAAAGCATCCTTTAAAGGATATATAGCATTCTGTTGAGTCTCCCTAGAATATAACTTCTGATAAAATTCCCCCGCCATATTTCTCAAGTTGTTGTCCTCAGTTATCCATTCTCCATCATCATTCTTCAAGGCAACAATTTTGTTTCTTTTCCTTCTTATAATAGTAGATGCATGAAAGTATTTTATGTTTTTATCCCTATAAAGAAGCCAGTTACACCTAAATTTCTAAAACCAATGAATTTCTTCTTGTAGGAGGATTTTTTCATATTCCCTCCATAACTTATTTTGTAAATTCTCTAAGAACATATTTGGTCCCTCTGTCAATTTATGATTAATCCTCTGAATTCTCACCATCAACCTTCTCTTCCTTTTGACAACACTCTTAAAAATATTTATCTTCCAATCATTAGCTTTTATAGTAAACAGATCCACTGCCTTCTTCCAATCTTTAGCTTCTTTCCAAGTATCAGCAACTAGTCCTGAAAAAGATTCTTCAAAAAGCCAGGCCGCAGAGAACCTGAAAGGTTGAGAACCTTTTATAACTTCTTCTCTACCCTTTATTGTCAGAAGCAAGGGTCTGTGATCAGATTTAAAAGGGGCTAAATGCAACACTCTAGCTTCTGGAAATCTCAGTCTCCATTCCGAATTACATAAACTCAATCAATTCTCTCCTTTACCCCTCTTCTTTCCCAAGTAAAAGCAGGACCTGTATATCCCATGTCAAATAAGCCACAAGATTCTAAGCATTCAGCAAATTTCCTCATATTTCTCTAATTAAGATGACTACCCCCTCATTTATCATTAACAAATAAATAAGAATTAAAATCCCCAATGGCTGCCCAAGGCCCTTTGGTTCCAGCAGTTATTCTAGTTAAATTTTGCCAAAGAGAATCCTTTTCATGAGGTTTAGGACTAGCATACACAAATGTCATCCAACTCTTGTAATCTTCTTAGGTTAAATAGACTCTCATATGGATATACTAATTATGGACTTCTAAAATGTCAATCTTCACTACCTAATCATCCCAAAGCCACTCGAAAAACCTATTGGGTCAACCCTGTAGGCAGCTTCAAATTTTATTTTTTTAATAATTTTTTTTGCTTTATGACCCCTTATATGAGTTTCAAACAAAGCCAAAATTCTAACATTATGTAACTTCCTTAAATCCTAGATAAAACCAGGAAAGGATTTTGCACCAGTTCCATACAATTCCATGCTAAATAGGACATGATTACCATAAAACAAGAATCACTTAAACAAGGTGATGTACCTTGATACCTCCTAGATCTTCAACAGTTAAGTCTCTGTCCATCAACTGTAGTTGCCTATTAGCTCTCCTCATGTAATCCATACACCAAGCTTTATCTGGAGGTTTAGGTGGCTCCCCAATAATTCCTTTATTTTTAGCAACCTCCTAATCTGTCTTGGAACTACCAGCTCTCCCAATATCCATTTTAGGACTAGCACTACTTCTTCCTGACTTCTTGCTTGAACTAGCATTTGAACCTTTTGAAGGAGATAGCACCAATGGAGTCTTCTCCTTGAAGAAGCTATAAATATTCTTATGAGCACCAGTATTCCCTTTCTTTCCTTGTCCCTGGAAATTTTCATTCATCTTTTTAGAATTGTTCTTACTTTTTTGCCCCTTTCCCATGTTGGAATTTATCTGATTAACCATTTTAGCTTCTTCTTGAATAACTGCTTTAGAATGATCAAAGCCCATTGATGGTTTCCTCTGCTTCTCTTTATTTATACCTGGAGAGCTCTCATTTAGGATTATCTCCATATCACTTAACTCCTCATTCTCTGCTAGCACATCATAATGTGAACCTTCCATAGCTTGATTCTTAGCTTTACCACTAAATCTGTTTGGTCCTTCTTCTTTCTTTTTTCCTACTGCTCCTTCCATAAAATTCCTTCCTCCTGCTTTATAGGATTTGCTTCTAGATTTTTGCATAATCATCCATGTCCCAAAGGCTTCGCTGCTAACTTCAACTCTTCTTGACTAAACAATATCAAAAGCTTTTTTAGGAAGCTCCTCATCCTTTGCCATTCCAGCTCTTTCCTCTCCAAGCAAGCATAACTCCTTTCTGTGACCATATTTCCCACATTTAAAGCATATAGTATGCAAGCCTTCATATTCCACCCTGTAAACTTTCCCTCTTAGCTTAAATTTAGATAAGAATTGCTTCCTTAGATCTATTTCAATATAGATCCTAGCAAATTTAGCTCGTTCCACTACAAACTCTTCACCAACTTCATCCCTTCTCAATGTATTATTATCTACCTTTAGAGTTCTTCCAAAATGATTACCCAATCTCCAAAGAAAATATTGATTATAATACTCTATCGACAAACCTGGGACTCTCATCCATACAGCTACTTTTCTTACTTCATTATCAAATGGATCAAAATCGGGTCTCCATCTTTGCACTATCAGATATGATTAGCAACCATCCAAGGGCCTTACCTGAGAACATGATTATAATCTTATGAGTTAGTAAATCTCACCAGAAAAAAATCATTCTCCATGTCTATAAACTCAAAAGCTCCGTGGATTCCCCATAACCTTTGTAATCTTTGCCTCAAGAATTTCAATCCCATCCTTCTTCCCAGTAGTTTCACAATCAGTGCTAACTTCCAAGGCTTACATAATCCCAATCTCTCCTCTCTAGAAATTAAAACATTAGGATAATACACATCTTCTTCCCCACTTGCATTCTGCTCTCGATCTCCTCCGAAGCCTCTAATTCCTTCTCATAATCAATTCTTTTATCTTCAATACCCAATTCTCCATTGATACCTAATAGATTATCATTATAGGAAATTAAATTGCAATTCTGAACTTCCCTACCCTATATTTCAAACACATTATCAAATACCTAGTCTACATTCAGCCTTAGATCCAATTTTGGTTTCTATTCCAAGACTCTCTCCTCCATAGCATCATCCATTTAAATTTCCCCATTCTCAGCATTTTTTGCTTTTTTCTTGCTATGAATCAATAAATCTTCTTCCTCGCTAGTAATTTGCCTAACCTCTTTTAGTATTTCCCCCATTGTGATGCAAATTCGTAAGGATTAAAGGGAACTCTAATTAAAATTGTTCCTGGAAGTCACAGGGATACTAAGCTCCCCTCGAAACTTACCAGAAAACTAGAATCGATTGTAAAGGAGAATTTAAATTTCTGTATCAAATAGCCAAAACCCTAGC
Organism: Sindora glabra; assembly: GCA_020226215.1. Lineage (NCBI taxonomy): Eukaryota > Viridiplantae > Streptophyta > Magnoliopsida > Fabales > Fabaceae > Sindora > Sindora glabra. Next base: position 100,900,092 of record CM035226.1, read on the forward strand.
CGAGCAAAAAGGAGACTCGTGGGTCATACTAAAGTAATTTTTTTCTATACTAATTTAGCTTTTCAACTACAACAATATTGATCTTTGAATTTCCTTCTTAATACACAAAATATTATATGTGTTTGGGTCCTTTTGACACTTAATTTATTCAATGCGAACATCTAGGTCATCTCCCCTTTCATATTCAAAAAGGTATTTAAAAGCAAGACCTTGTACGGCTGTTAGCATGATAAATGTTCGGCTAAAATCTATCTTTGAGAACAAATTATATATATATATATATATATATATATACGGGCGCGCACGTGTAAGTTCCAATTATCAACTCACGTCAAAATGTCAAACCTAAATCACCTGCTGTTAAGGCTTGTTTGCTTTGTTTAAAGATAATTTTTTTCAAAAAAATCTTATTTACTTTTATATAAGTAAATAAGTTTCATGTTACTTACATAAATAGTAATGAAAAATAGTGAATGCCATGGTGGTAGTGAAAAAAATATATTCTTCTTTAAAATAGTGAATATTATTTTTTTACCATACTTCTTATATTTAATATCAAACAATTTTATGATATATTAATATTCTATAACTATGAATACATGTAGATGACAATATTAACAAACGTACTGTGTGTTACAAAATCTCCTAGTTTTACTAATTCAACCTCCAACTAGATGTATATATATTCTAACCTAGTGCCCTAAACTTAACAATGATCGATCAAATTTTAACGGTGGTGAGCAAGCCTTATACAGTGGAGTCATCAAGAATTGCTCCTTACTCTTGGTAGAATTATGGGGCTTTGTAATAGGTGAATGACTAGCTTGGGACAATATATTAAGAAGGTTTAGGTTAAAGGAACTCAAAGATAGTAATAGATACGTTGAATTATGTATTTTTCTTGAATCATTCTTATGAACTTTCGTGACAACAAAGTGTGAAACTCATATTATTCGAGTGGATAGTATCCAAGTAGATAATATAAATATATAAGATAGTAGTGAATTAGAGCTAATAGGATGAACATAACCTCTATTTTTAAGTTGGAGTCTACATGCCCATAATTATGATGGTGGGACCAGTGTTGTAGATCTTGAGATATAGCCCAAATGTTTTTATTCATCGTCAATGATGAGCAAACACGTGTCTAAGCAGTTATTGGCCTTTTGGAATACTTGTATTCCAAAAGGTTTGAGGTTTGAGGGATGGACCATGGTCAACATGCATGTCTAATTGGTCATATGGATTAGACTGCTATTATGATGTATATTGTCTTGGCAAGATGGAGGATTGTCTTTAGTCCATTGTCCATTTAAATGTTATAAATCCATTCAGAATATCGTTGTCACTTTCATTCATCGGCCATTAATGAATCGGTCATGGGAAATTTCTATTGAGAAAGTAATATTGTTACTGATTGGCTAACATATCATACTCAAACTTTGACTATTTTAGTTTTCCTCATTTTGTTAAGTTGTAGTTTTCTGTAGCCTTTTGTAATTTCCTTATATTACTGTATATTATTTTTGCAAACTATTTCAGACTGAGCACATAACAGTTCACGTGTTGTTTCTTTCTTATGCTTTTTTTTTTTTTTTTGGCCTTAGTTATCTTAACATACTCTTCTCAATTGCCAACTTTTCATTCATAATTACTATTTATTTTCACACTTAAGCAATTGTCTCATTCAATCTTATTAAAAAGCGTTTCCAATTAATTCTATTGCTTCTAGGTACTAATTTCCTGAGAGGCTCTTAATTTTGTTGAAAGTTCGCAAAGATGGAGCTATATAAAGCCTAGCTATATCAACATATAATGTGTTTTTGGTTTTTGTGCAACATCAAATTGTATTTGCTGGTCCTTGTAACTTGAGACATAACAGTAAGCCCTTGAGATAAAAAAAATTTGGGCTACAATTCATGTATTTTCTTATTTATTACTTGTTGCTAGCTATAAAACTCGTAAAATTATATATTTTTTCTTAATGAGAAACACGGATTCATCGTTAAAATTTAATGATCAGAAAATGAAAAGAAGTTTCAAGTAATTACAATTATTCAACTGCACTTATTTGTTGAGTCATATTGTAAATTTTTTCATAAATAAAACATAATTTTTATTTCCCGCATTTCTAGATGTTAACTTTTGTTTCTGGGTATATTGTGCCGAAACATGAAGGTCGGTATAGGCCACTTTGAATTTGTTTCAGTTTCTTACTAGGAAACAATTAATAGCCTTCGAATAGGTCGGGAATTAAAGTATTAATAGTTTTTATAGAATTTGAATCTCTGATAAATAAAGTCTATTTGAATTAACATACTCTCAATTAAATCTCTATCTATTATGTTATTATAATATTTAGCATCCATAGGGTAGAGCTCATTTTAGTCGACTGTACTTAAATAATAAAGGAACAAACAAATATCACTTAAGTGTAAAATATGTGATTGAAATTATTTGACACATCTATATTCAGCATTACTTATTTTTAAGGAGTAAAACATAAGTTTGGTCTTATTTATCCTATCCTCAAAAATGCTGGCTACTGCTTATTAAAAATATTTAAAATGTTCGCTTTAAAGGTGGATTGGGATTTCGAAATGCAATTGCTTGAGTCTTACAACTTTCATGAAACAGAGAAAAATATATATGTAATGTCCCCCAACATCTCAAAAATAATAACATTTGTTCATTATTGCAGATATATATTCTAAATTAATTACTATGAACTGTCAAATTGGTTTGCAAACAAATTAAAGTAAACTTATAAATTTGTGTTGGATGACAAAATCATGATAATGTCATGAATATAGGGCACAATGAATCCATGCTTGATTTCCAAATGCTTGTGGTCTTAATTAGCTTGCCCATTGATAAATTCAAATATTTTAAAGCTCACCATAATAATTATATAAAACTGCCCAATTTAATAACTACTTTCCAACTATCTTATTAAGGGGAATTCCTGTATAAGACAATATATATTATGTTATAATTATTTAAATTATTTTCTCTGTAACTTGAGCATCGGAGTCTCTATGAAAAACCTGCTCTGCTCTTTTTATCTTCCAAGTACTCCAAAAACGGGAGAAATCTTTCACCCAAATGAAATATAGATGAACGCAAACTATGCTTTGTCCATGATTACTTAAATTAACTAAAACGAAACAATATATATTTCATTTTAAAGATATTTCTGACGATTAGATATAAATTAATTAAACTGGCCGATAGCCTTTAACTCAAGTGGCATTCGATATTTCTTAAAAGTTTTGTACCTTCCACTGCATTAAGGATTCCATCCCTAATTCTCATGTGGGTATATGTCTAGTGGTTTAACGACTCCTATGATCACCCAAAAGAAAATAAATTAAGTAAAATGAACATAATTTGTAATGGTTATATATGAAAAGATATTTTTATTCTAGAAATTCCTTCTAATTTCTGACAACCAGATTTGTAAAGCAATGCACATATTTTAGCCAATTTCATGAATATCATTAGTCATTTTCTTCATTTTTCTGTAAAGATGTTTAGCTGGGAAAAATTTCTATTAAGCTACTAAAAATTCAATGTGCTACTTTGATACAAATTTTTACAAGTGCATTAGGATTTTTTTTTATATTAAAAAACATCTACAAGATATATCTCAATGTATTTTAAGAGATGAAAGTCAAATTTGATAACAGAAATTGGAGAAATAATATATTTATTGAAAATTATCTAAAAAACAGCTACAGGATTCAATTTTTTATGCCAATATAGCACTGGAAATTTTTCTGTTTGCGTAATTCATGAAAAAAAATTTGACTTAGCTGGAGATATTCGTCAAACCTCTTGACTGTCAGATACTTGAAGAAAATATAGAAATTTAGGAAAAATCAATATTTAATGCTTAGAATTCCATTTTTTTAGATATCTCCGACATATCTTTTATATAATATTTTATATACAAATTACAAATGCACTATATAAAAGAGGACAATCAATATAATAGAGAAAGAGTGGAATGGAAGGCATTTGTTTGTCCTTTTTTGCCCCTCCTTTGCTTATTTCTTCTTCCTGCAGAAGAAGCTGTAAGCAAGCTAGAATTCCAGGCATGAAGGACATCTCTGCATTGACCATGCATTTTCTGCATATTTATCGACTCATGGATTGAAGAGATGACAAATTATATTTTATTCAATTCCAAGATTAAAAATGGAAAATGTTTATACAATTATTTGCACACGTGCACATGCACTCCCCCACGCACGTATTGATTTATTTATAGAAAGATTTTTACTGGTTCAATAATATTTAATATTACCTTGAACCTTCTTCTCTTTCATTATCATCCTTAATTTCAATCGAACCTAAAATATTACGTATTGTTTTAAGTGGTTAATCACTCCTAAAAAAGCAAAAAAAAAAAAGGCATTTATCTACATTGTTGCTATGTCATGTGATTCAAATGTTTCCAAATGCGTTCCGCCAGAAAGCCTAACTTTCTAAAGCTTGAATTTTATCTACAAACCTTTTGAAAAGTAAAATTACCTAGTTATATATGAATCAAAAGAGACCAATGGATGTGTAAAAATAAATTTGCATTATGTGGAATAGTATGAACACTGCTCTAATAAAATTCTAAACTATATTGAACGCCCATAAAGTTTATTGATCACTTTTTTTTTTCATACTATGCTACTGACATATCATACAGGGGTTGATAGCATAGAACAAGATATACAATTATCAATTATATTATGTTTGGAATTTTTAAATGAATTAATAATTTATTCAAAACTCTTCTCTTGTTCAATTCCAAATTATACATATAGCTATCCGCTTCATGAGGAGAGAAAAATGATTAATAGGCAGTATTAAAATAAATCTTAAATCATTAAAACTAAAAAAAAATGCCTTCTAATCTCTCTTATGTTTGTCTCATGTCTCTTATAAAATTAAAAACTAAAAAAAAATCCATTTATGATGTCACTTATATTTTGATTTAGTATCTCTTTTAATTTTCATTTGACAATACTAAAATTAAGGAGGTGATTAATTACAAAATTAAATGCAATTTTTAATTGATTCTAATTTATCAAATTCCGAATCCTTCATATTATCATCAAATGTTATAATATTTGACCTTACTCTTTAAAATATAATTTTACATTTTAGGAGAGTTCAATCATATCTTAACCTTAAATGAAAATTTAGAATTATATGTAAATAGAAGCTTTTTTTAACTATGCGAGCTTTTCATTCTTTAATTCTTAAAGTTTAATAATTTACCTCTGGGTTTATGTTGGTGCATTTTGATTTTATATTTTCATTTTCATTATTTAGCATTTGAAGTTTGTATTGTTATAACGCTATTCTATTGGTTTTATTTTTATTTTGAAGAACTTGCAGTTGAGTCTTATAGAATAGAATTAATGGCGGAAGTAAAAATTTTAAGTGAGAGAGGCCAAAAATAAAATATCATAAAATTTGGGAGGTTTTTAATACTATATTCTATATTAAATTTCTGAAGTTAGGGGGGCCGAGGTACATCCTAAAACCTTCTTGTCTCCGCCGCTGAATAGAATATTTCCTTGTTAACTAATGATATCTACCATTTCTTACAATATATTCATTCACGTCTACTACCACTTCATTCACTCACAGATTCATGAAAAAAAAATAGAATTTATGTTTGATTTTATTGATGTTTACATCTTACAATATATATAACCTTTTAAAACCACCAAATGTTGCCTCTAAATTGAAATTTAAGCTCTATATTTTTGCATAAATTTCACTGGCATCAAGCAAAATATAAATGACATGCCCCATGTTTGATCAGGTAAAGGCAACCATTAAATCTGATTTAGTGGCCTAAAAGATTAAGATTAGTTTAGATCGTTAAAGTATACGATATTCAAGTTTCAAATTTAATAAATAAATTTTTATAATCTCTTCCACTCAAAATGGTTTAACATTCTTGTTAAATCCAATAAATCTCATGATTCAAGATCAGATCAATCAAAATATACAATTGATGAATGCTTTAAAATTATTTGGATTGCCCTATACCAAATTGGTCCAAGATAATCATTAAGCCCAATTCATTAACTTAAAAAATATTTTGAATTTTCAAAAAAAAAAACTGATATCTTATATGCCATACTCAAATTTCAAATTTGAAAAATAATTATTTGCAATAAATTTATAAGAAAATGATTAATCACAATAACACACTCATCCTTAAAATACAACACAATTAACAAGATTCACGTGAAAAATGAAATGATTAAAACTGGTATATATAGATTTACATGCACAATACTTTATTATTGGTATCCTCAAATTAGTGACGTTGGTTATTTTTTGTCAAACTATAATTCCCACGGCAACTCAAGTAGAACTACATCCAAATAACGATGAACCTATTGCATATTGAGAAAGGAAAGTTTTCATCTCCGCAGATATTCTGTTCTTTCCGGATTGTTTTTTACTTTTACCGCTTGTTTGAAATAAATAAAAATAATATTTTATTTTATTTTTGAATGAATTTTTTTAAAATAGTGTTTCATTTTAACTAAAAAGAAATTTTATTTTATTTATAATTAATATTTTAATTATATTTATATTATTATAAAATCCATTCAATTTAGCACATATTTAACTACAAAGACCTAAAAAAATTATATAAAAGATTTACTTTCTCTCTAATATTTTTTACTATGATATGATCAAAATTTACATTTTAATTAAATTCTATGCATTTTTCAATTCACTCCAAGATAATTTATTTATAAATGAATTGAAATTATTATTTTTAACTAAGTTGTCAAACAATGAAATCTATTTGTAAATAAATTAAAATTATTTTTATTAAAATAAAATGAAATGAATTTCAAAAAATTTGAATGTCAAACCAATTACTAAAGAATTCATACTAATATATATATGTGCACTATTTTACAATTTTATTGTAGTCTTACAATTTCAAAGCGGAATAGTATTTAACTTCAAATGGACCAATCATAAATATAGACTATTTTTTATCACCATGATTTGTATTCTCAAGTTTAGCTAGACATTGATTCTCCTATGTCAAACTATAACTCTCTATCAACTGAAGAGACATCCAACTAGGAAATGATGACTTATTGCACATTTAACATGATAAACACTCCCAAATTAACTTGGACAATTTTGATAAAGTATTAGGCTTAAATAGGCTAAGTTTTGGTGATTCAAAGAATAATATATATAGTCAAACCACAAGACCTGTCCACAATTCACCATAACCTACCTATTAGAAAGAATAATCGAAATTCAATAAAAATAATTATAATCACTAAAAGGCAGTTATAAGACAGTTACACAGTTTTAAGTTAATTACATCGCAGACCATTAATAATGTTTATGGAAAGATCAAAATACTCCTATCATTGTACTATTATAGAAATAATCCCAAATCTGTAAAAACTAACTTTAAGAATAGGTAGAATTTATTCGCTTATTTCTTTACTACTACAACTCTAAATATTCTAAGTTCGAGGACTAACTAAAAACAGTTTTCATCTCTATATTAGCATATATTCTATTCCTTCCTCACTAGTTCACTTTTGCTTTAAGGCAATAGAAGTAGTTGCGTTCATTAGTATCTATTTCTTAAATAATAACAACTTATAAAACATAATTTAAAATGTAAGTTTAAATGGTGGATTAAAATTCCTAATGTGTATTCATAAGGTTTTGTCCTATTTATGTAACAAAAAATACTATATATATAATTTCCTCCAATACCTCATACAATTTAATGAACATAGATATTGTTTCTCTCTTATTATAAAGATAAACTTGTTTAGAAATTAAATTTATACTTATAGACTTAAGTTCCGTGACCAAATTCATGATAATATCATGCATGGTGTACATTGCTTCCATGCTTGATGTTCAAATACATGCGCTTTCAATTAGCTTGCTCCCATGAAATATAAATGATGGCACCCTATGCTTTGTCGATGATTCTTAAAATCAAAAGGATTTTTAGGATATAAATTAACTACAATTTTGGCATGCACAAGTCATGAATTATTTGTTAGTTCCTTAACCTTTGATTGGTCAACTTCAATTTATTGTATTTTAATAAATAATTAATGGAGAAAATTATTGAGCCTAGGGACGAGTGATCACTGTTGGACTTTCTTTTCCTTTGCCTTGAGATTTGATAATTTTTTTATTCAATTTATTTGTCTTTAAATATTGAAAAGGACAATTTAACGTAACTTCCTAATAGTTTAAGTTTCCTACAGAATTACCCACATGTATTATATGAAATAGTATAAACACTATATATTAAGGGTTTTGCTAACAGTAATTCTAATCGTTATGCATAAGAATCAGTAAATATTTCTTGCTTATTATTTTTTTTATTTTTTAAAAAATTTCATACAATAATATTAATTAAAAATGATTACAATCTACTTATAATATATTAAAAATTAAATTATTAATTATATACCATATTTTTAAAAAAATGAAATATTTTTAAACAACAGCACAATGCAAACAATCGATACAAGACTTTTTCTCTATAACGGAACAAATTAATTTCAAGGAGCGATCCGGATCGACTAACTTATTATAATACTACTTCAGCTTCCCCTATCTTGCGTGGAATTTTCAGTTAGTGAATATATATATATATGCGTGTCTTTTTTCACAAATAAATATTATAAAAAATTACTATAAAATGTACAATTAAAAATTATAACTAGAAATATAAAGTGGAATTTTCCTTTAGTGAATATATATATATACACGTGTCATATTTCACAAATAAATATTATAAAAAATTACTACAAAATGTAAAATTAAAAAATTATAACTAGAAATATAAAGATATATATTAAATATATACATTATTATCCTTCTCTAAAATTTTTATAAAAATCTTTTATTTTATTAAAAATTTAATAAAAGATACTAAAATCAGAAATCAAATAAAAAATTAAAGTTTAAGAACTCACATATTTAAATGTATACATTACTCTCCTTCACTAACATTTCTATAAAAATCTTCTAATTTATAAAAAAAATTATTGTAAGATGCAAATATTAGTAATCAAATAAAAAATTAAAGTAAAAAAAAAAACTAAATTCTAAGAGATTAGATGCTCTGTCAAATTTACATACTTCAAAATTAGTTTAAAAGTATAATAATCACTCTTTTTACAATAAACACATTATAACTTATTATGTATGAGTATCATAATGATTTACAATATAGGAATATATAAATAATTTATTAAAAATATAAAATATGTTTAAATAAAAATAATTATTTTACATTATACAAATATTCTACTTAAAAGTGATTTTAAATTTTATGTATTTGAAATGTCAACCAATAAAAATATTAGTGAAAGTATAAAATTAATCATTTTAATTTTAATATAATTTAAATGTTGGTAAAATTTTATATATTATAATAATTAATAAATTTAACTAATAATATGAAAAGATAGTATTGTAAATAAAATATTTTAAAGAAATTATAAGATAAAAGTTAAATATATAATTATTGTCAATTAGATTAATTTTAATAAAACAAAATAATAACAAATATAAAATATATGCTCACATGAGCATTATAATTATAATAATATTAAGTAACTATGCTGGTGCATTATAATGATTTATGATGCGAGCATATATATAAATAATTTATTAAAAATATAAAGTATATTTGAATAAAAAATAAATATTTTTAATATTTTTAAGATAAATATTAAATATAATTTGTTAGTATATTACAAAATTTTTATTTATTTAAAAGAGTATAAAAAATTAAATAATTATAATATATTAAATTTGAAAAAAGAAATTAGTCTAATAAAATATAAAAATAACAAACATTTCATTAAATGCTCTCTGACATAAATTTTTTTGAAGTAATTTTAGAAAAAAATTATTTTGGAAGAAAAAATTACATGCAAAAAAGTTTCAAAGGAAGATATAGAATATAGATATAGATTAACCTTTTACTCTTCCTTTCATGAGCATTTTAATTTGCAATCATGACTATACTAAATAAAAAATAAGTAGACTAATTTAATTTTTGGGTATATAATCATCCGATATTCGGACACCACATTAGGCATTGACTAATCGGATTTGAGTCGGGTAAAATTACATTAGGCGGCAAAACTCTTCTTACCGAGTTTTAAAACAGCTGCATTTCCAGAGACTCCAACTCAAGACCTCTAGTTAAGTTAAAACAACTTTGTGCTAGTTGATCTATGCACTCGGTGGTAGTAGACTAATTTAATGAACGTCGATACTTTTCCTTTTTTGTCATTTTTGTTATTTTTAGAGAAATAAATATATATATAATTTTAACTTAGAATTTATTATTTATTTTTACTAAAATCCATAATTTTAAATAAAAAAATTATATTTATTTCTCAGCAAAATTCATCTTGTATATTTCTTATGCATAGGATGCAAATCTAATTTTAATACAACCCAATATCGTCCACTTGCTTTCTATTAAAAGTTTTTATTTTAATATAGTTATAAATTTAGTACTATATATTCATTCTTGAATGTAAAATCCACATCAAAAGGCCTTACTCTTAGATGACCATTAAATTTTCTCACACCTTTTAATGGAGGACTATTTGGCCATAATTTATATGTTATATGAAATATAAACATGAATTAAGGCTTTTAATTTTATTTATTTATATATTTTCGTAATATAAATTACAAAGAAGTCAATCTTTACTGTTGTTGCACTTGCCTGTGTAATCTTTTGGATTTCACAATGAAAGGTTTTTTTCCCTTTTTAATCTGACCGTCTACATAACTTTTGATAGTAGGACCGGTAACCTAACGCTTAATGGAGAGTAAAAACTCCCCGAAATTTAATGACTCTCACTTATTCATGTGAACGAGAAAATTATATTATAAATTTAAAATTAATAAGATAATAAAAGATATTAAAATTAATCTACTACCACCATCAACAATTTTAATCAGTGAGTGCATTTCTTGTGAAAAAGAAAAAGAATGAGTGAAGTTGACTTAAAAATTTTAAGTTAATATTTCTACATTAAAATTACATAAATGACTTTCATTATTTTATTATTATTAAATTAGTAATATAATTTTTTGATTCAAATAAAAAAAATATTGCTAACATTCACACACATAGAGTATTGCTAACCTCCACATTCATATGTGGAGATTAACAACTTCTATTTTTTCACTTGGATGAAAAAATTATATCATTGTTTTAATAATAAAAATAGAGAATATTTACATAATTTTAATAAAAATGTTAATTAAAATGCTTAATTCAATTCTACTTATTCTTTCTTATTTCTAAAATAAATACACTCATTAAATGAAACAGTTATTGATAATGATAAATTAACTATAATGTCTTTTATTATTTTATTATTATTAAATTAATATTATAAATTTTTTTATCTAAATAAAAAAGCAGAAATTAATAACCTCCACATATAAATATATTTGTCTATATATATATATATATACATCCGCAAGCGCAAGCGCACGCGCGCGCATTCCTCGCGAGCTTTGTTGCTATGTTGCTCGGATTGCATGGAGGGGCTAAAATAATTGAAATTTAATATCAGAGGCGAATTAAAATGCCAAGGTGCTGTTTGCCAACCACAATTTGCATGATAGCATCATCTCTTTTGTGATAGGATTTGGTTTTATAAGACCATGTTAATTGATTTCTTAATCACATTGGCTTTAATTCACGTTCAGTTATATCACCCAATGAAAAAGAAATAAGCGTTATGATCACTATTATTTACAAGATATTGGTGGCAACTAAATCTATTTTTAATTATTACGCATCTTCACAACCAATGGGCGCGCCATTTTTATATAACTTTTGCTAATAAGACAAAAGCTGAATATTTATTTTGGTCTGTTATAGTTCATCAAAAAAATTTACTATTAATTTAAGTTACACAGTTATTTTCCTAAATATTAAATAGTTACAATCAAGTGTATCACAAAACATTGTATTTGGAAGATTTATGTTTACACTGATCGGCTGTCGTGATCAATGGAGCAAGTGAATTGCAAAGGTCACTTTGTTAAATGTGAATATAGAGCAAATGCCTTATATATATTTTCTAAACCAAATCTTTTGAGAAAATTTCATAAGCCAAATCTTTGTAATATTGTTTAGACTTCCAATAAAATTTCACAAGCCAAATATTTTGAGGAAGTACTCTTAATCAAATATTTTAAGTAATTTTAATTTTAATTTGATCCTCCAATTATTTCCAGTCAACTTTCATACATTAGTTTGCAATTAGAATAATTGTTAGAATCATATTAAAATCTTAGGAATAATTTTTTAAAAAAAATTAGAGAATACGAAGTTGAGTAATGAGGATGGTTGGACCATAGTCCTACCTAAAAAGAATAAGAGTAAGCTTATTGAGATTAGTGTCCAAACAAAAGAATATTCCTTTAAAAAGATAGGCTTTGAAATGAGCCAAGACTTGACTTATGAGGCTAAAAATACTAAAAGGAAAGAGCAAACAATTTAGGTTCAGAAGTCTCGAAAGTTCCAAAGCCCTATCATTTTTTTATTCCCCTTCTAAACAAACCTTGAAAAACTAAATGAAAAGTTCAATGATACTATAGCTAATGGTAATGTAATGGATATTCAAAGGGATGTTCGTCCACCCTTTATATTAAATACAAGAAAGGAAGTTACTAAAAATCAAGATCATTCATTTATTGAATCAACTTTAGTTTTTATGGAGTGGCAATCCAAATGACAACCAACTTCCCTCAAAGAAGTAACTATGCACACTTGACAAAAGCAAAGAGCTTGCTCTAGTAGAGAAAAGAAGGATAAGGTTGAGGCAAGCTAGAGATTCTTCTCATCTCAAAACTTGCTAGCTTAGAGTAGTGCACTAAGGATCATTCATCCCCCATTAGAGAATTGGGGAATAATTTATAGGGAAAGGTTAATTCTTACAAAAAGGAGAATTTTGAGCAATAATCTATTGAATCCTCTAAATTATGCCCATTGGACAAATTTGGAACTAAGGAGTGCTTAATACCAAAACAGGAACCAAAATACCTTTCTCTTATAATTATAAAGGACATAGCAAACTTTGTCCCAAGTCTTCAAGCATATTTAATCCTCAAGCTCTAATTAGGCTAATCTTGAAACTGTCCTTTCTTTCATCATAAGCTTAGAGCATAGTAGAATATATAACCTTAAAAATTTGGAGCAACAAGCAACCTATAGTGGAAAGAGTAAATCTGATTCAATTTCCATCCAACCTCGTGATCATAGGATATTAGAGAAAGGCGTATGTATTGATGATTCCAAAATCAACATTCACTTTAGCTCTAGATTTAAGTGTAAGGTTCAACTAAACAATAGGTAGAACTCATCATACAATTGTTTACGAACCCTTAGAGGCTAAAACTTAGAATAATTTAAGGATACCAATTAAGATGTGGATCAAGGAAAATCCACTAGCAATACCAAATAGGGTCATGATTGACTATTGTCTTCCTAGAGATTTCAAAACAACACTACGAATAGATGATTAATGTTAGGTGTTTAAAGGATTAAATATTAATTTATAACCAATATTTGATCGAGTGACATTGTATATCAAATTTAACATTTATTATATAATTATCATTAAAAATGAAAATAACATCAATATATATATATATATATATATATATATATATATATATATATAAACTAATGTTGTATCATTTGCTAGAGTCATGGTGTATTTTTTTCCCCTTCTGCCTCTTCTGCTTCCTTTTTCCTAGATCCTCCCTTTTTGCTTCCTTTGTTCTTTCATCCTAATCCAAACCTCCTTTTGCCAATTTTTTCTTCTTACATCCTCCATATTGTCATGACCTATACTCAATCATGACCATCATGGAGCCTACTATCCAATTTTCACTAGCCTTAACACTGTATACTTTAATTTTACCCACTAGAAATCTCTTTATCTCCATAGGGAATCAAATTTCATTTTCAATTTTTATGGAAAAATAGAGTTTCCCTATTTTTGGACACCTTCTGAGGCCATACGCCCTAAATCATGAAACTTGTGATTCTTATAGGTATGATAGCAACACAGAATACATACAATATTACATAATCTCAAAACACACAATATTTATACAGACACTAACAACTTCACTCCTAATTCAGATCCAATTATTAAAATCTTCTAACAAGGCAATCCTTAATTCTTCACAAATACAATGAAGCTCAAAAGTATTCAATTCAACCTTAAAAACATTAAAAATAAGACAAAATGAGTTATGAGATGTTAGTAAGCATATATCTACTATAACCATACTTAAAATCAATTACATGAAGCAACCTCATATTAATCAAGTATTAAAATGGAAAATAATTATAAACCAAATTCCTCAATTTTGAAACATGTGTTACCAATTCTCGAATTGCTATATTTATTAGCATAGCTCAAATTCTCTATTGCATATCACAAATCATAGTAATCTCAATTATTTAATGGTACACAATACCAATGGTTATCAAATTTTCAAATAGCTAACAAGGCTCACTCACAATCAAGTCTTGACAATCATATCAAGCAAAAGTATGCAAATCAATCAGATTTCAAAGTCATGACATTATATATCACAGTTCATAATAAATACACATATATCCACCTTTTAACTCTCAAGTTAATCTTATACCTTCCATAAGCTTTCCATCTTTATCCTTCCAAGGTCTACCTTATAACCTCTACAAGCTTTTTATTGAGAATTTCCTATCCAATATTCATATCATCACTCCTATCACATTTCATAATTCTAATACCACTCATGGCATGATTCACACACTAGAACTCAGGCTCTATATATCATAATTTCTATGAAATTTAAACATAAAGCAACTATATTATCATTATGGAGCAAGTTCAAAGCACATAATATATATATATATATATATATATGTATATATAATAGCATCACCATGCCCTTTTGCATGACTACAATAGTCATTCACATTCCAATATAGTTTGTACTATGTTTTCCAACATATAAGCAACAATGCAAACTTAATTTAGATCAATCAATAATTAGTAACAACACCATCGTAATTTGTAAACATGCCCAATCCATGTTCACTCAATTCATATATACTTTCACCATCTATTCTTCCATCAAGCATAAATGTCATCAAGCAATACCAAATAACAATTGTACCTTGCTTTTGTTTCAAGGTGTCAAAATAAGAGATAATTGCATTTTATGAAATAACCATATGAATTTACATGTGCATTAATATATCAATTATTTTGACAACATATCAATCAAGAGAACAATCACAATTATCAATATTAAAACTCTCTAATCATAATAAATCCAATTCCATGTAAAACCATATTTACAACCTATATAATTGATAAGAAAATTATAAAATACAACAACCAATCAATATAAATAATATAAAGGTTTTAGGGTAAGATGTATACTCACCTAGCAATGCTTATTTCTAGAAGTTCCAGGACATCCATGATTTCTTGCATTTTCTCCTTATTCACCATTTATAATGACAAATTATAAATATAAAGGCATCATTTATTTTCATTTCCAACATTACAATTCCATATCTAAATTATGACCTAATAGCACTCCATGTTATCAACTCCTTACATTTATAATTCCTAACATTAACTTTTAATTCAAATATGCCATTATTTAGGGAGTTTCAAATTGAAACCATATAGATATAAATATTAGAACTTGAAGCTCTAAAAAGGCTCATTTTATGTGTAGTCATCCTAGGTCATTACTTTCTTTATTTTCAAAATTATCATTGAAAAATATAAATTATCATAAAAGGAGGTTTCCGGATTGAAGTATAAAATGATTAGAATATTAAAATCTTTACTCAAAAGAATGATTTGTTCACATCCTTTTACAAAACCTTACATTAAATTTCTAAAATTTTCAACTTTATTTCAAAGAAACCAAATTTCACATTTTAAGGACTCTTTCTTAGATTAAGGCTACTTAGGCATAAATAAACTTGATCATCTAAACATGTTCTAAAGATGTTATTTTAATATTTCATGTCATAACATTCTTATATTTCTAAGTTTTTATCAATTTTCTCAAAATATGTATAAAAATGCATTTTTCTTTCTCAGCTCAAGTCCAAATCATCCAAAAACAAAAGGTTAATGATATAGAAAGGCTTTAATCATGCTATTTTAACACTCGTTCGCATAAAAATATCATTTTTCAAAGCCATCATCATATTTTTTAAAACACATTCAAATAAGCTTTTTGAGCTATAATTTCACAAGCTATAATATTAAGATGTCATGTTATAAGTCATCTCACCTCTACATAGGAAGCTTTCCCAAAGCTTTCCTAGCAACAAACACACATCGGAACAAGAGGAAAAGGCCAAATGGCCCTACACTGCTACTTTAGCTGTGGGTTCCATCATAATTGGTAGCTACTATCACCTTATCTGTGCCGCTGCTAGCTATAAACAACATGTGTGAAGGCAGCATAATGAACGCAGCCACACAACAACCAAGGAGGCCAATTCTAACACCTACCAAAGAAAGAGAAGAGAGAAATGCAAAAAAGAAGAGAAAGAAAGAATAGGAATTCTAGGAGGGAAGAAAAAGAGAAAAGGGCAAGGGTTTTGATTTAATGTTTCTTGGTGCACCATAAGCCCATCTCTTCTAAATTCTATCCTTCCATTTTTACCTAATTTTATCTTAATCATCTATTTTCACTTTAAAGTTTTATATCTTATAAAACCCATTCCTTCTAAATAAATTTAATATCCTAACTTAAATATTTCACTTCTTTAAAATTATTAGAAGAACAATTTATTTAATTATAAACATACATATATTCATTTATGTTTATATCATAATTCACCATACTCCAAATTTTAATTATATTTTTATTTTCTAAAAATTTGTAAATTTATGAATAGTAGTCATTTACCAAAGCTAATACATATATTTCATCAATTCTATACTCTTAGCTTCTATATCATCCAATAAATAATATAGAAACATCTCGATAACGCTCTTTTTAAATAAAATCATAATAATATTAAATTAATCAAAATTTAAAATATTTACATCTTATTCTAGTAGCATAGATATAATTTAATTATCCTTATTAATTTTAAATTAAATATCTCAAAACAATTTATTATAATAAGAATTTTAATTATTACTTGGGGTATAACACATATTCCTCTTGTATTTTGCCTTGCAAAACATTATACCCATAAATATAAACAATATCACCTATGACTCTATAAAAATCCAATGATAGCAATTATAAAGAATAATTTTTATAACAAAATAAAGTTTGAAAACTATGAGAAGTTATATACAATACCCCAATCATAAATGAATGCTATGTTGAATATTATCTTAATACTTATTGCTCAATATGTGAGGTTGACACTCCCTAGATTAGCACCTTTAAATCCAATCCTTGCAAATGTAATGAGTATTCATTAAATTTTTTAAAAATGATGGTACATATTTTATATAAATAATGCAAATGGATGTTGAAGGAAATGAATAAAATCAAATTTCTTACCTATCTAAACCTATAAAACCTACATCAAAATAATGACCAACAAAACGTAGTAGATTATGAATCTGGAAACTAAATTATAAGAACAAAAAAAATTAAACTAGACAAACCTTAACTTTTAAATCATGTGTTTTCAATGTGTATGTAACCCTACAGATTTAGCAGTGAGCTTGTAAAGCTTCATTCTTGCAAAAAAAAAATGATAACTTAAATAACAATACCAATAAGGATCATCTTCAAGTTGGAAAGAGCATACATGGATAATCATTATAGGGTTTAAAAGAGCTATGCGATGAAATTTGCAATTGGTGCTAGAGCTTTACTCATTTTGAAAGCTATGTAATGAAATTTGCAATTAGTGTTAGTGCTTTACTCATTTTATTTTCAACTTGTTCAAAGTTTAGACATAGATTATAAACAAGTAGCCAATATGTAATCTATTAATAAAAAGAATGATGTTAGTTATTAACAAAACACTAACATTTAAAGAATAACAATGTTATCCTCCTAATAAATTTAAAGATGTCAATTTAAGTTAAAAAATTGGTGTCTTTTCCAAATAGATCCTATCAGAAACAATTGATTGAAAACTTTGGAAATAGAAAAAGAACCAATTAACACCTGTAAAATGAAATAGAAATTGACAACATCACAACTAATTGTAGAAGCTTTTATATAAATTTTTTGAAGTCTCATATACACATCAAAATACAACAAGCTACAATATGTTATTTACAACTAAACTAATTGTCACCAACCTTTTTACAATAAGTTTAATTATAACCAAACCAACTATGTTAGTAATTCATTTACAACAAATTTAATTATAACCACTAGTCATATACAGGAACACCTAAAGCCATTTATTATGATTAAGCTCATATTCAAGGAAATATCCTTCCTAAATATCTTTGAATTTCATTAAGCTATTCTTAAGTGTATGGTTTAGGCTAATTTTTAAAGTATTGCAATCTGTATACAATTAATATGTTAGCATTAAAACCAATTAATGAAGTATGTGATGAGCTATAAATAAGCAAGTTATTACCTTAATTAGGATTTTATGAACAAGTTCCAAATCATAAATAAAGCATATGACACAATAGTCACACTCTATATTCTAAGCTATCTTCGACACTATAATAAAATAGGTGGTTAGTTTGATCCCTTTGATGCACAAGCTTCCACTTGCAATACATTACAATCTTATTACTAGCAACATATATACCTTCATTATCTCCCATTTTAAATTATTGTTTCTCATATATGGTTACACAACAACTGTTAAAGGTCCTTTTAAGTAATCCTTCATGATGGATCATATTGCTTCTAACAAATGATCCAACTAATAGATAACCTTCCAATCTGAGAATAGGATGGCAAGCATCCAATGGCACCTATAATACAATGGCATAATAAATTGATAAAATCTATTTAAGAAAAAAATAAAATTAATTCATAACTGAAACTTACCCCCTATAGTATGGCATGAAGTAACAAGTTTTCTTAGGATTATAAAGTAAAGCATTGACAAGATATTCCTTCATTAATGCATAGTTCTTTTAGGATTCCTCATCAAGTTAATGTGGATTTAGGAATCCATATGTAACATTTACTAATGTCCACCGATCATAACAATATCTATATATGTATTGACATAAGCTAAACTTATATTCAACTAATAGTTCAATTAATTTGTATTTATTCAAAGAAGAAAACATAAACTTAGATGATTTAGAGCTAGATGTAAATGATATCAAGCCTCTTAAACTTTGGAGCTACTTAATGAAGGACCTATCAATATACATCAAATTATAATACCTTGATTATGATAATTTGGTTTGAAATTTATATTGAATTTGATGTAATAATAAGTCATTAATGAGCTATTATAAATTGGTTATGGTAAATGGCCTCATCAATGAGTTTAGATTAATTTTAGCTAAATGAATAGTGAAAATTATGCTAGAAATCTATAGAAATCGTGTAGTAATCGACTACGTAGTTAATATAGGTTGAAATCTACTCTTTAAGGAGTCATAGTAGACTACATAGTCTCACCCATTGAAGGCCTTAAGAGACTTATAATTAACTACATAATTAACTATGGCTAAAAAGATTGCTCTCTAAAAGGTCATAGTTAAGTAAGTAGTCAACTATCCAAGTAGGCCTCACTCTTTAGAGGTCTATAATTTACTATAACCCACTTTTGAAGGATTTATAGTCAATTATATAATTAACTACCTAGACCAATTCAAGCCCTTAGACCTCTTGTAGATGACTATGCTCTTACTTCAAGGTTGCATAGCTGACAATTATTCCTAAATTTCATAATTTATGACATAAATAAGGTCAATTGAATTCAGTATTATATGATATTAAATATGGTTATTCTATGATGTTTGATAATGAAAATAATATGTGAAGCCATGTAAAAAGGCATGGAAATGTTGAAATTTGAATTATGTGTTATTGATAAGATTAAATATATTGAATTCATGAGAATTAAGATAGGGTGTTATGCTATACTCACAAATCTAATAATTGCTTATGAAGGATAAGGTTAACTTAGGGAGACAAGGGTAGGTTAGTAAGAGATAAGGATGGATGGTAATTATAAAGATATTTACCTACTTTCTTATTATTTTTACAACTTATGTGATATGAATATGATATGAACATATTGTATAAAGGTGCAAGTATGTACACATATTTATATGATTGATTTATTAATGTTATTAAGAATTGTATTATGAATTGCGTGGTTAAAGTGTCTAGGTACAAAGGAAGGTAAATTCAGTTAGTAAGTTTACATTAAATTTCTACATTTTATATTGCTTGTATGTTTGTTCACTATAAGACCCAGACTTATCTTTTCATGTTTTTATTTCATAAATTTTCAAGTTAAACCTCTTCCACTACCATTTCAAAGTTAAATTTTCTTGTTTAAATGTTTAGAAACTCTTTTGAATTAGGAAATGGTAAACATTAAAAGTCAACTATGAATGGATGAACCAATGCATGAAAAGTCATCTATAGGTTCATAGGTTTAAAGTAGTAGACAAGAAGTGAAGGAAGATAGTGAACAATAATCCCTCCTTGGGTTACTATCACAACCCATTTCTAGACCATCATAATCAACGTAAAGATATCAACTAAATATCTTTATAAGCCTTTCCAATCAAATCATTTTGCAAAACTTACTATTTTCTAAAAATATGAAATATGCCATAAAACTCAATTCAAAACTTTTACTAATTTTTTTATATTTACATATATCATTTTTGCAAATCCTTTACAAGAAATAACTTTTCTTAAATATATGATATTCAACTTATTATTTTTTTCTTCTGAAAATAATTAATAATTCTAATAGACAAAACCTTATCTTTAAATAATCAACATCATTAATTTTAAATAAATAGAGGTTAAAATAAACTTCTTTGATAGGAAATAATTAAAGAGATAAAAACATCTTTAACACAAAACAAAAATGTTAGGAACTTGTTTTTCTTTTCTAAAAGTAACTTTTTAAAACAAAAACTTTTTCGAAAGCATACGCCAGGAAACCTAAGAACTTCTTATTGTGTTTTCAAAACCAATTTTACTCAAAATATTTAATGTAACCATCATTTGATATTCTAATAGGGTTTAAAACATTAGAAGCTTGTTCTGGTCATAAAAATCAAAACTTTCCCTTTGGCCTCATAGTGAAAGCTGAGAATAACATATAGTATTTTCAACAAGATTTGTATTTCTTCTTTGTATAAAACCATATTTTGCAAATATTTACTAACTAGAAAAGTCATTTTCATAGAACTACTTTGGGTATACTTTTTATTTTCTTTGCAAATCCTTTCTAAAACTTTTCTTTTTTTTTTTCAAAAAAGGGAAATCAAACATCATTTTCATATTTATCAATTTCAAATTCATTTTCTGAATTTTTTAAGAAAACACTTTTGCAAGTAAATCAACCATGAATATATCATAACTTCAACACGTGCACCATCAATCAAAACACATATATCTCTCATACATAACATTTTCTTCAAGAAAACCAAGAAGAAAATTAGTAGATCTCTACTCACTTAGTTAGTCTTGCTTGTTTATATTTCCACATATATGATTCAAGTTTCATTTTGCAAAAAATAACACAAATTAGTGAAAGAACTCTTAAAAGAACTATGAAAAGAAAGTGAAATCACTAGAGTAGATGAACTTCGAACTTCTACCGCCACTTGAAGAACAAGAGAGTTTTATGTCTAATAAAATTTCAAGATCTTGCTAAGAAATTTAAAGCAAGATGAAGAATGTTTAAGAATAAAACTCTCATACTACTTTCCCCCTCAAAACCATGGCTAGAGTTTAGTGTAGGCAAAACTTGAAACTAACATTCTTATTTATAGTAAAGAGGTAGAATGACTCTCAAGCTTCATCCTTACTAAAATGACATCATACTCTTCGTTTCCTAAGCATGTTACACAAATTTTAGGAGAATTTCTAAAACAAATTCTCTCAATCTTACCATTTCTCATTATTCCAAAAATATTCCTTCTCATTTAATACACGTCTATCTTAAAAGATAACTAAGCTTACTTTCGTTAATTCATCAAAGACTTCTAACTAGCTCTCTAAATTTTCACATGCTTAAATATATTAAAATAATATTTTCCCTTTCAAATGATCATCACCTTTAATTTTCTAGCAAAATTATATGTAGGAAAAAACACTTGAAAGGCCCTAAATCAAAGCATTTTCTCCTTTTGTCACCTCATGAAACTATTCAACTCCCTCTTAATTGTCTAAAATTTTACAATTCTAACCTCTTGGATTTTCATGGGATACTTCTAGGTAAAATTCTTAAATTACTCTAAAACTCTATCAATCTTGAATCTTGAATAATTCAAAAATTACTCTAATTTTTCCTAAATAATTCATAATAAAGTTTTCCTCTACTAGAATTAATGAGTACTTCTATCTACCGCCAATAAACATTTTCTAATTTAATCCTATTAATGTTTACCTATTGGATTTTTATCAAGTATTACAATTATTAACTTTATGTAACAAGTAATCAACTAAGTTATAAGAACCCTTGATCAAAATTAAAGGCACAATCATTACAAAGATTGAAATGATCATGATAATGAAAGAAAGCATGAACAAAAGTGTACTCCTCTTAAGAGAGATGTTGAAAACAAATTTTGAATGGTTCATGAGTTTTTGAAATTAGAGCCACCTAGGTATTTCGATACTAATCCTACTATAAATCATTGCCAGTTTCTAAATCAAATTGGATGGTTTAGCTAAATGCTACAACACCTGAATTGATTACTAATAGAGCTTATAGGCTATTAATTGGATAATGTGTTGCACTTTTGGTTCACCATTGCCATAAAAAATAAGGACCCCTATCAATACCTTTTTTGCTACTTTTTGAAGGGAATTTCATCAACCAATTCTTGCCCTTGAGTGTATGTCAAGCCAAAGTTCAAGAATTTGAATGCTTAAAGCATGAAAGTTTGTTAGCTACGAAGTATGATGCATAGCTTACTTAATTGTCTCAATATGCGACCTATATGATCCATACTAAAAGGGTTAAGGTCAAAAGATTCATTCACGACCTTCATGATTTCAACTTTGAATGAATTCATATGGATGATATGATAACCTATCAGCAAGCTCTAAACTAAGCCTTGAGACTTGAATTTAGAACCAAAAAGAAGTGTAGGCATAGGTCGCTCATGGATGGAAACAAGAAAAATTGATCCAATAGATTAAATGAAGTGCAACTTTAAGGGAAATGCCTACTCATATGGTATGGGAGTAACACCTTTTTATAGCATATATAGTGGATTCTCCATAGGCAATAAATGTTAAGAACCAAAGGAATTACTCAAACCTTCCATTAAACCATCAACAAAATAGTCCCCTAACTCATAACAATATGGTGCCCCTAATGTTGTTCTCTCTATGATGGCCCATGTAATCATTTTAGGTGAATGTTTTTCAAATATGGTCACAAATGGCACAAAGCTAGGGAATATCTTAAAAATCTCTTTTGCTATAGTGCTAATTACTCTATATCTTAAGGAAATAGTCTAATTCCTCCATCCATAAACCTCATAAGGAATCAATCAACACCCTTAAGAGGTGCTAATATGAATAACCAAGAGAAAGTTGCAAATGGAAGTCGAGCTAGAGTGTATGTATTGATGCACCAAAAGCCCTAAGTCTCCAATGTTGTAATGAAGGTACTTTTAAAATTAATAATCTTTCTATTAGAGTTTTATTTGATCTAAGTGCCATTCATTCTTTTGTTTGAAAAAGATTTGTTTATACCCATAATAAGCCCTCTAAGCCTATAAGTACAATCATGACTATAATAACCCTAGTTGACAAATCCCTAATAGCCACTCCTATAGTAAAAGCATGTCCTATAAGTATTCATAAATATGTATTGCCAATTGACTTAGTCTTGCTTGATACGAGCAATTATGATATGATTTTAGGAATGGATTAGTCCCAATATCATACATGTATGAACAGTTTTAATAAGTTTGTTACATTTTTCACAGAGGGTTCCCCATTTATTGATTTTTATAGAGATAGGTTACCATACATTATTGGTCTAATTTTGAAGATTAAGGCTTAAAGATGTATTAGGAAGGAATATATGGCTTATCAAGTAATGATTTAAGATCTGAACTAACCAATTTCATATATCAATAATATTTTAATGTTACAAGAATTTCCTGATATGTTTCTGGAAGAATTACTTGAATTATCATCTAGCAGGGAAATAGAATTCCATAATGATCTAATGCTTAGCATTAAATCCATCTCTATACCTCCTTATCAAAGACCCCAATAAAATTACAAGAATTAAAGGAGCAATTATGGATATAATAGATAAAGGTTTCATTGGCTCAAACTTTTTTACCTTGGGGAGCTCCATTATTGTTTATAAGGAAAAAATATCAATAGTTACAATTGTACATAGATTATCATCATCATTAAAAATAACTATCCCCTTTCTCATATAGATGACTTGTTTAACTAGTTGTAAAGAACCAAATACTTTTCAAAGATAAACTTATATATGGGTTAGCACCAGTTAAAGATTTTTATGGAGGATATTCCAAGGATTGCCTTCAAAACTCAGTACAACCACTTCAAGTTTCTAGTCATATTTTTAAGGTTGACTAACATTCCAACTATTTTTATGGACTTGATAAACTATGTGTTGTGTAATTATTTTTATAGATGATATGTTGGTATACTTAAAAAGTACAGAAAAGCATGTTCAACACCTCAAAGTAGTGTTGTAAACCTTGTGAAAGCACTAATTATATGCTAAATTTTTTAAATGTAAGTTCTAGATAGCCAATGTGAAGTCCCAAAGGCACATAATGTCATAGAAAGGATATCAATTGATCCTTAAAAGGTAAAAGTAGCAAAAAATTGATCAAGGCCTATATCTATCACTAAAATTTAGAGCTTCCTTAAATTAGTAAGACATTACAAGAGATTCATTATGAATTTCTCCAAGATATGCATTGTCAATTGGCCTAACATAAAAAAAGGTCAAATTCAAGTTCTTAGATAGGTATGCAAATAGCATCTAGAAATTAAAATCATGCCTAACGTTTGCACTAATGTTGGCATTACCCTCAAGCACAAGAAGGTACATAGTTTATTGTGATTTATTAAAGATTGGCCTCAAGTGCGTTCTTATGCAACATGACAAGGTGATAATGTATGCTTCCTATAACTAAAAAAATGTGAATAAAACTATTTGATGCATGATCTAGAAATAGCAACACTAATATTTTCTTTAAAGATTTGGAGGCATTATTTGTATGAAAAGACTAGCAAGATTTATATAGATAATAAAAGTCTATAGTATATATTTAACTAAAAGGACTTGAACATTAGGCAAAGGTGATAGATAAAACTTGTCAAAAACTATCAATGTTCAATCCTCTATTATCCTAGCAAGGCCAATATGATAGTAAATATGCTAAGTAGAAAATTTGCAAGTAAGGCAATAGAGATACCTTCCAAAGATCAAATGTATTGTTAGCTAATATAGTAGTTTAATCTATTGTTACTAAAAGAATCAAGAATGCTTAGAAGAATTATTCAATTTATATAGCCTTAATGAAAGAAGCAATCAAAGATCTAGAATAAAAAATGACTACTAATGAGAAGGAAAAGTATTACATTATCAAGGGTAGATTTAAGTTCAATAGAGCAAACAAAATGAATTATTGCACCAATTTCACCACTTTTTGTATACCATGCATCCAACAGTGGCCAAGATGTACCATGATTTAAGATATATTTTTCAATGGAAAAGGATGAAAAAAGATGTATTAGATTATGTGGTAAAATGTCTTATGTGCTAGCAAGTGAAAGCAAAGCATCAATACCTTACCAAAATACATCAATTACTTTTGGTACTAGAATGGAAATGGGAAAGTCTCATGTTAAACTTCCTAACGAGATTGCCATAGAATTAAAAGGAATCTAACTCCATTTAAGTCATCATTGATTGATTAACTAAGTCAACGCACTTTCTACCTATTAAAACTACTTTCTTAACAGCACAATATGCTCAAGCATACCTCAACAATATAGTGCCATTACACAGGGTTCCAATTACCATTATGTTAGATTGGGGTACCAAATTTATGTCTTGCTTTTGGCAATTGCTTTAACAAGCCTTACAAACTCAATTATTGTTCTATAAAGGTTTTTACTCGTAAGTGGACAAATAATTAGAGCAAATCATTCAAATCTTAAAAGACACAAGGGAATTTGGGAAAAGTATTTACCATTAATTAAGTTTGTTTACAATAGTAATTGTTAATCAAGCTTTCAAATGGTTTCATGCAAAGCTTTGTATGGTTAGAGATGTTAATCTCTAATATAGTGGATTGAACCAAGAAAAGCAAAACTCCTAAGACCAAATTTAGTAAAAGATGCTTTAAAGAAAGTTCAAATTATTTAAGACCAAATGATAGCTCAAGATGGATAGAAATCATACATAAACAAGAGGAAAAAAGAATAATAGTTCTAGGAAAGAGATATAGTGATCTTGCAAGTTTTGTGCATGAAAGGTGTAATATGATTTAGAAAGAAAGGGAAATCAGTACCACATTTCATTGAATCATTTTTTATTATCAAACATGTAGAAGCTATGGCTTATTATTTAGACTTGTCGAATAGCTTGTGGGTCATCCACCCAATATTCCATGTCTCTATACTCAAAAAGTATATACTAGATAAGTCTTAAGTGATCTAAGAAGAACCACATAGCTTGACTCTAAATTATCATACAAAGAGCAATTCAAAGAGATTTTGTCTGTGAAGGTCCATTAGGAACACCATAGGTAGAAGAAGTTACGTAGGAATTGGAGTTAGATATGCATCAAAAGTATCTATAACTTTTTGGTGAGTGTTAACAACAATATATTCCCATAGTGTCATTAGATTAGTAAGAATTCAAGGACAAACCCTTTTAAAGGGAGGAAGTATTATTACACCTCCTTTAAAATTTTATTTCATAAATAAAATAATTAATTAATTATAACGATAATAATAAAAAGGAAATTTATGTGGAGTGGATAAATTATAATAAAAAAATATAGATTAGATATTGTGTAAAGGGGATCAATTAATTAAATGAATTTTGAAAAGAGAACTTAAATTAGTTGGGAAAAAAGTGAAAAAAATAAATTAATGAGGAATATATGAATGGTACTCACTAACCTTGGTTAATGAGTATCAATCCACCTTAATATAAGAGTTACACAATTATGGTCACGATTATTTAATAAATTAACCAATAATTTAATATAGTTAATAAATACTAATTACAATAATAAATAGGACTTAACCATACGATCAATAGGATTTAATCATATAACTAACCGAATTTAACCTTATGATTAAGAGTAATGCAATGGAGAGCTCTCCACCTCCTAAGAGGTTGGGTATTCACACAGTTGAATTATATTTAATACATTGAGATTTGTATTCACATACTTTAAAATTAGAAAAAAAGACAATTCAATAATGAAACATTCAATCTCTTAGGAGGTAGTACTCCTCGTAACTTTACCATATAATTAAAAAATTTTAACCATAATTTTAATATGCATTGGTTGCAATAATTAGTAAAAATTAACTCTAATTATAACATTCTTTTATGCGGTCAAGAAAGCCACTAATTCTTATAAGCGTCTTAACCCAAAAAAAAAAGTACCGCCGGTTAGGTTGTTTACATGATGCTATTACAAATAATCAAAATCATTACAACTAGTCTATCTATTTTTCCGAGTTGAAGGTTTGAGATCATTCGTGCAAATAGTAAATGTCATCTCGCAATTATTCCTTTATTTGTTGCAATTATTTTATGGGTTGTGGTAAGTCACTAAAAGTTGTAATCTTTGAATAAAATAAATTTTATAATTATTTGTCATGAAAAATGTTGTTATAAACTACAATGCCACAACTTGCATCCCTCTCGTGTTTTGTGTTACAACTTTTGTATAAAGACCGAAATTCTTTCGTAAAAATTAGAGAACAATGTGTAATCAATCAATCTTAATAGATAAAACAAAAGAATCAGTCAATCATATGAACTTTTTTTTTTTTTTTTGGGCCACTAAAACGTATGCTAGCAAAACCCTTCAGTCCAATTCACAAAAATTACTCCACAATTGCAATACAATCAGAGGGAATATACAAGAATTTAGGGTGAAGCCATAAAATAAAATGTAACAATTGGGAAGGCGATTGGCAGTAGTTTTACATGATGGAGCAGTTGTCATGGTTCCTGCAAAGAGAAAACCAGATCCTCAGCCAACATCAGCAAGAGATAATATCACCACAATTAAGAGCAACAGATTATACTTCTTTGTGTCTGTGTATTTGCACAGAGCTTCCTCGAACCTAAGCCGGAGCGGACTGTTCTCCTCGCAACCCACATATTCTGGCCCTTCCAGATATGCTCGAACAACAAATTCTTGAGATCTTCTCCTGTATTACAATCATTGAGTTGAGCATACAAGAGAGTCAAGACCATTGCTGGCCATTTACTGCATAAATATTATCAAGTTTTAGGAAAGAAATGAATGCATTTTTAGCGATCAATATACACACACTTGTACACATATCAAGGGACACATCTTGTGCATCAATTTTACTGGATTGTCTAATTAATAGGAGAAAACTGCTACCTGCACCCATGAATTTTTCTCACACTGTTCTAAAATTTGAGTTAAACTCGCCATACATGTTTAAAAGTAGATGCCTAGGTAGAAGTAATTTGGTTCTGATTGTGTCGTAGTGTGTAACTGTTAGCTTGTGAGAGAGAGCAAGATGTTGCATGTGCAAGTAGAACTACCACGAATATGATGCTCTCAATTTCTATGGTATCAATTTACAAAAGAGGCAAAATCTTTTGTGGGACACTATTGACGAGTTGGGTCCATTTACTAATGAACCTTGTCTCTCTTTCTTGCATGAAATTTAGGGTAATCTGATACCACAATACCATGAGACTGAAAGACAGCATCTAGGAGTCGGTATAATTTCATTTTTATCCAGTCAGAAGAAATGTTTAGTTGCTGTCAAGACATACCTCCCTTCATAATCTAATAACCATGCTACATAGGCAGCGCCGAAGTACATGGACACAAAAGGCTTATTTAAATCATCGGCAGAATCAAGTCTATAAGCTCTGTAGCCCCTTTCTCTGAAAAAAAAATAAAGAAAAAACGAATTTACAACATGTATTAGATGAAGCCTGCCTTTGTTATGGAAAATCATAGGGTTTAGAACCATAAAGCTTTTGGATAGAAAGCATATTATTATACAGGGAAATTTTAAAGTACTCTCAAAATTTCTAAACCTTGAATGGTGTGGCACAATCTCATTAATTGAATGAAATTATCAAAAATATTGGATGAAATTACCAAAAATAAGATTGTGTTACACCACCCAAAGTTTGAAACCCTTTAGGATACTGTAGCACTCTCCTATTATACGAAACAGAACTAAATTTTAGACTGGTCAATCTATCATTGATTGCTTGTAACATAAAAAGTTGATAATAATCTCAAAAAGTAGATAATAAGTTCAAATATATAAAGTTGATAATAATCTCAAATATATATCTTTCCTTCAAAGATTGTTAAACAAAAAAGGAAAAAATTACTGGCACAGATATTTCGGCAAATATATTTTTAAAAAATTGAATAAATGGATTTGTCTTAACACATACACATAAAGCCAGTATGCAGTGGAATAGTCGACCCCCATTATTCCAGTATGAGATCGATTCCCATACACATACCGCCTACTAATGACTTCTGCTAGAGCACAAAGAACTGCCTGTACACCAAAATATTCTTAGGAAAATTCAGTGGATAATAACCTTTTATATACGATTGAAATGCAAGTAGGAAAAACAAAAAGGAAAAAAAGAGAGAGAGAGATTGTAAGAGATGGCACATGATATGGTATTTCTTGTTTAAAAAAAAAGGCAGATTGATGTCTTTTTGTGCACCAAACAATGAAAATGAAGAAACAAGCTCCATCAAATGCCTTCATCTAATTTTCTTTATCTATATGGGATATAACCAAGATGTAAAACCACATTGTTGAGCTGTGACCAATATAATCAAGAAACTACATTACAGTCTCCAGTCTCCTACTCATTTGTCACAAGTTTGTTAAACTCAAATTTTTTGTCATTAGAAGAGAAAGATTGTCTCCGGTGAAACCCAAAACCTGAGTTGTTTTATTTATATGTGATATCATTCCAGCCCATTAAATTGTGCCATCACAAGTGTTTGTAAACAAGTATTCTGTTGCATTTATTTATCAATCTATCTTAATTCTGGAGTATGGCAGCCAATTAGAAAATCCACGTAGTGTTTGTATAATTTACCAAAAAACTACTCATTCATACCATAAACTTACAGGTTTAATTGCCTTCGTGCTGAAGTATCTGAACAAAATAATATCAGCAACTGCCTGCAAGAAAAAGTTGATATTACAAAGGCCTCATATTCATATGAAAATAATTTCTCCAATTCCAATATAATATTAGAAACTAAAATGTATGCTATATTTATGTTGATGAAAACTTTATCCAACTAACGTCCATCTCAAAGGACAATAATGTAATATGAACATGTTGTTTTGCCTCCTTGTTCTCATGAAATAATTTTCACTGGTCATCCCCTCTGTGTAGTTAAACTTCAGGTTTTGTAGTGCTATTCATAAATTAAAGCATCAAGAACCAGGAATTTCTCACAATTTGATAGGACACACCAATGCTATCATTACAACCCCTACTACAATTAAGTGGATGTATGTTAGCTAAAATAACAAGTTTATAGGTACAATCGATTGGCCGGCATGTGTAAAGTCCTACAGTAGTATATGTGTGAGATACTATGCCCTTTTTCAGTTATAAGCAAATGCTAGTCCCTACGCTCAGAAAATTGTAGGCGCTACTTTTTTTCAGCTAATGCATTTCACTCTCTTGTGTAATAGATTCATACCTTCAATTCCACCCTGGAAAGATATGGTCTCCCGATTTCATCTTCAGCAAAACGCACTTTCCCCGGTATCTCCCCAGATTTGGACCACTCTCGGTAGACATCTGGATGATTCCACATATCTTCCATGTCTTCCAAAGAAGTTCTAGAATCCCATTCATTTAATTCATCTTCATTTAGACATGGTTAAAAACTCATCAGCCTAAATATCATTACAAGCATACAAACATTGTTTAAAAATTCCTAACAATTATAATTATATTAGTGATAGACAATAATCCGATCAATACCATGACTTAAACTTTGGTGAATGAAAAAAAAAAATAAGAGAGGGCAAAAAAGCTATCATATTAGATGATAGCTATCAATATAAAGAAAAAGAACCACCAACCATTGGCATTTTGACCGATGTTAAAGTACAATTTAACCAAGGATTCTTTTGACCTATATCACAAAAATATATATTCCTTCTAATAAAACATTTAGGATAGTCATTAGAGATGGTCTTCTAAGTTGTTCAACAACCAACTTCCTATTCTTATCCCCTAAACAAGGGCCTCTTTTTCCTGACTCTGTCTCTGCCCATCTTCATGTGACAGTGACATATAGCATCGCTAACCAGCATTTCAAGCAGATATTCCTAAAATATATATATACTGAATCATGGCATTTTTGAAAACAGGAGTTTATAAAACTTACTACATGGAAAATAATTATTTTCAGAAGCTCAACTCAAATTGTTTCCATGCTGTTCTAGAGAGCAGAAACAATCAGGCCATCCATCTTGTGGATAACAATCCATATACAAATGAAGATGGCCACAAATTTACAAAAAGGAAACAGAAGATATGAATTAAAAGTCATGTGCGTCTATTGACGGGAAATATTTCTAATCTTACCATCGCAATGAAATTTCAGTACTATGGCCTAGTGTACCTTGACAACGTAGGTGTTTTTACATCATGGCTGAATAGACACTAAAATTTAGGAGGTATTTTCACGACTTTTGAAAAAATAGTAGATAGTCGTATTGAGAATCTTAGTACTGTAGTAAGACTACAAATATTTCCCTATGCCTATACCTATTAACAAGGCTGTAGGGTTTAGAATAGATGGGTGCCCTACAGCACAAGGGGGAATAATTAAAAGAGGGATGACCTCCTGTGTCTTCTGAAATAGGAACAAGAGATCCAAGAGGAGCATGGCCATATCCCAGCAAATGACCATGATGGTCATCAACAGATTTTCTGCACAATCATGAAGTGACTGCATTATAACAATATAAATAAGATCAACTTGCTCAAATAAGAACTTTGATTCTAATTCGGTAAATGTTGTAATTCATAAATTAGTACACTCATGAATTGATCTCATAATATGGATCTCCAACATCATTATCTACAAGTGCTTCAGCATATTGCACGCAGTGATCATGTAATCAAATGTAGCTGAACAGTACACCAATATAATTGGAAGCAAAAAGGCTTATATTGTTACCAGATTATGACAAAGAAGAAAGGATAATAGATGCATGAGATATGAATAGTCTCCTGATTCTGATATCTAACTCAGCTGAATTCTTAAAGATCCTTTTTCAAAATATATCTTCCAAATTACTGCAAAATTTGAAAGCATGGACAAGAAATTATGGTTTTCCCAGATGTGTCCACACTAACCTTTGGTTATAGAGCTCTGTTTGTTTCAATTATCAAAATTCTTTCCGGAAAGATAAAATTTCGTAGAAATCATTTTCATTTAACTACTCTAAAATTAAGGTTTTCCCAAATGTGTCCACACTAACCTTTTGTTGTAGGGCTCTGTTTGCTTCATAAAAATAACCATGATTATCAAAATTCCCAGGAAAAAACAAATTTGCAGAAATCATTTTCAGTTGAACTATTCTATATGGTTTTCCCAAATGTGTCCACACTAACCTTTTGTTATAAGGCTCTGTTTGCTTCACAAAACCATGATTATCAAAATTCTTTCAGGAAAAAACAATATTATTGAAATCATTTTCAATTGAACTACTCTAAGAGCATCCGCAATTAAGAGAACTTTTTCAGAAAATGGACATGCTTTTATAAATGTCTAGTGTTTGACTTTTCTTGGAAAATAAATTTCCTTAATTTACTCACTCGAAGAGATGTTTTCATTCAACAAAAAAATATTGGTGTTCATTACTTCACCAAACATAATAAAACAATACATTTTCTACATCCAACACCAGATGTTGTCAGAAGTGATATGCTTCCTGCACCAAACAACAAAAAATGTTGACAAGAAAGATTTTTGAGCAAGCTATTTTCCATTGATTAAATGGAGCTTAGATGATGCATAAACATAAGTACAAGAAACTTAATTACAAGAATCTATATAGATGATTTGTATTGGTCTATAAATTTTTATTGATAAGCAGCATCAAGCATTAGTACCCTAAGGTCTAACTTCAAATTGTGCATGTGAATTTTAATATATCAAAAGGGAAATGGAACACCAAACCTGGATGGTAAACTTTCTTTGACTGAGAGATAGAGTTTCCAATAGGGCAAAGTTGATTTATGAGTAGCCTTCTTTGTGCCACCTTTATATGCCCTCACAATAAACTCCTCACTTCTTTCTCTGCAGGCAATGACCCTTAAGCATAAATAATCATGGCAACTGCATGGCAATATAACATTGCCGGTGCAAGCTATATACTCATATACATGAATCACTTGAAGAATATAGCACTTACTGGTCTGCAAAAGTTGACAACCATCTAATACAAGCAGCGCCAAAATACACATTTACAAAGGGCCGGAATAGAAAATCTTTGGAATCTTCTTTATAATAACGATAACCTAATTCACTGTCAGCTGCAGTCAAATTTATTGAACTGAAATAACGTAAACATGAAACAAGAAACTTCTGCTATTGTTGTACATGTAGTAAGAAAACAACATCTAGCCAATACCTCATCAACCACTCAGCCATTTTTGAAGTAAGCTGCATTAGTCCCATCTTAGACTCTTTAGATTTGGTGTCAGAATGCACAACAAGGAGTTGCCTATCACTTTCAATTTCAGCAATAGCACAAATCATGGCCTGAACAAGGATAGAATATAACCCTTAAAAACTAAAATAAAGCCAGCATTCAATACAAATAAAAATAATTATTATAATCAGAAAAGGTGTGCAAATCAATAAGAATCAAAAGTTCAATGCAAAAGCATATTCCATATTGTGCCAAATTGTTTTTGTCATCCGTTCTTCATCAATGACAAAATATCCATTTTCACTAGAACTGAGGATATACGGAATAAAAGAACTCAAACAGACATCAATTGATGTCAAGATATAACACATTATGAAGCTTGTCTGGTAATATTACATATCAGACAAACCCTACGCAGAAAAAGCCTTTTTTCTTTCATTTTTCACCATTCCCTTTTTCCCTTATTTAATCTAGGCATGAAGGGGGTGAAACATGATGAATCTAGTCCCTCTAGAGTGCAAGATGCATTTTAAATAATAAAATACTACATCATAGTCATTAATAAGAAAATCAATGGTTCAAAATATGATGTATATTGTACAACTGAAAAACTAATTTTTAAATTTATAATTATTCACTCTCATTTTTCATCAAAAGTTATTATACAATATTTTATTCTCCAAAATGCATCTCACACTTTAAAAAAGCTAATTCCAGAGCATAAAAATTTATGGCTTCAATATATGACATATATTCAATAAGTAATAACCACTAGAATATGTGCAGTGTTTGTTTCTAAATCATGTTAGACCTCTGAAATATAAAGATACAAATTCCCTTGCTTAAAGATGAGATAATTCAGATGACAAAAACAAATAGGGCACTATATGGTGAAAAGTAATACGGAAAGAGAATGAATGTGGAGCACTATGAATGGTTTTATAAATAATTCAAGTAGCAAGGCTCCTGATTCTGAAGAGTAACACCCAAAAACTCCGACATCATAGTTTATAATGCTGAAAAATGTATTAGCCTATCTGATTCAGGAACCAGAACGAACATGAAGCAACTAATATGATAAAATATATATGTATAAGAAAACATACAGGATCAATTTCTGAATGAAAGTGCTTGCGAACAACAATCTCAGCCACAGCCTGAAAGACACAAAAACGAAATGATCCATCAAACACATTTTAGAGAAGACATAGAAACATTGATCTAATCTCCGAATGGATGACCAGGATATCTGTTAAAACTAAGACCGTATAATATAATCATAGTTCTTGCTGATTGTGGACATGTGTGCTCTCAATTTATGATCAATCTAAATTAACAAGTCCTTTTTTTTTTTTTTAACAGAACAGTTACTAAGTCATAATTCACTTCAAAGAAGAGTAAATTTTTTTTACCCTCATTTCAGTCTGTGTCAAATAAGGCTGTCCATCTGGATCTCGTGATATGTGAACTTTCTGTCCCTTCACTTCGCCAGCACCTAACCATTCTGTGCTCACTTCAGGTACCTTCCACATTGCCTTCAACTCCCGAGGATCAGTGCAATCTTGCCAATACCCAAAGCAGGCAGCCATCCTAAAATCTGAAATCAAAATATCAAGCTAACTAGTTAAATCCCTTCATAGAGATATATCAAGTGACAGTTATACCGAAAACTTCAAGCTGTTAAGAGAAAGCTTAAGAATGATTTTATTATAACTCTAACGTGCGCCTCACGCAATAGCCTTTGGGCTTGAAGCGTGAGCCTGCTTTGATACCATATTAAGTATCAGTTACTTCCAAAAGCTTAAACTGTTATTTCTCCTAAGGAATAGTTTTATTATAAACCTAGCAAGATAAATATACCAAGCCGGGCAATAAGATGACTGCCTATCAATTTCTGGGGAAATGATGTTAAGTGGTGAGGTAAAAGGGGAGGAAGGAAATAGAGAGGACTAAAATGGAAGTTAGATGTTATATTGAAGAATTTTTTTGACCGCTTATATTCCTCAAGTCAAAGTGAAACAATAGATTGAGACTAATAGTTATAATATTTTCCAAGATTATGATTGTACACATTCAGTACAATTCTCTTCAAAATCACTACATTTAGATTGAGAAAGAATCCACACAAAACTTGCATTGGATTCCAAAGCAGGATAGAGATGATAAGTAATATCAAAATATAAAAATTGTCACTAAGCAGAGCAATCTCAATGATATACAACATGCGTAACTTCATCAACGCGAATGTGATGGAGACTAGATGCTAACCTGAAATGCTAAACAATTTAAGTAAACCAACTAGCATTTAAAAAAACAATAAAACAGAGAGAGAGAGATGCAATGTCAACAATGTGGAAATCAGAACAGAGCTATCATGAAGCCTCCTTTAACAATCGATATATTGATAACAAATTTTTAGCTGAATGTTCAAATAAACGGGATAGACTGATCTGAGGCCGTTCTGGATAGGCATTAGAGACTCATACTAGAAATCATCTAAAACACATAATTTGCCACTAACTTTTAATCTGTTGACCATAACTCCAAATATCATAATTTAGAAAAAGATCAGAACTTCCGTATTTCCAGGTTTCAAAGGAACCCCATTCCTAATGAACATCCATATGCAAAAATCCCAATTCAAAAACAGCAATTTTCTCAAATCCAATCCATCCATATAGTTAGAATCAACTACAAAATAATAAACGTAAAAAAGTCATAAACTCTCTGATCAAAATTCACAAAAACTACACGTTAACAAATATATCCACATTGTCGTTCATATATATACTTACATAATTTTGGCAGGCCAAGACAGAAAGAGCCGCCAAAGATAAAGGATGGCAGAGACTGGCAATGGAGGGGGAGAAGAAAACTGGGTTAAGGAGAAAAAACGTAATATAGTATGAAGAAAATGGAAGGGAGGAGGTAAATATAACGCCGAATTTTCGATGGCAGAGGATTTTGGAGGCTGACACTTGGCATGTCACAGTGTTTTCACCGATGCCTGTCGCCCAAACGATTCAGTAGAAATGGTAATAACACCACCTCCATGCCAGACTGAAGTTGACAGAAGACTGCCCAGGCCAGCCCGAAAGAGAACCAATGATTTTCCAAACCAGAAAAAATAAAACAACAAAGATACATTTTTATATTTTCTGACTTTTCTATTATTTTTTTATAATTTATAATCATATCATAGTAACTAATAATAATTGTCCTGGTGATGTTTGTTATTATGAACACAGTGAAATTTTTCTTATTAATTTATTTTTTTATTTTTTTGGCCAATAATTTTCCCCATCGGACATTGAACAATTTTTTATTATTTTGTTTTAAATAATTTAAATCATTGTCTCGTAATAAATCATTTTTATGATATCAATTAGATTATTAGATTAGGAAATTTGATTAGATAAATAGGAGGAACAATATCTTTAATTACTAATTACTAATTAAAGATCTTCGATAAATTTTACCATAAAAATTCCCGTAAGTACTCAATTATTCACAACCATTAGCATTCAAGTAATAATAAATTTTAAGTTTTTCATTTTTTTTAGAACAAAACACACACATATATATAAAGAGAGAGAGACAGAGAGAGGATCTAAACATACAACTCTTCCCACACTTCAATCTCAAGGCAAATATTGACATGGTCTCGACTATTAGTTCCATCCATTTTCATTTTAAATCTTATCATTATGTGATATATAACAATTTATCATTATGTGATATATAACAATTTATGTATTTATGTTCAAAAATTGTAAAAAAAAAATATGTTCACCACATTGAATTATGTGTAAAGACAATTTTCCTTTTTTACTGCATTGAAAACAGTTACAAAGAAAGAAGAATGCCTAAAGCTATTACATATGACGCAACTGGTAATAACAACTAGGTAGGTCTATAGACGAGTAAAATATCTGTGCATTTGAATTCAAACTCAAGCAAATTAAACATGTATTAACGTCATTGAACTTTTGAAATTCAAGCTCAAGTTCAAATATCAAATGAGTTTAAAAGAATTCTAACATATTACCTGATTTTTTCAAAAAATAATTAAAAAAATTGCAAGATATTTTTTATATAAATGAATGATATTATAAATATAAATGTCATTCTAACTCAATAAATATATACATAAAATAGTTAAATTATAATATTTAAACATATCCTAACAACTACATAAGTAACAATATAAGTAGTAAATTTGTCATTAAAAATTTCAATTTTTTATATGTAACTCAAACATAAACTATTTAAATTTGAAGTATTGGGAGTTAAATTTTCTTTGCCTTCTTTTACTTTTATAAAATGACTAGAGCCTTCGTTAATATCAAAATATCTAATAATTAAATGAACTAACAATTTAATAAAACCATAAACAACATTAGAAGTTAATCGTTAACAAAAAAATACACTAAAAAACTAATCATACACTACAACAAAAAAGACTTTTAGCGGCGACATTTATCGTCGCTAAAAAGTTCTCGATCGTCGTAAAAGAAAAAGTCGTCGTTAAAAATGTCGTCGGCGTAGGTCCGTGCCTGAAAAAGTCATTAACGACGACAATTTGTCGTCGCTAAAAGCCAAACCTTTTGCGACGACTTTGCCGTCGCAAAAAATAATTTTAAAATTCAAAAAAAATTGAATTTTGATTTTTAGCGTCAACAATTGTCGTCGCTATAGACTAAAAGTCGTTGCTGAAAGTTCCACCTTCAGCGACGACAATTGTCGTCGCTGAAGGCCGAACTTTCAGCGACGACTTTTAGTCTATAGCGACGACAATTGTCGCCGCTAAAAGTTTTTTAAATTTTTTTTTAAAATTTTAAAATCAAATTTAAGTAAGTTTCAAATGATATATTCTTTATTTTAATTAACTTGACTAGTTTAATAATTTTTTTAAATTTAATTTAATTTAATATAAATTATACAATTATAATATATCAGTAATATTATTAATAATATCTAACAATTTGATCCAACATAAAAAATTAATACTCATAAAGCAATGGTAAAAATAATTTTTATATGAATAAACTAATATATATACATCATCTATGTAAATGTGCACATATAAAAAATATAAAGATACATAAACAAAATATACTATGTGAAAGTAGGGAGGTGCAAATATCACAGTGCACCATGATCGTCGTCGTCATCATCATCATCATCATCATCATCATCATCATCATCATCATCATCATCATCATCCTGACTACGAGGATGATAAAATGACAGCGGTGGCTGAGCCGGTAGGTGGAGGCGCAAATCTACTCGGCCCAAGCGGTGTAGCAGCAGCAAATGGAGGCGGCGGTAAGACGATACCCTGCTGTTTGAGGATCGAGGTCATCTCAGTAAGATAAGTCCCAAATTGCTGCTGCTGCTGCTGCTGCATCATCTCCTACTGATGTGTAATCTGCTACTGCTGCTGATCAAGCCGCTGCTGCTGCTCCTGAATCAATCGCTGGCTCTGCTTAACCTGCTCCCGACTCTGGTGTAACTGCTCCTGCAACTCACCGACCTGAGATATGGACTGTGAGCTCGTCGCCGTACTAGAAGTCCCCATCGAACGATAAGTCTGACCAGCAAGTACACGCCCTACAGCCTTCCTGTACTCTTGACGAGTGCCAAGCACCTCATCGGTGATGGCAGCCTCATCTAACTGTACAGGAGTCGTAGGCAAGCTAGTGGATGATACACTAGACTGTACATGCTGAGTCATGAGCTCAGTCATCCTCGCCTTAAATTATTAAAAAAAAGTAATAAGAAATCTATCTTAGAAGATATATTTGTAAAATTTTATTTAAAATATGAAATCCAAATAACTTACATGTTGCCCCTGAGGGATCGGATGCACCCACTCCCCCGACCTGTATGTGTGTCGGTCCCTAAAGTTATCGGGCAACGACTGCAACTCACCAGTATCTCTGTTTCTCTGTTCAATTTTTGTAACAGAAAGAAAGGATGAAGGGTAGTAATGCTATTTAACAAATGGATATATTTAAAAAAGATACAAAAAATTTAAATTACCTTATCAAAGTAATGTGCAGCAATAGACTTTGACCCATGTCGGTCATTCACGACCTTCTGTGCTCTATTATTTGTATTTCTTGCAGATAACTCCTGCAAATTAAGAGAAAAAAGTTAAATTTTTATGTTCACAATTTACTAATTATGAAATACTGACATAATATCATAAAATATCATACTTACCCTGTACTCGTCACTGTCAAAGAAGTCCACACACCTCTGCCATGTCTGCGGTGAGACAGATCGAGGCACATAACGTCGAGCTCGATCCAAGTCATACTCCTGGTATCGATCACCTCCATGCTCTAAGAAATGTTTATTCAACCTGTACTTCCAATCTCTGTACAGGTCGGCAGCAGTCCGCATCAAACCTAGAGAGCACTCTATCCCGATCACCCTCAGAGATGCCCTGGAACTCGAAATGGGACTGCATTAAAAGACATTTAATAAATTTATGAGTAATATATTTAGAAATTTCAATCTCAAAGACATTAATTCAAAAGGAAATGGATACTTACGCAAACCTCCTGCACAACTCTATCTCGAATCTCCTGAGGTACAATCCGCCATGACTTATAATAGGGCGGCACGTGGGCGCGGATCATGCTGCCAATATCACGAGGGAGATGACTAGCATTCTCACCAATCGCATGCCATGTACCAGTCGTATCAAACTGTATAGGCACCGGTCTGCTTCCACCCCTGCCTATCTTCTCGTGCAGTCTTAGGGACCTATTCGGTCCCCTCTTTTTAGCAGGTGCTACTTCATTTAATAAAGAAAAATATTAACAAAATAAACATAATATTTAATCAAGCTTAGGTATGCACAATTAATAACAAATACCTGAGCCCTCACACTGAGATGGAATATGGGTGGATCGCTCCGGTGGGTCGCCTCCAGCGTCACCTCCGTGGTATCGTGCCTCGACATCCGCCATAACTAAAATAATACACATTATATAAGTAATTAAAAAGAATTCAATGTCCGGTTGAATGATAAAATGGTTTAACTTTTTACAATCACATTTATTATTTTAATAATCATGCTTACACACTTATGAGTTGTGGTTCGAATATGTTATTTTATCCCTAGTCAGAATCAATGTCGATGAACCTAACAGACTCATGGTTATCAGATTCTCCTTCATTATCAGATTGTGTGAGCTCCTCATCCATATAATCATCAATTGTTTCGTCTTCAAGGCTCTCGTCATCATCGATGAAGGTGTCTTCTCCATGAGCACCAGGTCCAACATTTCTGTACATTGGAATGATTGAAGGACTATTTCTTTCATTACCTAGATGTACTAGATCGAAATCTCCCAGATCAACTGTGAGGTTGAAGCTGGAGGAGTTACTATCCTGCAGAAATAACAGGTCTTGTGCATTATCTCCATCACTGGGTAGATCTCATATATCGCGATGCACCATATTATGGACGACCCTCCAATTTGGTCCATTAAGGAGATCCTCAGTGTAAAACACTTGTTTTGCTTGAGTAGCAAGTATGTAAGGATCATCCTTGTACCATTGTCCATTGATGGAGATACTTGTGATATTCTTGTCAGTATAAAGTTTCTTCTTTATAGGATCAGTGTCATACCACTTGCATTTAAATAAAGTCACATTGTACTTATTTAAATAAGTCAACTCAATTATTTCTTCCAGTACACCATAAAACATGTTACCATCAATCCCCGGAACAGAAATGCCACTATTTTGCGTTTTATGCTTCTCATCTCGAGCTTTGGCTA
Source organism: Sindora glabra (assembly GCA_020226215.1). NCBI lineage: Eukaryota > Viridiplantae > Streptophyta > Magnoliopsida > Fabales > Fabaceae > Sindora > Sindora glabra. Next base: position 100,942,082 of record CM035226.1, read on the forward strand.
CAAAGCGTACTCCATTCACAATACACGCAGAGTATACCATGTTAGTGAAACTGGGACCGGATGCTAATGATAGTAACTCTTCGGTGGCCTCTGGGGAACCGTTCCTATGTAAATAGTACATCTACAAAAGTAACAATTATTCCAAGAATTAAATTAAAATATCAACAAGAGAAATGAACAATATTTAAGATATCTGTTCAATGGATTTGGGAAGAAAAAAAATCCTTACTTTCGAGTAAAACCACGAGGGGAATTTGGTTCTCTGTAAGTTATCAATATCTTCAGCACCACTTCGTTCGAGTTCCAAACGATGCTCACTGTAGAACATAACAATCTTAGTCTATCATAATCACAAAAGGGAGAACAACACAACTGAAGTTTAAGATATTCACTGGAGATATTTTTCAATCTCAGTACAATTATTCAAGATGTACCATACTGCAATATCCCGATCCCTCCTATCGAAATGAGAAATAGTCTTCTTCCCTATCGGTCGACATTAGGACCGGAACACCGACAATATCCTTCTTGTTTGACTAGGTGTTACATCTTGATTTCTATCAGAGCAGTTGAATCTAGTTTCCACTCCTTCCAAATACAGGGAGAAAAACGTTAATGCCTCATCAACAATATATCCTTCTGCAATTGAACCCTCCGGTCGAGCACGATTCTGAACATAATCCTTTAACTTTTTTATATACCTCTCATATGGGTACATCTACCGAAAATGAACGGGTCCTCCTTCCAATGCTTCGTCTGGCAGATGCATCACTAAGTGAACCATTATGTCAAAAAATGCTGGGAGGTATATCCTCTCAAGCTTGCACAAAATTATGATAATGTCTTGTTTGGCTTGCAGAATATCCTCCCTGTTGAGAGTTCTAGCACATATTTGACTAAAGAAATTGCATAACTCGATAAGTGGATATGATAATTCCTTTGGCAAAAAAGCCCGGACACCTGGTCCTAACAGTCTTTGCATAATAACATGACAATCATGTGATTTCAACCCCTTTAACTTCAGGTCACGATCTGTGACATTCTTACTGAGACTCCCAGCAAAGCCATCTGGAAATTTCACATTCTTTATATACTGGCAAAATCGTTTCCGCTCCTCTTGGTTAAGCGTATATCCAACATGTGGCTTGAAAAGTTGACCCCTCTGCTCATACAGATGCAAGTTAGGCCTTATCTTCATGTCTGCCAAATCTCGTCTTGCATTATCTGTATCCTTTGTTTTGTGCTCAATCTCCAATAATGTACCCAAGATGCTATCACATACATTTTTCTCAACATGCATGACATCAATATTATGCCTTAAGTTCAATGTTGGCCAATAAGGAAGATTAAAAAATATACTTCTCTTGCTCCAATTAAGTTCGTCGACACCTCTCTTTCGCTTTACACCACCAAATTCAGCATGTTTTCCCGGAAGTCTCTGTGGAACTTTGGCCAACTGTTCCATGATAATATTATTAGTAAGAAGCCGAGGAGGGGGTCTCCTCTCCGACCTTCCGTTGAATTCCTTCCTATTTCTCCATGTGTGACTTCTTGGAAGCCAACGACGATGACCAATGTAAGCTATTTTTCCTCTAACTCGAATCGACGGAGTATCCGAATTACATGTAGGACATGCTTTGTATCCTTGCCCGCTCCACCCGGATAGACTACTTCGAGCAGGAAAATCATTAATAGTCCAGAGCAATGCTGCCCACATATTGAACACCATATTTGTATTTGCATCTCGAGTTTCAACTCCTCTCTCTCAAAGATCCCTCAACTCTTCTACGACCGGCTGTAAGAACACATCGATATCTTTACCTAGCGATTGCGGCCCTGGGATTAATAGGGTCAACATGAAGAAAGATTGGTTCATGCATATCCATGGTGGCAAGTTGTAAGTAGTTATAACCACTGGCCACATGTTATAAGATAGGTTCCTATCACCAAAAGGATTAAATTCATCTGCACTTAAACCTAACCTGACGTTTCATGGGTCAGCAGAGAAATTAGGATACCTCTTATCGAACTCCTGCTAAGCTTTTCTATCCACGGGATGTCGCATTACCCCCTCTTCTTTTAATTTTCCAGTGTGATGCCATATCATGTTTTTTGCAGTATGTCTCGACCGATATAGACGCTGTAGTCGAGGAGTTAAAGGAAAATATCGAACCACTTTTTGGGGCACCTTCTTTCCATCTGTAGTTTTATTTACCCATCGACTCTCCCCACAAATTGGACAATTATCTTTAGAAGCATGATCTTTCCAAAAAAGTGCGCAATCATGTTTGCATACATGGATTGATTCATACCCTAACCCCAACTTGTTGAGCCATTTCCTTGCACCATAGTACGAATCAGGCAATTTATTATCGTTTGGAAGTGCCTCTTTTAATAATCGAAGAAGAGCATCAAATGACTTGTTTGTCCACTTATGCAGAACCTTCAAATGCATAAGTTTCACCAAGAAGTTCAATGCTGAAAATGCTGCGCAACCTGGATACAACTCTGTTTCTACTTGCTCGAATAGGTTATCACAGTTACTATATTTTGTTCCAATGTCTTCGTCAGCCGCATTTTCACCCCTGTACTCGTCATTGTGAAAATCAACTTCAGTTGCCTCAGGGCCAATGAAATCATGTATAATATCTGCCAGCTCTTCTCTATTGTTAGGGGATATCTCACTAGTTCCTCTAGAAGTTGAAACATCTACTTCACCATGGTATACCCAATTTATGTATAATGGATGAAATCCATTATCTATAATGTGCGCCTCCAATGTTAGTAATGTCTGGAATATTAAATTCACACACTTTTTGCATGGACATCTTACCATACCCCTTTCGTCGGCAAAGTTTTTGGCTCTTTCAACAAATCTTACTGCACCATTCCAATACTCATCTGACAATCGATTTGGTAGGTGTATCCAACTTTTATCGACAGACATTGTATCACTGAACAGGAAGGAAATTGCTTTAGGTGAAATAAAGTATGTTGATTAATATTTGACAGTCACCCTAAATGCACCGTATCACTCCAATTTTGAAGGGTAGGATCCTATCCCATTCAAGATATTTGTATAGTTATTATTTTTTTCAATTTATCCACGCTCATCGACTGACTCGTGCAGAAATTTCGGCAGCATCTCCATATGGTTCTCCAAGTGCCTAAACTATACACTTGTATAGTTTATACCCGGAGAACAATTAGGATGCTAAGATATTTCCACAATATCAAACAAAAGCCAGATAAATTGTTAATAATAACTACATGATAATATCCCAAACTGTCTAACTTTTCAGGACAATTCAAGGGTTGACTGATGTTCGGAAAATAATCAACCCTTGAACGGGTCTAAGCTTAACATTTAAATGTAAATGTAGTTCTAATTTAAATTATTGTAAAAATATATTTACAATAATTTAAATTAACGATACAACAATTTATAAGTATCGTTGTTTAAGTATCAGTACTGTTATTTACGTAACCTACTTTACTATTTTGATGCGGTACACAATTCAGCTTCTTTATAGAGATGTCTATACTATGAATACGGACTTTCTAGTTGTAAATTTAAGTAAGTTTAGTTTTATAAGGTGTATATTATTTATAAGATGCACAAAGTCAGCTTCCTTATTTAAGTAAATGTAGTTTTATCCAAGAGGGGTGTGATTTTCAGGTGAACTTCCTAATGTTTTGAAATTTTTAATTTTTATGAGACATAAATATCATAAAAATTAAAATGTTAGGGTTTCATTTTTATGTAGTCTCTAGTTTAATTGAATTTTTCTTAGTATGTAGGGTAAATAATAGAATTTGAATTGTTAAGTTTCAATCTCAATTAAAAAATAGACTATATTACTGTAATCTCTTACTGAACCTAAGATAGATTTATATATTTATTATAATTATCTATCTTACATTATTTCATTGAATCTAATAAGTTTGAAGTTTCCTAAATTGCATCACAAATTTTACATTTTGTGAATAAATTATCATAACTATTTTATCTCACATTAGTCTAAATGAATAATATACACATATATTGTATACTTCAAAATTACAAATTGAAGGATGCATAATAATAATTAAATTTATGTTTATAAAATTAATGCTAAGTTAAATTTACATAAATAAATTTAAAATTTACAACATACAAAATTAAATAATACAAAATTTTGTATTAAATTAAACACACTATCAATTCTATTAATTCAAATTAAACATATTATCAATTCTATTAATTCAAATTAAACATACTATCAATTCTATTTATTAAATCCTAAACTATTTGAGTAAATTAAATATATTAGTACACAAAAAAAATTATAATTTTTTATTTACGTACCTCAATGGCAAAAATCTACTGATCAACTCTAAATACTCCTCACAAACTACGCCAAGTACTAATAATAACTAACAAATTAAAAAATATAACATACAAAATTAATACATATTAATATATATAAAAAAATAAATATACTAAAATTAGAAAAAACTAAAATAGAGAGAAAGTTTAGAAGCTTACTTGATTTCCAGAAACTTCAAACGCACAAATGAGGAGGAGGAGGCGGCACCACGAATTTATAGGCGCTGGCTTTCAGCGACGACATAAAAAATTCGGTCGTCGCTGAAGCTTTTAGTGACGACCGAATTTTTCTTCAGCGACGACATTGTCGTCGCTGAAAGTCCAAGTTTCACCGACAACAATGTCATCGCTAAAGGCTGGAATTGTCGTCGCTGAAAATAGGAGGACTTTTCACCGACGGCTGAGTCGTCGCTGATGCGTCAACCTTCAGTGACAACAAAGTCGTCGCTGAAAATTGGCACTTTCAGCGACGACTATGTCGTCGCTGATGGGTGAAATTTTGACCGTAAATTTTTTAGGGCTTCAGCGACGACCTAGTCGTCGCTGATGGGTACACCCTTCAGCGACGACATTGTCGTCGCTGAAAGCGTTACATTTTCAGCAATGACAATGTCGTCACTGAAAGTGAATTTCTTCCCGCCCTTCCGTAAACTTAGCCGCCGAAATTTTTTTGGGCTTTTAGCGACGACTTTTGTCATCGCTAAAAGCCTAAATCTTCCCACCCTCATTTCGATTTCCCTCTAAAAAATTTTGCATTTTTTACCAACGACTCTGTCATCGGAGATACTTTTAGCGACGACCGAAAGTTTGTCACTGCTAAAAGAGTCATCGTTATTGCTGCTTTTTGTTGTAGTGATATAATTGTGTTCTGTTAACTCCTCTCAAAAGTGCTAATATGCAGATTTTTGCAACAAAAACTTATAGCTTTTAAGTCGAGTGGGAACATGAAAGGCCAAGTTGAAACCTTATCGATCGGTTGCAAATTATTGTAAATGTCCACTTAAGACTTCCTTTCGAACTTTAAGAATCATCCAAAAACTCTTTTGTGAGCATATTTTTGAAACTATAAACTTGCCCTCTCCAAATTTGATTTTCTTTGCACGTTTATGTTTTGTCAAGTCCTGATACCCATTACCAATTAGATCATGCATTTCTAAGTCATTTGAAGATGCATTGATGTTATGCTTCCAAGCATGATCCTTATTGGAGGAGAACAAACCAACTAGACTTATGAAATGATAGCCTAAGTAGCTCGAGGTGTGGATCAAGCTTGATTACCATTTGAAATGGGTCCTTCCGAATTCAAAAGTAGAAAGGGCAATGCCTGAAATTTGTAAAATTCATATTTTTCTTGAATAAGGTCACTAACAACTAGAAACAAAGTGTCTTGTTCAACCACGACTAAAACAAAATCTATTTACTCTTTCTTTTACAAAAATAATCAACAATATATTTGTTAGGATTAAGCATTTACCAATAAGCCAAAAGTTATAGTTGTTACCCATAACACAATTATATTTCCTTGTATTCACAACACATAACTCCCTATTATATGTACTGCAAGTGCCAGGCTTTGCAAGATACTCTAGACATTTCTTATTTGACTAATAATCTCCCCTCAATGACACCTAGGGGATTTAAACTTAAAACTTCATTCTAATACTAATTATTAGGCTTCAAGTACTTACCATTTGGGTAAACACTATAGCAAAAAAGACCTTTAGCGACGACATTTATCGTCGCTGAAGAGTGTTCAGTCGTCGGTAAATGAAAAAGTCATCGTTAAAAATATCATTAATATAGTTTCGTATGTGAAACAACTAATATCGATGACATCCAATCATCGCTAAAAGTACAACTTTTTATAACGACAAAGTCATCGTAAAAAATAATTTCAAAATTCAAAAAAATTTAAAATTTAATTTTCAAGGATGATAAAGTCAAAAAGTCAAAGTTGTCACTAAAGCTCGAACTTTTAGTGACGACAATGTCATTGTTGTAAGTTTGACCTTCAATGACGAATTATCGTCGCTCAAAGTCCGAGCTTCAACAATGATAACTGTCATCACTAAAAGTCCGAGTTTCAGCGACAACATTTATCGTCGCTAAAAGTCCGAGCTTCAACAATGACATTGTTGTCGTTGAAAGTCAGATTCAATGATGACATTCTGCAACTATAGCGACGACAATGTCTCCGCTAAAAGTTTTTTAAATTTAAAAAAAAATAATTAAAATTATCATTATGATTAAGTATATTTTAAATAATATATTATATTTAATAACATAATCTAAAATATTCTTTATTTGAATTCCTTTGAATTATATTTATCTTTTTTAAACTTAATTTAATGTAAATTATACAACTACAATACATCAGTAGTACTAATAATAATGTCTAACAATTTGATCCAACATAAAAAAAATGAATACTCATAAAGCAATTGTAAAAACAGTATTTATATGAATAAATTATATATACACAATCCACATAAATGTGTACATATGAAAAATATAAAGATATATATACATAATATACTACGAGGAAGGGAGGTGTAAATATGTTAATGCATCATCATCATGCTAACAACGAGGACAATAAAACAATAGTGGCAGTTGAGAAAGACCAAATGGCTAAGCGGCAGGTACAGTTGCAAATCTACTCGGCCCAAGCGATGTAGTAGCAGCAAATGGAGGCGATGGTAGGACGATACCCTGCTGTCTAAAAATGGAGGTCATCTCAATAAGGTAAGTCCTATGTTGTTGCTACTGTGTAATTTATTGTTACTGTTGATCCAGCTACTACTGCTACTCCTGAATCAATCGTTGACTCTGCTGAAATTGCTCTCGACTCTATTGTAACTACTTCTATAACTCACTGACCTGAGATACGGACTATGAGCTCACACCAACACTAGAAATGCCCGTTGAATGATAGGATTGACCAACAAGCATACGCCCAACAACCCTCATGTACCCTTGATAAGTGCCAAGCACCTCATCGACAATGGCAGCCTCATCAATCTATATAAGAGTCGCAAGCAAGCTAGTGAATGAGACACTAGACTATGTGTGCTGAGTCATGAGCTCAGTCATCCTCACCTTAAATTATTAAAACAAAATTCAGTAATAAATCTTACAAGATATATTCATAAAATTTTATTTAAAATATAAAACTCAATTAGCTTACATATTGTTCCTGAGGGATTGGATGCACCCACTCCCCCGACCTATACATGTGTCTATTCTTGAAATTCTTGGGAACTAACTACAGCTCACCAGTATCTCTATTTCTCTATTCATTTTTTGCAAGAGACAAAAAAGGATGAAATAAATAATGATGTAAAGCTATCTAACAAGTGGATACATTTAAAAAATAAACATAAAATTTAAATTACCTTATCAAAGTGATGTGCAGCAATAGACTTTGACCCATGTTAATCATTCATGACCTTCTGTGCTCTATTATTTGCATTCCTCCCAGACAACTCCTACAAATTAAGAAAAAAATAGTATTAAATTTTTATGTTTACAATTTAGATATGTGAAATAATGACCTAATTCCATAAAATGTTATACTTGCCCTGTACTTGTCACTGTCAAGAAAGTCCTATTAGAAATTCGGATTATCACATGTAGCAGAAATTCAAATTTTGATCCAAATTCTATCTAGGATCCATGCAAAAATCATAAATTAATTATTAGGGTTTTACCTATTGGGCACTCGTATTTCTACTGATCAAAACTTGAGAGCAGATGAATCAAATACCGGCCAAAAGGTACAGCATCTCTATGGTATCTACACGGAGTGAATAACAACCTATCACTCTTCATGAATTTGTTAGGATGCGTTTCTCTCTCTAAAATTTAAGATTGGATGTTTTCTAAGTAATTTAGGATTTTAGGAAGCTTATGAGCGTGTATTAAAAATGCTGCCCTCAAGCCCCTTTTTATAGAACTTAGGCAAGTCACAATTCTATTCCTACTAAGATAATATTTTCAAAATCATAATCACACTTAATAACTCATCTTATTCTTATCCTAGAGATAATGAGGAAAGATAGAACTTATCTATTAATTATCTAATATTAGATAATATTATCTCATAATATAAATATCTTAATATTAGATAATTGCATATAGTTATCAAATATCAAAATAATATTATCTCATAATATATTTATCTAATATCTGATAACATAATTATTTAATATTACTTTAATATCACATAATATTATATATATTACGTGAATAACATATTATTATTCTTAATAATAATAATATATATGCATGAAAATAAGTCCAATTAATTGGATATTAATATAATTAAAGTCCAATTAATTATCGTCTTATTCCTACTCCTTTTGTGTGACCCTATAAATTCTTATTACATTGTCAATGACTTATTATTAAGTCATAGACAGTGAGCGGTATCCAGCAATACATCACTGCCACTCAAGTAGTAAGAATGTCTGTGATTTGACATCCACCTAATACATGATCAACATTTTGTATCATAATCCCTTTTATAATAATATCCAAATTGAATTGGAGGCATGGAGTGTGTTATCCTCGTCAATGTTCAATTCATATTTCTTGATACTAAGTAGACTTCAAAATAAATTATCAATATCACATATTAATTCATTTGAGCATGGTCATGCATTTCTAAGTCTCACTTAATTAAGGGGCCCAAGGATATATCTCTTTTATAAGAGTAACAAAATTCCATCTACATCACTCACTTCCCTCTGCATGATTCGTGACACACCCAATCAACGTCTTACTTGTCATCCCGATTAAAGGTAACATAGGACGACATTAAAGTGAGTAACCTCTCATTTAGAGAATCATAGTGACTTTAGGTCAAAGGGCTATATGCAATTGTGACCATATGAGAATTACTAATGACACAAGTCTTATCCATGCAGTATTCTCATATTAGGTCAGTCTAGTACATCTGTTCACTAACAATGTATTCATGTATTGACTTGATATCACATATCCATAATTCATAATCATCAGTCACTATATATGTCAGTCTCAACATACTATTACTATCTCTTTCGTAATAAGATTTGACTAGGAGTATTTTAGGAATAGTAAAATAATTCTAGGGACAACTATTATATTAAGTTATAATTATGCAAAAATTAAAAATAAAATATAATAATTGCATTGCCTAAAATAAAACATAATACATTATGTATTATTTCAATCATCTATATAATTGGTTCCTATGACACACACCAACAAGTCCATACACCTCTGTCATGTCTACGGTGAGACAGATCGAGGCACATAACATCTAACTTGATCCAAATCATAGTCCTAGTATCAATCACCTCCATGCTCTAAAAAATACTTGTTCAACCTGTACTTACAATCTTTGTACAAGTCTACAACAGTCCGTATCAAACCGGAGATTGCTCTATATCGGTCACCCTCAAAAATGCCCTAAAACTCAAAGTAGGACTGCATTAGAAGATATTTAACAAATCTGTGAGTAATATATTTAGAAATTTCAATCTCAGAAGAATTAATTCAACATATGAAGGAGATAGATACTTACGCAAGCCTCTTGCACAACTTTACCTCAAATCTACTAAGGTACAACCCGTCATGACTTATAATAAAGAGGCACATGGGCTCGGATCATACTGCTAATATCATGAGGGAGATGGCTAGTATTTTCATCAACCGCATGCCATGTACCAATCGCATCGAACTGTATAAGCATCGATCTCCTCCCACCCCTGCCTATCTACTCATGCAGCCTGAGGGACCTATTCAAACCCATCTTTCTTGCAGCTGCCACTTCAATAGATAAAGAAAAATATCAATACAATAAATAAGATATTTAATCAATCTCAAGTATGCACAGTTAAGAACAAATACCTGATCCCTCACATTGTGATGGAATATGGGTGGGTCGTTATAGTGGGTCGCTTCCAGCATCACCTCCATGGTGTCGTGCCTTAACATCTATCATAACTAAAATAATACACATTATATAAGTAGTTAATGGAAAATCTATAGTCAAATTGAACGATCAAATAGTATAACTTTTTGCAATCATATTGATTATTTAAATAATCATGCTTACACGATTACGAGTTATAGTTCGAATATATTATTTTATCCCTAGTCTGAATCAGTGTCGATGAACCTAACAAACTCATGGTCATCGATTTCTCCTTCGTTATCAAATTGTAAAGGCCTATCATCCATATAATTATCAATTATTTCGTCTCTGAAACTATCATCATCATCGATGAAGCTGTCTTCTCCATAAGCATCAAATCCAACATTCTTGTAAGGTGGAATGATTGAACGACCATTTCTTTCATTACCTAAATCTACTAGATCAAAATCTCTAAGATTAACTATGAGGTTGAAGTTAGATAAGTTACTATCCTGTAGAAATAACAAGTCTTGTGCACTATCTCCATCACTAGGTAGATCCCATATGTCACAATGCACCAAATTATGGACAACCCTTCAATTTGGTCCATTAAGGAGATCCTCAGTGTAAAACACTTGTTTTGCTTAGGTAGCAAGAATATAAATATCATCTTTGTACCATTGTCAATTGATTGAGATGCTTATGATATTCTAGTCAATATAAAGTTTCTTCTTTGTAAGATTAGTGTTATACCACTTGCATTTAAATAAAGTCACACTGTACTTATTTAAATAAGTCAACTCAATGACTTCTTTTAGTATACCATAGAACATGTTACCATCAGTATCCGAAACAGAAATGCCATTGTTTTGCATTTTATGCTTTGCATCCCGAGTTTCGACTACAAAGCGCACTCTATTCATAACACACGCAGAGTATATCATGATAGTAAAAATAGGACCGGAGGCTAATGATAGTAGCTCTTCGATGGCCTTTGGAGAATCGTTCCTATATAAATGGTACATCTAGAAAAGTAGCAATTTTTTCAAAAATTAAATTGAAATATCAGTAAAAGTAATGAACAATATTTGGGATATTAGTCTAATGAAATTTGAAAAAATAAGCCCTTACCTTCGAGTAAAATCATGAGAGGAATTTAATTTTCTATAAGTTATCAATATTTTCAACACCACTTCATTCGAGTTCCCGTTAGTGCTCACTACAGAACATAGGAATCTTAATCTATTATAATCACCAAAAGGAGAAAAACACAAATGACCATAGATGCTTACTGGAGATACTTTTCAATCTCAATACAATTATTCAAGATGTACTAAACTGCAACATCCCAATCCTTCCTATCAAAGTGAGAAATATTCTTCTTCCCCATTGGTCGACACTGGGATCGAAATACCAACAATGCCCTTCTTGTTTAACTAGGTGCTACATCTTGATTTCTATCAGACCGGTTGAATCTAGTTTTCACTCCTTCCAAGTACATAAAGAAAAATGTTAATACCTCATCAATAATATACCCTTCTGCAATTAAATCCTCTAGTTGAGCACAATTTCAAACATAATCCTTCAATGTTTTTATATATCTCTCATATGGGTACATATACCGAAAATGAATGGGTCCGCCTTCCAATGCTTCCTCTAGCAAATATATCACCAAGTGAACCATTATGTTAAAAAATGCTAAAGGGTATATCCTCTCAAGCTTGCATAAAATAATGATAATATCTTGTTTGGCTTGTAGAATATCCTTCCTATTAAGAATTCTAGCACATATTTGATTGAAGAAGTTGCATAACTCAACAAATGGATATGATAATTCCTTTGGCAAAAAAGCCTGAATTTCTAATCCTAACAATCTTTGCATAATAACATGACAGTCATGTGATTTTAGCCCTTTCAACTTCATATCACGATTTGTGACATTCTTACAAAGACTCCTAGCAAACCCATCTAAAAATTTTACATTTTTTATATATTAGCAAAATCATTTTTGTTCTTCTTGGTTAAATGTATATGTAGCATACGGCTTGAAAAGTTGATCCCTCTACTCATATAGATGTAAGTTGGGTCTTATCTTCATATCTGTCAGATCTCGTCTTGTATTGTCCGTATCTTTTGTTTTATACTCAATATCCAATAATATACCTAAAATGCTATCACATACATTCTTCTCAACATGCATCACATCAATGTTATATCTTAAGTTCATTGTCGGCCAATACGGGAGATCAAAAAATATACTTCTCTTGTTCTAATTAAGTTCGTCGACACCCCTCTTTCGCTTTAAACCATCAAATTGAGCATGTTTTCCAAGAAGTCTCTATGCCACCTGTCCCAATTGATCCATGATAATGTTACTCATAAGAAGATCAAGAGGGACTCTCCTCTTTGACCTCCCATTGAATTCTTTCCTATTTCTTCATGTATGACTTCTTGGAAGCCAATGATAATGACTAACATAAGTTATTTTTCCTCTAACTTGAATTGATGGAGTATCCAAATTACATGTAAAACATGCCTTGTATCCTTGTCCACTCTACCCGGATAGAGTACTTCGAGCAAGAAAATTATTTACAATCCATAGCAAAGCTGCTTGCATGTTGAACACCATATTTGTATTCACATCTTAAGTTTCAACTCCTCTCTCCCAAAGATGCCTCAACTCTTCTACGATTGGTTGTAAAAAGACATCGATATCCTTGTCTGGCGATTGTGGCCCTAGGATTAATAAGGTCAACATAAAAAAAGACTTATTCATGCATACCCATGGTAGTAAGTTATAAGTGGTCATAACCACTGGCTACATGCTGTAGGACAGGTTCCTATCACTAAAAGGATTAAATTTGTCTGCACTTAAACCTAACTTAATGCTTTATGGGTCAGCGGAGAAATTGGAATACCTCTTATCAAACTCCTACCAGATTTTTCCATCAATGGAATGTCGCATTACCCCCTCCTTTTTTGACTTTCCAGTATGATACCATATCATATTCTTCATAATATGTCTCGACCCATACAAATGCTTTAACCGAGGGGCTAATGGAAAATATTGAACCACTTTTTAAGACACCTTATTTTATTTTGTATTTTTATCTATCCATCAGCTCTCTCCACAAATTGGACAATTATCTTTAGAAGCATGTTCTTTCAAGAAAAGTGCGCAGTCATGTTTGCACACATGAATTGATTCATACCCCAATCCTAACTTGTTAAGCCATCTCCTTGCACCATAGTACGACTCGAGCAATTTATTATCGTTTGGAAGTGCCTCTTTTAATAACCGCAGAAGAGTATCAAATAACTTATTTGTCCACTTATGCAGAACCTTCAAGTGCATCATTGTGAACCGCATTCTCACTCCTTTCCACATCATTGTGAACATCGACTTCAAGTACCTCAGGGCCGATGAAATTATGTATAATATCCGCCAGCTCATCTCTATCGTTGGGAGATACCCCCCAAGTTCCTCTAGAAGTTGAAACATCTGCTTCACCATAGTGTACCCAATTTATGTATAATAGATAAAATTCATTATCTATAATATGTGCCTTCAATGTTGATAATGTCTGAAATATTAAATTCACACACTTTTTGCATGGGCATCTTACTAAACCCCTTTCATCACTAAAGTTTTTAGCTTTTTGAACAAATGTCACTGCACCATTTCAATACTCATCTGACAAGCGATTTGGTATATATATCCAACTTTTATCCGTAAGCATTGTATCACTGAACAGGATGAATATAGCTTTAGATGGAATAAAGTGTTGTGATTAATATTTGAAATATACCCTAAATACATCGTATCACTCTAACTTTGAAGGATAGGGTCATATCTCATTCGAGATATTTCTATAGTTATGATTTTTTTCAATTTATCCATGCTCATCATTTGCTCCGTGCAGAAATTTCAGCAACATCTCCCCATGATTCTCCAAATGCCTAAACTATACCCCTGTATAGTTTATATCCGAAGAACAATTAGGATGCTAAGATATTTCCACAATATCAAACAAGATCCAGATAAATTGTTAATAACAACTATAAGACATATCTCAAACTATCCAACTTTTCAAGATAATTCAAGGGTTGGTTGATGTATAGAGAATAACTAACTCTTGAACGAGTCTAAGCTTATAATGTAAATACAAATGCAGTTCTATTTAAAATTATTGTAAAAATATATTTACAATAATTAAAAATAAAGATATGACATTTTATGAGAATCGTTATTTAAGTGTTAGTATTGTTATTTAAGTATCTTATTACTCAAATTTTTGATTTTTTTAAATATCTATAACAATTGTTATGTTTCACAATAAATTTATAGGAATTCAAACATGTAACCTATTCTACTATATTTATAAGGTGCACAACTCAGCTTCTCTAGAGAGATGTATATTTCATGAATACTTATAAATTATCAGACGAGGAAACTTTTTAAATTTCTATTATTGTATGGTTGTTTTGATTATTTTGTCAGGAATTCTTTTCATAAGAAATATTATATATATTTTTATACAAGTGTAATATATCACAAGTTATTATAACTAAATAATAACATTTATCATTATAACATTGAAAGAAAGTAAGTTTCTACTCATAAAATAGGGAACCATTATTTGTCAATATTTATTTTAATATAATTCTAAACAAATTAAATAATTTTCATCTCATCAAATTTTTTATAATTCTATTTTTTTCATTTAAATTTCAGCAAACTCTAAGAAGCTTTAGAATAAATAACACCGAATTAATATCCAATAGCATTAGTAGATTGGGCTTAAAAAATATTTCACTATATATTTATTGTTAATTTCATATATTATTCATTAATGTAACGTTATTGTAATTTTAGCTATTAGAATTATGTACATAACATATATTTTCTAAAATAATTAAGAAATATTTCG
Source organism: Sindora glabra (assembly GCA_020226215.1). Lineage (NCBI taxonomy): Eukaryota > Viridiplantae > Streptophyta > Magnoliopsida > Fabales > Fabaceae > Sindora > Sindora glabra. The sequence continues at coordinate 100,957,284 of CM035226.1, forward strand.
TAATCTTCAAAAATTTATATTTCTTATTTTGAAAATTAATTTTTAATCCAATTAAAATTTTAAAATACATAGCAGTTGAAATTGTAAATAAAAAAATAATTTAGTTAATAACAAAATTGACATTAAAAATAATAAAATATAATTTAAAAAATATATAAATATTATTTATTTTGATTTTGTTCAGGGTCTAACTTTAAAAAATAATTTTAATAAATAAATTTTAAAAATTGATCAATTATAAATTTTATTATTTTTAAAAGTAAAAAGTAAATTTAATTTATCCATGAAGGGTGTGATTTTCATGTGACCTCAAGTTTAATTAACTTTTTCTTTCTATGTAATGTAGATAGTATAATTTGGATTGTTAAGTTTGATTTTCATGTGGTCTCAAGTTTAATTGAATTTTTCTTATTATGTGGTATAAATAGTGTAATTTAAATTGTTAAGTTTCAATTTCAATTTAAAAAGAGATTATATTATTGTAATCTCTTATTTTCTAAGCTATATTTACATACTTATTCTAATTTCCTATCTTACATTATTTCAGCAAATCAAATAACTTTGAAATTTCCTAAATTACATCATAAATTTTAGATTTTGTGGATAAAATATCATAACAACTTTATCCTGCATTAGTCTAATTGAATAATCTACATATATATTATATATTGCAAAGTTATAATTTAAAGGATACATAATAATAACAAAATTTATATTTACAAATTTTATGCTAAGTTAAATTTACGTAAATAAATTTAATATTTACATCATACAAAACTAAATAACATGGAGTTTCATATTAAATTAAACATACTATTAACTCTATTAATTCATTGCAAATTATTAATCCCACATATAACATTTTACAATAAAAATATTATAAATTTTAGTTCACGTACCTCAATAGTAAAAATCTACTGATCAACTCTAAATACTTCCCACAAATAATGATAAGTGCTAATAATAACTAACAAATTAAAATTTGAAATATACAAAACTAATACACATCAACATATATAAAAAATAAATATACTAAATTATAAGAGAAACTTACCTCAGGTCCACTGCTTCTCCTTTGTAACCACATGAATGAGAAGCGAGGAGGCGCCGAGGGTATATATAGACAAACCTTTCAGCAACGACAAAAAGCTCTCAATCATTAATGAAGAGTTGTCGGTGAAAGTTTGACCTTCGTTGTTGAAAAGTGGACCTTTCACCAATGACATATGTCGTCGCTGAAAGTCTGTCTTGAAAATTGGGGAAGGCCTTCAATGATGACAATTGTCGTCGCTATAGGTGTCCTTCAAAAATTGGGGGAAACCTTTAGCGACGACATTTGTCGTTGTTAAAAGCTCCACCTTTCAGTGATGACAAAGTCATCACTAAAGGCCTGCCTACTTTTCAAGGCTGGCTCTTCAGCGATGACATATGTCATCACTGAAAGGTAGACCTTTCAATGATGACAAATGTTTTCGCCAAATTTTTTTTAGGCTCTTTAGCGACGACATTTGTTGTCACTAATGCCTAATTTTTTCCCACTGCAATTTTTCAATTCCCTCTAAAAGTCATTTAGCCTTCAGTGATGATAATGTCATCAAAAATACTTTTAGTGACGATCTAATTTTTGTCGGTGTTGCTTCTTTTTCTTGTAGTGAAAAGCTATAGTTGTTAGCTATGGCACAACTATATTTCCTTACATTGGCAGCATGTAACTTCCTTCCTATACATGTTGTAGGTAAATGTGGACACCTCAAAGACACTCTAGATATTTTGACATGTTGAATTATCAAACACTAATATCATATTTATACATGATACAAATCTTTAAGAGTGATCATTGATCTCACATTTAACTAACAATATTATCTTTATTAGTAGGAACAAAAACTCCAATATGTTTAATAGAGATTAATTTTTTCAAAACTCCCTCAAAAGGATTGAAAACACCTTGATCATGAGAAGCTTATATTAATTGCATTTTGATTTTGAAGATGCAATGTCAATTCCTCTAAGTATTTTGATTCAGAATCCAAATATGTCATCTTGTTAGAGCAAATCTTTGTTGTTTGACTTTGGAGCTTGAATTTAAGCTTCTAAATCAGAGACTTCCCATTGCAACTTGACCATGACGGAATGCATTATTGTTAACGATTTGGTTATGATATTGTTTACTTAAACTATTGTCACAATATTCAAAAACAAAGATTGATTAGTTTGAGTATCTTCAACATTATGTACTTAAGAAACAAATACATTAATACAATCATCCTTAAACATCTACAATTCTAACCCTAGAACAAGCTACATATGTTCCTGATCATGTGAGCTCAACTTCATTACCAATTGGTCACTTCAATTTCTTTTCATTTTGCAACTGTGCTTCTTTGTCTTTCTTTGAATTAAAACTTTGTGATAAGAAAGGTTTCCTAAGGCCCATAAGATCTTATTTAATTACTGTAATTGAAAATAACAACAGCAAAAAATTTAATCAAATAGAACACTTTAATATCAAAATGCAATAATAAACTAGCACAAATAATCAAGATAGCCTCAAGATTGATGAGACTAGAGATTAAGAGGGAGTGAAATGATCGTTAACAAATTTAATTATTCCCAAAATAATACTAGATAAATGGATGAAATCTAACAACTAAATTAATTAATATACCAATGCAATTAGTACATCTTAATCATTATTTTTATCTACTTGTGAAATAAATTTATCCCTTACAAATTAAAATTTAATAAAGAAGTCATCATCAAAATATGTACATAAAATAATATTTTTAATAATAAAGATGAGTTGAACTAACTACTTGGACTTCTTGTATTAATTAAATGGCTTAAATCATTGTGAGTTTAAGAGCATGAATAAAAATATTTTCATTTTAGGTTTTGGTTCCCAAAAAAGAAAAAAAAAGGCTTAGCCGTCTTTGAGACACTCAACAAAGAAATGTGATTTAACTGAACAGATAAATATGATTTGATTGACTACAAATCAAGGAAAGGATATATTATCAGGGCAACATTACAAATCACCCCTTTAATCTTGGGTAGATATACTTAGATATACTTAACACCCTTATTATTAATTTTCACAATCAACCTTCTTCAATTTTAAATAAATGATAAATTGCACTTAAATAATGTATTTTTACGTGTTTTTAGGAAGAATTTAAGCTTATTATTATTTGAATGTGGAGATAAAAATATAAGAATTACAATCATGTATTTTCTTACTTTTATTAGATAAACAAATTATGTTAAAATAATCAAAATACTTCTAAAATAAAGAATAATGGAAAATTCATATACAATTTAAAAGAATCTCAAATTTGAGCTATAAAACCTCCATAGTATACTCAATTCCTGTTTTCACAAAATTTCATATCAAATCAAGCACTTTTGCCCTTTCAAATCATTCACAAAACTAATGTTGGATATTCCCTCCGTTCCTATTTATCTGTTGTCATTAACCGAATTTACACATATTAAGAAAATAGTTGAATTTATTTATTTTTAATAAGCTTTACAATATTACCCTTTATGCACAAAATTCAAAATATTTGAAAATAAAGAGAAAGTAATTTAAATTCAAGATATTCACTAGTTACTGATATTATTGCCTAAGATAAGTAATAAGACTTAAATATAGAATATATAGTGAAAGTAATTTAATTAAATAAATATTTAACTTATTTAAATTATTTTATAATAAAAAATATATTAACTTATATTTATACTATTTAATGATATTATTGCATGAGTAATAAAATAATAAAAGTTAAAAATATAATATATAATTATGTAATTCAATTAAATTAAATACTTAATTTATTTAAAAATTTTAAAATAATAAAATATTAAAATATATCATGTTATATCTATATTACTTACTTATATTAATGTCTCATCTATAAATTATTAGCATGAATATTAAAAAAAAAGAAAAACATGCAATTGAGCAAAAGAATAATAATAACAATAATAAGAGTTCAAAAATGATTACATAGTTAAGTAATTCATTTAAATAATAATAAATATATAAGTTAAATCTTTAACATATTTTAAATTTTTATAATAAAAGAAAAACACATCATGTCATTTTTAGTATTTAATGATATTATTAGTATTTAAGTTATACATAATAGGAGTGAATAAAAAAAGAAAAAAAATATGAAATGGAACAAATGAAAAGGGAAGAAATAATGAGTGAATTATAAATTAATAATATTTAAAATTAAAATATGTAGTTAAATAATTCAATTAAATTAAATATTTAAATTATTTAAAATATTTTTATAGTTTAAAATAATGTATTATATTATATCTATATTACTTAATAATATTAGTTTTTGAAACTTGAAAAAGAAGAAAAATATACAATGAAATAAATAAAAATAAGAAAATAACATTTTGATGTATAACAAAAAAAATGAAATTTATCTAAGCTATTCATATTATATCTATAATAATTAATAATATTATTATTAGTTATGTTTAAACTGTAAATAATATGAGTAAAAGAAAAAAGAAAAACACACAATGAAACAAATAAAAAAGAAATAATAAATAAGCTTTAAAGTAATATTAATTTATATAAAATAATTAATAATATATCATGAAATAATAAATAATTAAATTAAACATTTAATTCATTTAAAATAAATAATAATATATCATATTATATCTATATTAATAACTAATAATATTACATTATAAATTATAAATAATAAAAGTAAACTAAACAAAGAAAATAATAAAATTATGTAATAAAAATAAAAAAGAGAAATAATATTTGTGTGTGTGTATCACGCAAGTGTTTCCGTGTCCGTATTTCTTGGCCCCTACACATTTTAACTTCCATTAGCCCTATCCACAGAAAAATTCAATGGATTCACTTTACAATTTTTAATTTCTACGAAAAGAAGCATAGGCAAGGAAGAATAAAGGGAACTTGACTCTCCAAGTTACGCTATTGACACATGGCCTCTTTTCATTTGTTAAATAGTACAAGTATGGATGCCTGTACTTTCACGCAATTCACCCAAGGAGTGATCACAGTGCCATTCCCAATAATTACAAGAAGACAAACTTTTAGTAATTTTATTTGAATTTATCAATAATTTATTCATCAACGATGGAGTTTATACTATACTTTTCTACTCGGTAATAATTAAGACTTCTATTAAAAAAATTGAGAATATAGATAGCGATGTATATATGTATTATATAAGTTTGTTGTCACATATAATTTAGAATATTAAATACATTGCCCGGTTCTAACTCTGATTGACCTCATTGTATTAGACATTTTGATTGTATATGTCTCAGTGAATCATTAATTGTATTGACATTTTTTAAAATAAAATATATAATTTAATTTATTATTATTAATCAATATTTCTTTTATTTTTTAATTTATCTCATTTTAAAGAAATTTTTTATTCTTTTTCATTCATCACTTTAATATTTCAATTAAATATTAAATTTTTTTAAAAAATTTTTTTCTTAATAAATACTTTGTTATTCTACATTATCAATAAACTTGTATTTATTTCATCACATTTTTTCTATTTTTAACTATTTTAAATTTTGTACAAAAAGACTAATTTTAAGAAGTTAGCTAAAGATACATAAATTAAATTACTTTTTTCATATACATGAAATTGATTAAATACGATAGATAAATAAGAATATAAGAAGTATTTTTAATAATGATAGAAATAATAATTTATATAATACATATATATAATCTTGAGTTCAAATCACATAATAAAAAATAAAATTTTTAAAATAATATCAAATATTATTGCAATACTAAAGAGCTAATTAATCATTAATAATTAGGAAAAAAATATGATATATTATTAATGTAGTAGTGTATTAATACATTATTAAATTTTACTATATATTAACTTTATTTTTTTAAAAATCTAATCTAATACATCATACAATAAAAAAATTAATAATTAAATTTAATAATATATTGGTATACTTTTATAGCAATGGTATATCATAAAATTTTTATAGTGACTAATATTGTTTGATGGTGATTAGTGTTCCGAGGACTTTTGTTTGACGGTAATTAACGTTCGGAAGAATTTCATTAGCAAAAACTTGCTTTTCGCCCCCTAGTTTTTGGTGAAATTTTACACTTGATTTTTACATTTTATTTAAAATAAATTTACTTCCTAATTTTTTATAATTACACAATTTTATTTGGCGGCCTAATTTCGTTAGACTTTTTAATAGAGAGATAACTACACGATATCCTATATTGCTTAGATGAGTTATATATTTTCATATTTTTATAATAAAAGATATTTTTAATCTTTTAACTTTTATTAAAATTTTAATGTTATTTTTTAAAATTTTATTTAAAATAAATATACCCTAATTTCTCTAAAATGTAATGACTTCTATTCTAATATAAGGATAAAATATCATCATAGTGACCTCTTTTGTGATTAACTAATTCAAATATTAACAAATCTAATCTAAATATAGACAAATGATATTGAAAATAGTACATCAGGTAGATTCCATAAAAATGGATTATACTACTTTAATATTCAATTCCTAACAATGCATCAATTTATAAGAAAATGAGGAAAAAAATCAAATTGGTATAGTATTGATATAATGATATATTAAAACAGTATCAAATTTTACTGTTCCTAAAGTTTTTTTTAAAAAATTAAATCTAATAGGTTATACAATAACAAATTAACAAATAATTCTCCCATACTTAAAGTGAAAGTTGGGATATGAATGTATTGATTAAGTGATAAATTTTGAATTATTCAATTTTTTTGTTAGCAAATTTAAGAGTTGTGATAATTTAATTGATAACTTATTTAACTAGTCAACTATATATATTATAGAAATACTCAATATTTTATTATTAACAAATTTTTCATTTTTTATCATATGTTGTCCATTTATTAAAATTTTTGCTTCACTTATTAAAATTAGAAGAAAATATTACTTTTTTTGTTATATATGAATCAAATATTAATATAATTAAAAATATAAACATAATTTCTTAAAATATTATTCAATATCAAATAAAATATTTATTACATTTATAAATATGGCTAGTTCTTATAACAATTTTAAAATAAGTAGAGTTGATGAAAGAGTCTTATATTTTATTTTTCATATATGAACCCTCATTTAAATCCCATTTCTTCTTAAAAATAAAGAGGGGTAAATTATATTTAGAGTAAATATAATAATTAATTATTATTTTTAAAAATATAAATATTATATTTTTTATATTTTATATTTTATAATTAACATCATTTTTATTTTTATTTTTATTATATTTTTAAGAGAAATTAGAAATGATTATTTTTATCTCATTGAAAAGTCATTTAACTTAATTCTTTAGTATATAATTTGATTTTTATTCAATATATTAAAAAATTATCGAAAACACTAATAAACAAATTGAATCTAATTGATCTTTATAAATATCAAAATTCACAACTATTTTATATTTTATTGTAAAATCATGAATAATCATCTAATTATCACATTATATTAATACAAATGATTTATTTTACAAAATATATTATCAATATATAAAATTAATTGTAAACATATTAATTAGTATTAATTAAATTAATATAAAATTATTACATATATCTTCGTAATTTATTGATAGTAATGGGACAATAAATGAGGCATCATTAAAATATAATATATTTTTATTTAATTTTAAATTTATTTATTTATAAATAAATTCTTCTGTAACTAAATATTTAATAAATATCACAATCACTTAAAAATATAAATATAAAATTCTTAATCAAATATAAATTTAAAAAAGTAAATTTAATTAAATAAATATTATATAAAGTCATATATTAGGATAAGAGTATTTTTCAATAATTATTTTATGTATAATTAAATTTTAATATATTTTATAAATTTTTATATCTTCAATCACCATTAATGACTTATCAATTAAATTTCAGATATCATGTTAAATATAATGAGCCAATGCTTTCATTTTTACTTGCTAGATTATAATTTAGTTATTTTCTAAGCTTATTTTTATAAAATTTTATATTAATCATATAATATATTTTTGGTATTATTGATGAATAAGAAGTTAATTCATCAAAAAATAAAAATAACTAGAAATTTTATTAGATGTAGAAAAATTGTAGTAGTTTTCAATAACATAATAAGTAATATGACAAAATTTTGTTACATTATTTTAACACATTAAAATAAAAAATTCTATTGAGTAAATTGATTTTTAATTTCTAGAATTTAAATTGACTTATTGATGTTTATAAATAAAATAATATTGCACTATTATTTATCATGTATTTTTATATTATTAAAAATTATCAAATTATTTTTACTAAAAATAATAATTTATCATCATATTTACTTTTTTTAATAACATGATATGTTTTATATAAAAAATTTTCATTAATAAAGAATGTATGAGATCCTAATATTAATATTACTAAATAATTATATTTTTATGATGTTTTATGTTGAAAAAAATGAAAACCAAAAAAAAGAAAAAATTTGTGTAATTTTTTGAAAAAAAACGTAATATACCTAATTTGTTAAAGTATGTGATTAATAAATATAAAAAATAAGTGAATAAAAAATATTTTACTGTTTTATTTGGATAATAAATAATATAAATACAAGTGACAAATGTTTACAATTATTGTCTAAGATATCATATTTAGACTTTTAATATGAATACTGTACTATTATTCTAAAATCTGATGATGAATTAGTTCATTTCTGCATCAATGACGCATTATAAAATTTTCCTAATAATTAATATTGTTTGATGGGGATTAGTGTTCCGGAGACTTCTGTTTGCAAAAGTCACTTTGTTTGACGGTAGAAGAATTTCTTTGGCAAAAAGGTCCTTTTCGCCTCCTAGTTTTTGGTGAAATTTTACGCTTCATTTTTAAATTTTATTTAAAATAAATTTACTTCCTAATTTTTTATAATCAGACAATTTTATTTGGTGGCCTAATTTTGTTAGACTTTTTAATAGAGATAATTACACAGTATGCTATGTTGCATAAACGAGTTATATATCTTCATATTTTTATGATAAAAGATATTTTTTATCTTTTAATTTTTGTTAAAATGTTAATATTATTCTTTTAAATTTTATTTGAAATAAATTTACCCTAATTTTTATAAAACACAATGACTTATATTGTAATATAAGGATAAAATATCATTCATAATAACTTCTTTTGAGGCTAACTAATTCAAATATTAAACAAATCTAATCTAAATATAGACAAAATGGCATTTAATATATCGAAAATAGTCCATAAGGTAGATTCCCTGAAAATGGATTATACTACTTTAATATTCAATTCCAAATAATGTATCAATTTATAAGAAAATGGAAAAAAATTCAAATTGATTGGATATATATATATATATATATATATATATATATATATATATATATACTGTTTAAAAAAGAGAAAAATTCTACGGTATAAATGCTACTTTTATTGTATGCAATATAAAAAATAAATCTGAACCTTTAAAACAATATGATAAGATTTGAACCATTAATTCAAATCAACCTATAACTTAAGCACAATTCTATTCTATCCAGATTGAAAGTCTAGATATGAATATCTTGATTTAGTGGTAATATAATAATCATTAGATTTAAGAGATAAAAAAATGGATGATTGATATGAGTTTATAAGTTACTTATTGAAAAAATAAATATTACTTGTGTGATATTAATTTTTTCACTCTCATATTTTATGATTTTTACAAAAATGATTATATATACACTAACGTAATAAATAAACCTAATTTTATATTTTTTTATGATTTTCTAATTTTTTTTATTGAACATGCAAATAAAAATGCATTAATTAAATTTCTAATAAAGAACAAATACTTAATTTCTCATATAACATAATAGAAAGCATGTAAATGGTTTACATTTTGAAAAAGAATATTGAAATAATATTTTTTTACATTATCATACTTTTAGATATAATAGTAAGATTATCAATTAATTTTTATTATAGCAATACTATCATTTTTAAATTTAATACTCAATTTATTTAGATATTTTTCGCATTAAATATGAATTTATTATTTTATTGCAATTTGTGAATTAATTTTTTAAGTTTTTATAAATTTTTTTAGTATTAAAATTTATATATCTAATAACAATTTAAAATGAACTTTTTTAATGAATTGTTAATATTAGGCCAATATTATTGGATTGATAGTGATTTGTATAATAATTTATTGGGTTATAAAATATCTTCAATAATCAATACATGTGATTTGTATATAAATTATTTATATTGAGACAAAATTATAAATAGTAGATCATATATATAATATATTAAAAAATTATAATAAAATTTTTTACTTATGAATGTATTTTTAATTTTAAGTGTTAAAGATTTTTTATAAATTTTCTATTTTAAATGAAAATAAAAATGGAAAATAATTAAAGCAAATACACAAATTTTTTACTTTGATGAAAAATATGTACTTTTAAATTTTATATACATAGGTGTATAATATTAAAAAAATAGTATTACTGATCTTGATGTACTTAAATTTTCAAGTTTCCAATATCTAGGTAATGATGAAGAGTTTCAAAACTAATGATTTAAATACAATATTATTAGTAATATTATTATTTCTTAGGGAAGCATGTAAGATATTAAAATTGAAATTCAAAATTAAATTTTAAATTTTTATATGATGAATTTATGATATTTTTGAAATTTTAAAACTTTGGATAATTTAATAATTTTAAAAATTATTAAATTAAAATAATTTAATCACATTTATTAATATATAAATAGTTATGATTAAATAATTTTAATTTAATAATTTAAAATTTTATTATATTATTTTGAGTACCCGTACATAAACTATTTATAATTGAAGTATATAACCAATACATTTTTATCCATGAATGTTTATAACTAAGTATTTGTATATAAATTATTTATCCATGAATGTATATAACCAATACATTTTTATTTACATATTTTTATTCATATATGCAAAGAAAAATATTTTTTAAACAATAAAATATCAAAAAATTATTTATCCATTTTTTAAAATTTATTCTTGAAAAAAATTAAAATCATAATCTTGCATACTATTTTTAAAATTTAACATATAAAATTAGATTTTATATATATAAGCACCAATTCTGAAAATATTGTTTCAAAAATTAAATATAATACATATATTATGCAAATCCTAACTTTAAATATATAATTCTTAAATTTAAATTTGAATACTTCAAATATTTTTAAATTTTAGATTTATATACAAAAAAATTTAAAAGTTGATTAAGTCAACATTTTATTAAGAGAAATAAATAATAAATTTACAAGAAATTTTAAGTTATGTATTTTTCTTTACTTTTTTTAGGCCATAAAATATATTCAATAATCAATACATATGATCTATATATAAATTATTTATATTGAGCTAAAATTATAAATGATAGATCATGTATATAATATATTAAAAAATTTTATGATAAAAATTTTTATCTATGAATGTATTTTTAATTTTAAATGTTAAAAAAAATTATAAATTTTTTATTCTCAATGAAAATGAAAATAAAAAATAATTAAAGTAAATAAATGAATTTTTTTATTTTGATGAAAAATGCATACTTCTTAATTTTCTATATGGAGGTGTATAGTATTAAAAAAATAGTATTATTGATCTTAATGTATTTAATTTTTTAAGTTTATTCGTCATCGAAGAAATTTGAAATTATAATAAAATCTTTTAGTTTTCATTTTCCTTTTTAAATTTATTTTAAAATTTTAATTTTTATTTTAAAAATTTTCATATATATATGTATATACATATATATATACGTAAAATAAAGTTTAAATCTTTAAATTTATATAGGAAAAAATATTTAGGCCTAACATATTTTTATAAATTCATAAGTTTATAAAAAAAATTTGAGATAGAAATAAAATTAAAATAAATTTAAATATTAAATTATAAAATTTATAAATAAATAAATTATTTAAAAATTTCTTTCATGTATAAGTATCATTTATTTATTAATTTATCAGTAAAACTATTAATACTCAAATTTTTAATTTGGATATGAAATAACGTGGAACAGCTCCTTCCCCTGTTTTTCCTCCGTGGCACAAAGAGAAGAGGAAAGGTTGAAGAAAATATCTTTAAATCGAGATTTAGAAAATCCATTCGGATTCCCTCTTTAGGTAAGCAACCAAGGAATGCGAGCAACTTTCCACTTTCACCTTTGGCGCTTGAATTGAAGATCTGGAGTGTTTTTAAATATGTTTTTATTTTTATATTGAAAAAATTAAAATTAAAGAGTTATTGATATTATAAATAAAGAAATATTTTATTTAATTACAAAACTAATATTTAGAACAAGAAAATAAATTAGAAAATAATTAAAAGTTACTTTTATTTTTCTGTTTTTAAGCTATAGATTTAGAAAATCCCTAATTTTTCCTCCTAATATGAGTAGGCAGTGACCAGCATTTATGGTTGGTTTCCAAACGTGCACTCCTTATTCAGCAGATAGTACTGTAAAGTCAATAACTCAAAACTAGACCAGTGATGGAGGATTATTCTCTTGCATTACTATATTTTGTGTCTCCGAGAACTTTAAAAATTTTGGCAGAATCAGATTATTTTTTGTAGTTGCTGATTTTTTTTCCTGACAATGTAATATAATTGTTTGAAATTACTGGTTATGATACAGTTTATATTAATGGGCTATGAGATCTTTGAATTTCACTAGCTCAATTAATTTTGATAAAAAAAAGAAATGAAGGGTTAGAAGGTGGTTGTTCCCTTTCTTAAGATAATAGTTATAATGCACTAATTGCATTAGTATAGTATTAATCTAAGTTATCCGTTAAATTTTATTTAATTTTATAATATTATATAAAATAAATCAAATTTAATGATTTAAATTAATAGTTTTAGTGCACGGAAACCTCTCCCTCCTCTTGCTAGCTGCAACAAGTTCAAAAGAATTTTTACTACACTTGTCAAGCATTAATAGGGATGAAGCACGTACAACATATTAGAGAAACCTCTTGGGAAAAACATAAAAAATAAAAATAAAAAAACTGTTTTACCAAAAGTCTTGGAAGCATATTCCATAAGCCCCCCATGTCATATTCTTTCTTCCATGGTACTTGAAAAAAAGGGTGGTGGATGAATACCAATCCTTCCCTATGCAAAGTGCAGTGCACCCTCGTACCTGTGAGATTTCAACTACCCCAACTCAACAACAGCTGTCAAGGCCTCAACAGCCCTCTTTGGATGAGAAAAGAAAAACTAAGAGGCAGATTGGCAGTTAATACATTGGAACTGACTCGCGTGAGTAGATGGATCCGTGAATTTGTAAAAAGGTGTGGATTGAAATTTATAAAAAGTGAATACGCTTAAATGTAAATTTAAAGTGGTCTACACCAAACGAATCAGATAGTTTACGAATAGTTTTGCATTTTTTCATATTTTCGAGCTCATATTAAATTAATATATTATATAAATTTTTATTCAATTAATTCAATATTCACTTCCAAACTTAATTTTTTTAAATTAATTTAACTTAAATAAATTATTTTTAAGTTAATATTTTTATAAATTAATAATTTTAAAATTAATTAATTTTAAAAATAATTAATTTTTATTATGATTTATTTAATCTTAAATTAATGATTTTTTTGATAGAAAAGTTAATAAGTCATAATTCACTTCAAAGCAGAGTAAATTTTTTTTTTTTTTTTAACCCTCATTTCCGTCTGTGTCAAATATAGCTGTCCATCTGGATCTCGTGATATGTGAACTTTCCGTCCCTTCACCTCCTCAGCACCTAACCATTCCGTGAGCACTTCAGGAACTTTCCACATTGCCTTCAACTCCCGAGGATCAGTATAATCTTTGCCAATACCCAGAGCTGGCAGCCATCCTAAAATCTGAAATAAAAAAATCAAGCTAACCAGTTAAGAATGATTTTATTATAACTCAAACATGCGCCTCACGCAATAGCCTTTGAGCTTGAGGCGTGAGCCTACTTTGATATCATATTAAGATTGACAATTAATTATTAATAATTGTAATAATTAATTGATTTGATTAGTTGTTAGATAATAGATGATTGTATTAATTATTTGAATAAAAATATTTAATAAATTATTTATTTATAATTAGCATTCATATGTAAAATGATAAATAAGAATATAAGTATATTTTATGAATTATTTAAATATTTTTTATTTTAATAATTTTAATTTTATATATTATTTAGTAGATTAAATTTTTTTAATAAATAATATATTATTATAATTTATTATATATTAAATATTTCCTTAAAATTAAATTAATATAATTTTTATAATTAATAAATTTATCAATAAAAAATTAACAATTATAATTATTTAATTTTTATATAAAAATAAATATTATATAAATATTTAATATTATATATTAAATATTTTTTCACCAACCCGTGTTTTTTGTTAACAACCAAACTCGAAAACCTCAGCGCCAAACAAAGCCTTTTAAGTTTCAACTTTTACAGAGAGAATTCACCAATTTTTCCAAAATTGGATTGTGACTAATAGTACTATTTTTTCCATAACGCATCCTAACGAGGACGTTATGTCCATGCAAAACCAAACTCGAAAACCTGAGTATCAGAAGCCGGCTATTATTATTTGGAAATAGGGATAATTTCATCCTATTAACATTATTTGGAAAATAGCTAAATAGAAATGCTGAGTTTTCCAATGTTTTAGTTTTAGTCGTTTGAAAGATGATCAGCTATTGAAAATATCTGATTACCAAACAACAAAAATATCTTATTAATTATGTCAATCAGTCGAGTTTTTAGTCAAACAAGCAAAAACTACTTAAAAAATTATTTGCCAAATAAGGGTTAAGTGTCAGTTACTTCCAAAAGCTTAAACTATTAGGTTTCTCCTAAGGAATAGTTCTATTATAAACCTAGCAAGATAAATATACCAAGCCGGGTGATAAGATGACTGCCTATAAATTTCTGAGGGAATGATGTTCACTGGCGAGGTAAAAGGGCGAGGAAGGAAATAGAGAGGACTAAAATGAGAGTTAGATGTCATATTGAAGAATTTTTTGACCCCTTATATTCTTCAAGTCAAAGTGAAACAATAGAGTTAGACTAGTAGTTATAATATTTTCCAAGATTATGATTGTACACATTCAATACAATTCCCTTCAAAATCACTACATTTAGATTGAGAAAGAATCCACACAAAACTATAAGTAATGTCAAAATATAAAAGTTGCCACTAAGCGGAGCAATCTTAATGATGCACAACATGCGTAACTTCATCAGACGCAAATGTGATAGAGACTAGATACTAACCTGAAATACTAAACAACAATTTAAGTAAACCAAATAGCATTTAAAAAAACAATAAAACAGAGAGACAGATGCAATGTCAACAATGTGGAACTCAGAACAGAGCTATCATGAAGCCTCCTTTAACAATCGATATGTTGATAACAAATTTTTGGCTGAATGTTCAAATAAACTGGATAGGCTGATTTGAGGCCTTTCTGGATAGCCATTAGAGACTCACATTAGAAATTATCTAAAACACATAATTTGCCACTAACTCATTTGTTGACCACAACTCCGAATATCATAATTTAGAAAAAGATCAGAACTTCCGTATTTCCAGGTTTCAAAGGAACCCCATTCCTAATGAACATCCATATGCAAAAATCCCAATTCAAAAACAGCAATGTTCTCAAATCCAATCCATCCATATAGTTAGAATCAACTGCAAAATGATAAACCCAAAAAAAATCATAAACTCTTTAATCAAAATTCACAAAAACTACACGTAAACAAATATAACCAAATGTCGTTCATATATATACTTACATAATTTTGGCAGGCCAAGACAGAAAGAGCCACCAAAGAGAAAGGATGGCAGAGACTGGCAATGGAGGAGGAGAACAAAACTGGGTTAAGGGGAAAAAACGTAATATAATATGAAGAAAATGGAAGAGAGGAGGTAAATATGACGCCGAATTTTCGATGGCAGAGGATTTTGGAGGCTGACAATTGGCATGTAACAGTGTTTTCGCCGATGCCTGTCGCCCACGCGATTCAGTAGAAATGGTAATACCACCACCTCTATGCCAGACCGAAGTTGACAGAAGACAACCCAGGCCAGCCCCAAAGAGAACCAATGATTTTCCAAACCAGAAAAAATAAAACAACAGAAGACAACCCAGGCCAGCCCCATAGAGTCTGTTTGGTTTTGTGTTTTTAAAAACAGTTTTGTATTTTTAAAAATAAAAGAATAAAAAAATTTGTTTGTTTAAGTATTTTCTCTCTTCAAGTTTTAAAAACTATTTTTAAAACATGTGTTTTAAAAACAAGAAAATAAGAACAACTTTAAGTTATTCTTGTTTTTTATTTTCAAAATACAATTCATTAATGGCATGTTTCTGTAATTTAAGGTTATTTTTAAAGTAACTTACTAAAATATGTTTTTTCTTTAGTTTGTTTTTTAATACTGTTTTTAAACATGTTTTAGCAAAACTGTTTTGAGAACGAAAAAGTGAAAATACAAACAAACACACTTCTATATTTTCTGAACTTATCTATTATTTTTTTATAATTTATAATCATATCGTAGGAACTAATAATAATTGTCGTGGTGATGTTTGTTATTATGAACACAGTGAAAATTTTCTTATTAATATATTTTTTTAATTTTTTGGCCAATAATTTTTCCCCACCGGATATTAAACAATTTTTAACTATTTTGTTTTAAATAATTTAAATAATTGTCTCGTAATAAATGATTTTTTATGATATTAATTAGATCCGTGGATTAGGAAACAATATCTTTAATTACTAATGATTAATTAAAGATCTTTTATAAATTTTACCCTAAGAACTTCCGCAAGTACTCAATTATTCACAACCATTAGCATTCAAATAATAATAAATTATAGATTTTTTATTTCTTTAGAACAAAGTAATATATATATATATATATATATATATATAGAGAGAGAGAGAGAGAGAGAGAGAGAGAGAGAGAGAGATACGTACGTGATGATCTAGACATCCAACTCTTGCCCCACTGCAATCTTAAGACAAATATTGACATGGTCTCAACTATTAGTTCCATCCATTTTTATTTTAAATCTTATCATTATGTGATATATAACAATTTATTAATTTATGTTCAAAAAATTGTAAAAAAAAATACATATCGACTCAACTGATAAAAGAATTTGTTCTCCACATTAAATTATGTGTAAATATAATTTTCTTTTTTTTCACTGCATTGAAAATAGTTACATAGAAAGAAGGATGCCTAAAGCTATTACATAAGATAACACTGATAATAATAACTAGGTCCGTGAATGAGTTGAATATTTGTTTGTTTGAATTAAACATGTCTAAGCTTTTTTGAAATTTGAGCTCAAGCTCAAATATTAAGTGAGTTTAAAAGAATTCTTATATATTATATGATCTTTTTAATAAATAATAATAAATAAAGATGCAAGATATTTTTTATATAAATGAATGATATCATTAACATAAATTTCATTCTAGTCCAATAAATAAACATATAAAATAGTTAAATTATAATATTTGAACATATCCTAATAACTACGTAAGTAACAATATAAGTAATAAATTGGTCATTAAAAATCTCAACTTTTTTATGTAACTCAAGCATAAACCATTTAAATTTGAAGTATTGGAGGTTAAATTTTCTTTGCCTTCTTTTACTTTTATAAAATGACTAGAGCTTTTGTTAATATCAAAATATCTAATAATTAAATCAACTAACAATTTAATAAGGCCATAAACAACATTGGAAGTTAATAGTTAACCAAAAAAAAAAAAAAACACTAAAAACCAATCATATAAATGTGTTTTGTTAACTCCTTTCGAAAGTGCTAATAGGCGGATTTTTGCAACAAAAATTTTTGGCTTTAAGTCGAGTGGTAACATGAAAGGCCAAGTTGAAACCTTATTGATCGGATGCAAATTATTGTAAATGTCCACTGAGACTTTGCTTCGAACTTTCAGAATTATCCGAAAACTCCTTTGTGAGCATACTTTTGGAACCATAGATCTGCCTTCTCCAAATTTGATTTTCTTTGCACATTTATGTTCTGTCAAAAATCGATTAGATCATGCATCTCTAAATCATTTGAAGATGCATTGATGTTATGCTTCCAAGCACTGATCCTTAACGGAGGAGAACAAACTAACTAATCTTATAAAATGTGAAATAATAGTCGTAGATAAATATTTTGTTGAGTAAGATCACTAATGATTAGAAATAAAGTGTCTTGTTCAATCACAATTAAAATAAAATTTACCTGCTCTTTATTTTACAAAAATAACCAACTATATATTTTTTAGGATTAAATGTTAACCAATAGACCAAAAGCCAGCTTTGCAAGATACTCTCTAGACATCTATTGACCAACAATTTGCCCTCAATGATACTTGGGAGATTTAAACTAGGAACCCTACTCTAATACTAATTATTAAAATAAAGTGCTTGCCACTTGAGTAAAAGTTATAGTTGCTACCTATAGTACAACTATATTTCCTTATATTAGCAACACGTAATTCTGTTTCTATACATGTTGTAGGCGAATATGGGGAACTTCACAAGACATTCTAGATGTTTGGGCAAGTTAAGTTGTTAAACGCTATTATCATATTCATACATAATACAAATCTTTAAAAGTGATCGTTGACCTCTCATTTAACCAACAATATTACCTATATCGATGGAATAAAAATTTCAATATGTTTAGTAAAAATTAATTTGATTAAAACTCCTTCAAAAGGATTGAAAACACCTTCATGATGAAAGTTTTTCATTGATTGCGTTTAATTTTGAAGATGCAATTTCTATTTTTCTAAGTATTTTAATTCAAAATCCAAATGTTTCATCTTCTTGGAGCAAATCTTTGTTGTTTGACTTTAGAGCTTGAATTTAAGCTTCTAAATCAAATAATTCCCATTGGAACTTGACCATGACAGAATGCAGTATTGTTAACAATTTGGTTATAATATTGTTTACTTAAACTATTGTCACAATATTCAAAAACAAAGATTGAATAGTTTGAGTATCTTCAACATTAAGTACTTGAGAAACAACTACGTTAATACAATCATACTTAAACATCTATAATTCTAAACCTAGAACAAGCCACATAGGTCCTTGATCATGTGAGCTCAACTTCATTACCACTTGGTCACTTCAATTTCTTTTCATTTTGCAACTGTGCTTCTTTGTCTTTCTTTGAATTAAAACTTTGTGATAAGAAAGGTTTCCTAAGTCCCATAAGATCTGATAAAATTATTGTAATTGAAAATAACAACAGGAAAAATTTTAATCAAATAGAACACTTTAGTATCAAAATGCAATAATAAACTCGCACAAATAATCAAGATAGTCTCAAGATTGATGAGATTAAAGATTAAGAGGGAGTGAAATGGTTGTTAACAAATTTAATTATTCTTAAAATAATATTTGATATATGAATGAAATCTAATGACTAAATTAATTGATATACCAATACAATTAGTATGTCTTAATCATTATTTTTAGCTATTCATGAAATAAATTTATCTTGTACAAATTAAAATTTAATAAAGAAGTCATCATCAAAATAGCTACATAAAATAATATTTTTAATAACAAAGATAAGTTGAAATAACTACCTTGGACTTCTTGTATTAATTAAATGGCTTAAATCATTTTGAGTTTAAGAGCATGAATAAAAACATTTTCATTTTGGGCTTTGGTTACCAAGAAAAAGGAGAAAAAGGGTTAGCCATCTTTGAGACACTCAACAAAGAAATGCGATTTGATTGAATAGATAAATATGATTTGATTGACTACTAGTCAAGGGAAGGATACATTATCAAGGCAACATTACAAATCACCCCTTTAATCTTGGGTAGATATACTTAACACCCATATTATTAATTTTAACAATCAACCTTCTTCAACTTTAAATAAATGATAAATTGCACTCCCATAATGTATTTTTACATACTTTTAGGAAGAATTTAAGCTTAATATTATTTCAATGTGAAAATAAAAATATAAGAATTACAATCATGTATAAACAAATTATGTTAAAATAATCAAAATACTTCTAAAATGGAGAAAAATGGAAAAATTGTATACAACTTGAAATGCTCTCAAATTTAAGCTACAAAACCTTCATACTATACTCACTTTTCTTTCAAAAAATTTTATATCAAACCAAGCACTTTTGCCCTTTCAAGTCGCGAAACCAATGTCGGATACTAAATATAACGAGCTTAAAGTTGAAGGACTTACTGCAAAAATTAATAATTATAGCTATTAAATGCAATTACCGAAAATTGAAGATGGTGGTTTACGTTTTTCTTAAAGACGGACCTATTAATCACCCCCACAAAATAAAATAAAATAAAATTATACACACACATATATATTAATTATAATTATAATTATTGTCCTCGTAAATTTGTTTAATTAGTTAAAAAGAGAAAATTTTACTTTAAATAGACATAAAATAATATGAAATTTGATTTATTATATACATTAAAATGTATAAATGAGAAAATTAAAATAATATTTTATTTTTATTTAAATACTTAATAATTTTATAATAATTTAAACTTATATATATTTATTCAACTTATATATATTTATAATTTTATAACTAATTTAAATATTAAACAAATCTAATCTAAATATAGAAAAAATGATATTTAATATATCGAAAATGGCACATAAGGTGGATTATACTACTTTAATATTCAACTGCAAACAATGTATCAATTTATAAGAAAATGAAAAAAAAATTCAAATTGATTGGACCTATATATATATATATATATATATATACTGTTTAAAAAAGGGGATTTTATGGTATAAATGCTACTTTTATTGTATGCAATGTAAAAAATAAATCTAAACCTTTAAAACAATATGATAAGATTTGAGCTATTAATTCAAGTCAACCTATAACTTAATGGATTAGGCTCCTTCCCCTATTTTTCCTCCATGGTACGAAGAGGAGAGGAGAGGTTGAAGAAAATATCTTTAAATCGAGATTTAGAAAATCCATTTGGATTCCCTCTTTAGGTTAGCAATCAAGAAATGCGAGCAACTTTCTCTTCCACCTTTGGCGCTTGAATGGAAGATCTAATTTTTCCATCCAATATGAGTAGGCGGTGACCAGCATTTGTAGTTGGTTTCCAAACATGCGCTCCTTATTCAGTAGATAGTACTGTAAAGTCAATAACTCAAAACTAGACCAATGATGGAGGATTATTCTCTTGCATTACTGTATTTTGTGTCTCCGAGAACTTTCAAAATTTTGGTAGAATCAGATTGTTTTTTGTAATTGCTGATTTTTTTTTTCTGACAATGTAATATAATTGGTTGAAATTACTGGTCATGATACAGTTTATATTAATGGGCTATGAGATCTTTGAATTTCACTAACCCAATCAATTTTGATAAAAAGAAGAAATGAAGGGTTCGAAGCTGGTTGTTCCCTTTCTTATACTATTAATTTAAATTATTTGTTAAATTTTATTTAACTATGTAATATTATATAAGATCAATAAAATTTAATGATTTAAATTAATAGTTTTAGTGCATGGAAACCTCTCCATCCTCTTGCTAGTTACAAGAAGTTTAACCCCTTATTTGGCAAGATTAAAAATAAGACTTCATTTCATTTTCAAATAAATTTTTAAAAAAATGGTATTTGATTTTAAATAAAAAAAAAGATTACATTTTATTACATTTTATTTATAATTTTTATTTTAATTACATTTGTGCCATTACGAAATTCATTCAATTTAATAAGAATTTTATTAGAATTCATTTTATTTGGCAAAAAGAATATTTTATATAAAAGCTTTACCCTCTTTTTAACATTATATTTATCATAATACCATAAAAATTTATTTTTTAATTAAATTTCATATATTTTTAATGCATTCTAAATAAAAAAATTAATTTACAAATGAATTGAAATCATTATCTTTGATAAAGTTTCCAAACAATATTTAATTAAATTTTATTTCATTTCATTTTATTTCATTTATAATTTTTATTTTAATTGTATTTATGCCATTATGAAATCCATTCAATTTAATAAGAATTTTATTAGAATTCATTTTATTTGACTAAAAGAATATTTTTTATAAAAATTTTGTCCTCTTTCTAGTATTATATTTATCATAATACCATCAAACTCTACTTTTTAATTAAATTTCATATATTTTTCAATGCCTAAATAAAATAATTAATTTACAAATGAATTAAAATCATTATTTTTAATAAAATTTTCAAGTGATAGAATTCACTTTTAAATAAATTGAAATTATTTGTATTGAAATGAAATGAAATAAACCTTAAAAAAGGTAAATCCCAAACGAAGTATAAAAGATTTTTTACTATGCGTGTGAAACATTAATAGGGATAAAGCATGTTGCATAACATACTAGAGAAAGGAAAAATGAATAATGGAAAAAATAAGAGTTTGTTTATTTTCTATTTTTAAAAATATTTTTTATTTTTTAGTTTTAAAATACTATTTTTATAAATATTTTTTATTTTTCATTTTTAAAAAAGAATAATTTATTTGATAATATGTTTTCAAAATTTATTTTTAAAAAATTATTTTTTAAATATATAATTTAGAAATTGAAAAATAAAAATAATTTTTAATTATTTTTTAAATTTATTTTCTTATTTGAATATCAATTTTATAATTAAATAATATTTTTAATTTAAAATATTTTTTAAAAATAAAAAATTATTTTTAAAAATATATTCAAATATACTCTAAATTTCTTGAAAAATCCTTGGAAGCATATTCCATGAGCCCGCACGTCATATTCATTCTTGCACGGTGCTTGAGAAAAGGGGAGGCGGACGGATACCAGTCCTTCTCTGTGCACAGGTCACGAGCAGGGTGCACGTGCACCCTCGTCTCGGTGAGATTTCAACTAACCCAACTCAGCAACAGCTACCAAGGCCTCAACGGCCCCCCTTTGGATGAGTAACAAAAAATTAGAGGCAGATCGCTCTCTCTCTCTCTCATTGGAAGGGACTCGCGTTAGTAGATGGATCCGTGAATTTGTAAAAAGATGTCGATTGAAATTTATAAAAAGTGAATATGTTTAAATGTAAATTTGAAGTTATCTACACCAGACAAATCAGAGAGTGCATGAATAGTTTTGCATTTTTTTTATTTTCACCCTCGTATTAAATTAATATATTATATAAATTTTTATTCAATCAATTTAATATTCACTTTCAAATTTAATTATTTTTCTTTAAAATCAATCCAACCTAAATAAATTATTTTTAAGTTAATATTTTTATAAATTAATACTTTCAAAATTAACTAATCTTTATTATAATTTATTTAATTTTGAATTATTGATATGAATTAAGAATATATTAAGTATTTAACTTTTAAATTTATAACTGTTACTTTTAGATTTAAAATTATTTAAAAAAATAAAAAGAAAAAAGTCTGCAAACCTAGTTCACAAATTTGCCATCGTCGAACTTCCAATTATAAGGTCTGCAATTTTTGCAGACCTGACCAGGTTAGCTCCGTTTATAGTCAATCCTATGAATCAGTCAGGGGATGAATCAATCCTCAGATAAACTAGACAAATACATTTAACAACTATATATATATATATATGTAGTAAGTTGTACGAAGAGCTTTAATGTATCTCTTTCTAAATTGCTTTTGTCATGTTTTTAAATATCAAAGTCCCTCGTGTGTAGCATATTTTTAATTTGAATTGGAGTGAATATTTCTGCTCCAACTTTAAAAAGAATAATATAAAGGGCATTATTTAATTAGACAATAAATATCTCGTTATTTCTAAATAGATAAGCAAAAGAAAGAAACAAAATATATCGAGCATAAATATTATCGACCCAAATATAAATGCTATTAGATCACATTTATAAGTGCGTTGTGTATATTTTTCTCCAATATTTTATATCTACTTAAATATTTTTTTTTATACAAATACACTCATAATTGGCTAATTTTGAGTGCGTTCATTTAAAAAAAATGAAAAATCCTAACGGATATTTTTTCAAAAATGAGGTAGCATAAGCAACCAATAACATTTTTTTTTTAATGTTATCATAAAAATACATCTGTGCGCGCGGCAGTTCACATGATATTCCTTTTTTGGGAATATAGTTCACATGATATTCTTAGTCATAATTAAAGCTCTCTAGCCTCGTTATTTCCAAGCGACCGTTGTAATGTGTTTTTATATTACATGCATTGCTAACTTTCCTTCTCTCTCTCTCTCTCTCTCCTGCTTTTCCTTTTATGCGCTATGTTCCAATGTGATATTTTCGGCAACCGAAAGTTGTTGGTATGCAAACAGATACAACAAAAATATTCAAACTTTTTAGATTAATAGATATTTATTCATTGTGTCAAATTCTTATTAAATTTATAATATATAACAATTTAGTTTTAGATCTAATCATTAATTACTTAATGAGTTTTAAGTGCCTTTTTTATACCCATAAGGCCCATTTCAATAGCATATTTATATAATAAATTTAAATTTAATTCATCGTTAATATAAATTAATTTTATACGATCATTTACTCCTATACTATTATCTCATATTATTAAAAAATTATTATACTCTTCGATAAAAAATTTTAATTATTATTACTTTTTTAATAACTCATCATTTCATATCCATTAATAATATAAAACGTCATATATCAATAATGTGTCAAATTTAAATTTAATTTTTTATATTATTAACTAGGATCAAATAAATCTTACCTAAATCTACCATATTATAAATGAGATTTGACTCCTCTAAAGTATAAAATATACTTTAAAAGGTAAAATTCATCATCACAGCTATCGATGAGAAAATCAAGAATGTAGTTAATGATAGATTTAATAATTATTCTTTTTATTTATTATTATTTATAAAATTATGAATCATTGATTTCCTTATTAATGACTCTGATAATGCACTTTATCTTCTAAAGTGCACCTTACACTTTAGAGGAGTCCAATCCTTATAAATAAGTTGCATTTTTTACATGGTTCCAACACTAACACAATTTTGCAGTGAGTGTGATTGTCGTTATAGCTATAGAACAGATAAGTTGGATCATGGGACGGGTTAGATCCATCTTTTTTTAACATGGACTTTTAATATAGGGATTTTAGTCCTGTACTCATAGGTCTAAGTTAACTTGTGATTTTCTTTTAATTTTTAATTTTTTAAATTTTTTTCAACTTTTAGATGATATAAAAATTAAAATTATTCAAAAATATCAAATATTTATTCATAAATTAATCATAATATATTTTAAATTTATATATAATCTTAAAGTCATAAAATATCTACAAAATAAAAATATTATATATAAATTATTTATAATATAATTCTACATAATTAAAAATAAAAATAAAAATATATTTTTATATAAATTGAAAATGTTAGTTTATATAAAATTTAAAAATGTAAAAAAAGGATAAAATTTGCAGACCAATCTAATCCATTCGCAAACAAACCTATGCAAACTATAGGGTTTTGCCAATCAAGTCAATTGTGGTCCACATCTTTTAGGATTTCCAAGATGAAAGTTCAAATCTTTTAAAAACTACATGTTAACAAACTAACATAATAAATTTGATTCATTTTAATAGCTTTAATTGCTAGTGTTTAATGAACAAGTGTGTCATGCATTTTCTTTAATTACTCATACTAATCAATTTCGCCATAGGAACTCCATGAATTAGATGGTTTTCTTCATTTTGCAATTTATTGTTAGATAAATTGAGTGGCATTTATTGTTTCCGATTTCAATTTTTTCAAATCCAGCTTTGTCTAAGGTTCCTTTTTTTGTTTAATTTAATTTATGTTGTTGTTTTTGCTATTTTGCTTATACATATGTTGGAATTATTTTAATATTGAATTTAATAATTATATTATTACATAAAGTGCTAAAGTGTTATAGTTCAGATAGTAAATTATAATCAAATTGAGCGCTAGTGACATTTGAGATCAAATTATAGTAATGGATGATTTTTAATGATAAATTGATTCACTATTTATTATAATTTTTAAGCATGATCACTACTATTATAAATCCTACATCAACTATATGCTCCTCATTAGTTTACAATTGTTTTCTCTCTCCAAATACTTAAAGCGGTAAGTAAGATTAGATGAAAGAGTGTACAATGTGAAAGTACTTGTATGCAAATCAAGAGATCGGTAATCAAATTGTGGACTAGAGAGCTGTGATTCATGATTTGAAACTTGAATTACTTCATCTTGAATGGAAGTAATTAGAAGTACAAGTAACATATTTTATCTACATTAAAGTCACTTAATCTACATAAAAATTTGTGTCTATTTATATGATTTTTGACGAATAAAATTTTTCAATCAAATTTTAATAATTGATATCATTACCATATAATTCATGTAAATATGACCATTTTGTACTTGGATGTGATGGTTATTTTATATAGTTCTTATGATGCTTATGAAAGCAATCAAGTATTGCTGTGAATTTTAAAAATTATGTCATAGTTTTATATAAATAAATTGGTGAGTTTTGTGATTGAATATTGTTATACGAACATATTTCATAAATCAATCAGAAATTTTGATTAGAAAATTGATGTATTTTTTATTGGAATTCAAAAGTCATGTTTGTATGTTTTGTATGGATATATTGATGTAATATTTCCTCGAGTATTACGCACAATTTGTTCACGGAGCTTCGTGAATATATACTGGAATTTTCATTATCTGATGAAATCAATGGCATTGATATTAATGAATAACTAATCAACATCAAAATTTGGTTTGATGTTCTAATTATTATCGTTTTCGTCTTATATGCATATACATTTTAATTTGCATGTTTTCAGTATCAATGTTTTTGCTAGGCATATGTATGTTTTTAACATGCACACGCGCATCCATACACACAACACATGCATTGCATTATCTTTTCATCTTGATATGTACTATTTATATATGTTTGTACTGGATAATGTTTTTCAAAGTTCCTTGGAAATTTTAGCATGATTTTTATAGGAAACATGTATTGGAGATTAGGTCTATCAATTTTGTACCGTACAAACCGAAAAATAGAGAACCTTTGGTGAATTGTTTTTTAGAACATTCAAGGTGAATTCATAATTTATTTCCATTCAATTTTTGGATTCTTTCTTTTTTTATGAAAATTGGTTGTTATTTAAGAAATTTATTTAAGAGATATAATGATTTTTGGCATTTTAAAGCATGAAACATCCATAAAGCTTTTCGAGCAAAATTTTTCAATTCAAATACAACTTTAGGCATGTTTTTGGTAGCTTTTCCATTAATTTTGTGTTAAAATGCATTCAGAATTAAACTGGAACAAAAATCACGTTTAAAAATGTGTAAAGATTCAAGTTTTGAGCTGAGTTGCAACCAAGTTGGGTGAATAAAGCGTGTTAGCACACATCCACTCATGCCACTGGAGCGTGGGCTCCGCATATCGCCTTCCTAATATTGAACGGCAACGGTAACGATACCATTGGGCACCACTCCCTAAGTCAAAATTTTCGAACATTTCTTCATTTTTTTAGAAATTAAAAATATTTAGTTACTTTTTATCATTTTATTTAAGTGTCTAATTAAATTTTTTTCCGCCTAAAAACTTTGAAATATAATTCCCATAGTTTGGGCCACCACATATTTTTTTTTGTGAAATTTGTCATTAATGTTTGGCTGTTAAAATAATTTTACATGTATATATGCATAGAGAAAATAATTTTATAAGTATCACTTAAACTCATGTTATGCCATGAAATTTTATGTGATTATAGTAAACCCACTTATCATGGGCCTAATTACATAAAATTTTATTAATAAATAATAAAATGTTAGTGGGATATCTAAGGATATTATTATATTAATAATATTTAAATACTTCATTGGCATGATATTATTAATATAACTTATTGGCAATAATATAAGTGCAAAATTAAATATTGTATTTTTAAAATTTTAAGCATCCTATTGGAGTTAGGTTTTAAGAATTTAGTATATAATCCATGTGTTATATTATAAGATTTTAAATGCCTTATTAATGTTATATTTTATAGTATGATATTGTATATAATTGCATAATTTAAATGAGTCAAAATTAAAAGCATGATTAAAGTGACACATACGTTAATTTATTGAAATTTTTTTCTCAGCTTTCTTTACTATGCAACTAAATTCTATTGAAGTGCTAAATAAGAGAAATTATGATGATTGGGTAGAATCATTGAAACTCTATTTGGCAATCACCAACCTATCATTAGTGATTAGGGGTAGAGTTTACTATTGACATTAACACTATTACAAGATATAGGAACAAACATAAGAAATGGATTCACTCGTATAAAGTGCACCTGAGGGTGGTGAAATATATAATGGATAAGACCATTAGAGAAAAAGCATCCATGAAAACAAAAATGCTAAGTTGTTTCTTGATTCCACAGTTAAGAAGTATGTCAAATTTGACAAGGCTAAAAAAGGATGCTATCTCCCATTACTTTAAAAACTGAAATATAATAGTGTCAATGGAATGCAAGAACACATATTAGAACTAATCAATTACTACAATAACTTAAAAAGTATGAAGGTTAAACTGGGTGATAGTTATCTAATATGGTGTGCGCTAAAATCTTTATTAGCATAATTCAATGTTCTCAAGACATCTTATAATACTAAGAAAGCTAAATAGACTATCAATAAGTTAATCTCCCTTATTAGTCATGTTGATGAGGATATAAAGAAGGGGAAGATCTATGCTATTGATTTCACTTCTCATGGTTCAACTTTAGAATAAGAGATAAGGTCACATCAAAAGAACTACAAAGGAAGATAAGAAAAAGGTTGAAAATAGTTAACAATGATATAAGCCTAAGAAAGCCCCATTTAAGGGAAATTGCAAATTTTGTAAAAAGTGTGGGCATAAGAAAGTAAATTACTTTAAGCATGAAAAATAAGTTGAGAAAAAGAAGAAAGATACCTTTTTAGCACTAGTTTGTTTTGAGTTTAATGTTATTGATGTGCCATCGAACACTTAGTGGTTAAATACCAATGCTAACATTCATATGACAAATTGTTTACAAGTACTAAGAAATTTAAGGCCAAACAAAGGAAAGTTGATTGTTCAACTTGGAAATAGAGATATAGTACAAATAAAGCATATTGGAACAATTTCTTTAAGCATGTCTTCTAAACATGACTTGAATGTGGATAATGTCATTTATGTACCTTCTAGAAGGAATTTGATTTTTGTATTGATTTTGGATTGTGTTAAACATTTCTGTTATTTTAAGAATGGAAATTTTCAATTAATTTAAATTCTTCTATTATAGGTATTGGTTCATTATGTGATAGGTTGTATAACATTAATTTTGATCCCAACTTTACCAATAATGTGAATACCGTTGTTAGAAACCAAAAAAAAATAATAATAATGAGAAATCTTTGATGCTCCAGGACAAATGTTTGAGACATATTTCTCAGGAAAGAATATACAGACTTATACAAGAAGGAATACTTCATGATGTGGATTTCTTATATTTTGGGACATGTGTTGACTACATCAAAAGAAAGCTTCTTGCTAGAGTTAGAAAAGGAAAGAAAAGCAAAAAATATAATACTCTAGAATTGATCTACACTAACATCAATAGGCTCATCACATCAAGTATTATAAATGGATACAAATACTTTATCACCTTCATTGATGATTATTCCATGTATGGTTAAGCGAAACTATTGAATGAAAAATCAAAATCACTTGATGCCTTTGAGTCATTCAAGGTAATAATTGAACTTAAATTAGGAAATAAGATAAAATATGTCAATTCTAATAAAGGTGATGAGTATTACAATAGGTATGATAAGATTAAAAGAAATCCTAGTTCTTTTAGTGACATTGGAGTATGGAATAAAATTATGTTACACCATGTATGGAACACCATAATAAAATAAATTTGTAGAAAGAAGGAACTAGAGAACATTGTGAGATGCATGTTAGCTTATTCATCATTATCAGGGTTTTTTAAGGTGATGTATTGAAAATTTTTATGTATATCATGAATCAAGTTCTCAACAAGTTAATGCCTAAAACACCTTATAAGTTGTATAGAAAGAGGCCTAATTTAAGGAACTTTTATGTCTAGGATCATAAAGTATAGGTGAAATCATATGTTCCCCTACAAAGAAGCTTGATTCAAAGATTGTTGGTAGATATTTTATTAGGTATTGTAATATCTCTAAAAGTACCAAGTTTTGTTGTGCAACTCACTCAACCAAAGTGATTGAATTAAAACAAGCCATTTTTCTTAAGGATGAGTTATATAGTGGGAGTTAAGTGCCATACATCACTAATTTTACTAAAGAAAATACTGTTATTCCATTAGCACCAATGTTAAGTAAGTCATTTTTTGTTATTCCATAAGATGATCTAGTATAATCATTAGAAGAATATGAATAGCTAAAGAAATTGTTAAAGAAATTTCTTTAAGTGAAGTTCTCATAAAGGTTATAAACCAATCATTTCTAATGATTTCCTAGTTTATATGCAAAAGCATGAGCATGAAATTAATGACAATATTGATCCCATAATGTTTTCACATAAGGTTTCTAATTTAAACCCTTCTGAATGGACCAATGTTATGAAGGATGAACTAGCTTCAACACATAAAAATAAGGTCTAGAATCTAGTTGAATTGCCTATGGGATGTAAGCCAATCAAATGCAAATAGGTTTTTAAAACCAAGAGGGATGTATAGGACAAAATTGAAAAGTACAAGGTTAGATTAGCAAACAAGGGCTACACTTAGAAGGACTTTTTTTTATCAATTTCAACTAAAGACTCATTTTAAATCATTATAATGATGGTGGCTTATTTTGAATTAGAGCTTTATCAAATAGATGTCAAAATAGCCTTTTTAAATGATGACCTATCGAAGGCTATTTACATAAACTAATTAGATGATTTCTAAAAGAAAGGTAAAGAACACCTTATGGGTAAGTTAAATAAATTCATATATGGCTTAAAATAAGCATCTAAATAGTAGTGTCTCAAGTTTCATGAGGTAGTAACTTCTTTTGGATTTAAAAAGAATAATGCAAATTAACCTATCTCTATGTTGATAAATACATGATATTTTATAATATTAGTACTATATGTTGATAATATTCCCTTCACTAGCAATGATGTGAACTTATCGACTAAGAAAAATCAAATATTGTTAAAGCATTTTAATATAAAGCAGAAATGACATATATGTATTAAGCATCTAGTTTTGTAATGATAGATCTTAAAGTTTTCTTAGTTTATCTTAATAGATATATTTTGAAAAAGTACTAAAAAGGTTCAAAATTTTTACATGCTATCGAGTTTCTACATTTATTTAAAAGGGTAAGATTTTTTCCAAAGTCTTAATGTCTTCAAAATGATAATGAAAAAGAAAAGATGAAAATTTTCTCCTATATGCATCAATAATAGATAGCTTAATGTAAGATCATATATGTACATATCCTGATATAGCTTATATTGTAAGTGTACTCAAAAGGTAGCTAAGCGATATTGATTAGAGACATTGAACTATTAGTAGAAGAGTTATAAGGACTTGCAAGGTACAAAATATTGCATTTTGACTTATAAGAGATTAAGAAATCTCATGATTACAAGCTACTTAAACTTATATTTTATTGATCATCTAAATGATCATAAATTAACATTTAGGGTATATCTTTATAATAGTAAGAGAAATTATTTTGTGGTTTTAAGCAATCCCTTAAAATAACCCCCATTATATAAGTAAAGCATGTTGCATGTTACAAAACTAGTCATGAAGTTTTGTGGTTACAAAACTTTATTACTGATCTTAATGTTATTAAAAGCATCTAAAGGTTCTAAACCATTTATTACAAATAATGCTATTACTATAAACTTCTCTCAAAATAATAAAAGTTTTAGTTGTATAAAACACTTTGATGTAAAGTATCAATTTGTAAGACAGATAATAATTAACATATCACCTTATATTGAACATATTTCCATACATCATATACTTGTAGATCCACTAATCAAAGGTTTAGAAGTTTAAATGTATCATGATAATGTAATTAATATAGCTTTGGTTAAGTCTTTTGATCTTTTGGATTCGTAGCAGTATTTTTAATATGATTACTTATCTTGAGGTGCGCATTAATGAAATGTTCATATTTTACCATATATTATCATGCATGTTTTCTCTTATGGCATGTTGATAGAGACATTTAAATACTATCTCATTATTGTGTTGAGAATATTAATTTTCATTTAGTATCTTAGATATATGTTAGTATCATTATCTAGAAATTTACACGTAGTCATATTTATCTTTATGTAAATCTTGTTATACATGTCTTATATTAATATCACTATCAAATATTATATTTCATTTAGTCATTAATGTGTAAGTGTATAATTTGTGTAATGTTAATATCCCTTTTGGATATTATGTTATGCACTATTGGACATATATGATCTTAACTTAAACTTATAGATGTAAAAATGTCATAATTTACTTTAATATTTAATAAAGTAGTCATGATTATTGAATTATCTTATTCAAGTAGGAAACTATTAGAATTATTTTAATATTGAACCTAATAATTTAATAATTATACAAAGTACTAAAGTGTCGTAACCTAAATAATAAGTGGCAATCAAGTTAGGCTTTGGTACCATTTAAGCTCGAGTTTTAGCAATAGGTAGTTTTTATTGATTTGGGTTAATCCATTACTAGTTACATTTTATATAGTAGGGTCATTAGTCCTAAATCCTATACTAGTCGGAATACTGCCTATTAGTTTGCAATTTTTTTCTCTCTTCAAACATTTGAAAAGATATCTAAGGTTGATGCTTGAGTTGTAGATTAAAGAGCTGTAAACATAAATTTTGCAGTTGCATATGAAAAATATTGTGCATAAGTAATAACTATGAATTTGTTGCATGATTTATAGTACTTACACGAGGTTATAGGTCATATACAAAAGATAGCATTATATTTGCAAATTATAACATTAGTTTTGAGGTTATAAGAAGTTTGGGGAGTATCATGACTTTAAGACGTGGTTTATATAAGGAGTTTCAAGTATTTTGAAAAATATATTCTATAATTAAATGACAAATCAAATATCAAATGAAATGTCAAATTATAAAAAGAATTGCAAATGATTAAGACTTTGTTTGTTTTAACAAAAAATATTTTTTTATAGAAATACATAGTTATAAAATATTAAAATATAGAGAAATAATTTATATGTTTAATGTTAAATATAAGAAGTTTATTAGAAAATAATTCTTTTTTTTCAAAGAGGAAGTTATTTTTTTTCACTATCATAATTTTAGATATAATTTTTTTAAATCATAACCTATAAATGCACAAGGTACTCTTTCATTTATATACAAGAAAATAATTTTTTTCTAAACAATATTTTAAAAAAAACAAATGAAGTCTATGTTGTAATATAAATATTTTATCATGCAACTTTTATGACAAAACTTATAATACAAAATTTTTTAGGCAGTGACTTGGCAGTTTCCTCTACTTTATATCAAATTGATTGTTAAATAAAAAGAAGTAAAAACTGAGGATGCAAGCTACGTCAAATTAGCATAGTACCCAAGAAATACCCAAAAATAACTTCTATCCCTCCTGCAAAACATGTCACATGTACAATAATTCATTAAAATTTTCAAAGCATAAAAATCTCATTAGTTTTTATTAAGGAAATAAATTATATATGCAGTTTAATAATTCTCCAATAAAATCAAATTCAACCTTTAATTATTCACTGTAAAAATTTTCATTCGAATTATTATATATGTAATAGTTGCTTTATTTAAGAAAATAATTAAAATATGAATAATTATTATAATTATAAAATGTAATTATTAATAATAATTAAAAATCATTCAATATACGTGTAGTAATTTGAAGGGACAATCTCATAGCAAATATATAAGGAAGAAATTTTAGGTAAGTATTGTTCATTTATTAATTGGTCCGAATTACATTAAATAGCTTAATAAATAAATTTCATTTCGATCATCTGATGATCATATTAATATTTAGATTCGGATATTTGATTTTTTTTTTTTGCGAAATACTCGTGTAAAAATATAAAGAGAGACATACAATATCTCAAGCACATAGATTCTGGATTTTTACAAAAAATCTATAATTTTCTTTGGTAAAACGAATTTAGATTTTATACCATACAAAGGCTTCCTATTCATCAACATTTCATTTAGAAATTTAGGGATAGCGCCGCAAAGATATTGGTGTAAGAATTTACTATCCATGTAATGGATTCCGTCCCCGTTTCTTTTCTCTTTCCACAATTCTGTCCTAGATGTTAATTTTCTACCAACATAATAATTAATAAAAAGAGAAGATTCCTATTTAAATTAATCCGAATAAAAATCTAATTATAGAAAAATAATGAGTAAACCCATTTTTACGGTAAAATTCACTTTTTTACATTTTTATTCTCATAAAATATTTTGTATAAATTTTAATTTTATTAATATTCAATTTTTTTTATTCAAAGTCATATTCTTAAAAATGAAGTGGACTAAATTAATATCTTATATAAATAAAATCAATATAAAATATTTTATAAAGATGAAAGAAAGAAAAAAAATAAATTTTATTGGGAGATAAAAAGGAATTTATCCAAAAATAATTTACATTGGAATTAGTGAATTACTTTATATAAAGGTTCTAGAAAGCTAAAATCATTTCTACCAAAAAAAAAAAGGAAAAAAAGAAAGCTATAATGGAAAGCCAAAAATATCAAACGCTGATGTGGAAAGTAGAAAAAGTAGGACCCCCCTACCAAGTTTATAATCTGGAATAGGGAAAATACCATTAAAAAAGCCCACATTTCCGCGCGTGGCTTTCGAGGTCGTCTGTGGAATTCTTAGGTAAAAATATATCGACGCTTTTTCTAGTAATTAACAAATTAATTAATTGTAGATAAATTAATTATTAAATCAATTAAAAATATAAAATAATATAAAATATATATTAATATTAACATAAATAAATGTATAAATCAAAATATTTTATAATTATTTAAATATTAAATTATATTATTATAATTTGAATATTTAAAATGAAAATATAATTATGTATAATTTAATTAAATAACTATATTTTATAATTTTACATATTTATTTATATAAAATTTATTTATTTATTTTTATAATATAAATATATTTTATTTTATGACTTTATATATTTACTCATATATTTATAATTTAAGATAAAAATTTAAGTAAAATAAAATTAAATATAATTTATGACATCATGCATTAATTAATTAATTTATTTTTATTTATACAGGGTTTGGGTTAAAAATAAAATTATTTAAAAAAATTTAATTTTAATTTATGGTACCATATATTTACTTATTTTTATTTAATTATTTATCATCAACTGTTGATATTATATAGTTATTTATTTAATGAACGTTAATTTATTATTTAAAATTAAAATAAGAATGTAATTATTTATTAAGGGTATGAATGGATTGTTAATTAATAAATAGGAAATGTTTAAATGCTAAAAAATAATTTAAAAAGTTACCGACTTATAAATTGTTTAAAATAATTTATTATATTATAACTTAATTTTTTCAATCAATTAGTACGTAAAACATATTTAGAGGTTAGAAAGTAATTTATATTTTATTAATTAGGTAAATAAATTATAAATTAAATTATTTGTTATGCAAAATAAAATTAATATATAATGTAATTTAATTTAGTGTAACAACAGTGATAATAAGTAATGTATTTAATCATTCAAAAGAGTGGACAACAATGATCATACTAACTTAAAACTCATAAAAAATTAAAAATTATTTAAATGATATAATATTAGGATAGTTCCGTCTCTAAATATTTTACTGTTAAATTATCATTTTTCAAATATTAAAATAAATAAACTAAAAATATAAATTTTAATGTATTGAATAATTTAATGATGAAAATACTTCATCTCTTATTAACATTTGATTATATAAAATGGAAATGAGAATAGAGAAAGAAATAAAAATGAAATAGAATAATCATTTCATAATTATATTTGGTATTGTAAAAAATAAAATGAAATGGATATTTTATTTCATTTTAAGTTTGGTGTGATAAAATAATGTATAACTGAAATAAAAAAGTTTAATTAAATACAATAATATTTTTATTATAAAAATAATAAATATTTTATTAAATAATTTAATATTATCAGAATATGTAATATAGTTAATAATAAAAATTCTTACAATTTAAATTTTTATCAAAATTATAATTTGTGAAAAAATTTCTAAACAAAACCATAAAAAATCTAATTTATTAAATTTTTATAAGTTTTTTTATAAGGAACACAAAAATATTATATTTTAAATTTTATTATTAAAAATATAAATTTTAAAATATTTTAATAGAAGAATATTCAAAAATTAATATTCTTATCGCATATTATAAAGGAATAGTATTGAAATATATAAATAATATAAATAATATATATATAAGTCAATTCATAAATAATAGTATAATTTATTTCATCATTTTTATTATAAAATAAAAATTTTAATCATTATTTCATAAAAATAAATATTTTTATTTTATAATATATATTAAATAAAATTTTTAAATTTTTTAATTCTTATTCTCATTTCCTTCTTTTTTTTTTTTTTAAGAGGTGGAAGTTTTCATAATTTTAGTCACTGTGGTCACCTTCCGACAAATCCAAACACCGATCTAGTAGGGCCCACAGATTCTGGAAGCTTAGATCTGCTTTGCGTAGGCTCGCCTGCAGAGGATACGATTCCATGTACCAGCTTCATAAAAACACCACTGCTTTGGTTTGGTCTTCAGGACTTAGAGAGAGAGTGAGAATCTTAAGAAGCTCCGTTCAGAAATTCGCATTATAAAAGTAGAAAAACACGAGGCTGCCATATTCGCTTTGTCTTTCTACATACACAGCTTCGCCTTCGTTTAGGGTTTTTTGCTTTCGCATCTGCTACAATGGCGTCGTCAACTTCTTCTATGAGATCTGCTGTTCTATCTGCGTCGTCCTCTGATCGGCTCAAGGTCTCTTCATTTCTTTTTCACCTACCAATCTGTGATCATAACTGACTTGAACGTGTTCTTAAGTTTATTTTATGTTTTTTCCCTGTAATATAGAATCCGTAGCTGTATGAATGTTGGAGCTTAGTATGTGGTTTTTGACAATGACTATTGAGTTATTGAGCTCGGGCTTACTAAACGTTGAAGTTCAAATTTCAACGAGGGTGTTCTTCATATCAACGGCTTCTTCTAATTGAGTTTTTTTTTTTTTCCTTTTCTTTTGGTCTTAAAGGGCGGAGGCTGGAGGGTGTTTATTTTGATTCTTATTGTTCATCTTTTTTGTGCGTTTGGCAATTTAGGATTTTATGATGTGTTTTTACGTAGGATTATGTTATTTTACGATATTTTCTGCCTCAGATTTTTGTCTGTTTTGAATCTAAAAATCTGTAAATTGGTGTTGGTAATTAGTAAACTCTAGTCTGTTATTGAGAAAACAGGGGACGAGGGAGGAAAATAACTGTGGTATGGAAAATGTTCTTTTGGTTAACTGCAGGAATGATTGATATTCATTAACTCTTGCAAGTAAAATAGTGCATATGACTTTGGATTTGCGTATGACTTCTGGTTAACTGCAGCAATATTGTAAACTGTTGATGCATTCTTTGGATTTATATAAATTGTTGATTGTTGATTCAGGTGTCATGTAACATTTCAAGTCGCAATCCAAAATCTACTAAGTTGCAGTATAGCGTTCTTGGAACTTCTTTCCCAAGTGTATCACTAGTCTTACAGTTGAGTCACTCAAACTTATGACTTTGTGGCTTCCTCGCTGTCCCTTTTTATGATGGATTTTATGTTGTGAAGGTTTATTGTAATGTTCCTACCCTCATGTATCAAAATTTCTTCAGGAACTGCAATGCCCGGAGTATCCAGCCTATCAAAGCGACAGCAACCGAAACTCCTCTCCCTGTACAGAGTAAGAATGGGACCAATCTTGTTTGTGGAATATTATAGTAGACATTCAATTATTGGTTTCTTAATATTTCTAGGTTTTGGTTTGTTTAGAATCAAGGAGCAGTGGGAAGACAAGAGTTGGAATCAATGGTAAGTTTCTTATGAGTTAAGTTGTTGTCTTTTTTACTTATAATTTGGAGGGAACTGACTTTATCTAAAGATGTCTCCTTGCATCAGATATCGTCCTCATCTTGAACACTTCCTAATCTGTTTGTATCCTTCCTAGGATATAATAGCCTCTTTCTTAAAAATTGCATTTCGGGAGTTTATAAGAAGGGACATGAAATCAGTCCATTTGTTCTTGTCTGTCTGGAATCACTTCTGTTGAGTTATGGTAGGGCGTAATTGGTAGTCTACTCTTATATGTATACATAGTTTTAAGAGAGCTGATCATTAATTTATTAGAGGATGCTTTCTGTTGAGTTCATATGGCTTAATTGACTATGCTGTGTATTTTATCTTGACAAAGAAGATTCTTTTGGTATTTTGCTATGAAAGAGTTGTTTGAGCACAACAAAATGTCTTTGGTTGTTTACATAGCAAGTTTTGAATATAAGGGCAACAATAATTTATAAGCTCTTCACTTTAAGTTTGTGTTGACAACTGGAAATAGTTGCCCCAATGATGAATGAATATCTTGTTGGATGACTCAATAGCTATACAACAAATGTTTAATAGGTTAGTGTTTAAAATTCTTCAAGGATTTGCCTGCTGTGATCTGGTTTAATTTGTGGACTGTGTGTCATGAGTTAAAGTTCAGTTATCTCAAAAAGTGGGGAAAAAAAAAGTCATACACATTTTTCTGCTGAAATTATGCAGGTTTTGGTAGAATTGGAAGGTTGGTGTTACGCATAGCTACATGCAGGGATGATATCGATGTTGTGGCAATTAATGATCCTTTTATTGATGCTAAGTATATGGTATGTATGCTTTTGTTGGGAAAAAAAATGTGAATTGGTATTTATGAGCAATTTCCTTGGTTTTGCTTATAATTTTATTTGTTCACTGGTTGATCAATTTACAGTTACTGATCTACCAGTTCATCAATATTTGTACGTTTTATGTTGTGTCAACTAATGGTCTTTCTATTATAACCATACACATGAAAAGAATCTTCACTTCCAATTGATACATTTTTTTGCAATACCTCATGCTCAGAGCAGTCCAACACATGTGCTCCTCGTCCAAAATAGTTTCTGCTCTGTTGTCCTGACTTGTCTTCAGACAGTTTGTCTGCCTGCCTTTTCTTTTTCAAGGAAGTACAGGTTTAAGGAATTACACTTCTCTGTGGGAAATATTTCTTGAGGTGCTTCACTATTTAATATCTATGTGCTATATATTTATGTGGAATGAAATTACTCTCATGAACTGGATTTTGAATTTTGAATGAAAAAGGAAAATCTCTTTTTTTTTTTTTTTGGGACTCCTTTTTCCTATCCCCTCCCGCTCTGAGGTTATTTATATGATTGATTGATTTTGCATTCTTTTGGAATGCATGTAATAGAAAATGTCATGTGACCATTAACTCTTCTTTCTGCATTTGTCTCTTCTTCTTCATCGTCGTCTTTTCTTTTCTTTCTCCCTCTAATGGGGGCAGGGGGAGGAGGTTTGAATGTGTGGATTTTCTTTCTGCTTCCATTTTTTATTTGTCATCTTTACCTTTTCTTTCTTCCAGGCGTACATGTTTAAGTATGATTCTACTCATGGAGTATTCAAGGGAACCATTAAGATTCTGGATGATTCTACCTTGGAAATTAATGGGAAGCCGGTGAAAGTTGTGAGCAAAAGGTATGCCTGACCTTAAGATTGAAATGAAATAGTAGTTGAGATGGCAATGAGTTCTTTGACCTTGGAATGATGAGCTTACATATTCATTCAGAGACCCTGCAGAGATCCCTTGGGGTGATTTTGGGGCTGGTTATGTTGTGGAGTCATCTGGTGTTTTTACAACATTGGATAAAGCTTCAGCACACCTGAAGGTTCTGATGCTCTTGTACTTGTGTATCAAGTTCTTTCTCTTTACTCTTCCTTTTCTACTCTATAGCTTCCCATCTTAAATGAAATATTTTTATTTTGCTGTGTAGGGTGGTGCAAAAAAAGTCGTTATATCAGCTCCCTCTGCTGATGCACCAATGTTTGTGGTAGGAGTAAATGAGGAGACATACAAGCCCAACATGGACATTGTTTCTAATGCAAGCTGCACTACAAATTGTCTTGCACCCCTTGCTAAGGTCTCATTACATCTTGCAATGCTGTCCTTTGTTGAGAGTTGTGTGGGGGCATCTTAAATTTTGCCATCATATTGGAATCTTTTGTGAAAGTATCTGATTCTTCCTGTATGGTTGTATCTGTTAAATTTGCAGGTAGTTCATGAGGAGTTTGGTATTCTTGAAGGTCTGATGACAACCGTGCATGCAACAACAGGTCTCTCTCACATACTTGCCAAATACATTCCCTGATATTTGATATGAACTACTGTTGACATGAATATTGTTCTTTCTTCAGCAACACAAAAGACTGTGGATGGTCCTTCAATGAAGGATTGGCGAGGGGGACGGGGCGCTGGCCAAAATATAATTCCTAGTTCAACTGGTGCTGCTAAGGTAAGAGATAGACAACCTGGAAAGATAACTAGGGGAATACTGACAAGGCATTGTGAGTATATTGTGTCAAGGATTTGTCTGAGTTCACTTTCTTTGAAATTGTAGGCTGTTGGGAAAGTTCTACCAGAGCTCAATGGAAAACTCACTGGAATGGCATTCCGAGTTCCTACTCCAAATGTTTCTGTTGTGGACCTGACTTGTCGACTTCAAAAGAATGCTTCCTATGAAGACGTCAAAGCAGCAATAAAGTATGTCAATGGCCCCTTTCTTTTAGCTTCTAGAATAATTTCCTGTTGGAAGTGTTCTCTACTAGTTTCTGATTTCGGTTGATTTCTAAATCACTTGTGTATTTTACAATAAAGGTATGCCTCAGAGGGTCCACTGAAGGGCATTCTTGGATACACAGATGAGGATGTTGTTTCTAATGATTTTGTTGGTGACTCAAGGTGAGATTCCCTATCACTCATTTTTTGTTTCCATTTTTTGTCTCTCTGAATTTCTCCTCAAATTGCTTCAAACGTGGGTTTTGAAACGCTCAAAATAAAATGGAGGGTCGTCTATTTGTTTCTCTCCTACTAAATATTTGAAAAGTTGATTGTAATTTGCTCAGGTCCAATTGTTGGTTGAATGGTTTATTCAAATGAGATTGTTTTTCACAGATCAAGTATCTTTGATGCTAAGGCTGGTATTGGGCTTAGCGCATCTTTCATGAAGCTGGTTTCATGGTATGACAACGAATGGGGATACAGGTATGCATGCATTTTGATTCCATTGTGTCTGCAAGTACACTGGTTTGACCGATTGTATCCCCCAAGGGCATGTTGATGCTGACACCAACCCGATTTCTCTGCAAAAACTGAAATGATTTATGGAGTTATTTTAACAGTTACTTATGTTTATGGGATGATTTTCCTTGCAGCAACCGAGTGCTGGACCTTGTGGAGCACATGGCATTGGTTGGAGCTCACTACTGAACCTATTGATGTTACTGCTGCCGTCGCCACAATTTTATCCGCTAGGCTGAATTAGTTGCTACTTAGGATTCGAAATTTTGGTTTGATCCGATTGTTATAAGATTTGAGGTTAATCCTTGCATCATGCACTGGGAAAGAATAAAACATGCGCTCATAGTTGGAATTTGTTTTCATATCCAGCTTTTTTGAGCATCCTTTAAATTACACAGTCAACATTTTAAGGTGATTGATTCATTTTCAATGGTTGGATATGAAATAGAATGTCCAAGTATCTGATCATGGACATTTTAGCAAATTATAGTATTTCCACATCTGTGACTCTGTTCTATTCTATTTTGCACTTGATGTAAGAACGGGTTCTGGACTTGATTTTACAAGCCTAGAGCCGTCAATTGTTACAGGAAGATGACTTTCAAATTGTTTCAATTTCGCTCAGAAAATGTGTATTAAGAAACAATCATACTGTGATCGGGGGTGAATCCAGAAGATTTTGTTGGAGTAGGCATTCAAGGTAAAAATAATAATAGTATCTTGGATATTATATTTTGGTAAAAGATTCCATAAAGTTACATGAATTTATGAATAATTAAGTTATAACTTCTGTATAATACTTGCAACTTTTTTATAAAAATTTTATAATTTTTCATAGAATCGTTTGGGATATAGCAACTTTTTTAGAAATTCATGTAAATTTTTGTAAGATCTTATAAATTTTGCAAGAAATCTATAGTTATTCATTTTTTTACACATAATATTAAAATAAATGGTAAACAGTACAATATAACGAAAAATGAAGCGCATCTGATAATAAAAATAAAATATGGATGTGATATTATTAAAACGAGGATTAATGATTAATAGTAATTTTTTTAATTTATTTTGACAATGCAATTGATTAGAGGGATAAATGGTCATAATATAAATAAAAATAAAAATAATAATATTAATTATGAATGACTTAAGTTTTGTCATAATCAAAATTATAATTTTGATTTGAAGTTTTATTCTATGACTTAGGTTTTGTCACACTCTCAGGATCCAAACCCAAGCACCATAAAATTTGCCAAAAAATAAATCATCCACAGCTAGAAAATCAATGGTTTCATGTGGAAGAAATCATGAGAAATCGCTGAAGTGCCGAGGAAAAACAGTTTTCCGCCGTTTTTCCTATGATTTTCTAGCCATGGGAAAAAAAATACATGTAGAAGATTTTTCACAATCCTTTTCACGTTAATTTGTGTTTCTATTATTTTTCCTTTTAAGTATGTTTCTGAGGGCTTAAAAATTATGGGAAATAATTTTTTCCTTAAAAAAAACCCATGGCTATAAAATTTGAATAAGCTACATTATTTTTTATTTAAAAAAAGTTGTGAGAAATATTTTTTATTTTAAAAAATTCATGTTTTATGGCATGCGAAACATTTAACTACAAAAGACACACTAAATATAAAATATAAATCATAAATATGCTATAAAATTTGAATAAGCTACATTATTCTTAAATCAATTTCTCCTAATCAAACCAATTCTTAAATCAAACCATAAATTCATGTTTTATGGCATGAGAAACATTTAACTACAAAAGATACACTAAATATAAAATATAAATCAATAAATATGCTATAAAATTTGAATAAGCTACATTATTCTTAAATCAATTTCTCCTAATCAAACCATCATTAAATAAAAAATAATCAAATCAATTATTCCTAAATCAGATTAATTTTTAAATTAAAAATAATAAAACCAACTATTTCAAAATCAAACTACTTCTTCCTAAATTAGAAAATATTCAAACCAATTCTTTGTTAAAAAAATAAATTCTCAAAATAGAAAATGATGAATCCAATTATTCCTAAATGAGGCTAATTCCTAAATTAAAAAATACTTAAATTAATTGTTTTGAAATCAAGAAATAATGGAATCATTATTCTTACAATTCCTAAATCAAAAAAATAATACAATCAATTATTCTTAAATCAAATAAATTTCCGTATAAAAATGTAATCAAACTAATTATTTGTGAATCAAACCAATTCTTAGTTTTTATCAAACCTATATTATTTTATTTTTCTCGTGATCTTACCTTTGCATACCTCAACTCAATTTTTTATGCGTACTTAAACTTAATATAAAAATATATTAGAAATAAAAAAAATTTAATCATCAATTAAAATATATAATTTTAATAAACTAAATTAAAAAAAATTAAGTTAAGTTGAATTATCATTATTATTTGCCTGAGAGATTTAATTTGTTTCTTTTTGGTCATTCTATACTTCAATCAATTTTTTCTCTTGTTATTTTTTTATAATTACTTTGAAAGTTTTATATTAATAGTCTTAGAATCATATACTACAAAAAAAATTTCAAGAAAGAATTTACTCATGAGACACGTAATCATACTCCCCATGATCATTCAAAAAAAAAAATCAGCTTTGTTAAAAAAATTAGTTTTTGAAACAATATAT
Source organism: Sindora glabra (assembly GCA_020226215.1). Lineage (NCBI taxonomy): Eukaryota > Viridiplantae > Streptophyta > Magnoliopsida > Fabales > Fabaceae > Sindora > Sindora glabra. The sequence continues at coordinate 101,001,635 of CM035226.1, forward strand.
CAAACCATAAAAATAAAGAAATTTACATTGTTGTTGGATTGAAACTTACTCTTTTGTAAAAGAGTAATATCCCTTCTAATCATCAGAAAACTGATTTAAATTTGCACACATTCTATAGAGAGAAGAGGAAATCTCTAAATTATGGAGCAAAAATAATCGGTAGAATAATATTTACATTAAAAGGAGAGCAAATGCTCAAAGTTTGGTCGATGTAAAATACTCCAAATAGCAGTAGCGATCTCAACTCCAACAGCAATGATGGAAGAACAGAAGAAGGAAAGAAGAGAGAAAAAAAAAAATGGGGGAATTGGCACTTGGATCTACTGATATTTTCAACCTTTTCACGGCATTTCTCATGGGTAAAGTCACGAGAAAGTTAATAACTCAATGTATTTCACCATTTTCCATAGTTTGTGTAAAAATTTGATATTATTAACCATCTCATCGCTTATAATGTAAAGTTTTCAAAACTAAATTTCCCACAATTTATGACAGTCACATCCCCAAAATTCAAAATTTATTTATTTTAGCTACCTATTTAATTGATTGCTTATTATCGTACTTGTTTGTCTTTGATTTAATGTAGGGGTGGCAATTTTCGATACGACATAACACGATGACACGACACGAGTTATATGGATTCGGTTGGGTTTAATTGGATTCAAGTCATAAATGGGTCGACTCGTCTAATCTAAATAAATTTTGTATCGGATTTGGATCAACCCGTTTAAACTATTTAAGTTATGCGAATTATTAATCGGAGTCAACCTGACCTGTATAACCTATTTATATTAATTTTTTATTTTATATAATGGGTTGATAAATGGGTTCAAGTCAGGTTAAATGGGTTCGAGTTGTTACTATATAAGCATATTATGTATATTCGGATTACACGGGTCGTGTCAAATTGACCCGTTTATTAAACGGATCATTTCGGGTCGACCTGTTTAATAAATGGGTCATGTTCGGATTGAGCATAAACGGGCTCAGATTACGCCCAACCCAATCCGTTAATCTGAATTGCCACCCCCTATTTAATGATATACCTTAAGTTTCATGAATTTAAGGAAAAGAAATGGTAAATTATCAAATTTGATTAACATGACAAATAATTGAGATGATGAATGTGATGAAAAATTATAACAGATGAGGAGTTTATTGAGTTATTGAATATTTGATGATGGCTTGAAAATGAGAAGAATTTATGATGTACATATTATGAATAAAGTTTAGTAATTAAAGAAGAATGAATGGTAAAAAAGGAAATTATAAATTTAGTATTCCTAAATTAACCATGAACCAATTTTTCCCAAACCTTCTACCAAAAACAACCAACATTCCTCATTTTCTCCGTTCCCTCATCTTCTCAACTCCTTAACTTTCTCTCAAGCTTAGGGCTCTAATTAAGAAAGATCCCACCATTTTCTTCCAATTCTCATTAAGTTAAGGTAATGAATTTTAATACCTTCAATGTTTAGAAAGTTTCATAACTTATCTTTCATGTTCCCACTCCCCATCAACATTCTAATTGGTTTTGAAAAGAAAAATTAAGGAAAATATTGCAATCCTAACTCCATAACTTTTGTTTAATCTTCTTAACCATCTATTTAATTTCTTTTTCATAAGTCTTATGAGTAACATTCTAACTTAAACATGTAGTAAATCCATTATTATGTTTAAGTTTTAAACTCTAAGGGTTTTCATAAGATATGGTAAGATATTATGTTTTAAACTTTAAATCGGGTGATTTTGTTAGTAGGTTTTGTCATTGAGAATGGTATTTATGAGTTTTGACAGTTGGGTGATGACATGTAATGCTAGGATTAAGATTTGAGGGTAAAATTAGGGAAATGAATAGTAATTTTGCAAATAAATCTATAGCTCATGAGCCTATAGTTAACTGTGCCATGCAAAGCTACTCTTTGGCATGGTATATTTTATCACATAATTGACTATAACCAATCAAAACTATTTTCCAATCTATTGTAGTTAATTACATGTTCAATTACTACATGGTAGAATCACCCTTGGGCTAAGGGGACTTGACTACAAAGGGTCAAGATTTGCCTTTAGGCCTTTGTAGTCTATTGCATAATTATGTATAAGGTGATAGATTCATCTTTAGATATCTATAATTGACTATATAATTGATTGCTACTATGTTTCTTCATACAAATGATTGTTTAATGGAAGTTTGTGAATTAATACCTTCTAGATCATGTGAGATGAAGAAACAAAGTCTCATTTTGAGTAATAAGGAATGACTTGAGTAAAATAAACATGCTTGTGTTCACAAAGTGGAAAAGAACACATAAATTAACCTTGTGAAGTTATGAAATCTTGAAATATGGATGTTATGCTAATTCAATTGATGAGATACTCATGTCCTTGCGCATTTACCTTCGTGTATGATTAATTGCATTCTAAATTTATTAAATTGAAGTGATTGAGTGGAATGCCAATGATTATGCTGTGAATTGTGGAAGATGAAATTATGGATAAGGGGAAGGGATGATACATATATGTATGTTGTGTTCATGCATTAGATCCATTTGTGCATTTGTGAGGAATAAGGTTGATTTTAAAATAACAAAAATAGAGTTTGTGCAAGGATGATAAGGATGACTAGAAGGCATAAGGTTGATTGTTTATTTTATCTATGTAACTTTACTGAGATTGTTATTGTGATGCTTAACTTTAGATATTCTTAATAACCTCATGTGATAATCTTTGTGAAATTAGTGTATATGTGTGTATGTGTGTGTGTGTGTGTGTATTCTTTTAATAGTAAAGGAATCTAATATTAGTAAATTTTGTTCTTAAAGGTAGTTCAATAGGTCGTAGCATGAATTGGCCTTATGTAACTTTGATTAAGAGTGTAAGGTTTATCTTTATGACTAACTTGTTACTTAATAGATTTGAATTATTTAAATATTATAATTATTCAATTAGAACATTATCTTACTAAGCTCTCAAACTTACTTTTCTCTTGTTTAAATATTTTAGATAATTAAAAGGACATTTCGCCACTACTGCCTCCACAATAAGTAGGATTGCGAATCCTTTCTTCTTTTGTAAACTAATCAATATCTATTTTAATTCAATTATATGATGCTTATTTAAACTCTCCAATTGGAGTCATAGTCATAGATAGGTAGATGTATAAATTACTTCATATAAGATGATAGTTAGGCCAACTCATACTCCTTTAACTATTAAGCTCATAAGTTGGTTTAACTCATTTTTTATTGCTACAAATATAATCTTGAATTTTCAACTAAATGAAAGTGAATAAATTCTTCCTCCAATTATTCCTTTAATTATAATTGATTAAGGAATAAATTGTACAAAGTCTTTCTTTCTAGATATAATTAGTTGATATATAGATAAGAAAGGTTTGTGGAATTAAGATTATTAATTCCACACCGCCCATAACTATAGGAGAATCATAACAAATGGCTGTGTGAAACCCTTTTTTTCCTAGTTTCCTATGACTCTAAATCATGAGAAGGCTGAAACTCATATTCATTAATTCCATCCATGTTATTTTTCTTAACTTCCCATGAAATTTTTTCATAGTGGCAAGACGTGTGAAGTATCATGGAAAACTCACATTGTGCTTGTAGTGAACTAAAAAATAATTATAGTATAGTCATAATTTTTAAAGATTGAAAAAGCCCATGTGCTAATTTATTGGTTTATTAGATCAATCATTGGCTTACTAATTAAACTGGTTTTAACTTTAAAAATATAAATTATATATAATCTAGTAATATATATTTAATGTAATAAAATCTGAGTGATCCAATAACAATTTATATTGAAATAAATAAAAAATAATAATGCAAACTCAACTAATATGAAATAATGAAGATATTATGGTAAATTGTATTGTAGTGGTACTTTCTGAACTTCTTTTCAATAAAGTGTTAGTGCTGGTCTTTATTTCAAATAAGTGCCAGTTTTATAAATTATTATTATTATATTTCTAAAATACCCTTTTTTTAACTAAGAAAATATAGTTATAAATCAGAAATTTTGGAAAGATATAACTTTATGATTAATTAATTAATTTTTGCATAAGACCACTTATTTTTATTAGTCTACTCATGATTTTTCGATAAAAAATAATAAAATTTGGGTTTGGCGGAGTCCACCTAGTAAAAAATATGTAAATTAAATTTAAAATTTTGAATGATCATAACTTTATGCTCGGTTATTCGTTTAGGGTAAATTTTTTTTTAATTTCATGTAACTTTTTGATATCTACATGCTTGCAAAATGCACTTTGGTTAGTGAAAAAAAGGCTTTTTTCAATGATTTTTCTTGATTTTTCTTCATTTTCTTGTTATTTCTCCAACTTTGATTTCATTTTTGTCAATTCAAATTCATTCGAATTCTATATTAAACTTATACTCCCTAACTCTTTTAGTGTCTAGTAGTGTCATAATAACTTTCTTAACAAATAAAACTATCAACAAAAAATGCCAAATAAATGGATAAATTAAGTTTAATTAACAATTAAATTATCAAAGAAGAAGATGTTACTGTTTCATTTCAAAATAGTAACATCAACTAAAAATTTTAAATAAATAAATAAATTATCTCTAATTAACAACTAAACTACTAAAGAAATCCATGTTAATATTTACTTTTTAGACAGTAAGACTAATAAAAAATCTCAAATAAATGGATAAATTAAGTTTAATTAACAACCAAACTGTCAAAGAAGAGGATGTTACTGTTTCGTGTCAAAACAGTAACACTAACTAAAAATTTTAAATAAATAGATAAATCAAGTCTAATTAACAACCAAACTGCTAAAGAAAAGGATGTTACTATTTCATTTCAAAATAGTAACACTAACTAAAAACTTCAAATAAATGGATAAATCAAGTTTAATTAACAATCAAACTGCTAAATAATAACATATTATTACTTGTTCTCCAAACAGTAATGTTTCATTTCAAAACAATAATACCAACAAAAAATTTTAAATAAATGGATAAATTAAGTATAATTAACAATCAAAGTGCTAAATAATAACATGTTACTATGTCTTTAAGTTCTTATTTATTTTTATTTTTATCTTAACTAAAAATTTATTTTAATTCCTAAAAAATTAATTTTTATTAATTTTATTTATAATTAAATTTTATATTAATTTAATTTTTTTAATTTAAAAATTCTTCAATTTTAATTCTTATAAGTTTTTTTAGTATTTTATTTTTTATTTGTATTAAATTAAAATTTTTTAATTTTAATATGTGGCAAAAAGATATTTCTGTTTTGATACTTTTTATCTTCTTGAAATGCACAATAAATAAGTCGTTTTGTCTTCTGTATATCACAGTAAATTTTCGTATATGGGTGCACTTAAATGAAAGAAAGTGGCTTTTAGGTATCTCGCTACAATAAATTATAACAAATGACACTGGCCTGATTTTTTCTCCAAATATTATATCTCAATTCTTGTAAAATAATAAATTTATTTTTAAAATTAACAAAATTTTGAGAAAAACTAGTTTAGTTCACTGGTTCTAATCAATTTTGATAATTTTTTTTTATCAATTTACATACATTTGTAGTTCAAAAAATCTTAATCGAACATCTTTATCAACCGATTTATTGATTCGCCCATCCCACCGGTTGATCTAACCTGTTTTTCAAACTATAAGTATAATGCTATTTGAATTCTCCTTTTTCTTTCTTTGGGTATTTTATAAATGAATATTTATGGAAAAGATTGATCTTATTGTAGGTGTTTGGGATCCATGTTCCACGGAGCCAAATGAAAGAGGACCAAAATGAAGAGGGCCATAGTTTTTTTTTCCAATGATATGAATGATTAAACCATAAAATACACATAAAGATTAAATATCATGAACACAGAGGAAGATACAGAATCCCTAAAAAAGATACAAAATCTTTAAAAAAATATTAAATATCATTTAAGCTAGAAGCTCCCGATAAATAAATAGGGCCATGGTTTTAATTTGAATGATGTTGAATGTTCAACTCATTTCTTGCAACTGTTAGGTGTTGGGAGAGGAAGTTGACCCACTGCTGTATCCTGAATTCTTGGGAATGAATATACCCACAGAAAGAAAAGTGCTACTTATATTCATTGATATTCCTACATTTATTTTATTAAAATGTATAGTATAATTCAACTTTGAATGATATCTTCCCGAACTTTGTTTTTCCCTGAAATTCTTCTATTTTGTCATTGAAATATATTTTCTAAATTCAAAAATAGCCCAAGACAGAGAAAACTAGCCATGATATTGTTTATTCTTTGCAAATTGTTATTTTGCTATTGTGTTGACCCCAAGAAATGCTAATTGCTATCATTTAAATTATATACGAAAAAATTCACTTCTATATTATTAGTTTACAAATTAACTAAATTAACAATAACAATTCAGTTCAAAATCTTCTTTAAAATGTCTCAGAATGACCCTTCCATCAGTGTCAAGGTTGAAGTTAACAGGATTTTCCACTTGAAAAACTAAAATCTCATGCCTCAATTTAATTTTTTGCTACCGTATACATCAAACGTTCCTGTCACAGTTAAAAGGGAGCTTTGAGCTTCACATTAACTGCATTTCTCTCTTCCCTGGATCTTTTATAGAGAATCTAAAAAATCAAAGATTGGGATCTACCATGAGGATTGCTGGAGTATTGAGCTTCTTACTAATTGCATTGCTCTCTTCTCTAGATCTTTTACATAGAATCCAAATCATCAAAGATTGAGATCTACTGCAAGGATTGTTGAAGTGAAGATTAGAAGTTAGCTTATTTATATTATTTGTTATAAAAAATGGTCTCACTAAAAAATTAAGTGATTACTGTTAATAAGTGGTAATCAATAGTTTCCACTAATGATAAGTGGTGGAGGACAGTAATCACTAATAATAAGTGATAATTAGTAGTGATAGCTAGTGATGGTTAAAAAATAAGTAGTGGTGAATGGTAAATGATAATAGTTATTGGTGGTGAGTAATGGTGAATAGTGATCACCAACTATAGATGGTGGCCAATGATGATTACCAATTATGGGTGATGGTGAATTATGGTGGCCAACAATGAGTAATAGTGAATGGTAAATAATAATAATTACTAGCAATGGATAACAGTCAGCGACGGTCACCAACAATAGATAGTAGTGGTAAGTGATAGTAAATAGTGATAACTAATAATATGTGATAATTAACAATGATCATTAGAAATGGATGGTGGCTGACAGTAGTTACCAACACTGGGTGATGATAACCAACAATAAATGATGGTAGATAATGATCACTAACAGTAAATGATGATAAACAATAATTGTTGATAGTGAATGGTAGTTAATAATGATTATAGGCAATTAATGATAGTCAGTCATAGTCATTGGTAGATAGTGATCACTAACAATAGGTGACAATAAATAATAGTCAATGACAATAAGTTGTAGTCAATAATAATCATTGAAAATGAGTTATTGCCAATGATGGTCACCAATGATAGAAGATGGTGGGTGATAGTTATTTGCAATAAATGATAATAAGCAATAATTGACCGTAGTAAATGATGAGATGAATATATATATATATATATATATATATATATATATATATATATATATATATCAATTAAACATTCTTTTTTTTTTTAAATTTGAACAAAATATAAAAATCTTATATTACCTTAAGACATTCTTGGAAATGTAAAAAAAAAATTCTACAAACTAAATACTAACCTAATATATCATGATATTTTTTCCTCTTTAAATTAATATTAAACAAATAGAGCATTTTTTACCATTTTTAATATTTAATAATTATATTTCTATAAAATTTATTTTCCATTGTTTTTATTTAAAATAATGAGACCCTAAGTTATGTCTAACACGTAAGTCAGTCTCAAATTGACACATAATCATTGCATATTCAATTCTATCATGATAATCAACCCTAATTGACAAAATGATCATTTTCAGTTATTGTCCGCGTTTCAAACCATTAAGAATAAATATCTTTCAAAGATTTACGTTAAAACGCCGTACATCTTTTGAACAATAGATAGTTAATTTAGTCTATTATAGAGATAGATGTTAAAATGAGACCTGATATGACCAATTTGGAAAGATCAGTTCCACATGAAAATTTCTCTAAATTATGATTAACCCCACTCACAAGGTCCTCACAAGATAAAACTCTGAGCAGAGTGACCTCACAAGGAGTTGAAAATTACGACAGTAACTTTGAACCGTCAAGAAAAGCGAAACCTGCTCCTTTCCATGATAAACCAGAATTAACTATGATTAATCTGTGATATTCACACATTTGATGGCATGGCTTGCAAATGAATGGAGAAGTTTAGAATCCAATACATACAAACTCGGGGGAATCAGTAAGCTCAAGTTACTTATTTAACAATACTTGAAATTCATATACATATCAACAATCTCAATGTAAATTACTGCTAATTTTCAACAAGAAAAACTTTAGACTAGGAGCCACGTCCTTTCCCCCCTTTCCAATATAAATTCGCCACAAATAGGAAAGATGATTTCAATCACCCAATAATCAACTTCAACCCAGAGGCCAGAGATGTACTGCTATGCAGACAATTCAGTTAATCCATCAATGCCTACTACAATCATTTAGGCCAGAGGTGTACTGCTAAGCAGACAATTCAGTCGATGCATCAATACCTACTACAATCATTTCTGGATGATGCCATTCTCGTGTAGGTACTCGACAAATTCATCAATAAGATAGGGCCAGGCACCGTCAGCATCATAATTGGATAAACTAGGATCCACAGTCTGGATAAGCATGAGAAATAGTAGCGGTTAAATGTCACATAATTAAGGCTATCAAAGAACGCAACTAACGTTCTATAAAACTAGCAAAACTTCTTTAGCTGGTTTTTACCATTCCCCCTTATCGGTTAAAATGGTAAAAATGCATGATTAGAACTCAACATGAAGAACATTGATGAAAATTAAAGCTTGTTAGTATTCCTACTGAACAATAGAGGCGATAATATCACACAATTGACAAAGGGCCCTTTCCTATGGGTAAAGGGAAGTGCACAGAGCTTGTTTGTTAGAGGCAGGAAAGTGTCACGCAAAATGAAACCTGACTTTTGGTAAATAAAAAGTACAACAGAAAGATGATCAAAATATTGGACAAGTTGCTCAGATGCCAAATAATGGGATCCAGTATGCAATGCAGACAGACACTGTAGAGAGTAAAATAAAAGAGAAATGATAAGATTTCCTTTTTCTTAATCATCATTTCTGAGGTGCGGAGAATCATTCAGCCGGCCTTGCACAAAACAAAAGCAGAGACAAGGTATTTGGATAGCTGCATCATATCATTATTTCCACATGAAGGAAAGACCAGTTGAAAAAAATTCAGATATAAGTTACAGTTTACCTTTGCAAACTCCAACAGCTGGCACCATGTGTCCCTAGAGATTGCTTTGTTATGCCGCACCTGAGTAAATAGTGAAAAAATTGTTTATGAAATCAGATAAAAAGCATTAAAGGATGCAAATGAAAAACGATAAGGAATGCATGCTTGAATAGGTATCATGTTGAATTCTATCATTAACATGGAACTAGATGATGGTGTGAAATTAAATTGGACGACAGACTGCCACAAAGAATTTAGTCCATAATAGAATTTAACAGTTGGTCTTATTTCATCCCTTGAGGTGAAATAAAACTATGAAAACCTGAAAATCAAAAATCAATATGTAATCATGAGCAATGACAGATAAAAGCATGAACAAACACTATTGCCTAGAAGCATTTAAGGAATCCACCTATCAAATGCTCCAGAAATTAAGACTAAACTGTCATCTATCCACTGATTTCTTGCATACAGGGAGGCCAGCAAACTGGATTGATTCCCTCTAGTGCAAGTCCCCAATAGTTGAGGATTTTTGAAAGTTAGTTGCATAACTTACTATGTCATAACTCATGTCAACCGGCTATCATTTGAAGGGGTCATATTTATATCTTATAATTTGATCCTTCTACTTCAAGCAAGAGGACCTCCGAAATTATTCAGTAGCGTGACTAGTGATTACTGTAAAAAATTTACTCAGAAAGACTGTTCTGTTATTGATATTCTTTAGTACATCTTTATATAGGAATTACAAATCATTCTATACTAGGAAACAAATCAGATTACAAATCTGCCTAAATCAGAAACAAATCAAATCCTCCTAAACAAGGAATCAGATTATCCTAAATTAGGAAACAAAATCAAGTCCTAAAATTATTGAAGATTCACAGCCAGGCTAATCCCTTGAATTAAGGGATACAAGAAGATTTCTAGAGCTATTTATAGTAAAAAATCAACCATATCTTGACAATTACCACTCAAGATTGGAATAGAGAAATTTCAGCATGGGGTAAATACTTATAAAATATGACACTGAATCAGTGTTATGCATGACATGCTCTTGACAGCTGACTCAAAAGCTCACCTACAATCAAACTTCTAAATAGCATGAACTTGAAAGCAGTTGCTAGTTACTGCACCCTACGAGGGAGCTTCCAACAAACTTACAACAGAAGCTTACAAGATGTACAAAGATAATAATTGGTACATTACCTGTAAAAATTGGCACCAGTGATCAACCAGTGGCCATTGCTTTTCAGCAAATAGTAATTGCCACATTCCAATAGCTGTATCCAGTGCTAGAGATTTCTGACCCTGAAATAAGAAGGCAACTTGACATACATTCATCTTAAACATTACATAGCTATAACACTGATTCTTGATATTTAAGAAACTAACTACTTGACTGGTTAGGATGTAGAAATTTCATCTTTCAATTGGTCATAACCTATCATCCAACCTAAGTCTCCACAGAACAAAAAGAGAAGGATCAGGGACAAGAACAACACATACCTTCTCCTTTGCCCAGCCGAAAGCAAAGTTGTATATCTCACGGAACTTCTCTGCAAAATCAAAGAAGCAAATATATTATGAGATTATTCAGTAGATAATTAAGATAATATCTAGTAGCAAATGAAATGCTAATTAGGTGATATGAACTATGAATTTGCAGTGGTTTAATGTCATACATACGTTCGTCATTCAACTCCAAGCGCATGTGTGGTATTTTTTCATGGAACTTCTCCAGTGAGTCTATCCTGCAATCATTTTATATGCCCTTTAACTGGGTTTAAGTCATTGCAGAAGCAAAATTCTTTCTGATATACAATAATACATACATACCCCAGAGATTGTAAGCCACCAATAAACTCCTGCTTGGAAAATTCACACATTGTGCCTGCCTTCATGTGCCATGAAAGGACTAACTGCAAGGATGACAATATCCAGAGTTACCAAGGCAATTATCTTGTCATTGGTTTGCATTAACAGGAGGGATCACAAATTATCAGTGGGAACTAGGACATAGTTTTGTGCTCACTATATTTTGGATCTAGCAGAAATATAAGAAAACCTTTCCCAAAGAATGAATATCCTAAAACCCATGAAAATGTTTTTTGTATGGCTTTTTAAAGTGGTTATGTAACAATGAGATTTTTTAATTATGACCATACACGTGAGTTTCAAAGGTCAGGATTTGCCCAAATCACTCACTTCATATCCCCATCCCACCCCCTCCCCCACCCAAAAAAAATAAAAGGGGGCACATATGCACACACACAACTGTGTATATCCAATCTATAATGGAAAAGAATTTCTGCTTCTTCATTCTAGGGAAAAACTGTAATTCATTACTCTTCTCATCCTGAATCTCCATAAAAGTGTCTACCTTATTCTGAATTTTCAGTTTATATATTTGCAACTAGATTATCAATGTATAAATAGGAATAATTTTTTAAGTTCCTATCTAGTGCATCAGATAACACTATAGGTCAAAAGAAAAATAACCTAAGCTAGATGCATCATCTAATAATTAATTCATGCATGGAAGCCGTACCATTACTATATCTTGAGGATCCACCTGCAAAGAAAAAAACACAACCATTAATGACATTCTAAATGAAAACTATATAATTAATCTTTAGAATAAATAAATATTACCTAAAATGAGCAATATCTAAGCAACTAAATCTACAGTGGACATACAAAAAAATAATTAATTTGCAATCAAATATAACCTGGAGATCATTGCAAAGGAGAGTGATACCATCTACCAGTATCATGTCAACATATGGATCTGCATAGCATTCCAATAAATGATTAGTAGATAGGCCATTAGGCACTACATTATAATAAATTATTGCCACACATTCGATAATGGAAGGTGACTAAACATTGAAAGTATGCATGTAATGGAAAAAAAAATCAAAGTCTCAATTAAAATTTACTTTTATCCAATAATCGGTACTTAAATTCACATGTAGATATGTTTTATTTAAACCCACCATATCTTCCCATCCTATTAGCATAAAAAAAAAGGAAAAAGAAAACTTCCATTCATTTCCGTTTTCCTAGGTAGTTGAAGGATATGCAACAGGAAATAATCCAAGTATTCAAAAGATTTAAAATATCATGATTTCAAATTCACCCTCTTGCCAAAAGAAGGCCATGTAGAATCCTAATATATGTTTCACCATCACAAATTCATCCAACCACATAATGAACCAGCAATAATATGTAAGACCTTATCTGAGGAATAAAATTTCAGGATGACAAATATATTTTGAGTTTAGTCAACAACGAGAAGCAAAGTTGGGATGGGTTCTGAGGCCCCCTGCTTCCAATAAACAAATTCTCTATCCTATATGTATTGTTTTTCAAAATGACCATGCTACTACATAGATTTGAAAAACAGACATATTTTTACATAAATGAAGCGACATATTCTGTTCCACACTAACCTTTATATCTATTGTATAGTTCCTCCAAGTGTCTAGAATCAGAGAATGATCTAAGCTGGGGCTGACTGTAGAATACATCAAATGCTCCTTCAAGATGCCAATCACTAGTCTTCAGAGCCTGAAGCGCCACTTTCTCACTGCAAATACACAATTAGACATTTACATTAAAAGCAGAAAAAAAAAGATGCATGTATTTTTTTAAAACTCTGCCTCCCCCCCCCCCCCCAAAAATAAAAAAATTAAAAAAAAGGAAACAACCCAGAATAATTTTGCAAAATCCAGATGAAGCAACTGACGACTTAATCCAAATCGACATAAATGAAAACCCTAATTGAAATCTGAAATAAATGGATTAACATTCTCTTCATCATATGCAATACTATTTTTGTTCCACTCTTAAATTGTCTTGCACCTAGAAACATATGAAACCAAATGGGCGACTACAGAAACAATCATAGAAGAACATCATATTACCTAGCTCCAGTTATAGTCATGAATTGCTGGAGTTTGTCCCGATGGCCTCTCGCCAATTTGTGCTGCTCAAAGCAAAACAATTTGAGAGCGTAACTACTAAAAACTTCAAAACACTCAATGTTTCAGATTTCAGTACAAGCTTGATTATGAATCATACATAATTTTATTTTCAATAAAGACTAGACTAAATACAAACCGATTGAATAGCAATGAAAATTATTGCTACAAAGTACCTACCCTAAAAGTGAGCTAAATTTTGACAATTTATGAATTCATCAACCTCAGAACTTCCCAAATATGTAAGATACGAAATTTTAGTGCCACTTAGAGGAAGAGATGCTGCTTCATTAGAAAAAAGTTCAAGAGAGAAAGATAAAAACGAATTGGATTGACACCATAAAATCGGGAGGAAAAAATTAAAACAATCCAAAATTGAAGACTTTTGCAGCAAGAATCGAAAATTTTACTAACAATTATAGAACACGAGCTAAAGTACAAACCATTCTCGGAGCTCGGGAATGAAAACCCTAAAATATTCCGAGAAACTGAAGATCTCGAATCAGTTCCCAATAGGGAAAATTAGGGTTTTCTACGCTTCTCGTTACTGTCAGTGAGACATAGCGTGAGAAGACGAAGCTCCGAGAGGAGGGCTGTTGGAATGTCTGAAAAAAGGTGCGTTTTCCTCCTGTAATTTGCTTTGAACTGAGATTGATAGACTTGGTTAACCTAGTAGAATAATTAAACTGGATAAAAATTAGTACAAATTATACATTGAGTTAAATTTAGGTTGGGATTACTTTTTTATTAAATAGAGTTGTTAGAGTTCCAATTTTAATTTTAAATTAATATTATTATATGAATTTTATATTATTATAATTTATTATTATTATATTATTTATTTATTATTAATTTTAATTTATTAATTAATTAAAATTTATTATTATTATTTATTAAATATAATTATATATTATTATGATTTAAAATTTTATTATATATATTAGTGAGTCATATATATTATATATGAAAATAAATATATATTACTAAATATATATTTAATAAAATGAATATATATTATTAAAATTTAGTAAATGTGTGAATTTATATTTAATAATATATACATTTAAAAATAATTTAATTTTATATTGATCAAGAATTTTATATTATATATTTATATATTTATTATAGTATATTTATTTTATTTAATAAGATAAATATATATTAATCAAGTTCAAAGTATTATACATAAAAATAAATTTATTTAATAATTTATATATTATCATATATATAAATAATATATTAATAAAATTAATTATAATAATTTATAAATAATAATGTATTATTTCATATATATATATGTATATAATATATTTAAAATTAATATCAAAATTAATTATTTAAAATTTTAAATAATTCAAAATTTTAATATTAAAGTACTAATTTAAATTTTAATATGATTATTTATTTTGATGAACTTATATAATATATATTGACAATATTAAATATATAAATTTATTAATTCTTAATATTAAAAATTATTTAATATTGTACATATATAATTTTTATATTATATATATTAATGTATAATTTTAATATACCAACAATTATTATTTTAATATCTATATAAAAATTAAATATATAATAAATTAATTATTTATTATTTATTACTATTACCAAGTTAACGAACTAATTAAATAATCCAACAAGTTAACACTTACCAATTCTAGTCCTTTACTAGGTTGGACTAATCAATCTTAATTTTTTATCAGGTCGAGCTACTATTATCATTTTTCATATCAATTTTAATTTCAAATTAAGTAAAATTATATTAATTTCAAGTTAACCTGTTAATGATCTTCTGTTATACCAAAAATGACCTTCTATTGTTAGCAATATAACAATAGGAATGATACCTATTAATCAACCAAACAATGATATAATATGATAATTTAATATAAATATAATATATTTATATTTATTTATATTAATATATTAATTTGTATAAAAATTTATATCAAATTTTTAAAAATATTATTAAAAAATAACTAATAACTAAATTAAAAATAAATATATATAATAAAAATTTAAAATAATATTTTATAGATAATTAAAAATATTTTTATAAAAATAGCAAGTAATTAAATTTAAAAAATAATTTTATAATATAAATTTTATTAATTAAAATTATTAAATAAATTAAACAAGTTAATTTATTTTGATACATTAAACAAATAAGTTAATTCAAATGATACAAATTATCATCAATATAATTTTAAAGTTATATTGAATTACATTTTTATTAAGAATTTATTTAATTTTTAAAAAAAATAAACTTTTATATAATAATTAATAAAAAATTGTTTCAATAGAGATGCAATATTCTATGTATTGTACACATAAAATCTATGTATACTTACAATTTTCATGACAAATTATAAATTTTATGATTTTATTCAAAAACATATAACTTACAGCTCATTATTTGGATTATACACTATTTCCTTTTACAAATGCGCAAAGCTATCAAAATAGGTTACTTCATTCTTATCGGGCTAAGTTAATGAATAAACATTGTATGTCAAACAACTTCTTGATCTAGCCACCTTTTTCTTAAGTCGGACTAAGTCGAATTATTATAATATCAGTCTCGATTCCAAATTAATTTTCATTGAGTGATTATATGTGAATTTTACAATTTATTATTATTGTTATTGTTATTTATTAATATATTACTTACTTGTTTGTTATTAATTTTATATTATTAATTAATTATTAAAATTGATTATTATTATTTAAAAATTTATTACTATTATTAAATATAATTAAAATAATAAAAATAAATCAAAGAATTCAAAGCATAATATCTTTTAATATGAAAAACTCTACAATTAGAAGAGTAATTAAAAATCATAGGACTTAAACTAAAAAAAATTAGTACTAATTAAAATAGGATATAAATATTTTGTTAACTAAATTCATACTATTATATAAATATATTACTATTTTATTGTATTAATAACTAATTTATTACTCTAATTAATATATTTATTTAGCTATAGATATAGTAATTATTTTATGTATGTTTAGTTATAATAATTATTTTGTATAATCATTTTTTTACTAATTTTTAGATTTTATAATGATAAATTATATTTTTTGCATAATTCTTATTAATTTTTTAATTATGATTATTTATTTTAATAAGTTTATATAATAATATTGATAATAGTAATAGTAATATATAAATTCATTAGTTTTAATATCAAATATTTTTAAATTTTAATGTAAATATTTATCTTAACAAACTTATATAATATATGTTAATAATATTAAATATATAAAATTATTAATTTTATATTAAAATTTTATTTAATATTACTCATATATATAATTTTAATATATCAAAATTAAAATTTTAGTATATATAAACATACAATACTAAATTAATTATTTATTATTTGTTAATATTACTAACTAAGGGGATAATCTAATAACTCAATATGCCTAACACTTACTGATCTTAATCTTTTACTAAATCAGACTAATTAGTTTTAGTCCTTTATTAAGTTATCATACCGCAAGGCAAAATCTATAATTTTACTATTTAAAATGTGCTACAATAATTACTTTAAATTAATGAGGATGATTAAACTATATTTATTTAGTTAAGGCTCTATTTTAAAATCTAGTTAAATAATTATTATAGTGATATTTTTACAAGTTAGAAAGATTTTATAAATTTTGAGTATGAAGAATTTTGAGGAAAATACATGTTTATAATCTATTAAAATGATTGCCTAATATTTATAGGTTATTAAAATATTTAAAAAGGGATTTAAAATGAGATTGGAAAAATAAGAAGTCTTATGGAGATGGAATATTTTTTAATGAGGGACTAATATTAATTGAAATAGGAAATGAAAAGATGAGATTTAGTAACATCTAAACTTATGGTGCACTGTGAAGCACTAGATAGTAGCCCATGGTTCACTTACTTTTCCTTCTCTCTTCTCTCTCTGCCATTCTCAATTCTCTTTATTCCCCTCCCTTTCTCTATTTTTTCTTTGCCCCTTCCCTTCTCTTTTTTGGCCTTAAATTTTTGACCACTATATGTCATTGTTAGAGTGCCACTAAGCCACTGTCTCCCCTCCCTTCTCTACTTTAGATCAATGGCAACTCATGAGGTGGCAAAAAATGCAAGATCATAGGTAAGCTCCTTTCATCACTGCTTCCATCCACTGCAAGCCATTCTCCTACAAGTGCTCCTTTTTACACCAAACAGCAATTGTCGACATGGCCATGGAAGCTATAGATCGAAATAAGAATAGCAATTGTGTAGGGCATTAAATCTTTGCACTAGTCCAACCAAGTGAGGTGGTTTTTGACATTAGCAAGCCACTAGCAACATCTCAAGATGGAGGTAAGCCACCATAGACACTAAAACTCCTATATTTTGCTAGGTTGAGTTGAGATCAAAGAAACCCAATTGAATGCACCTGAAATACTTGATGAAACCTTGCAAAAAGTATGATTTTTATTATGTAGAATGCTAAAATACTATGATTAGAATATTTATAGAATACTATATTCTAATATTTAGATAATTTGTGTAAGATTCAAGAAACCCTTAGTTATATGAAATGTGATTTCTTTGAATTAAAGTTAAAACTATTAGAAATTAAAGATTTGTTTGTTTTCTATTTTTAAAATTATTTTTTGATTTTTTTTAATTTTAAAAATAGAGAAACCTATTTGCTAACTTGTTTTCAAAATTTATTTTTAAAAACTATTTTCTAAATATGTAATTTAAAAATAGAAAAATAAAGATAACTTTTAATTGTTTTCTAAACTTGTTTTCTTGTTTTTTATATTAGTGTTATAATTAAATGAAACATTTTCTTATTCACAATATCAACCACCTTCCAATATTAATTTTTCTTCAATCTAAAAATAATTTTTAAAAATAAAAAAATAGTTTTTAAAAATACAAAAATAATAATGTATCCAAACATACCTAAATATATAATTTTATAAAATGATATGAATAGAATGTTTTTATAGCATAAAGTTTTGATATTTCAATTGTCTTGTGTTGAATTTAAAAAAAATCCTATTTTATCCTTTTATTTTAACTACTTGACGTAGAATTGATAAAATAAGGATTTGATGCTCTAGAATATTAAATTAGTATACTTAAACTATATCTATATCATAAAAATTTAATATTTTCTATGTTTGAAGTGTGATTCAAGCAAATCCTTAAAATGTGATATTTGATTTCTTCAAAACAAAGTTAAAAATATTAAGAAACAAGTGTATAATTTTATAATATAATATAATTTAGGTCTTCTTAGAATATAAATATCAAATATTTTGATCATTTTACACTTGATTAGAAAATTTTCTCATTTATGAAAATCTCCAATTTCTTTATGATAATTTTAAAAATATAAGAAAGTGATCATATAGGATTGTAGAGTGATATAAATAGAGTTTGTTAAAAGTATTACATTTTAATATTTTCTCATATAAGCTTGATTCCAAAAACTTACTATGTAAGGGCATATTTTGATTTTAAAAGCTAATGTTGGAAAATGTAAGAAACCAATGCTTTAAAGTATTTTTATATTATAACTTAAATTAGGAATTGTAATAATTGGGAAGAAAATAAGAAATATTCATATACTTATAAATTATCATTATGATTTGCCAAATAGAAAAAAGGTAGAAAGATGAGTATGGATATCCCTAAACTTCTTAGAGTGGATAGGCATCCCTAGGTGAGAATATATCTTGCCAAAATTAAAGTTTTAATTAAATTCCATATTTCCTCTTCACATAAGCATATAGCTATTCATGTTTATGATTTATAGAAATTCAAAGGCTTTTATAGTCATTTACTTACAGCTGTAATATATTAGTTATTCTTGTATTTGGTAATTTATAAAATTACCATTTAATGAAATTTGTTTTCCTAAAATATCTAACAAGCATATTATTTATGATTAATATGAATAATTATAAAATGCTAATAATTGGCCCCAAAATACGTGTAATGACAATATAATGTTGTTGTTGTTAGTTATGGCATCTAGTAAATATAAAATTGTAAATGGTCAATATATGGAAAATTCTTAGACATGCATAAAAAGTGTGGTATGGTTATTGAAATTACATTATTGTAATTATTATTGATGTGTGTTAAAGATTATGTTGTAGATTATGTTCTGATGATTTAGTTACTTTATGGTGTGATTCGATTTTGATTGTGATATGTAAAGTTTGAGTTCTAGTATATAAATTATACTATAAATTATGCCACGAATGGAATTGAAATCGAAAAATGTGACAAGGCGGTGTTATGAAAATTGGATGAAAATTTTCTAATAAACAAGATGAGTAAGATATAAGATTGGCTCGAAAGGAAAAAGGATAGAAAGGTGATTTAGGTATAAGGTAGAGTCGAAAGTCAAAGGGTGAATATATGTATATATTGTATTTTTATAAATTCTTATGTATTATATTGTGAAATTGGTATCTAGTTATTTAAATAATTCTATTTGATATAATTATGTTAATTTCATTGTGATTAAGCCTTATTGGTTACTTGAAAGTTTAATGACTACTCATAATAGGTTACATGTGAGATAGTAATGATAATGTATAAATTAAATAGTTGATACTATTATAAATTGTAATGTAGAATAGGAAATTTATGTTATGTGTAGGTAAATATGTCAACTTAAGAATTAGTATTGTGAGTTATAGAATCCAAGAATTTGTTATGTAACTATTTTCTATTTTAAAACTTAATTAGCATTTGATTAGTTTAATTAATTGATTCTAAGTATGGTTATGATGGATATATGTCAGCGGAATTATCAGTGTTTGAAATTTGAGCCACATCACTAAATGTTGTCCTTGAAAATTATTTCGCTTACACAGATATTCTTTAGGATAGAACAAATTCTTCCTAATGCAAATAGGGATACAGAACTACAGGAAAAAAAATACAACCCAGATTGAGAGGATGATCTTAAAAAGGACGAGTTATAATTTTCATTACATTGAAGAGCAAATAACCACTATATATATATATCAAAAAGAAGATAAACATTCAGCACTAGATGAATATTGGAGAATTAATGGGAGTAAAAGAAATTAATAAGAGGAGGTTATAAATCAATGGTATTAAGGATGGCTGTTATATAATCTCCAATAGAAAAATTTTTTAAATTCAAAGTTAAATTTATAAAGTAGAATTTTCTACCTTTTCCTGGTAACCCTTTTTTAGTTTAATAAAATTTATGCAAAAACAATCCCTAACCATGTATTATTTTGCACACCAGGGGAAAATCGATGAATTTTAACTAAGTTGTGCTTAACTTAGCCCGTTCTTGTGCGCACGAGCCTACTTCCTTTTTTTGCTCTTTTACTAGCCCAATAACCTTTCTTAATATATATACACTTAAGATTCTCTTAGTTTAAGCAATGTGAGACTTAGTCCTTTTGAAATACTCTTCTTTTTAGTTTTAAACTTAATAATCCCCCACATATTTCAAAAGGTACAAAAAAAAGAAAGAATATCTGGGTTGCAAGCATGGATGTAAATATTTTGAATTTGGTGTCTTTTGGACTATGAACTAAACCTAGACTAATAAAACTTAATACACAGAGCTATCAATGAAGCTTATTGCTTTTATAAACCAACAACTCTTGTTGTATGTTAGAGGTTTTACTAATTAATTTATACCCCCATAATTTTCTAATATTTTCGTTATTTGTGCTTTAAGGATTTTGCCACAATCTCATAGGAGCAATCTCACTCTATACTCGTATAGGTGATTTCATCAAGTGTATTTGCATTTAATACACCACCCATAAGGACTATGAAATCATTAAGAGCTTTGTGCTCATTCTATCAATAAATGCATTCTAGCACTTTTTCTCACATTACAAGAAGGGACTAAAGTTAAGTGCTAGCAGAACTAGCAGTGATTTGTTATTACTCATATGAACCTTCTTTATAGGATCTCCAATCACAAAAGTTAGGTTACCATCACTGTTAATTTCAAACTAGCTTAAGTCCCATTCCCTTCGATATTTTAAAAATTAATTTTCTACTTAAGGGTTTGGTTAAGGGATCTACTAAATTTACTTCTGATCCTACAAAATTGATCGATATAATATCATCTTTCAGCATTTGCTTAATCATATTATGTCTTAATCGAATATGTCTACTTTTCCCATTGAAAGTTTTATTTTTGGCAATAGCTATTGCCACTTGGCAATTATAGTGTATAGATACTAATGGTATAGGTTTTACACCTAAAGGAATATTTGCTAAGAAGTTTTTTAACCACTTAACCTCATTGCCAGCCAACTTCGGAGCTATAAACTCTAACTCCATAGTAGATCTAACTATAATGATTTGTCTAGCTAACTTCTAGGTTACTGCACCACCACTAGAAATGAATATATAACCACTAGTGAATTTTGTCTCATTTAAATCTGATATTCAGTTAGCATCATTGTATCTTCAAGTACAATGGGAAATCCACTATATAAGATACCATAGTCCATGGTATTTCTCAAGTATCTCATTAGTCTGACTAATGTAGACCAATTACCACTTTTGGATAGTATGTGTATCTGCTCAATTTGCACACAACGTAAGCTATATCAAGTCGGGTGAAGTTCACTAAGTGCAACTAACTTCCAATAATTTGTGCATATTCAAATTGAGCCATATGTTTACTTTTATTTTCATTAATTAAGTGTTAGCATCATAAAGAGTACTTATAGGTTTATCATCGAAATGATTAAAGTTTTTAAGAAATTTTCAACATAATATTCTTATGATAGCAATATGCTATCACCTTTCCTTATGATCTAACACCCAAAATCACCACTTGCCTCACTCATATCTTTCATATCAAATTCAGAAGCAAGAAATCATTTTTTTCAAGCACAACATTCATACTTGTTCCAAAAATAAGCAACTCATCCACATACAAACAAATAATAACACTTTCATTATTCACAACTTTTGTATAGACACATCTATCAACTTCAACAGTTGAAAACCCATCTTTTATTAAAACTTTGTCAAATTTCTCATTCCATTATTTAGGATCTTGTTTCAAGCCATATAAAGATTCAATAAGTTTGCAAACTTTTTTTTATTGACTTGGAACATCATAACCTTCTAGTTGCACCATATAAATTTTTTCTTCTAACTTAATATTCAAAAATGCAATTTTAACATCCATTTAATGAATAAAAAGTTTATAAATAGAGGTTAGAGCAATTAAGACTCAAATAGAAGAAATTCTAGTAACATGTGAAAATGTGTCAAAATAATCAACATTTTAATTTTGTGTAAATCCTTTAACCACTATCCTTACTTTATATTTATAAATAGTCCCATCAAGATTGTATTTCCTTTTGAAAATTTATTTACAACCAATAGGTTTTACTCCTGGAGGTAAATCAACTAAGATCTAAGTGTTATTTTTTATAATAAAATTAATCTCAGATTTAATTGCTTTTTTTCAAAACGGTGCGTTAGGTGATGTGACTGCTTCAAAATAAGTTAATGGTTCATCTTGTACCATGTAAGTATAAAAATCATTTCCAAATGATACTTCTTTTCTTTGTCTTTTACTTCTCCTTAAACTTTTATATAGGTTTTCAACACGACTTTGTTCAAACAAGGAAGAAGCATTTTCAGTTGTTTGAGAAATATTTTTAATTTTCAGAGGAAAAATATGTTCGAAGAATTTGACATCCTTTGTTTCTACTATAGTATTATGATCAAGTACATCACTTTGTAAAATAAAAAATTTATAAGCAACACTATGCTCAACATAAGCAAGAAACATACAATCACAAGTTTTAGAACTAATTTTCCTTTTCTTAAGATCAGGCAACATAACTTTCACAAGATAACCCCACATTTTTAAATAATTTAACTTTGGAGCATAACCTTTCTATAATTTATATAGTGTCTTACCAATTTTCTTATGAGCAATTTTATTTTGAAGGTAATAAGCTGACAACAAAGCTTCTCCCCATAGATTATCAAGAGCAAATGAGCTAATTAACATGGCATTCATCATTTCTTTCAATGTTCTATTTTTTCTCTCAACTACTCCAATAGATTCAGGAGAATATGGGGGGTTATTTCATGAATTATTCCTTCTTTTCACAAAAATCATTAAATAGGATATATTCTCCTCCTTTATCTGATTTAACTCTTTTAATTCTTTTATTTAATTAATTTTCCACTTCATCCTTATATAAAATGAACATATTAAAAGCTTCATCTGTATTCCTAACCAAATACACTTTGGTGTATCTGGAAAAAACATCAATAAAAGTTATATAATATTTTTCTCCCCTAATCATAGTCTTTCTTAAATCACCTAAATTAGTATGGATTAAAATAAGTAAGTCAATTTCTCTTTGTATAAATTGGTGAGACTTTTTAGTTAGTTTGGATTCTATATAAATTTCACATTTATTTGAATGTGTAGCACTTATGCTAGAAATTAAACTAAGATTTTGTATTTTTTTAAGATAAGATATACTAATATGCCCTAATCTAGCATGCCATATATTAGAAGATTCAACCAAGTAAGCAAAAGATAATGCATTCTTATTAAATTCAGAAACACTGAGTATAAATAGTCCTTGATTATAATAACATTTGCTTACAAAAACATTGTTCCTTGTCATTACAATCTTATTAGATTCAAATGATACTTTAATTCCAGCTATTCCTAATATAGCCACAGAAATTAAATTTTTTCTTATGTCAGGCACATGAAGGATATTCTTCAAAGCTAAGGTCTTTCCAGATATGAATGTAAGGCAAATATTTCCTTTTCCTTGAACCTTTGTAGTTCTACAATCACTAAGATAGACACATTTTTCTCCATTCCCTACAGAAGTATAAAAGGTAAACATTTCTCTATTTGCACATATATGCTTGGTAGCCCTAAAGTCTACCACCTATTCTTTCACATTGGCCATAAGAAAAGCTTGTGAAATAACCACAGCAGTTATATCATCTCCTTGAACCAAGTTTACACTTAGATTAGGAAGATTATTGTTTCTAGCTCTTTTCCTGCATTGTGTAGCATAATGACTTGGCTTTCCACAAATATAACAAATTCCTTTCTTTTTGAACTTGGGGTTAGTGGCTTTAGGCTTGTAATCAAACTTTTTATTATCGTACCTCTTTTTACTAGGTTTTGTCTCCACTAAATTTACCTTTAAAGTCATCTTTTTAGCTTTGGTAGCTTGTAACTGCTTCCTATTTATATCCTCAATGATTATATGGATAATAAGATCCGATAAAGATAGTTGCTTATGCTTATGCTTATGCTTGAGTTATTGCTTGCATTCTTTCCATGATTTTGAAAATTTCTCAATGAGTACACCTAGAACAAACTCATCAAGCAAATTAATCTTTTCCGCTCGAAAGTCCTTTAACAGCTTATGATACTTATTGATCTGGAGTTTAATATCTTTGTCATCTGTTATCTCCCATCGATAGTAATTTTCTATCATGAACTTTTGTTTTCCAGCATCCTTGGTAGTGTATTTTACAAGTAATGATTGCTAAATTTTACTGGTCTCCTTATGTGTATAGTAAACATCAAAGAGATCATTAGATAATGTGTTAAGAATTATGTGCCTACATACCTTGTTGGCATAAGTCCAAGCACCCAACTGAGCTTTATCTATTATTGGTAATGGTCTCTAATCAAAGAAAGCACTAGTGACATCATGCATGTCCAGCGTGAAAGATGCACGTTCTTGCTATTTTTGAAAATTCTATCCTCCAAATGGCTTAATTTTCAAACAATCAAGAAAGGGCTTGATGGTTAGGATAGATTGAACAAGAACATCATTGTTGATATTGTTAGCAGCAGCACCAACATTGGGAATATTAGAGATGGCAGTAGGAGCAGAAACGAAAGCAATAGGATCCATAATTCTCAAGATTATTGGTAGAATTATTAGTGTTTGAAATCTAAGCTACATCACTAAACACTATCCTTGAGAATTATTCTACTTACATGAATATTCCCCAGGATAGAACAGATTCTTCCTAATGCAAATAGAGATATAGAACTGTAGAAAATAAAATGCAACCCAGATAGAGAGGATGATCTAAGAGGGGATGAGTTATAATTTTCATTACATTGGAAGAGCAAATAACCACTATATATATATATATATATATATCAAAAAGAAGATAAACGTTTAGCACTGGATGAACATTGGAGAATTAATGAGAGCTAAAGAAATTAATAAGAGGAGGTTACAAATCAATGATATTAAGGATGGTTGTTATATAATCTCCAATGGAAAAATTTTTTAAATTCAAAGTTAAATTTATAAAGCAAAATTTTCTACCTTTTCTAGGTAACCTTTTTTAGTTTAATAAAATTTAAGCCTAACCGTGTATTATCTTGCGCGTAGGGGGGAAATCAATGAATTTCAACTAAATTGTGCTTAACTTAACCTACTATTGTGTATACGAGCCTAGTTTCTTCCTTTGCTCTTTTACTAGCCCAATAACCTATTTTAATATATATACACTCAAGATTCTATTAGTTTAAGCAATGTGAGACTTAGTCCTTTTAAAATACTCTTCTTTTTATTTCTAAACTCAATAATATATGCTCACTGAGTTTTAATAACTCATTCTTTTATTTTTTATGTTTTCAAGTTAAAATGAGTACATTAGACCCTCACTGCATTTATAAGGAGTTAAAGACCACCTTGTTAAGAAATTTTAGTTGTTAGACTAGGAACAAAAAAGATGGAATGGATTTGTGTAATTTAAATGTTGAAATTGTTTAATTATGTGTACGTGTGTGTGTATAATTTCAATGTCATATCTATAAAAAATCATAGGTTGTATGATTTAGAGCGTGTGTGACCCTCAGGAAGTATCCAAAAACAAAGGAAACTCTATTTATTTATTTATTCTTAAATATATTATACATTTTAAGTTGCTACCAAAATAAAGGGATTTTTGTTAGGTAGAATTAATGTAAATAATGCCAAGGTTAATGGAAATTGGGTAAGGGATCCATGCCAGTCATGATTAAGTTTAGATCATGATACAGGTTAAGTTACCGTTATCATTTTTTGTACCAGTTCTAATCTTAAGCTAAGTAAAATTATACTAGTCTTAAGCCAACTTGTTGGATCCAATCCATCTTAACACCTCTACAAATAGGGAATATTATTAGCAATTACGGAGTTTAAAAAGGGTAATGAAGATCATAATCCCTTAAATTTTTTTAAAATTATGTATTAATATCATATAATTATATAAAAAATCTATATAAATAATTATATGATATTAAGTCAATTGGATCCTTAATTTTTTTTCCATTATTTGGCTACTCAAAATGTATGTCAAGATCCACCAATAATTATAAGATAATTTAAATAGTTAATTGCTTTTTTGAACAAAATAAAAAAAAATGCATGCTTGTTATGTATTCATATATATGATATGATATGATTTTAGATGGATTTTTTTAACTATAATTCTCTTCGTAATAGAACTTGGAGGATATAAAAACACTCTTTAATTACTCATAAAGATTTTCTTTAATACAGGATAGGATCAAGTTTTAGATGGGCACATTGCATTTCTTGTGAATTAAAGATTTAGAATTTAAAATTTAGAGTATGACTTAAAAATGATTAGAAATTGATAGTAAGATAAGATCTCTTGGTTAATAAAGACTAAGTGGAATATTGTATTGCTTCAATAAGAGACTAACATTCTCAACCTTTGATTTATTATAATAAATGTGTCTAATAGTGGTGTTTTTGAGAATCCAATTATCAAGACATTAAATGTGTCCTATAAAGCTTTTTGTGCTTACTTATAACACATACTTTCTTCATTTCTTATTATTTGTCACAATTAACTAATTTTACAAATAATCCCTTATTATACATAAAGTCCAAAATAGTTGAAAATATGGAGAGAATTGTAATGGAATAAATATGTTGCCATATTCCAAGAAGGATATTGAAGTATTTATTAGTGAAAAAAGAGTAAAATTATAAAAATAATATTCATTACTTCATTGGAATTTTAAAGTGACATATAAAAATGAAAAAAAATTCTTCAAAATGTGATAGACAATAAGAAATGAAAGGAGTATAAAATTAAAAGTTATGCATGGTTAATATAATATAATAAAGTAAAATAAAATCATACCATAACTAATAGTAAGTGCTTAGTGCTTTTGTTGATAATGCCTCTATGGGTAATTCCAACTATTTTAAATTGTGTGAATTTACAAATTAGTCTATGTGTTCAATAGGGAAAAATTCTTCTTAACAAAGGCAACTCTAAAAGAGAACAATGCTATGCATCATTTCAAATAACACTCTTTTATCCTTTGTTATACATCATACTTTTAAAAAAATTATCCCTTTTTATTTGTCATTTTAAGAATCCAATAAAATATTAAATATTATTTCTTCAATTTTACTCTTCTTTTTCACTAATAAATATTTCATTATTCTACATATTCATCTTAGAACATCTTAGTAGATTTGTTTTATCATATTTTCCTCTTAATTTTCAACTATTTTAGACTTTACTATTACACCCCAAGAAATTATTAAATTCTAATTTAATTGCATAATTGGCAAATCTACGAAAGTATTAACAAATTAGGAAAATTGTGAAAAGGCTTAAAGTAGGTATCTAATTATAAAAAATAAAGTTTAAATGTGAAAATGAGTATGATTAAACTCATTATAGAATGGTGTAAAGTTAAAATTGAAAAAGAATATATAAAGGAGAGTTAAGATTCCATGTTTCGAAAATGCCCTTGTAACTCTAAAAATTACCAAGTTGCCTTTGCTTAGTTAAAACCCCCTAAAATCCTCCATTCTCATTTCTCCAACAAGGTGCCAATTATCCTTTTACTCATACAAGCTTTTCTTTACTAACTTCTATAACTAGCAATTAGACTTCAATCTTCTTCAAATTTCATCTCAAACTTTAGCAAGTAAGGTAAATTTTAGTTAAATTTTGGTTTTGGTTTAGGATTTTCTTTGCATGATAATGGGGAATAGATGGGAATTCTAGGAGCCTAAATACTAATTCTTGCCAAATTGATGATGAATAATGTAGATAAAGCTCTTCTTCCTCTCCTTCATTTCTCTTAAGCTAAAGGTAAGTAGATAATCTACTTATTGTGTTAAACGCTTTCATTTACTAAGTTTGAATCATTAATTGATACCTTTGAATTTATTTACTGAATTGAATTAGGATAGTGTGTATTTGATGAATTTGAATTGTGTTAAGTTAGGAAGTGTTAATATGTGCTAAGTAGCTTTTGTGTTTTGAGCTATGTTTCTAGAAATTCTAAAAATGGTACTTGAGTATAGTGCTCGAGTACTACCTTGAAATGGATAGTACTTGAGTGCCATATTTAAGTACTTACGACCCTAAAATTACTAACTTTAATTACTTGAGTGGTATACTTGAATACAAGGCTATTCTTAGAGGTATATATTCAAGTACCATACTTAAGTATCAAGCCTCCCTATTGCCCTGTAAATAAAGCACTTGGCTATAGTACTCAAGTATAACTCTAATGTAAGATTCTATACTTAAGTATTATATTTGATTACCATGAAGCTTTATATCAAAAACTAAACTATAATGTCAAATTGTTATAGATATATTTATATGCATATGTGTACATGATTGATTTGCTATGTAGCATACTGAATAGTCTTATGCCTAAACTATTATAATCAAATGAATGTATTGCAAATATTGGATTGAGATGAAAATACTGAACCCAAATATTATAATTATAATTGATGTCTTCTAAAAGAGATAAAGAAGAGATTGTGATTGATATTTTGGGAGGCATAAGATGGATTTATTAACATTGCTTGCACATTATATGCTTTATTTGGTACTTGTTAGTGATAATTATGCTTTACTTTACATGATAAATAAGTGTATTTATAAATATTCTTATTAAGTAGATTATTTATTATTGATACTTTAAGTCTCATTATTTTATTTTAAAATATTTTTAGGAGATTGAAGTGAAGCTTCACAACCACCGCTAGAAATTAAAAGGTAGTTTCATGTCATAAGCAACTATAACTAGAAGATAGAAAGTTAGTATAGATACTAGATAGGTTTTGGTGATAAAATCTTGTAAGGAAACTCAAATGTAAATATTATTTTGTTAAATGAAATATAGTAGTTGAAAAGACATGAATTAATTAGATTTAGAGTAGTTAGTAACCATTATGTGATGATACAGGGATAGGGTTACACAAATTTATGGCTATTGGTAATGAGAACTATATTGGTCATAGTTGGACAAGTCATGACATTTATGCATAAAATAAAAGATGGAGTAAATTTTGATTTTGAAGAAAAAGGTAGTTTCAAAAAGTTTAGCAAAAATAAATTAATTAAATTACTTTTTTAATTTTTGTGAAAATAATTAAAGATGATAAATAATAAGGAATAGATAGAGTAATGATATAAAAGCCTCTCCTTGTTAGGTTATTAGGAATATGAGTGCTTAATGGACCGATCAGACTACATTAAGCTAAAATTCATTTTGGTCTAGTCTATTTAGGCTTGTTTTTAAATGGGCTTAAACTAGCCTAGTCGGTTCAATTCAATTTGTAACCCCATCGGATCAAACTATGAACCAACCTACTTTTTTCTTTTTCTTTTTTTACATTTTAACTTATATTTTATATTTTATCATTTGTTATATTTTTATATTTTTATGTATTTTTATATTTATTAATTTTATTATTTATTTTTATTTTTATTATGTTTAATTATTTTAAATATTTGTATTTAATTTTTTTAATAATTGAATTATATTTTATATTAAATTATAATATAAAAATAATTTATAATTTATTTTTTAAAAAAATATAAATATTATTTAAAGTATTAAATATAATTTTTAAAAAAAAATAGGAGTTAGCCTATTCAAGCTCATAGACTGATCTGCTTTGGTTCGTAATTTGCACAGACTAACTCGTTTAAACCATTTTTTAATGAGTCTAAATTTTGAAGTCAGGTCCATATGAAGCCAGCGGACCAGTTTGTTTGGCTCGCGGACTTCCAACTTATTAAGTACCCCTAATTAGGAGATATTTATTAAATCAAGTTTCATCATGTTATATTACATGCATTTTAAATCCTTATTTTTTTTAATTAAAATTTAGGTATAAAAGACTTTTGATTTTGTATTCTTACTTCTTTCTACCTTATGTTTTTAGAGTTGGATTGACATCCAAACTATGCAAATGTTCTTATCTATTTTTTTTAATTCTTGTTATTCTCATTAATTCTCTTAATCTTAGGCACCTTAAAATCAAAGAAAATTTTCAAACAACTAGTACTAGATGTTAGTATTTTTCAATCATGGGAGCCACTATTATTTAAGAGTTTTCAATTTAACAAAAAAATAGATTGATCAATTTAGCACATCCTTATATATATATATATACATATATATATATATATATATATATATATATATATATATATATATATATATATAGCATTGACTTTGCATATCTTAACAAGTTAACATGATTTAGCAATTATATAGGGTCAAGATTCAATAAAATTTTTATAGGGGTTACTAAGATTCTATAAATAAGAATATATTCTTAGCTTTCCTTTTAACTAAAAAACTCAAGATTCTACTTATTAAAAGTTATCATTACAAAAACACTAATCAATCACGGATGCTCCATCATATATGTAAATTTAGTTACAAATATATAGTATTATAATCTCTTACAAATGTAACATTAGATTGAATTCTTAGCTTTGAGGCTAATTGTAGTCTATTAAGTATGCAAGTTGTAATTCAATTTTGTTTAATATTTTTAATAACTTAAACAAAATATGATGTTGAAAAACTAACTCCCAATGTTAACTTTGGCCAATAGCAAGCAAAATTGCAAGTTGTTTTGATAATTATAGGACTTTATAAAGTCATGTTGAGCAAATAAAAGTTTCTTGCAAACTTTTAAGAAGATCTTGATGAATGTGGCCATGTTATACTTTACTTGTATCTTTGATATGGTAGGCTTAAAGGAGTAACATTCAAAGCAGATCTCATAAGCCTTATGAGAAAAGTTATAGAATCTCTTGACATGGTTTATCTAATGCAAAACTCTACTTGAAACAACATCCCTTTATCTACATCCATTAATATAATATGTCTAGGAGTTATGAAAGAAAGCAAATAAAAGAAAATTAGAGAGGATGGAATGGAAGAAAAAGGGAAAATGGATAACTAATGGAAGATTTCTCTTTTACTTATTTGAATATTTAAAAAAATACTTCAAAAGGCTTTCAAATTGAAAAGGTAAAAAAATAGTGAATAATGGATGGTTTTGAAAAAACTTTGGAGAATTAGTCACAACATTCTAATCTTCTCTCATCTTTAATCAAAACTACTAATTAAGGAGAAAGATAAGACATAACATTCTTTTTCCTCTCTCCACTTGATTCTTTAATCAAAACATAGGATAACTAAATATCATCCTATTCAATCTTGTATTGATGAATTTAAATCTATATTTATAGATCTCTTTAATATTAATGACAAATTTGAATATGAAGTTCAACCATTTCTATTTCTGCATTTGTTCCCATCTTTTTTAGGTCCATTTTAAAGGTAATCCTTTATTGTAAAAAATACTATTTCCTTCAAGGACATTAATGTTATACTCCTAATCATGTCAAAGAAAATTACTACTAACATAATTGGTTTTAATATTAAAAGAAAAGTTAGACTTGCTTCTAATATCTATTACATATTCAATAATAAGTAAGTCTAGCTAACATTGTTGCCAAAATTACCTAACATTTATATTGTCTACCTTAGCATGACCTTTATAAATCAAGGCTCCTCAAGGTATGATTCAAAAGTTAAAATCTATTTACAAATAAAGCATTTCTTTGTACTTGTGTATACTAGTGATAACTTTAGTAAGACTACTTTTGCTATGATAGTGGTGCATCAACATATGAATCTACATAATAAATGCAAAATAGTAAGCTTGGGGCTTAGTAAATAAACATTCTAAAAAAGAAAATGATTCATTAGCCTATTTTATATTTTATACAACTCAATAATTCTAAATATTAATGCTACATATCGAATGCATGAATAAATACTATTAATTCATGTTATTTCATATTTCAATCAAAGCATGTCATCATTATTTAACAAAATACATAAAATAAAAGTGAGTAAATCTTCTTATATCTCTCATCTATCTATATCTCTCACAAGCTCATCCTTATCCTTTCACATCATTCTTATCCTTCATAGGTAATTTTGGATTCGACGAATAGTCATGAGTAGAAATCATTTGCCCTAACACATTTTTCATTTCAATTCACAAGAATTATACTCAACTTTGCAATAAAATTATGTCATAATTACCATACATACATTGAAGTGTATCATTAATGCTATTTCCCTTATTAAACTTAAATATAGTGTAATCATACCATAAGTAGCCTAATTTAAACAATCATACTTATATGAAAAATGAAATTCATGTCCCTTGAATAGATTATGAAATTATTTTAAGATAGTCAATTTGAGTTTTAAAAGGCATTAATCGATTTAGTGCAGGGTAAATTGCTCTTTAACCCTACTGAATTAAATAACTAATTGATTTAACTTTTTTAATTTTAGTTCCATAAAGCTAAATTGATTCTTAAATCGATTCAAGGTTGTAATTTTTGCATTTTAGACTTGATGAATTGATTCATCTATGCATTTTTGTATTTTTTATGGAAAAATTTACTATTCACTTATAGGAAATCCTTCCTAAATCTCATCCTTTCAATTTTATTAAGCAATTCAACCACCATACAACATAAAAGCAACATTATAGCCACTAGATTCATTATACGTTTCATGCCATATATCATCCTATAATAATTTATCTCAATTCAATCAATATGAGTAAAACTAACTCAACTAATTCAAATCATCTAAAAATAAGCAAAATTAGCTAGAATGTTCACTCATAACTTGAAGAAAAGACTATAAGTGACAAAATTGAAAGTTGGCTAGTTCCTAATCATTCAAAATCATTATTTTTGGAGTTAGGACATTAAAACCTCATTTGGTTCTAAACTTTAATATTTTAAAGACAAAAGAAGAAACGAACAAGAAAGATTACAGAAGTTATAGTGCGATAACCCTTACCTTGATGAGATCAGGAGGATGAAGAAGGAAATTGAGCTTGCACTTAGGTTGAGAAATGAAAAGGAAGGGTTAAAAGCCTTTAAAGAAAAATAAGGTCTTTAGACGATGTTAGGAAAAATATGAGGGATTGAACTTTAAGGGTAATTTGGGATATATTTTCCTGAATCTCCTCTAACTCATTACTCATTTTTAATCATATTTAACTTTAAATTACTTTTACTTATTTACTCATAAACCAATTCACATAGAAAAAAATTATTTTCAAGCCTATTATAATTATTTATTTTAAAATGTAACAAGTATAATAAATGAGAGGAAGAGATTAGAAGTCTATGATTAACTCTTTAAAGTCCTCTAACACCCTCCACCATTCATTATTTTATGTTTCTCAACTCTAAAGGATTTTGCAAGATTTTATAATAATCTAAACAAAGGGAAGGGAGTTTTCCTTTATTGTTGTTCCTCCTCATTTTCTTCATTTCAATTCTTTTCCCTTTTTAAGTCCCAAACATGCCATAAATCATTAATACAATCAAAAGTTTTGATCTCCCAAGATTTCAAGGGAAAGATAATAATTTTATTTGTAGATGTCATAAGAAAAAGTGTCATATCAAAATTGATTATGAAAAACTTAACGCTATGATATGTGTAGATATAGAATTAAATGGAAATTCTTTATCATTACATAAAATGCAATTAAGATATTGAATGAAAATATGATTTCTTATATTCTATTTTAAACTTAAAGAACTAAATGTTTGCTATGCTTAATATCTTTAGTTTGATTTGTATTTGTATTAACTTTAACCTTTATTCAAGTAGTTTTTTATTTGCAAAATTATCGAAAGCTTATGCTTTTTTTAATCAAATTGTAGATATTATGCCAGTAATATCTGTACTCTTTTTTCTTTTAGCTTTTGTTTGGCAAGTTACTATAAGTTTTTGATAAGATCCCTCATTTTTATACTATTTTAGAGTCTTAGAAAAATAAAAATTCATAATTTATTCAAAAAAAATTCTAACATTCTAATAATTGATAAGATTAGATAAGTCTTATGGTATGAATCCTCAATTCAAATATTGAAAATTTTTTATACAAAAAAGCAAGACTATCTCATTTCATCATTCTTACCCTCTTTCTAAAATTAGTTGAAAGATAATACCATTTTCTAACATTTATGATATGTTTAGATCACAAAAAATGGAGAAGAAAGAGAAGGAATGGGAGGTTACATTAAAATCTTCTCATTTTTTAGGATTTTATTAAGAAAGGAAGGAGATTAAAGGTTTAAGACTTATCTCCCATAAACCTTCATCACTCTCCACTATTCATTATTTTGTAATCATCCAGGTTAGGAGATTTTGAAGGATTTTTTAAACATTCAAATAAAAGGAATGGAAGCCCTAATCTCTTTTAAGTGTTTACAAAAACCATTTTCCTATCTATGAATCTTTAATAATATGCAATTTTTGAAAAATCAGACAAGTCTAACCATTATGGCAGTTAGCTTAAGTTGGATTGGTCAAAACCTTCCTGAACTAGATCAACTTGCTAGAACCATTGAACTAGATCTAGTTTTGCAAACTAGGCTTTTTTAAATTGCATGTAAAGGGAATTGAACCCTTGTACTTAAGGTGAAATACTAAATAATCAACTACTAACCTAATGTGAATCTCTAGTTAAGTAAGTACAAATTTGATACTTATTATAATATAAGAAATTTCAATTAAAAATAAATACTTATTTGACTTTCTATTTATTAAATTTACATAATATAATCAATATTTTAGTAAAAAAAATTATAATTTGCTCAACTATTTGACTTAGTTATTCAATGAATTTAAATTCTTTCATATTAAAGTTAAATATTATTAAGATTATATTTACACTCATACATATGATACGTACAATGTATACTTATAAATATATATATGTATATATAATAAACTTTGGTTTAACTTTTAGTTTAACCAACTAAACTAATTAAACAATGACCTAACAACTTTTCCAATTTACTATCCAATATGATTTTTAAAACATTGATATTATATTTAAGAGTTAGCAGGTGAAGGAAGTAAAGATTACAAGAGATAATTGATGGAATAGAAAGAAAAGAGGGTGAATGGATGGTTAAGGGAGAATTTTTCCTTCACTACATGTTTTAATATTTAAAAAATCCTTTAAATTAGATGAATAAAAAATAATAGGTAGTAAAGGATGCTAAAGGAATTTAGGGAGTTAATCAAAAACTTTAAATCTCTTTCTCTCTTTAATCAAAATTCTCAAACACCTTTCCTTGTTCCCTATCCCCATTCTTTCCCATTTAGCAAGTCATTCTATTCACATAAAAAAAATAACTTTTTTGTAAAAAAACTAAATTTTTTATGAAGTAGATTCTCTTATGAATTTGTTGAAAAATGTCCAAAATTGTTTGACTAATAATGGAAGGTCTTTCTCATCTAAAGAGAAGTAAGTCAATGATTTTGTTTACTTTATGGGAACTAGAATTTTTCAAAAAGCCATACTTTCTACATTTTATTAACTTGTAGTTAATCAAACAATTCACTTGCATTGGACTTCTTAGGGAGTTATATTTCCTATATAATTTCTATCAACTAAATCATAACTGCAAATATAGTAAAAATGGCAAGGTTACATAGTAAACAATACTATGTTCAAGTATACTGGGATGGGCATGATCAAATATTGTATGCATGATGGTATTGTCAAAAGACTAACTAGAGTGAGGCATGCACTTGATCTTTATCGAAGTTTCATATCGTTGGGTCTCTTTAATGATGATGGATGATATCAATTTCTTGTAAATGGAATTATGAATGGATATTAAATACTATGATCTATTTGTCTTGTAAGATATGATTAATATTTATAATAGCAAATGTAGTAATTTGTTTAATATATATACATAAAATTTTAGATTTAAATTTTAAATATATTCTTTGATCCTATTGAAATTATTTTTCATTCTATTTTATTTTTTTCTCAAAGAATATTTAGCTGCTGTCCTAACTACGTTAAACCACCGTGGCTTTAAATTTAGAATCAATAGGCCTTTCCTTTATTTTATTTTTTTATCCTTACAAGGGGCCAGAAGCCTAAATAGGCCCTTTCAATTCTCAATTTATACCAAGTTTTTTTTTTCATAATTTTTTGACTTTTCTCTATTATTTTTTTTGTTCAATTTTTTTAACTCGATTTAAAACTTTAAGCTTTTTTCTTTCTGTTACATGATTTGTTTGACTCTATTCAATTTCTTTATTAAAATTATTTTGTAACAACAAAAAGAATTATTTGAAGTAAAATGATAAACTTTTTTTATTCTAAATACATTTCGTACACTTTACGTACATATAAAAAATTATAAGTTCATAAAAAAATTAAAATTTGATGATGATTAATTAGGTTGAATGAGCCCAATCAATACAATCATCTCATATCTAGTCGATCCAATATTGAATTTGACTTAATAAACCTAAGCAACTAGCAATCCAGCCACAGCCCAACAACTCATTCCATTAGGAGGCCAAATAGTCCAAATCATAATGATTGGCCCATAAATAGGAATCCAATCCAATAAATCAACTAGTATAGAATACACTCTCCTAATAATGTAGTCATGCAGGAGTCACACAAAAAATGTGAACTTTTAAATCTTTTGATAAAAACTTCAATATTGAGATTCCTCCAACAAATCAAGGCATATATACATTTTGGCTTTCCAAGTCATACGAATTGTTATTATTAAATCTTGTATAAGGTCAAAATATAATCTTTTGCCTTTGAATTATTTCTATATTGTAATTCCACTTAAAAATTTAAATATTGAAGTATCACAATGGAACATTTTGTTGTAGCATACATCTAATATTTACTCCCTTACACAGACTAACTATCTAATTGGCTACTACCAAAAAGTCAACCAATTTAAATTGGACACAATCAAATTATATCACTTGATCATTAAGTTGCTTGAAATGTTTACTCAACTACATATCTTCTTGAACATGAAAATATTTAAGCATAGTTACTTATTTGAGTTATCTTCTAATTTGAAGTTAGATTCAAGATGCAGGGTTTTTTTATAATACATAAGAAAAAGTAAATAAATTATACAAGACAACAAGAGTGGAAAATATTTTTTAATCAAAATCACGTTAATTATCTAAAATAAGTGAACAAAATAATTTTATGGTTATGTGTGAAAATACAAATATCTTGATTTGCTATAATATTAAAGCATTTGCCTTGTTGGTCTGTGTCTTCAAAATATATTGAGGTATTTGTAATCTTATATCAGTTGGAGATCAAGTAATATGAATTTAATTTTTTATAAACTCATATTTTTTATGCCGTATTTTTTGTCTCTTCAAAAAGGAACTTTATCATTTTATCATGTATCCTTTAGTGTTATTAGGAAACAATTTTAATAAAAAACACTAAACAGAGGACAACAAATAATTTGAAGATTACAAAAGAGAAAGAGAGACTAAAGTTTTGGATAAAAACATAATTTTTAAAAATCGGATTAGAGTGGTCAATCAAATCGATGAATCGACTAATAAACTGGTCCAATTACTGATATTAGACTAAAATATATGTAAAATAGTATGAATTAGTTAAAACTTATGAATCGGCCTAGTGAATTAATTTTTGTACATTTTATATATTTTTATAAAAAATAAAAAGTTTTATGATTTCATAATAATTAAAATGTAATACCTTCACAATTTCATATTAATTGGATTTATATTTTTTTACAAAAATATTTTTAACATAAATTATTGACATATCTATTATATTTAATTACTTATTTATTTATATTATTAACTTATATTATATTTTTTTAGCTTTAGCATAATTTGTTATTATAAATGTTTATAATACTAATATATACATATATAAAATTTATATTTTTAATTTAAAATCGATTCAATTAATAAATTACTAGATCAACTAGTGAATAAGTAATTTTCTTATTCAATAGCTGATCTAATTTTAAAAACTATGGGTTTTAAGAAAGAGTGCTCCTATAGATCCCAAGATAAAAAGCCAAAAATATGATTCAAAACAAATTTAGTCATTGGATTAACGGTGCAGAACTCACTACATTCTATTCGAAGTACAAATTCGCACCTCGATTTTGGGGTATAAATCATTTTCCTTTAAGAAAATAGTTTAGACAAAGTTAAAAAGAAAAAATAAAGAAACTAAGAAAAAGTCTATGGCTGGTGCTGGAAAAATTTTCTTCCCTTGTAGTATTATTGAAATTTTCAACACTACTTCTTATTAATTTTTAATAAATTAGAAAATTATTCCCTAAAATTTTTAGATCTCAATTTATAAAACGAGATACAAAAGATAAAAATTATGATTTTTGCCACATCTCCCTCCTAAACTAGTAAGTTAACGATCCTTACAAAAATTAGAATTATTGGAACGGATTCCAACTTGAGTTTGCAAAAAATGTGAATCATGACTTGTAAAAAATAAATCTATTTAAATATGAATTTAAAGTAGTCTTATCTACTGAATCCATAGATGAGTCCACGTTCTTTATATATATATATATATATATATATATATATATATATATATATATATATATATATATATATATATATATATATATATATATATATATATATGGATTTTAATTATAAATAAATTGACTCATTTAACACAAATAATAAATAAGTGAGAATAAGAATGTAAACAGGTTAATATGTCAATTTGTTTAAAAATTTATATTAAAATTTTAAAAATATTATTTAAGAAATAATTAATATTTAAATTATATATACTTATATATAATAAAAAATTTAAAATTTATACTTTAATAAAATGAAAATAAAAATTTTAAAAAATATTTTTTATAAAATATAATAAGTAATTAAATTAATAAATAATTTTATAATTTATATTTTATTAATTGAAATTATTAGATAAATTGAATCAATTAATCCATCTTGAAATATTTAATAAACAAATTAATTTGATATGAAATAATTATTATTTGAATTGAATTTATTTGAATTGTTATTAATTTTCAATAAGACCTGAACTTGAAATGTAAATATAAATTATAACCCCTCCGGTGGTGAGGCCTCCGGTACAGTCAGTCTAGTGCAACTTTCCACTTGGGAATTTGCAAGCTAAGAACACGAAGAATAGTATAGACCCCTCAACAGATAATAACAAAAATTGAACATTCACTTAATAGAGAAAGTTTTAGTTTGATATCAAGAATTAATTCATTTTAAAATAATTTATTGTGAAGATATCCAAAAAATTAACAATTTTCTTCGAGCAACTTCAACCATTTCTTATCATGAAGAATAAACAGCAGTAAAAGAGTCATATTCCTGTATAGGAAAAAAGCCAGTCTCGAGATGATTTCGAAATAGAATAAAGATTTCTCGTAATTTTACACCGCATTTCTAATGAATCGCAACTTTTCTGAGATTTCTCGTAACTTTCTTAAAGTTCAATAATAAATTAGTGGTTATTTTTTAATAAATAATAAATAATTTGTGACAATAACTATTATTATAAAGCAAATAACCTTCCTAAATGTTGGTAGTGAATGAGACAACTAATATATATGATTGTGTGTAAAATGGTGTGTGACTATCATAGTGATTAGGAAATATTCACCAAAAATTATTATTTTTATCCTCTTATTTTTACTTTTTCACCCACCATCTCCCATACAAAAAATCTGGATCTCATTCTGGATCACACACCCTTTAATAAAGAATATGGGAGCCAACATCTGATTTAGATGATGGTTAAGCATTATTTACAAAATGGTGCTCGAGATATTATTCTTTTATAAAACGCTCCTAAAATATTCTTTCTCACATTAAATGAGCCCTGTATTTTGTTGAAATACATCTTACATGAGAAGGATTGTTTCTAAAAATCTCTCCTAAAATAATTGTATCTTTTTTTTTTTTTTGAAATTTACCTCATTATTTATTTATTGAGAGGGGAATAGGGGGATTCAGGAAGGGGAATGATTTGATTCCATGCTCAGATGCCACACTGTAGAAAAGCGTCATTGTTGCTTAAAAAGACCCATTCAATCGGGCGGGCCCACAGCAATGAGCAGAACAGGCTCAATATGGGGCCCAAGCATCATGCCGATAGGCCCATATGCCCCCTGATTTAATTTTTCCTTATTTGATTTCTCAGAAGTTATATCCTTTTAACAAAAGGCCCAAAAAAAAAAAATCCCTTGACAGGTTCAACTTGGGCTTCTTTAGTTACCAAGAGAACGGATATAAAGTTTCCTGCAGCACTTTAAGATAACATGAAAATTTTCTCAAATACATTAGTCAGAATAATGGTTTCAAGAAAAGCTTTTGCTTATGGAATTTTACTTTTAGCATGGAAAATGCTTGGCTCACCATATATCTTGACATGAATATTTGAAGGTTTAATTCAAGGTTTTTTCCCCCTAAAAAAATGATATATGAAATCTGTCATAATTGGTGTTGGTTATATGAGTAATATCACTCAAGTCTCAAGATTCGTGAAGTTATAAATTTCATGTTCAATTTTTATGGGAAGTTATTGATATTCCTAACCTCTTAGCTTCATGATGCAACTTTGTTAGCAATAAAAAATTTTCTTATAAATCTTAGCTTATGCTTAACAGATGAGGGCGCACTACATTTTCAGCAATACAAAATTTTCTTGCAAATCTTAGCATATGCCTACCACGTGGGGGCAATAACTAATGATTTTGCACCAAATTTAATATTGAAAAAAATTCTATATTTATCATTCTTTTAAAGAAGGTAAATCATTTATACTTTACATTCTACTTTTTTTAATTGGTCTACAATAAGAAGTCATTTCACATTATTTAAGATTCTTTCTCCACACCTTAAGCAGCAAATTGATTTTTTTTATATTAGATCTAATCCGATAATCATAATTTTTACAAATTTATATGCATCTTCTTTCAAATCAAATTTTATGTAGAAGTTTTATTCTCGGAAATTCGTTCATATTATATTTAACGGAATGATTTGAAGGGTTTGTGATTCAAATTTTCGTCTTGTTGAACATTGATATATACATTAGTTATATTAATTATACATTTCACTATTCATCAAAGTGCAATTACTTTTATATAAGAACATGCAAGTATTTGAATTTGTCAAACACTTTCTCTATTTAAATAAATAAAAGACGCATATTTATTCTTAAAATTAAAAAGAAAAAAGCCACAAAAAATTACTCAATCAACAATCCTCCTCTTCATCTTTATTTAGTTCTTTAAAAAAAAGGTGAAAATAATATGAAAAGAAAAGAGGTGAAAAAATAAATATTCCTTATGTTTGGTCGTTATAAATTTTTTTATATAGTAACAAAAGCTTCTGCCACAAAAGTGGCATCAGTCACACAATTATTTTTTTTCTCCCATCAAAATGTATAGAAAAGCTATGGAAAAGAGATAAAAGATGTTTGCTTCCACAAATATCTCCTTGCATCATGGCTTTGTCGTACATATTTTTACTGTATCCTTTCATAATAAAAAAAATAATGATATTATGATAGAATATAAAAAAGGTAAAAAAAAAGTAAATTATATCTATTTTTATCTATTTTCTTTCTATTTTTTCTTTTTACTTGATTTTTCATTCCATCCAAATGAAAAAATAAAAAAGGGAAAGAAAAGCCTGTTTCGCGTCTAGGTTGTGCTATGCGTGGTTAAATTATATTACAACGCCTATTCAACGTCTTGTTTCAAAAGAAATTAAAAGACATCTATTAATTGACAAGTCAACATAAAGATGCAGAGAGACTTGCAAATCACGAAAAAGACTCGTTAAGATTGCATTGTAGCGTTTTTTCCCCTGAGAAAGGGAGCAGGGCAACTAGAGTAGAGTTCCGTACATGACCTTTATTAAATCAAATTTAAATTAAAGAAAGAAAATAAAGTTTTATTTCACCTTATTTTTATTATTTCCTTATCATGACGTGTGAATTGCTTCGGCTTTCTAAATTTTCATTTCCCGTCCAAACTCATCCTTAATTTCCTATGTTCTTTAATTTTTATTTGTTGGATCATGAATTTAAATTATTCAAAATGAATCCATAATCCAACTGATAATCTGATTAATGAAAGGTCCATAAAGAAGAAATGAAATTAAAAATTAATTAATAAAAAGAAGAACTATTAAAGAAACTCTTTCCCTTTCTTTTTTCTAAATAAAAAGAAGATTTAGACCGTAAATAAATTATCTTTTTTATATGATTGTTAATACAATTAATAAAAAAATATTAAATTTTGAATCTTTCACTATCAATTTCTAATATTCTAGTTTGTATGAACTAAATTCATATCCATTTATATTTTTAACATTATTTTTCCAATTTTCCCTAATTTACTTTGCGACAATGGCAACTTGGCTTTTTGATTTTTTTTTTTTCAAATGAGTCATTTCTCCATTGATTTACTGTTTTTTTATTTGGCCTATTTAGCAATGTTTTGTTTTCATTTTTCAGTTTTTTTTATTTTCAAACTCTTATATTAATGCTTTTTTTATTTATACCATTATTTTATTACATCATATATACATATATATTTTACTTATAATATTGCATATTTTTATGTTCATTCTTATTAATTATACTTCAAATGCTAATATTATTAAATAATATAAATATAATATAATACATTTTATTTTTATTTAAATTAAAATTTTAATTTTATTTATTTATAATTTTATTACTTTCAAATTATTACATAGTTTTCATACTTTTTATTTTCTTTATTATTTCTTAAATTATATACATATTATTTTTATAAGATTTACTACATCTTTTTCAATATTATTTAGAATTCTGATGCCAATATTATTTAATAACATAAATATAATATAATATATTTTATTTTATCATAAAATATTTTTTAAAAATTAAAATTTTAATTTAATAAAATTATTAAATTTTATATTCTATTTTAACTCTTATATTATTTTA
Source organism: Sindora glabra (assembly GCA_020226215.1). Classification (NCBI taxonomy): domain Eukaryota; kingdom Viridiplantae; phylum Streptophyta; class Magnoliopsida; order Fabales; family Fabaceae; genus Sindora; species Sindora glabra. Next base: position 101,045,286 of record CM035226.1, read on the forward strand.
TAACTCAGTAAATATAAATGTTCTTTTAATTAGCTATAACTTTACAACTTACACGGTATTTCTTTTCAGTTTATTTACTTCGTTGCATCTTTGTTCTTTTTTTTTTATGTTTATTCTTATTATGTACAATTTAGATACTAATGCCAGAAAGGAGTACAAGTATAACACAATATATTTGATTTTATTATGATAATTAATTATATATTATATTATCTGATAAAAATATATACAAATTAAAATAAATTTTATTTATTTAAATACTATCAATATTTTTTATAAGAATTTTTAAGTACTATAATCAGAATCAAATATACATCAATTTTAATTTTGTCGAAATTTTGCAATTCAAAAATTACTACTTACTTTATTGCACATCTTTTTCATGTCCACTCCTGACAATTATAACTAAAATATTAATATTGTTAAGTAGTATAAATATACTATGATATATTATCATAAAAATATGTTAAATTAATGATTTAATTTAATTTAATTTAATTTAATTTAATTTAATTTAATTAATTAAATATATATTTTATACATAATTTTTATTATATTACATCTCATCCATTATTTTTCATCTTTTCTGTTTGCTCTTTTGCATTTTTTTATATTTAATTTTATTATTTTCAGTTTAAACATTAATATAACTAAAAATTATACGTACATCATTCCCTCCCTAACAACCAAAAAAGAATTTATATTCGACTCACGTGTGATTTCTTTTATTTTAACTTTCCGACCCTAACTTCTATTTTTTTATTTTTACTTTTCTTTTACTTTCAAATTCCAATACCTTTTTTCTTCTTTTTATTTATTCTATTATTTCATTGCATTATAGATATATTATTTTATTTTTATCTACTTTACATATATTTTATCATATTCATTTATGTTATTTATATCGTGAATGTTAATATTGTTTAATATTATAGATGTAATAGGATATATTTTAGTTTATTTATAAAAATATTTAAAATAAATTAAAATTTAATTTAATTGATTATACGTGACTATATATTTTTATTTCAATTCTTATATTATTTTACAACTCACCACTATTTCTGTTTTTTCTATTTTGTTTCATTGCATTTTTTTCATGTCAATAATCATTGATTACAACTCAGATGTTAAAATCACAAAATAATATAGATATAACATGATATAATTAATTATATTATAAAATATTTTAAATAAGTTAAAATTTTAATATAAAAATATTAATTAAAATAATTAACCACACACACTATTATTTAATAAAAATCATTTAAAAATTATAATTTATTTTATTTATTTAAATTTTATAAATATTATTGTGATATCAATTTTTAAGTATTATATTTCAAATTAAGTTACAACAATTGACATTTCAAAGATTTAGAATTCACACACTATTTCATTTCTTTTATTCTACATTATTACATATTTTTCAACCTTAATCCTATTATTTTAATCTTAGATGCCGGTATCACAAAATAATACAAATATAATATGATATATTAATTTTTATTATAAAAATATTATAAATAATTTATACATATTTAATTTAATTAAAATACTTAATTGTATGTTATAAACAAATACTATTATTCATAAAGTAAATATTAATATTATAAATTATGTATTATAAATCAAGATAAATTTATTTTTATTATGAAAATATTAGAAATAGTTAAAAATTTCATATAGAAAATATTAATAAAAAATTAGTTGCATAGTCCATTATTTAGTGAAAACATTTAAAAATTAAAACTAAAATTATTTATTTATGGTTTTTATATTTTCTTAATTTTTAATTTTTAATGTTATATTTCAAATTAAATACATATTAATTAAGATTTGTTAAGGTTGGAAACTCATCCATTATTTCACTTTCTTTTAGTTACTTTACTGTATTTATTTTAATATTCACTTTTGTTATTTATAATCTCAACATTCATATTGTTAAGCAAATGATATTGTTTTATTGTTAAATAAATTAAATATTTATTTTAATTAAATAATTTAATATATTATATTTTTAACTTTTAAGTCTTACATTATTTAATATAAGAATTACATGCTCTTTTTTTATTTGCTTAATTATATATTTTACTTTTTTTATATATTATTTTTCATGTTATTTATGATTCAAATACTAATATCATTAATAAATATACATATAATATAACATATTTTATCTTTATTTTAAATAAATTAAAATTTTAATTCAATTGATATGTTAGACTATATTTTTTTTTATTTTTAACTCTTATATTACTTTATAACTCACCAATTGTCTCTCTCTTTTTTAATTATGTTCTATTGCATATGTTTCTTTTCTATGTTTGTTATTACTATATATTATTTAAATGCAAATATTTCAAAATAGCATAGATATAAAATGACAAATTTAATTTTTTACAAAAATATTTTAAATAAGTTCAATTTTTAATATAAAAAAATATAATTTGAATTAATTAATTACACATTCATTATTTAATAAAATATTTAAAATTTTAAATTTAAATTATTTATTTAAATTTATCAATATTATATTAATATTATTTTTAAGTACTATATTTTGAATTATAAGTAAATTAATTAATATTTTATTAAGAATTTACAACTCACACATTATTTTAATTCCTATTATCATTTTTTTATGTTCATTTATTTATGCACTAGAATTTAAATTTAATCAATTATCAATGTAAATCAATTTTCTACTACTATTCACTTTTGTACTATTATATCAATAAAAAATTACTAAAACTTTTTATTATTGTTAAAAGCTCCTAATTATTTTTATTTTTATAATTAAGTATTTTTTTATTTGCTAATATTATAAAATATTTTATGATACGAGTGGATGAAATTTACATTTCATACACTAATATCATTAAATAGTATATAAAAAACACATATTTTATATTTTTATTATAAAAATAAATAAATAAGTTAAAGATTTATTTCACTACATATTATATCACTTAATGTTGGAGCCACATCATCTTTCTTTTATTTGTTTTATTGCATATTTTTTACTTTTTTTAATACCACTCATATTATTTAAAGTTTATACACTAATATTATTTAGAAGTATGCACAATATGGTATATTTTATTCTTTTATTATTTTTATTGTAAGTAAGCTGAAGATTTAATTTAACTAAATTACTTAATTATTTATTCTATTTTTAACTTTTATATTACTTTATAACTTACTCATTATATCTCTTTTTTTATTTGCGACATTGCATTTTTTTCTTTTTCATGTTAGTTTATATCACTCACAACTTAGAGGCTAATATCATTAAATAGTGTATATATATAATATGATATATACTTAATTTTATTATAAAATATGTTAAATAACTTAAAATTTTAATTAAGAAAGTATTAATAGAATTATGCAATTAAATGTTTTACATTTTAATAAAAATATTAATAAATTAAAATTAAAATTATTTATTTAAATTTTATCAATATTTTTTATATTAATTTTCAAATACTATATTTCAAATTAAAAATAATTTTTACATTTTACGCATTATTTCAATTCTTTTTTATGTACTTCATTGAAAGTTTTTAATGTTTCTTATTTATTATCATTCTTTGCAACTTAGATATCAGTACCACTGTATATTATGAATGTGACCAAAAAATTATTTTAAAAATATTTTCATTAAGTAAAAAATCTAATTTAATTAAATTACTTAATTGAATTTCATATTTTATATTTCTTATATTATATTTTAAAATTTTTATTTATAAATTTGAATATATAATTACAAAATAAATATAAAAAATTAGATATTAATATTTTTAATAAAAAATTTCTATTATATACTTATTATTCTTATGTTAAAAAAATAGAAACCCATGCACAAGTTAAAAAAAACTAGTTATTATAAAAGTATTATTCCAATGCATAAATTTTTGTTTGAATCATAATTTTTAAGATAAAATACACTAACCTCCCTTAAAGTTTGGCTTAAATATACCTCCTGTTGGGAATTCGGATTATCACATGCAGCGGAATTTTAAATTTTGATCCGAATTCTACCTAGGATCCATGCAAAAAGCATAAGTCAATGATTAGGGTTTTACCTATTGGGCACTCGTGTTTCTACTGATTAAAACTTGAGAGCAGATGAATCAAACGCCGACCGGAAGGTACAGCGTCTCTACGGTATCCACACGGAGTGAACAACGACCTCTCACCCTCCACGTGTCTGCTAGGATGCGTTTTTCTCTCTAAGAATTAGGATTGGATGTTTTCTGAGTGATTTAGGGTTTATATGGAAGCTTAAAACGTTATTCTTAAGTGCTGCCCTCAAGTCCCTTTTTATAGAACTTAGGCAAGCCATAATCCTAGTCACACTTAACAACTCATCTTATCCTTATCCTAGAGATAATGGGAAGAGATAAGATTTATCTATTAATTATCTAATATTAGATAATGATATTATCTCATAATATAAATATCTTAATATTAGATAATTGCATATAGTTATCAAATATCAAAATAATATTATCTCATAATATATTTATCTAATATCTGATAAGATAATTACTTGATATTACTTTAATATCAAATAATATCACATAATATATATATATATATATATATATATATATATATAAAACGTGAATTTATTATTCTTAATAATATATATGCACGAAAATAAGTCCAATTAATTGGATATTAATATAATTAAAATCCAATTAATTATTGTCTTATTCCTACTCCTTTTGTGTGACCCTGTAGGTTCTTACTACGTTGACAATGACTTATTATTGAGCCATAGACAGCGAGCGGTATCTAGCAATACATCACTGCCACTCAAGTAGTAAGAATGTCTGTGATTCGACATCCACCTAATACATGATCAACGTTTTACATCATAACCCTTTTGTAATAATATCCAAATTGAACTGGAGGCATGGAATGTGTCATCCTCGTCAATGTTCAATTTATATTTCTTGATACTGAGTAGACTTAAAATAAATAATTAATATCACATATTAATTCAACTAAGCATGGCCATACATTTCTAAGTCTCACTCAATCAAGGGGCCCAAGGATATTTCTCTTTTATACAAGAGTAACAAAATCCCATTTACATCACTCACTTCCCTCTGCATGATTTATGACACACCCAATCAATGCCCTACTCGTCACCTGATTAAAGGTGACATAGGACAATATTAAAGTGAGTAATTCCTCATGTAGGGAACCGTAGTAACTTCAGGTCAAAGGTTTATGCGTAGTTGTGATCATATGAGAATAACTTATGACACATTTATCCATGCAATATTCTCATAGTGGGTCAGTCCAGTACATTATTCACTAGCAATGTACTCATGTATTGACTTGATATCACATATCCATGATTCATAATCATCAGTCACTATACATGCTAGTCTCGATGTATTATTACTATCCTTTTTCATAATAATACTTGACTAGGGGCATTTTAGGAATAGCAAAGCTATTCCAAGGATAATTATTATATTAAGTTATAAATTGCGCATAATAATAATAAAAATAAAATATAATAATTAAATTACCTAAAATAAAATATAATACATTGTGTATAACTCTAATCATCTTATATGATTGGTTCTATGACACACACCAACACCTCCCTCCCCTTGATTTTTAATTTTAGGTTAGAGGTCCCTTAAGAATGAGAAAGTATTACACTCTCATCCCTTGGCACCTAATTTCTGTTAGTGCACCTGACAGAAGTTTAGCGAAAAATGTATAATAAAATATTTTAGACAATATTGCCCTTTACAATAGAATTACCAAGTCAGCTGCTATGTGATTTGAAAAATATCCTTTCTTCCCACTATAATACTAATTCATCAAGGACCCAAGTTAATGCTAACTAGTAATTTGGTTTTTTATAATTTGTAAAATTTAAATAAATTTCATATTTTAACTTCATTTGTTAGACCTAAAATTAGCTAACGAAGTAGGATGTTATTACTTTGGCTTGAGATTCTTTTAAAAGTAGTCCATGAATTTGTGACTCATTGGCAGGGGTTCCTTTAGTCTTCATTCCTCGCTTGCTAGTTGAAAGAGGAGAGACACAGAATCCATACAAGCCATATGAGCTAACTCACTGTATTTGGTTAGCAAGTGAGGACTCCAGCTTCCCGATCTTTTATCAAGGAAAGTAGGTAGATTAATTGTATCTATTCAAGATTAGCCAGTACAGCTTACCTTATCAATAGCTTGTTAGACTAATTTTTTTTAATTAATTTTGAAACTTTGATCATCCACATCAAATTCTAATATACAATTAACTTGTGATTGAAAAAAAACATAATATAAATTTTTATAGCCTTTGACTAACCTTTTTGCCTATAAAACATAACTATAAATAAAATTGGTAGTCAATTAGAAGCCAAAATAATTACAATTGAATTAATAATATAAGAGTTGCAATACAAAATATTTTAGTTCCTATAGGAGCTAGCTAAAAGAATGACTTTGCAATCCAATAACTATATGCCCCTCCATAATAAAATATCTAGCAAGGCACACTTTATGCCCTTAATTGAGACAGACACATTTTGTGCCCCACTATAACCATGTCCTAAGCCTATTCACAACAAAAGATGGATTTAGATGTACCATACAAAAAAGATATAAAATCCCATCTAGTTATTAATATATACAATAAATAGTCCCTATACCACCCTAAAAAGTAACATATTCATCATTGTTTAACTACTCTAAAGGTGATGGAGAAGGGTTCACCTATGCATAACCATGACTGCCTATATACACATTGCCTCTTTATGTTAAATTTTCACAAATTGATTCCCAGGTTTTCTGCAATATAAAAGGAGGCAAGTTATTATTTTTGCATTATCAATAATGATCAATAAAAATAATCATAAAAATGTCAATTAGTCACCAAACATACTAATGAAAAATAAAATAGATATAAATATGATATAAAAATACTAAAAGAATAAGTATATATAACCCAAGTATAAATTCCATCCTCAAACAAATAAATAAATTTAAATCCACTCCTTTTTTACTTTTGGTCTTGTTCATGTCATATAGGAGAAATGTTGGAAAATGATAAACACAAATTTGACATGTATAATTAAACCTAACATCCCTTTGCACATGTAATAGGGCCTATAAAAGATCTTATATGCATCTGTACAAGTGACAAGAAAATTATTAAAAAGAATTAGAAGATTTAAATCCTTTGAATTAGAAAAATTATTTGTTTATTGTGAGATTTCCATATCAGAACCATTATACTCTAAGCTAAACATGTTACAGGAGGTAATCTTACCATGTTTCCTTCTCTAATGCAAATTAAGATAAAGACATTAACTAAAAGAAACCACATTTCATTAATCTTAACAAAAAAAAATACCCAATCTTCTGAGCAACTAACTTTAATCTAAAAATTAGATTATACGAAAGCATAATAGGAAAGCAACAAATAGTATTGTACAAGAGACACTAACTAAAAGAAACCACATTTCATTTTCTAGCGAACAAATGGAAAGCATAATAGGAAAGCAACAATTAAACTTCATTATATCACTTCATTAAATTGGATAAGAGTGAAGATCAATTAAAACACGTTAATAAATTATTTTTATTAATAAAAGTTCCCCATTTGTTTATATTATGTCCATGGGCTTTCTTTCACCATTCTTGCTTCATTTCTGCACTGAAACTACATGGAAAGCCTTACTAAAAGACAATGTCTCTTTCCCTCGCTTTTGAACTACATTAGAAATAGTCAAAATTTGGATGTGATTGATCCAAGTTGAGGAGTTTTTTAACCTATCCTTTAAAGACTTTGGGTATTGCTTTGCATAAAAAATATTAATAAAATTATGTTGGAAACTCTTACAATTTAAAATTTTAGGGTGGATTAATAATCTATATAAACCGTGTAGTGTTTTTCTTGGTTGAATCAAATTGTTTTCACATCTATGTTATTTTTGCTAACTTATTTGAATTCTATCTAGATGATCCACTTGTAACTTTCAAGCAAGTATGATGCCAACTATTTCCTCCTCCAGTGTAGAGAAACTTCATGGACTTTATTTTATTACTTATATATAGAGATAAGATTATAATAACTATTGATTCATCCACTATCATTACTAACATTGCTTCTTGCCTTTGAAAATCCTTAATTCTCTATAACTATTGAATTTGCCTTATTGATCCAAAAGACCTAATCAAATTATTCTATGATGAATGTGATCTTTTAGCAGCTTGTACCAATCATCGAACATTTATTTACAAGTGGCTAAGGAATTAAAAACTTTGATAAAGTGAAGATTAGTCTATGATGGATGTTATCAAGCATACCAAATCTATTGCATAAACCTCTATAAACATCTATTACAAAAGGCGAATGGTTTTGGAGAAAATGTGATACTGGGATTCGAGCAACATGTTGAACAAGAAAGGCATATGAGATTTAAAAATAGAGGGAAACAAATTGATAATTCAAAAGGTAGCTAAAACTATTGAATATAACTAGAATAAAAAAATGTCCACATGAATTGAATATAACAAACAGACTTTATCAGCATATAATAAATAGATTTCACCGGCATCGATACAAAAATCACATGCACTAATTCTTGCTCACATCATAGTAGAAGCCATATTAAATATCCATCATATTAACCATAACCAAAACCACTGAGAGAGGCACATTCACATCAAAAACCAATCAAAACCATTAAAAGAGGCATTTTCACATCGTAAAAACTTCACCTTTTTCTAAATCCTTAAAAATCCATTTCCAAGAAAATGTAGAAATAAAAAATCAAAAATCAAATGGAGATATATACTGCATTATGAATAGATATTCTAAACCTAAAAACTCAATTACAAAATGCACTACAAATATGTTCAAATATAAGGGTTTTCTCCAATACTTACTTTTCAAACTATTCCAAATGATCTTTGACCTTCCAAGTTGACAAATTTATAACTAATTTGTGCTTCGTCAAGCAGAATCAAAGAATGAAACTCAGATGAACTGACGTGCAAAAATGATTGGGTGTCATCATTTTATTTGAAATTGAGAGAAATGAAGCTTCAAGAGATCTATGCACAAAGATTTCTCCGAAGGCAAAGTGGTATTATGCTTTCTCATCAACTCACATCTTAATAGGGGTGATTTTGTCCAAAAAAAGTATCAGTTAAAGGTGTCATTTATTGTTAGTTGTAGGGGAGGTCCAGTGCAAAATTGAAAATCAAAGGGAGGGGAGTATATTTAGGCCAAACTTCAGGGGAGGTTAGTGTATTTTACCTTAATTATTATTTAAATTAAAAGGATAGCCCATCGTTACAATTATATCAAAATAGTAGCAATTTTAAAAATCATCCACCCTCTTATTAATTATAAATTGGTGTCTTTTTAATTTGAATTCATAACTTAAAGAATGAAATAATGATATGTATTGTTGGACCAAGACTAGGGATGACAAAATACTTTTAATATAAAATGCTTTATGAGAATTTTCCTAATAGAATTTGGGGATAGTATGATTTTTTACCTTGTAATATCAGAATTTTTTATGTGAGATACAATTAATTGTGGATATATATATTTTATTTTTAATAAAACTGCTTAAATAATGATCCAAGAACTTTTTATTTTTAAAAGTCTAATTTATTAAAATGATCTATTACTTAGGTTTATAAATATTTAATTATGGATTAATGTGTTTACTAGTTAAAATATAAACCTATATCTTTATTGGCCTGTAATAAGAAGGCAAATGTTTATTTTATGTGTCATTATTATATTTATTTTTTATCATATTGGTACATGATTGTGCATTTAAACATGCAATTTATGATTTCTTTATTCATATGTGCATATTCATATTGTGAAATGTACCAGTTATTGTAATTATGAAGATTAAGACTTGGTGTCAATCATTAGCTCATGAGCTATTATACATGATCTTTTATGGACACCATATTAGAATAATGGGATTTATTTTAATAAAGGCTATATATCAAGTTTAATATATAATTTTGTATAATACCTTGTCAAGACTAATGTTTGGTATTTATTGTTAGTTTTAAGTATATTTGTTTGTCTCTTAATTCATATCATTTTTAAACTTTGAAACATTTTGGCAATCGATTCACGTAGACTAAGATTTAACATCAATAGTTAGTTCTCAAGTTATATACTCATATCTTAGTAGATAATATTTTGAAGCAAAGACGTTTTGGTAAATAGATCTATCAAGATTAGGATTTAGTATTAGTTACTAACTCCTATATTTGATATTTGTTTCTTAATTGACATATTTTGAAATTTTGAGGTAATTAACTTTATTGTTACCAAAAGATTTTTTTTATCTTATTATAAAGTTTGTTATAAAAAAATCATTTAGGACTAACTTGAAAAATATCATGTTTTATTATATCACATTATTAATGTTATTTTTCTTGTTATATTTTTACATTCGTGATCTCTTATAAACACCATATTAAAATAATGGGATTTATTTTGATAAAGGCTATATATCAAGTTTAATATGTAATTTTGTATAATACCTTGTCAGGACTAATGTTTGGTATTTATTGTTAGTTTTAGCTATATTTGCATGTCTCTTAATTCATATCATTTTTAAACTTTGAAACATTTTAGCAATTGATTCATGAAAACTAAGATTTGACATCAATAGTTAGTTCTCAAGTTATATATTCATATCTTAGTAGATAATATTTTGAAACAAAGACGTTTTGGTAAATAGATTTATTAGAATTAAGATTTAGTGTTAGTCACTAACTCCTAACTCCTATATTTGATGTTTGTTTCTTAATTAACATATTTTGAAATTTTGAGATAATTAACTTTATTGTTATTAAAAGATTTCTTTATCTTATTATAAAGTTTTTTATGAAAAAATCATTGAGAACTGACCTGAAAAATAGTATATTTTATTATATCACATTATTAATGCTATTTTTCTTATTATATGTTTACATTAATAGCTTATATTTAAGTAATTGATAATTTATATAGCCATGGAAGGTTACATAGCATGTAACTATTGCCAAGATTCGATATTGTTAATTGTTTAAATGAGTTATATTCCAGGTCTTATTTCTTGAATAGTGTGTTTTTAAAAATTGTAGCCATGTATTATAAATTTGATGATCAACTTAAGAATTATTTTAATATAAATTTTTTTAAATAATTCTTTACAATTAATGTTGCTTAAGTAAGAGAAGATTAAATTTTTTTATATAAAACTACCATTAATTGTAAGTATATATATTTTATTTTTTAAAGGTCAATTTGTTAAAGTGATGTATTACTTTAATTTATGAATATATGAGCTATTAATTTATAAAATATTGTAAGTATATATAATTTTTTTATTTAATAGTTGGTCTAATTTTAAAAACTATGGATCGTGGATTTAAGAAATAATGCTATAGTTTCCAAAATAAAAAGTCAAAAATATTATCTTAATTAAAATTAAAATTATTTATTTAAATCTATCAATATTATCTTAATCTTATTTTTTAAGTACTATATTTTAAATTATAAATAAATTAATTAATATTTTACTAAGAATTTACAACTCATATATTATTTTATTTTTTGTTATCATTTTTTTTATATTTGTTCATGTTATTTACAATTCAAGCACTAGAATTTAAATTTGATTGATTATCAATATAAATCAATTTTATACTATCAACTACTTATGCACTATTATATTAATAAAAAATTACTAAAACTTTTTATTATTGTTAAAAACTCCTAGTTACTTTTATTTTTATAATGAAGTATCTTTTTCTTATTTATTGATATTGTAAAATATTTTATACTATCAGTAAATGAAATTTAAACTTCATACGCTAATATCATTAAGTAGTACATATCAAAACATATATTATAAAGATAAAATAAATAAGTTAAAATTTATTTCACTGCATATTATATTTTTAACTATTATAACTATTATATTACTTCATTGGAGCCACATCATCTTTCTTTTATTTGTCTCATTATACATTTTTTACTTTTTTTAATGCCATTCATATTATTTATAGGTCGTACACTAATGTTATTTGGAAGTGTACATAATATAGTATATTTTGTTCTTTTATTATTTTTATTGCAAATAAGTTAAAGATTTAATTTAACTAAATTACTTAATCATTTATTTTATTTTTAACACTTGTATTACTTTATGATTGACCAATTATATCTCTTCTTTTTATTTGCTATGTTAATTTTTTTTCCTTTTTCATGTCCATTTATATTACTTACAAATTAGAGGTTAATATCACTAAATAGCATATATGTGTAATATAATATATACTTACTTTTATTTAAAAATATGTTAAATAAGTTGAAATTTTAATTTAGAAAGTATTAATTGAATTGTGTAATGAAACATTTTATTTTTTAATAAAAATATTAATAAATTAAAATTAAAATTATTTATCTAAATTTTATCGATATTTTTATATTAATTTTCAAATGCTATATGTGAAATTAAATATAATTTTTACATTTTATACACTATCTCGATTCTTTTTATGTACTTCATTGTATGTTTTTAATGTTTTCTATTTACTAGTATTCTTTCCAACTTACACATTAATACTACTAAATATTATGAATGTAAACAAAAAATTATTGAATAAGTTAAAAATCTAATTTATATTATTTTTAAAAAAAATATTTATAAATTTGAAATATTGAACTATTGAAATATTGAAATAAGTTAAAAATCTAATTTAATTGAATTATTGAACTATATATCATATTTTTCATTTATTATATTATTTTTAAAAAAATATTTATAAATTTGAATACATAATTATAAAATAAATATCAAAAATTAGATTTTAATATTGTTTAATAAAAAAATTTGCTATTATATACTTATTTCTTATTATTATGTTGAAAAAAATAGAAACCCATGAACAAGTTAAAAAGGCTAGTTATTATTAAAATACTATTCCACACAACATAAATTTTTATTTAAATCATAATTATTATTTAAATTAAAATGGTAGTCTATTATCAAAATTACATTAAGATAGTAGCAACTTTAAAAATCATCCACCCTTATATTAATTATAAAATGATGTCCTCGTATATTGAATTCATAATTTAAAGAATGAAATAATGATATGTACTGTTAGACCAAGGCTAGGAATGACAAAATGCTTCAAATATACAATGCTTTGCGAGGATTATCTCGAAAGAATTTAGGGATAGTATGACTTTTTACTTCACAATATTAGATTTTTTTCATATGACTTAACATTAATTATATATATATATATATATATATATATATATATATATATATATATATATTATTTTTGATAAAATTGATTAAACAATGACCCAAGAACTTTTTATTTTTAAAAGTCTTCTTAAATGATCTATTACTTAGATTTATATATATCTGATTATGGATTAATGTGTTTGACAGTTAAAGTATAAACCTATACCTTTATTGGCCCATAATAGAGGGGTTAATGTTTATTTTATGTATTATTATCATATTTATTTTTAATCATGTTGGTATATTATTGTGCATTTAAATATACAATTTATATTTTCTTTATTAATAAATGCATATTCATACTCTAAAATATATTAATTATTATAATTATAAAAATTAAGGCTCGATGTCAATTGTTAGATTCTGAGCTTATATATGTGATCTCTTATAGACATTATATTGGAACAAATAGACTTATCTTGATAAAGATTATATGTTAGGTCTAATATGTAATTTTGTATCATACCTTATTAGGATTAATATTTCATACTTATTGTTAGTTTTAGGTATATTTATTTGTCTCCTAATTAACACAATTTTTAAACTTTAATACATTTTAGTAATAAATTTATGAAAACTAAGATTTGACATCAATCGTTAGTTCTTAAGTTATATTTTTATCTCTTAGTTGATAATATTTTGAAATAGAGATGTTCTAGTGAATAGATTTATGAGGAGTAGGATATAGTGTAAATCACTAACTCCTTTGTTTAATGTTTGTTTCATAATTGACACTATTTCAAAATTTGGAGACAATTAACTTTATTATTACTAAAAGATTTCTTTGCTTTATTATTGAGTTTGTTATAAAAAAATTATTGAGAACTGACTTGAAAAATAGCATATTTTTTAATATCACATTTTTAATACTATTTTTCTTACTATATTTTTATATTAATAACTCATATTTAAGTAATTGATAATTTATGTAATCATGGAAAGTTACATAGCAAGTAATTATTGCCAAGATTCGATATTGTTGATTGTTTAAACGTGAGTTGTATTTTAGGTCTCATTTCTTAGATGGTGTGTTTTTAAAATTATGGTCACATGTTCTAAATTTTTGGTTTAGATTGAGAGTTATTTTAATATAATTTTTTTAAATAATTCTTTACAATTAATTTTTCCTAAGCAAGAAAACTTTAGAATTTTTTATGTAAGTTACCATTACTTGTAGGTATATATATTTTATTTTTGATAAAACTGACTAAATAATGATCCAAAAGTTTTTTACTTTTTAAAACTCAATTTGTTAAAGTGGTATATTACATGAGTTTATGGATACTTTGATTAATGTATTTGACAACTAAAATGTATGCTTATATCTTTACTAGCACATAATGAAAAGGTTTGATAGGATTTTATTTATATTGATTAGGTCTTCTCTCCATTCCTAATCTAATTATAATCATTAGCTTATTCCATTATGATTTGCACACTCTAGAATAAGGAAAGAAAGATCTATACTTATAATATTTATCTGAATATATCATATTTAAGAGAATAAAATTCATGATAAAGATACGTTTTTGCACTAATAATTATTATAATCATTCCTAGTCTAATTATAATAATTAGTTTATTCCATTAAGATTTGCGCACTCTAAAATAAGGAAAGAAAGATCTACACTTATAGTATTCATTTGAATAATATCATATTTCGGAGAATTAAATCCATAATAAAGATTTGTTTTTGCACTAATAATTATTATAATGTTCTAAATTTTATACAAGTTATAATATTAATTTTTCTTACATGCAAAGCAAAATATAGAGCAAGCTTTCATTCCGAACAAAAAAGTAGGAATGAGATAATAATACCTTATATTGCCTCTAAAACTTTGCTATTATAAAATTATTATATTTTTATCTTTTTGTGTGTGTGTGTAATGTTACTTATATGACTTTAAATCTATCTTACAACATTTTATTAATTATATATGATTAGTAATATTTAAATTTGCATTTTTTTCCTTTCTTCCTTATTTGTTGGTATTTGATATTACTTAATAATTATGTATAAATTTATAATCCTTAATTTTAAGATTTATATTTTTTAATTTTTTTATTACTCCTCCTAAATTCTTGTGGAGCTTGCTTTGTTGCACATTGAAATATAAAACTGAGATGAATTTTATCTCTAATTATAAAATACAATAATATTTTATCCTCAATAATAAAACATAAATCAAGAGAATATTGATCTATTCTTACCCCACTCATCAGCAACCCTAACCAAGACGTTACCTATAATTGGGTTACAACCTTTCAGTTGTTCACCTTTGCAGCTGCCACAACAATTTCATTGAAATGTTCAAGTCACAATTATTATTTAAAAAGTAAGTACATTTCATTAAAATAGTGACAATTTTAAGAGTGTTTTCCTTTTTTATTAATTATAAATTGACTATTTTCTTACATCAAAGTTATAACTCTTAAGATAATGAGCAGACAATTAGACCAACCACCCCATCTGCCCTTGTAGTGCAGCCTTTGGTTGTTCCCCTTGGCAGTTGCCAAACTTCTTTCTTTGTCATCATCCACCATATAAAAGATATGATTATTTTTGACAATTTTAAGTGATCCCCACCCCCACTGATTCATCCTATCGTCATATTGTAAATAATAAACTATCCACGGTCGGTCTAAGAAAATTAAAGGAAAGTTCCTTTCAAACGTGACCACGAGAAGTAATTATCGAATATGTGAGTGGCAATTGAACAAGCAACGTTAGCGGACGCACCCATTACGTAATTCATGCTCATATCCAGTGCTGAACTAACCCTGATTATTCAGTTCATATTGTGTCATTATTTATAATTTGACGCTTCATTGGTACTATTAAAAAAAATAATAAGGAAATATAATAATGTATTTCAATGAAATTGAAAACTTTTCTTTTCCGCCAACATAAAATTTCAGTGGCGGAGTGGAAGTAATCTACCTTTTTTTGGTACTTTTCCTCTTTTAGATTTGGGTCTTGAATCAAAACGTTATATATATAAATACCAACACACACACACACACACTAGGTGTTACCCGTGCATTGCACGGATGATTATTTATTTCAATAATATAATATGATAATTATATACTAATTATTTATAAAAAATTAAATAAAAATTTAATCAATATATAATTAACAACTCTATAAAAACTTATTTCTTCACTAATTTTGTAAATAATTGATTTTGAATTCGAATATCATATTAATTAAATATCTTTTTTAAAATAATTATTATCATTAATATTAATATTTAATAACATGATTTATAATAATAATAAATTTTTTTAATGATAATAAATTTTTTATTTACCATCTTACATTATAAAATAAAGCTTTGAAAGTAGTAATTTTATATTATGAATGAATATTTATTTTAACAATATAAGATTATAATTATATATTAATTATTTATAAAGAGGATTAGATGAAAAATTGATTAATATATATCCAACAACTCTAAGAAAAAAAGTCATTACTCCACTCATTTTACTCAACATTCAAGTAGGTAATTAATTTTGAATTTATTTTATCAAAAAAATTAATTTTAAATTCAAATGTCGCATTAATTAAATATTATTTTTTAAAATAATTATTATCATTAATATTAATATTTAATAATATGAATTATGATAAGAATAAATTTTTTATGATGACAATATAATATATATTTTTATTTACCACATTACAGTATAAAATAAACTTTTGAAAGTAATAGTTTTATATTGCAAGCAACTCATTAAAATTTATAAATTATGACATGTATATTGACTAAAATTTAATGTTTTGATATCAAATATATTTTTTTTAATTTACTTGGAAGAAAGGAATAGCTTTTGGCTAGAAATCACTAATAACTGACTTATATTTAATATCTTCTAAAATGAGCATTATAATAAAGTTTTTTTATTGAAATATAATAAAAAAATATAAAATAATAAACAAATAAAAAGTGTATAGTGGGTATCGAATCTTTAAAAGAAGAATTGATCTACTCCTTAATTAAAATTTTAAAAAAATATGTTAATGATATAGAGAAAAAAAAGGTGAGAGAAATAACATAATTATTTGGGAACATAATACAAAAAGGAAATAATTAATTAGATTAAAAATAAAAAAATTTATAATTATCATAGTAACAATCTACTAAATGAGGATGAATTATTGAAGTATCTAATGACAAATATTATTCGATAGATGGGTGTAAGTTGAATTATTCATTTGTTCATTTAAGCAAATGGTGATTTTATCAAATGAAGATGGAGAAAAAAGTCATTATAGATGAAATTTTACAAATTTTAAATTGGATGTAAAATGAGATAAAGATAAAGATAAAGATAAAAAAATTTATAATCAAATCAAATGAAGATAAAAAAATAAAAAATAAATAAATAAAAATAGATAAAGATAGAGAATAATGTATTTGTTAATCTCAAATTTTAAAATTAGATGAAGATAAAGATAAAAAGATTTTTCAAATTTTAAAATAGAAAATACTGTATTTGTTAATCTCATTATTTTTATAAAAATATAAAGTAATAAAAAATGACTTATTTATATGTATTATGAACTATAAATTTCTAAATTTCATAACTAATAGTCCATATATTTACATAACAGCCCTTTTGCTTTCATAATTTCTTCCAAAATTATGTTTTTCCTATTAAACAAGGTAAAATAATTAAAAATTTTACCTCATGAAATAAATTACATAAACTATAAAAAATATATACTTTTGTAATTTTACACATGAAGAATCTATTAAATTAATGAGAACTAATTAAGTTATAAATTTTTGGATTGAGCAATTATGAAAGGCCAAAAGTAATAAAAAAGAATACTTACATATATTAAAAATGAAAATGAAAGCTCTCATCTCCAAAAAGAGGATGACTTTGGAAGGTGAAAAAAGAAAAGAAACAAAATTTAAATATAATTTAGAGCATTTTTTATGGGAATAAAATGATTTTTATCAAAATAAAATAATTAAGTAATTATGAATTTATAGATATTGAAAATAAAGATGAAATTTATCATTAAATAAAATGAGGACTTTAAAGTGACTAAAGATAAAAAAAAAATACAAAACATAAATATAATATGAGAAGATTTTTATGAGAATGAAATAAATAAGTAGTTATGAATTTTAGTGAGATTAAATTTGAATTAAATAAAAAGCTAAAATTAACTTAAAAATGCATATGAAAACAAGGTGATAAATCAAAATAATATCTCTCTTATATAATAATAAAAAAACAAAAATACTATAAGTATAAAAAATGAATTTCAAAATTAAATTTTGAATTTTTTAATCTATTAAATTAAATTTTATAAATTTACCTCGCTATCTTATATGTAATAATAGTTTTTGATTTTCATTCAAAATCCAATTTTAAATTTTATTTTTGATATATATAATATTATTAAAAAAATATTATGGTGCTATCTTTTTTCCTTTAAAAACCGGAAAATGTAAAAAAGTCTATAGTAGTTTATCTTCCATAATATCTCTATTATTGAAATGCTTGCTTAAATACTTATGACTTAACTTTTCCCCTACAAGGGATGGAAAACAATCTAAAATAGGGCAAAAACTAAAAAGCCGGACTGGACCACCTTCTAATAAAATCTTTTAAAAGCGAATGTAAATGGATTAAGCTTGTTTAAATCTAATCAGTCTATCATTCTTAATTATTCTATAAGTCCACAAATATTAGTAAAAATATCAGATAACTATAGATGAAAATTTCTAATTATTAATAAGAAAGGGATTTGATTACAAATAAAAATAAATTTTATGCATCCTAATTATAAAGGAAAAAGCATTACGACAAAATTTACAAATTAAAACAATTCGCATATAGTGAAAAATTCAATTTGCTTTTAATTATTTAAAAATTATGCAACACTGATGTTAAAATTTATGCTTGAAAATTTAATGCTAAAAGCTAGATTTAGTTTGAGTTTTTTTTCAATTTTTTAATTGAATTTTTTTATTTTAATAGCAATGAAGTTGAATTTATGACTTCCATTATACTATCAAAAATTTTCATCGCTAGCTCCCATCACTTATTGGCTTGTTTGGCTTAATTAAAAATAAAATTTTATTTTATTTTCAATTATTTTTTTAAATGTTGTTTTACTTTAAATAGAAATATTTTATTTTATTTATAATTTTTATTTTAATTATATTTGTGTTATTATGAAATTTATCATATTTAGTAAGTATTTCATCATAATGCATTTCATTTGATTAAAACATATATTATATAAAAAATTTATTCTCTTTCTAATATTATATTTACTATAATATTATTAAAATTTATTTTTAATAAATTTTATGTATTTTGAAATATTTTTTGGATAAATAAATTAATTTATAAATAAATTAAAATTATTATTTTTAATGTAATGTGCAAATAATAGAATTCATTTACAAATAAATTAAAACCTTTTTATCAAAATAAAATGAGGTCGATTCTAGAAATTTTTTATGCAAACTCAACCTGTGATTTTAATTAATTGAATCATTTGTTTTAAGATTTTGAAACAATATAACAATAAAAATACGGAAGCTTTTAAAAGCTTAAATATACATAAAATTACTTTAAAATATTTCTCTGATTTTAGAGCATGTAATTGGCTTCCTTAAGATTTAAGCCGTCTATTTTGATGGCATGTTTCTGTTGGTCTTCTTCATTTTATCCCACGTTATCAAAATATTTTTTTTTACTGATATTTTAATGGTATATTAATATTTGATATTATTATAAAGAATTTATTTTTGTTATATTGAAAACTTGAAGTCAAGATATTAAATTATCACCTCTATTATTATTAAAATATTTTTTAATACCTGAAAATCCAAGCACGGGAGCAGGAGACATTTCACAAACAGCCGTTATCAGCCATACACGGATACGGTTATTTTTAGTAGTTTTAATTTATGGCCACCTCATCTGACTCGTCTAGTATTATAAAAAATAAACTACCCCTGGTCAGTTTAAAAATTTATTAAGAAATTTGGTAGAATGTGACCACAAAAATGTAATTTTACAATTTGTGACAATTGACCACGGTCGGTTTAATTTGATTCGATTCTCCGTTGATATACTTATTATTCTAAATATGGGAAGGTATCAATATTACGATAAAGTAAGACTATTCTTTTCCGTTAGTATTTTTAATGGTACATGATATGTTATATTAATTTAAGGCTTTTTTCTCCCTTTAAATTTTAATATCTTGAATTTGAATTCAATATATATATATATATATATATATATGAAGCTGTAATAATATAAGGTCCAAAGGTAATATAAAATAACAAAAATATGGCAAATAATTTCATATTCTCACAAATTTATAATTTAGATATTATCAAATTATTTCATAAAATTGTGATTCATCCATTTTTTTAATGTAATTCTCATTTGTAAATAACAAGAGTTATATTTGGAACCTTTATCATTAGATATATATTTGACATTAAGCAAATTAATGTTATTGGTAACAAAACTTAAAAAAAAAAAAACCGGTTTAACTATATAGATTGTGACCGACTCATAAGATCTAATCAATTAGAAACTAAATCACTGGTTCTTTTATCGATTTTTATCCAATTAATTTTTGAGGATAAATTGATTCATTGGTTTAATCACAAAATTGGTTCACACAATTATGTCAATTTGTGATCAATTTGCTAGTTTTTGCGTCGATTTTTGTGCAACCAACTTTAAAGATCGACCACGTTAGACGCATAGGAAATTCGTTGGTCTTTCATGTTGAATGGGTAAGTCTAGTTCAACTTTTTAAACAATGCATAAAGCAAATAACGTGTGATTGTGGCTTGGAAGTAGTCAAAATGATATCTTCCTTGTTATAATAATTAAAAAAAAAGAACAACGGTGCTATCCTTTTTTCCTTTAAAAAAATGGAAAAATAAGTTTATAGCACTTTATCATCCACAATAAATGACTCAAATGTTGACTTTAAATTTATGACCCACCTTTCCACTTCGAGGGATGGAAAGCTATCCTAACAAATGGGGATAGGAAGATAAAAAGCGTTCGGGATAAGAATCAACAGGATTGCCAAATCGAATACTAAATCTTAGCGGCAAAGCTTTCCGCAAATCCAATCCATATCCAAATGAGAGAGATTGAAAGCATTGCGATGAACTTGACACTATCGTTTCCGCCGGTCCGATTCAGAAATTTTAAGACGCGAGAGAAATATTTATATATAAAATAAAAATAAAATTTAATTTATGTTAATACATTTTTTTAAAAGTGTATTCTTATGAGTAATTATTAAGTTTTAAATGTTTTTATATTTAGATAAAATAAAATTTTAATTAAAATAAAAATAAAATTATGAAAGTAATTCTACGAAAGAAATATTATTATTATTATTATTATTATTATTATTATTATTATTATTATTGAACATCGTTAATCTTTAAGTCTATGTATACAGATTAATAATTTTTTACTCTTTCATTCAACAAAAAATTATTGTATTAATTTGATATTAATAAAATAATAAAAAATATTTAAATAATTTAAATAACATAATATTAATATTAAAATTAATTTTATTTATTTTTATTATTTATATAATAGATATATTTATAAATTAAATAATTGTTATTAATAATAAATAATAGTAATAATAATATTTTTATAATTAAATAATTATCATAATTATTTATTCAAATAAAAAGTGAAAATTGTTTAATAATTCTCATGTGTATGCGTCTATGCATGTATATGCGTGTTGTGAGGGCAATTTGTAACCACCCGGTCCGCCCCTGGTTTTGGCTCCGTAGCACGTCTCTATTAAATATTCTCGGTGGTCACTTGCAAGTTGCAACTTCGTGGAAGCTGCCAAATCTTCTCATTATACAGTAAGAGAGACGTCCGATCGTTATCTGATAGCCAAACAGGATCCAAATTCGGACATTCAAACTTGTCATGCATGGGGTCCAACCAGGAAACGGCTCCAAGGGGAAAACATTAGAATCTTTCACGTAGCGGGGCTCTTTAACATCACGTCGATTAAAATAAAAATTAATATATATAATATAATAATATTTTTTAAAAATAAGTATAATTTATTATATCAATTCAAATAAAAGGCAAAGGGTATAAAATCACAATATTTAATAAAAGTAAAGAGTTGGACAATGGTTAAAAAAAACTTTTCATATTAATTGTTAAAAAATTGACATAAAAAATAAAAATGAATATTAAATTTAAAGAATAGTTAAATATTAGATACAATTGACATTGTAAGTAATTTTGTAAGAAACATTAGAGGTTGATTTTAGTAATAACTAATGTAAAATTATATAGATATTAGTTATTTATTATAATTGATATTTAAAATGCTATTTATAACATGTAAGATGTCTCTATTTTTTAAAATTATATACAAAATAGTACTATATAATAATTTGCTCTCCATTTTTTCATATTCTCTATTTAATTTTCTTTGACATTTGTTTGGTAATTGTTTGTTGTCAACCTTCTACCATGTTTGTGTATCCACTTCTATCTATATGAGATATTCTCCCTAATTCTCTTATACTTTGCAAGCATTTTATGTTTTTATTTGTGATCCTTAGGGCTAAATAAGTAGTATTGTTATTTATTGTTGAAAAACTTTCATTTTCTTATTTTAAAATTATTCTTTAATCATTGTTTACATATTTTAAAAGTATTATTTAATATGGAGAGTTGATATACCTGAATATATGTCTTGTCTTGTGTCCATGTTTTCCAAAATATTATTTTTGCTTGAATGTTATGCTTTTAGAGTAATTTTCTACATTGATGTAGTTCTATTGCTTGAATGCTACTTTTAAATATGTCAATTTACTATGGGTAAAGTTTTGTTCTAGGAGCAAATCAATTTTGATAAAATGTTATACAATTATTTCTTGTTATCTAAGTTATCATATATATATATATATATATATCTGTGTGCGTGCGCGCACGCGCGCGTGTGCGCTCCATTATTTATCACATGTTGCTTGACACATAAATTAAATATTTGTATTGATTTTGTTAAAACTCTTTAAATAGAAGTGACATGGATTTAGTTAATTTCAATAAAGGCGGTCAAAAGAGAAAAGAAGCTAACAACGTTATAATTATGGGAGACGTGATCTTTAAGTGTGCCTAAGGGGATAAGCTAAAAGTAAACTTCAATAACAATGAAATTTTATATGGGCCTAGAATTGAATATAGCAATTACCTTGGTTCCTTAGTATATCCTAAGATGCCCGTTATTGTTAAGCAATGGCACAAAATGCATAATGAGAAGTCCTAGATTACTAATTATATTTATTATTATTTATAGGTTATCTTCCAAAGTACCTTCAATATTCACCAAGGTTATAAAGACCATATCTTTCTATTAGTAGGTAAAAGGTGGAAGGATTTTAAGTATAAGTTGAGCAAGCAATATGTTAGCTTTGTAAAGATGGAGGTAGGACTTACCTTTGAAAAATATCATTAGATTGACAAGCAAACATGGAAGAAATTTGTGGAGATATGCCATTCGAAGGAATTTCAAGTAAATATAGTCATCTTAGTATTGTTATCCTTCTTCTATTATTGACAATTAATAATGTTTTCCCATCATTTTTTTTATTTTTTTTGTTAATAGGTTATAAGTGCACAAAATAAGGCAAACCGAGCCAAAAATGTGTACAAACATAGAATATCTTAAGGAAGGTATAGAAAGCTCGAGAAGAAGCTCATCAACGAAAGGATTAAAGTTATTTAGAGGCTACTAATTAACTTGAAGATCAACCCTTGGTCTTTATTACTCTTGTACAACAACATGGTTATGACATGCATATTGTGTAGAAAAGCTCATATAACAAACTACCTAAGGAAAGTTTTAACTTGAAGGGATGATAAACATCTTGACTGTTACCTTAGAAACTTAATAGCATCCTGGGTATGTAAGAGATGTTAGAGAAACAATAGATCTTAAGAAATACTTCGAGGGAGTTTTAAAATATTCACGCAATTAAGGACTATTCGATAAAGAAAGGACAAAGCTTAAGGCTAAAGTAAAGGAGGATTTGAAAGATGAGGTCTTACAGCAAGTGAGAGTCTTCCTCTAGTAAGAAGGAAGGATACCAACCACCCCAAAGAAGGAAGAAAAGGTACAGATTGAGATTCTTTATGCCATAACAAGGTAATTGCTACACAATTAACCTTGAGCCTTTTACCTAATTATCATAAGTAAATTTTTGTCATCTTATTGCTTATTATTAAGTACTCCTTAATCATATTGTAATTGTACATTAATGCTAATCAACTAATTTATTTGTCATTGTAGAGTAAACATAAATATAAACTTATGATTGTAAAACTTTCTATTCAATAGGTGGCGAAGGGCATAATCTTCCCTAATCATGTGCTCTACATTATTGCACTACTATGTGGTAAATGTCATTAAAGATGCCTCATCTACAATGCCATTAATGACAAAACATGTGACTATAATAGCCTAAGAAATTGACACGTGCCTAATTTAACTAAAGACTTTGACTTTATTTAGCATAAAAGTAAGGTTTTCCATCACTTCAAGATTATTGTTTATAGTCAAATAAAATATTATCTTACATGCATGATTATCATTTTTTTTGCAATCCATTTTAGGTTTCTCTATAAGAAGTAAACTATGAGGGGAAGATGGCAGAGGACAAGGATAAGAATGACAAGTCCAAAGAATTAAAGACTTTGGTAGCTCATTTTCAACAAAAAATAAAGGTTGTCACATCTTGGGAGCATTTCTAATCTATTGCACAAGAGATAAGAAATGATGATTTTATTTAATTGAAAATAAGGGTAGATGTCATGGTACACAAATATATTATTCTTATGTCTAAGGATAAAGCTGGGGAACAGACGAGGCAGCCATTAAACAAGCCGAACCAAACCCATTTGATTATTTTATGGGCCTCCGATATAAAGACTGTAGTCCAGTCCTTGCATATCCAAGCTAAGCTCGTAAGCTTTTTTTTTAATTTTTTATTTTTTAAAAATAAATTTTAAATTTTTAAATAATAAAAAATTAAAATCATTAAAAAGTATTACAAATTTATTCATAAACTAGTCATAATACATTTTAAATTTATATATAACTATAAAAATATTATATATAATATATAAGTCCTAAAATGGCCTATAAAATAAAAATATTATTTATAAATTATTTATAACATAATTCTATATAATTAAAAATAAAAAATAGGAGTGTAATTTGGTATGAATTAAAAATATAATCTTGTACAAAATTTAGAATTAGAAATGTAAAAAAAAAAACTTTTGTGGGCCATCCAACCTGTCTGTAGACTAGCTTGCGTGAACTATGGGCTTTCGCAAATAGAGCTTTTGCAGATTGGGTTGATTGTGGCTTGCAATTTTTAAGGCCTCCAAAATGAAAGCTCGAGTCCTTCTAAACCCACAGGCTAACAGGCTAGATCACAAGCTTCAACCTATTTCAATAGCTCAATCCAAGGATCTTATCTTATATCTTTTAAGCCTAGAGGAGATAAATGTTTATAATGTGAAAACTTAGATTAGATGTGTATAACTTTACCCTTCAAGTATTCCCTTTTTTGTGAACATTTTAGACATTATGAATTTTATTGCTTATGTATTCTAAAAATGACAAGTACTTGCATAGTATCACCCAAGATAGGAACTTAGGTTCCTACTTTAGTTTCCTAAATCCATACTTTACTTAGAAAGTGGGGACATCATTGGAGTCTCGGTAGAGGTACATAGACAAGGCCATGTTAGTGAACAAGAAATGATTATGCTATATGATACCATATTATAAACAACATGTGAGTGGAAAAAATGGGTATTAATTCATTTTTAATTATATTTTCTCCTCAACTATCTTATTTTGATATTGATAATATTATAGCTACCACTGGATGTTGAGTATTGTCTATCCGAAGGATAAAATGATCTACTATCTTGACTTATTAGGGTATAAACCATGTCTAAGTTGGAAAGTGATACTCATAAAGACAATAAGCATATATTACAAGGTGAGAAATTCCTTTAGCAAGATAGCCACTATCAAATAGGTGCACATGAAAGGAATATTTTTATGTATATTTAGTTATCTAGCATAGTGATCAATCATTATTGCACAAAATTGATATTATTTTAAGTTAGTTTATCATAATGCCTCAAACGAATATGCAATATCAAGCATGGATAGACATTGTTATGCATATATAAAGGAGTGAAAGCTTAATAAGGTAATTTATTTGAATTTTGGTTAGGTAGACACTCATGAAAAACATGTGTTCTATATTTTTATAAAGTTTTGTATGTAAATATATAGTTCTTCCAAGAAAAAATAACACCTTATAGTAAAAAAGATATAAAAGCCTTATAGGAGGATGAGTCACATACATATTAAGAAAGAGAAGCATTAGCTTCAGGGGTTGCCAAATATATAACTTATTAAGTCTAATTGTAATTGAAAATGTATACATGCTTGTGCTTGTAAGACTTAATGCAATTACTTGTAAAAGTGTATATTGTTTTGTATGTACTATTGAAGTTATTTACAAGTATTATTGTATGATTTAATGTAATTTAAAAGGTGGTGCTCCATTACATTAGCAAGTGTATCTATCTTTTTACTTATGTAACAAGTTTGGTCTTTAGCCTTTACGTAGTAATAGAAGTAATTTAAAATAAATAAGTAACAAAGTCAATTTTTTTATTAATAATCAATGTGAAAAAGTGAAATTATATCTCACTTACAATCAAGCAGTAAGAGCAACAATTTGATAAAAATGTAAAATAATATTAGTTTTATTTTATAATTGACATGGAAAAGTAAACTATATGGCACTATTTTTACTTTGTAACTAATGTGAAATATTTAAATGACATCATTTTTCTTTCCTTAAAAGTGAAATTATGTGGATATATTTAAATTTAAATTTTTTATTTTATTATTTAGGGTTTTAAGTGGCATGGGTGTTGGTATATTCCCTATGGAATATTCTCCTTGTCCTGTTATGAACCCATTTTGAATCATTCTAATTAGGTTACTTGAAGACAAATGGACAATTGTAACCTTTCTAAATAGTTTAAATGGGATTCATGTTTGAAAAGTGAGAGCATTTTTCTTGTAAAATTTTTAGTGCCCTATAGAGAGATCAAACAATTGATTTTCTTTTGTAAGTAAGAAGTTTACTATAATTTCCTTACACAAAAGATTACCTTAGCTCAAGTTCAACAATTTGTTCATTTTTGTTAATATTTTCTTCTTAACATTAAGATCTATTCGAATGCCTTATTTTTTCTTTAAATCCAATGAAAAATGATTATTTCTTATGTATTATGTTCATATGTTTGGATTTGATATTGCTAATTTCATTATTTAGGATTTTGGGTGGTGTAAGTTTCTTATAAAGAAGGTGGCGGATTTCCTACCTATAAAAGTAAATCAATAGGTATTTTTATAAAAAGACTGAGGATAACAAAAGCACTATACAAATAACACATGATATCATCAAAGTTTAATGACATAAGTTAGGTAATATATTTCTCTTCAATTGCGGCATATTGTATTAATATTATACCTACAACATCAATTCCAAAATGCCTGTGCCTTTTTTTTGCTATGGTAGGATTCATAAAGATTTCTATTAGTGGTTATGTCATTAGAATACATCGTAAGTTCTTTATATACATTTAGAGGTATTATCTCCAATTTTTACAATGTATACATATTATATATCTTCTACTATTCAAACCTAATTAGATATATGAAATTGTTGTCATTAGTTGTTTATTGTATTTGGCATTATTAGTTTTTATTATAAAGAAATTCAGATAGGGCTTAAATACTATTGTCTTACTACTTATATAATAATATAAGTTATTAGATTTTGTAATTAGGTTTGAATACTACTTTAGGAATAATGGAGTTTAGGAAAGTTTTAATGAATAAAAAGAAAACTAATAAATAACATCGGTTATTTTATATAACTATCATCCTATCTAACATTAAATATTGGTTATTTAATAAAAATCGATGTACTGTGTGAAATTTAAGATGCAAAAAAAAATGATTTTCAACTATAGTTAAACAATTGATGTATTATATAAATAATAACATCGATTATTAAATAAAAAATTAATTTCTTATTTTAATTATTTAATAATATATTCAAAAAAACATATTAATTTTCATGTAGAAAACTATTGTTGTTACATGTATTCAACATTGGTTACAAACTGACATTGAATATACTAGATATACAATGACATTAGTATAAATGTTAGTTAATAACTAACACGAAATATGTAAAAAAGCCAATATTGAAAGATATTTTTGTAGTAGTGAAACAATATGAAGTAATTTGGCACTAAACACACTTATAGGAAATAGCCTTGATTTTATCACTAGTACAAAATTGATAATTTATATCGATTGATAGACATCAATTTACAATAAAATTGATGTTTATTTTAATATGGTACCATTTTTTAAATTATATGAAAACTTAAAATAATTGATAATAATACAATTGACATTTAAACATTGCTTAGAAACTTAGAATATTGATTTCATATATAACCATTGTCTAAAATGAATTTCAGAAGCTTCATTGAAAACTACAAAATCATAGGACATCAATTCTAGTCAACAGCCATTATTTAAA
This sequence comes from Sindora glabra, assembly GCA_020226215.1. Taxonomy (NCBI): domain Eukaryota; kingdom Viridiplantae; phylum Streptophyta; class Magnoliopsida; order Fabales; family Fabaceae; genus Sindora; species Sindora glabra. The sequence continues at coordinate 101,074,354 of CM035226.1, forward strand.
AAGCATTTTAAAAGTATCATTAAACTATAAAAGCATAGGATGTTAGTCCTTATTAATAACTATTATCTAAAAGGCATTTAAGGAATCATGTTGGAAATAGTAGACTTATATGATGCCAATTCTTTTAATAATTGACACCTACATTTTTTCCTATAAATCTTCATTCAAACTTTATCTTTTTGTAAGAACTCTTTTAATATCTCTTCAATATGATCTCGAGTATAATGAGTTGATCTCCCACTCCACTTTCATCAAGAAAGCTTATAATAGAAGAATTTTAACCTTTGTTTTTCTCCTATTATATATTTTTTCATTTCTTATGGAGTAAAAATAGAATGAAAGGGCTGTGGATGGAAGAGTTATTGAACTTTCGCTCTTTTTTTATCAAGAAAGTGTACAATGAGAGAACTTCAACTTCTAGTTTTCTCTCATTATATACTTTCTCATTTCCTATTGGAGTATACAAATTAAAAAAATTAGAGTAACAATGTTTGAGTTTGCATCGAAGGTGTAGATTTTGATATATAGTAATTTTTTTGTTATTTTTGTGTATTCATATGTAAATATATAGTTTTTATTTATTAATAATTTAGTATAATTATTTTGTATAAATTTGCAAAGATATTATTTCTCTTTATTCATCTATTTGTACTTTCATTATAAATAGAATAATAATAATTAATTTTTTTAAAATTTTATACTTTAATCATTTTGTATACATAGTGGTTTTTCTTTTGTTTTTGTGTATTCATATATAGATATATAATTCATTGATGATTAAATGCAGTTATTTTGTATAAATTTATAGAGACATTTTCTCTTTTTACTTATCATCTTTTAAGATAGATCTCCTTTAATAAAAAAGAGAGCTTATGAATTAGGGGTTATATATCTTAGTAAATAGCATTATCATGACTATTTGAAAAATCCAATATATTTTTAAAATTTCTTTCAAGGACTTGTATTTACACTTTGGAAGGAACCCTAAGGTATTTCTAGATTTTCTTAATAACTTAGGTAATATTAATACTATGATCTATACCTCTTATCTCATAAACCTTCTCTGTTGATAGATTCCAAAAATCAATCTTTTTGGAAGGTTCTAGAATCAATCTAAGTTCCATTGAAGAACTTGTATCCATACTTTGGTTATAAATACAAGAATTTTGTAAAGTATTTATAAGAACTTCAAATAAAAATCCTTTCAAATTATTTATAGAATTTTTACGTTCATTATTGAAGTATGAAATAAGTCCTTTAATTAAAGGAATTTAAGGAGATTTTAATTCCTTTTTAATATTGAATATTACAATTTTCGCCCTTCATCTCAATCTCAGAAGCTATCTTTTATGGTTATGGTCATCTTTTGCACTTAAATAAATGGTTATGAACATACCTGTGGTTTAATGTAATTACTATGATCATAAGATTCAAAGCATTTCTAATTATACAGCATTGATAGTGAGTATTATCCTTCTATTGATGTTAAGGTGCTTGATTTCTTCATTTCCTATGAGCTTTTCATGCTTCTTGTGTTTTAATGTGAAAATTGACATGTTGCTTACTTTATATGTAAAGTACATAAAGTAAGAAGTATACACATTTTCACATTGCAACATAGGAACACTGAGAAATTTGTAGCAAATAAAGTAACCAAGTACTTAAAATCAAAAGATACAAAATTAACTAAATCAAACACTTTCGAAGCCATCAATTAATATGAAGGAATTACGAGTAAATGATATTAATTTTTTTTTAATTTTTAGAAGGATGCCATGTATGTTTATTGTAAATGTAAAGTCTATTATTTATTATAAATAACAAATATGAAAATATATAAAATAAAAGAATATATATTCATAATATATTATCTCCTTCCTTATTTTTTATTTAATTTATTTTCAATTTATTACTATTTTTTTTAATTCTAAAATAAAAAAAGAAATCTAATTTTTTAATAAAAGACATTTATTTATTATAACGTTAATTTTTTTTGTTATAATTAACATTATATATTACTCAATAAGATGACATTATTGTATTAAAGATGATAATGAATTTTCATAACCTATGTATAATATAAATTTTAGATATTGGTTGTTATGCAATAATCAATGTAGAATTTTCGGCCACAGGCACGAATTGAGAATAAAAATGATAAAGAATGGTGCAAATTGAAAATAAAAGGAGTGAAGCATGGTGTTATTTACAAATTTCATCCCAAAGTTATTCTAATCTTGAAATAATTCTTTATTTAATGAGGTATGCTTTTATTCCAACCTTAAGGTTATTCTCTTTAGTTATATTTTTACTCAATTATTATTTTCTAAGATTAATAGCTAAGTTAGTGCATGACTAAATATATAAGGTTTAGCATTTCCTAAAAAAATACAAAATATAAATGTTAGAATTTTTTTTCAATTTCTTATGTTTATTCTTGCAATTGAGTTTTTAATTTTTTATTCAATCTTATTTTGTTGCCAATCATTTTGATACAGCTTTATAAGTATGAATAGGTAAGAAATTTGATCACTTTTGTCTTCTTTAGCATTCTTTCATATTATCTACTATTTCCAATGTTTATTGCATTTCCTCATATATTGAGCAATGAGTATCAAAATAAATTTAATGAAGCACCTATCTCTGATTGTGGTTTTGTATATAATTTTTCATCATTTTTCAATTTATTATTATTATGTTTATTTTTTAAAGTTATTTAAATTGGGATTCTCTAGAGTAATAGAAGATGTTAACTTTTTATATTTAATTATGAATACAAGGGAAATGAAAAGAACCAAGGAGTGAGGAATACGAGAATAAGGTTAGGGTTTAGGATAAGGAAGTGAGGGACTAAAGGTTGGGTCATAAGGATAGGATTAGGGTTCGAGAAGAAAAAGTAAAGAACTAGGATTCAGGATTGGATAGCTGAGGTTAAAACATATAGCATCGATTATTTAGATGAACAAACATAGTATTATAGGTATTGGATGTCATTTTTAAAAAGTAAATGTCGTTTAATATAGGGGTGCTTAACGAGCTAATTTGCATGGTCCACAGGCTGGCCTGCATGGCCAGACTTGTTTAGGCTTTGTTTGCTAAAGCCTGCATTTTATACTTGCCTATTTTAATTAGTTCAATTTACATAAAAATGTATAAAGCTCGCAAACTTTGCCTTATAAATAGGCTTGGTTCGCAGCCAAGAGCTCGCACAGGCCAAGCTTGTTTAGGCTTGCATTTTTATAAGCCTAATTTTTGTAAGCCTGATCTACAAAAAGCCTACAAATTGGTTTGTCAAGCCTACTAGTTGAACACCCATTAAGCACCCTTAGTTTTATGTTATTTTCTAAAATGGTAAAAATATAAATGAGGTTGGTTCTTTCTAAATAAAAACTAATGTTATTTTTTTATCTTACAATAGTTTGCTAATCGATGTTAAAAGTATATATATTATAACACTTGATTACACATAGGTTATTTCTTGACGTATAATCTCTTAAACACCTAATGTCAGTTAACTATTTTATAGTAATGTATTCATCTAAAAACAATGGAAAACTAGAAATTTTCTATTAATGATATTATACATCTAACATTTTCTTTGGCAACTTAAGCTTAACAAACTTCTCATTCGAATATCTAACATTTTCATTATATTTGTTAAAGATTTATGTGGTCCAAAATTTACACCTATTAAGATTGCAAATAAATGATTTAGTATCATATGTCATGTTATTGGTATTTTGCATTTCTAGTGGTAAAATAACATTTAATATAGTTTTTTAAATTTGTCTAACCTCAATATCTTAAGTTCAAATCTAAAATATTATTTGTATGTGTGTGTGTTTGTTTTGATTGCATGTCATTCTTACTATCATTTAAAAAAAAACTTACATATCATGTTCCAAATCTAACAAATCTAAAATAGTTGATAGTTTGCTAGCATTTAGTGGAATAGTGGCATATGATATTACCTTAAGAGTTTTATTCCCCATCATGTATAAGGTTTAAACTTAGAATCTTGTATGTATACATTAAGTGGATTACCACACCTATCATTAAAGAAAAATAGTTCATAGGTTTGAACCATATAACTTAAAATTTAGTTAAAATTATCTTAATAGGCAATTCTATGTTTATATAACATAATTAAATTTCAAATCTAAGTAAATTGAAATTTTATTTTGTGTTGATTCATATAAGTGAAATTAGTTAAAATTATCTAATAGTCTACTAATAATCATAGGTCACAGTCAAATTTCAAATCTAATTTGTAGGTTAAGGTAACCTATACTCAAGAAAAGGAGTGAATTAAGTGTTTTGAGAATTTGCACAACTTTTAAAGACTCTCTTTAGAAAACTTATGATTTTAGGAATCTATAAGGTTAATTTCAATTCAGACAAACCTAATATAATTTTATGGAATTGTGTGCATACAAGATGTATCAAATTAAAACATTTAAGTAAATCAACTTATTCAACTATACATATATAAATAATTAAGAAACACATGCATAGATAAATTTCTCTTTCAACTATTCAATCATCCAAGCATCAAGATAAACATTGAAGTAGAGTCTATCTAATGAATTTGACCAATAAAACAAAGAATAACATTAAACATAATAAGAGAAAAAGTATAGAGATTAAACATAATGATTTATAGTGATTCCCTATTGAATATCTACACTTTAAGCTCCTAAGCTTGTGTTTCAATCCACTGTCTTTCAAATTTTTAACTAACTTAGGAAGTTTTTTTACAATCTCTTTTTCCTAACGTAATTAATTTCTTTTAAGATTCCTCACCCAATGTTCTTCAAGAGATACTTCACTCTCAATTTCTTTAGGATTCCTTGCCTAAAATATAATATAACTTAATAGAAAATGATTAATAACTCAAAAAAAAACTTTCTTAGTATATGAAATAAATGAAGCCTTTAGAATAGAGGAATTCCACAAAAAATAGCTTAAATTATGATCTTGATAAAAGAAAGAATAAATGATGTTAAATAGTGAAAATATGACCCTTTATATATTATATGTGATGATTCTTAGCTTATATAAGAAACCAATAAGGTATCATAGCTATTAGAGACACTTAGGAATGAAAACTAGCCATCTTTCACACACTAAAACAAAGTAAAATGATTTACCGATTGATTTAGATGAAATTTTTAACTTTTGTTTGACATGAATTAATTGACCAATCAATTCATGAAGATAGGAATGCAAAATTAACTTTATAACATTGTAACCTTTTCATTTTAAATTTATTTTAAGCAAATAACCTATTGTTGGAAAGATTTTTTAGTTTAATTTCAAATAGAACTAATTTCATCCTCATAATGTCTATAATTTTTTAGATATGATTAAAACAATGAGCAAAGGCAAAAAAAACTTGATTGTAAAAATTCAATTTTAAGACTTAATTAGTAAAATTCATAACTTTTTCATATCTTGATTATTTTAAGTGAATGACATAATGATGAAAATTTCTTTAAGTCTATTTCATAAAGAAAAAGTTTCATAATTAAATAATTTTTTATCCATGAGATTTGATCAAAAGAATGACCAAAGGTCAAAATAGAAAAGACTAAAACTTATATCTTATTTATTTTTTGAGCTTCCCATAGACTATCTTGTAAAAATATGTTATAGGCTATCTTTTTAAATATTTTAAATAAGTTAAGATATTTTAAAAAATATATTTGAGCTTTACATCATGAAAAATTCTATTTCATAAGAAATTTTGAGCCTAAGTGGAAAAGCTATACTAATGAAGTCCTTAGATTTTTCATTGATACATCCAAGCTTTCAAAACTTCAATTCTAATTCTTCAATACTTAATGTAGCTCTTGTTTCTTGTTTTTCTTCTTTATTTCTTCTTTATATCTTCTTGTGTTAAGCATGATATGATCTTCCATTGTTTTACTTTAATGCTAACTCTTTTTCTTATTAGACTTTCCTATACAAAGTCCATTAACTTTGTAAGTTATATAATTAGTCCAATGTATTATCTAAGGATGCTGATATGCATGATTTATACATATATGTATAATATCATAGTTAGCACATGAACATGCATAATTATAATAACATGTATATTAATCAAACATAGCATGCATATTAAACTTGTATAAGATATAACATTTTAATACATAATCAAGCATTGCTATTACAACTATATTACTACGAAATTGTGATTCTATATAAATGTTGGTAGAAGGAAAAACTAATGTCTATATTGACATAATAGTATTTTTGAAATTATTGGGACTAATAAGATGATGGTTAATAAATACAACTACTATGTATTTTAATGTGAAGGCATTTTTTAAATTCCTAAGAAACTTAAGATGATGGCTTTTTTATTTAACCGATGTTATATAGTATGACATTTGAAGGATACTAGAAAAATAATTAAAAACTTAAGATGTCAATTTTAGAATTAACTAGCATTCATTGAGATGTGATGAAATTTTTGTAATTGTTAGGAAACTTAGGACAATGGTTTTTTTATTTAATCGATGTCATAATGGTATAACATTTGAAAGTTGTTAAGAAAATAAGAAAAAAAATTAAAATATCAATTTTAGAATTAACTAATGTTCATTTGGACGTAGTGACATTTTTGAAATTATTAGAAAAAAAGATGTTAGTTTTTTATTTAATTTATGTTAAAATGTATAGCATTTAAAGGTTATTAGAAAAATAAGGAAACTTAAGACATCAATTTTAGAAATAATCAACGTGTAAGGGTATTGAAGTCTAATAAGAACCTTTGGCACAATGATATTCTTGTACTATAAATAAAGTACATCTTATTATTTTCCTCATTATTACTCTTACTCTTATTCTTATTTATTTTTAAGTTCAATTTCTATCTCCATCTACCTTCCTTTGTAAAACTGTAAATATACCTCTATTTTCCATCACATATCAATAAGTTATTGATATTTTTTTAACTAATATTGAGCATAAAACAAGTGTTACACTAATTCAAAACATAAGAGGTATCTTTTTTTGCTTATATTTCTTTTAAATATTTGTCTTTTCCATTTTTATGATTTATTACATAGATTTTTTTAAGAAATTTTTGTTTATGTTTCTCTTACATAATTTTTGAGGTTGTATCTGAGTGTTAGATGCAATTATATGTTTGATAAAATGTTATAGTTGAAACTAAATAGGTTAAACAATGATAAAATATAAAGAAAAATAGGGAAAAATCCATAAAAAATGTCATTTTTCACAATTTTAAGGAAGGGTGAAACCGTTTGGCATTTTGTATAAATGAATAAATTTTGAAATGTTGCACAAAAGTGACATAAATTTTAACCTAAACAAACAACTAAATGCAAAGTTATGACCTTTCAAAAATTTTAACTTAAAATACATATTTTTACACAAGATTTGAGTTTATTCAATTTTGCCTATAAATATTTTTGCAAGAAAGCAAAATTGAATTTTAAAAAAATATTTGACAAATATTTTATACCAGTTCTTATTAAAAATTGACATTTTTAATTTTAAATTGGTTATCAAGTAATCTATCCTACAAGAAATGATAATGATATTTTTTGTGTGAGAATTGACATTATTTCCCTTTTTCATGGAAGTTTTGTAACTAGCATCATAAAATATTTACTATAACACTTAATAAAACATCAATTGTATGCTAACCTAAAATTCTCTAAACACTTGACATTTGTCTACCATTTTACAATAATGCTATAGTATAATATATCTATTAGAAATTTGATAACATTTTAATACAAAGACATGTAATACTATTTTAATACTTATTTGACATCATTAAAACTCATCATGTTAAATCTTAAGGCTAATAATCTCCCTTTTTTCAATAACAAATCACCAAAGAAAAATATGTTCAAGATAAAGATCCAACTATCAAGTTTAAAAATTTATCAAAACTTTAAGCATATAGCATATTTTTCATTTCATTTCCTTTTCCCCTTATTTAATGTAAAAAAAAAGGATAAACATTCATATTTAAGTAAGTAATATCAAACAAGTTATCATATAATTATCTTCTCCTCATATTTTCATTATTATCTTATTCTTTTTCTTTTCTTTCTTAAAAGATGAAAATAGATTAAAAGATCAACATCATTGGAAGCAAAACTATTAATCTTTTGGAAGTAAAAGCATATTCTTGTCATATGATCTTGATAAGATTATCAAAGATTGTACATCATGATCATATGAAAAACATTCTTCAAATAAATGAGTCAAAAGGTATAGAATTTTACTTTCTTCTTTTAGGTAAGGATGAAAAGATATAAAAAGTGCATTAGAATTAGAAGCCTTTTATGTAAAAAAAAAAAATGGTAAGCCAAAGTGCAAATCAAATATAAGTGAAGCGCCTTATGCTATTAATTTTATCTAAGTTCTTTCTTGATGAAATAACATTAATTTTCTCTTAGTTTCAAAAAACATGCTCTTTTTTTCAAAAGGTATAAAATGGATTGAAAATATAAAAAATATGAAGGATAAAGACATATGTTTATTAATGTATATAATCACAATAAAAGATATTTGAATTGTTCTCTTTTTCAAAATGCTTTATTGAAACTAAATCTTCATTATTTAAAACATTAAAAAGAAGTTTATGAGGACTTTCATTTGCAAAACATATTCCCATGGAAATAACATATAAATATGATGAAAGGAGGCTCTATTTGTTTTGTCAGAAAGTATTTTTCATAAGAAAATATCATTTGCATATATATATTAATGAAGGGATTATATGCCATTTATATTAATGATAAAAAAATTGATATCTAAAAGCTTAAAAATAAAGGAAAGCAAATTCCATTTTGAAATAAAGAAAGGTGCTTTCCTTAAATTACTTATATTTAATATTAAATAAGTAAAATACTTTCTTTCATTTTAATATTTTATAACCATATCTTGCGGAAATAGCATGGTTAGCACAAGTTCCAAGAAATCAAGAGGTCATAGCTTAAACACTCATCATGAAAGAATATGCACTAGGGATAAAAAGAGATCAAAACCATTAAGGTTTCCCTATAAAAATGATAAGAAGCATACAATAATAATATTTAAATACTTTGTCATCTTAACCAAGCATATTTTTCATGATCTTATACAATCAACCAAGAGCATATAGATAAAGAGTATCATGCAATCTAAACATAAATGATCCACAAGGAAAAAGAATAAAAAATGAAATGTACTTATTGATTATATTAATATGAAGTACTCATTGGTTGTAACCATTTTCTTTTTCATCATTTATGAGTAAACATCATTGAACTTCATGAGTTATGAATTTTTCTTCTTATGCTTGACTTTGGAAATGGATTGGAGGTCATTAATTGATCAAAATAATCTTCCAATCAAGATTTAACTTTCTAACTCCCTTAATTTTCCATACTTTTAAAATTGATCTTTTGAGTTCTCTTACAAATCACAAAAATTCTTTCAAGCTTTTAAGCATAACAATTTATCATAAAAGATTAGGATATGCGAAACAAATTTTAAATATTCTTTAAGAAAGAGTTAGTTTCAAGCAATATTCAAGTACTCCTTGGAACATTTTCAAAGCTGACAAAAAATAAATAAATAATATTGTATCATCAATCATACAAATTAAAATTTCAAGGAAATAAATAAGATGCATATGAAATCATTTTGAAGCTAACAATAGTTTTAAAAAACTTTAAAAAAGATCTATGATTTTTAAAAAAATATGAAATCATCAAAACTTAATAGAGAAATTTTGAGGGAACAAGCATTTAAGAGCAAAAAGATTTAACTAACCATAAAAAATATGAGCATGCACCAATAATAAGAAATGGGCTTCATTTAAACTTTTACAATTACAACCATTGGAAAATATAAAAAGCTAATATATTTCCAAAATTGAACATATGCATAGAAAGATTTCAAGATACATTGATGACATATTTGCCTTGATAGAAAAAATTACATTCCTTAGCACAAAGAGCACATATCATCTTAAGGATAAGCCAAACATAGCAATGACATATTTGATTCTTAACTATACAAACTTAAGAATTATGTAAAGCTTATTGAATGTAGAGAAAGGATAAAGTATACCAATCATTAGCATTGTATTCCTTTTTTGTGGAAGTTGACTTTTTTCAAAGTTAAGTTGAACTAGCCTTAAGTTGAACTTATTTTCTATTTTCATAGTGTGCTTAAGTAGTATTGTTCTTTTTTCCTATATGAGAACTCTAAAAAAATTTGTTGATACCTAACCAAGACATAGGTCGATAAGGTTTAGGTAAATATCAATCTAATATACTTATGAATGATCAATTAAGTCAAAAAAGTGAGCACACAGATCATATTGTTGAAATTGTTTCATAAAGCATTTGCATATTTTTACTATATAAACATAAGTAATAAGGTCTAAGGAAACATATGCTAAGCATTGCAAACCCTTCTATTAAACTATATTACTATGAAGTTAAAGGTATATGAAGACAAGATAAAGTAAATCATGCATTTAAAATAATAACTCATATGTATGCATGATTTTGATTAAGATAAACTATAATCTTCAAGTAATGCTTATGCTTTGAAATCAATAACTTCTTTTTAGCTATTTGAATTTAACTACAATATATTTTTAACAAGGAAATACTTAAATTCTCTTGAGTGACAATGAGAATGTCACAAAGATTTTATTTATTTGTTAAATTTTAATATATATGAAGTTCAACATGACTAGAGAATGTAGTAGAAGAATCATAAGGTATATATACTATGGTTGCCCATGAAAATATGTAAATTTTTTTAAGAATTCTTTGTTGAAGTGAATAGTGTGGTACTAGATCATTATTTTATTCTAAAGGATAGAATTCAAAACAAGATAATGCTCATTTGTAATTAATGAAAAGACGAAGGACTTTTGAGATTACTAATACTTAGATAGGGTTGTGATAACAAGCTTGCCCTTTTAACATTATTAAAGAATGCAATAAAAGAATCAAAAGGCATGCATACTATAGTTGCCAGTGAAAATATGTAAACACAAGATAGTGTTCATTTGTAAAGGACAGAATTCAACACAAGATAGTGTTCATTTGTAATTAATGAAGAGATGAGGGATTTTTGGTATCGTTAGTACTTAGATAGTATTGTGGTAACAAGCTCACCTTTTGAGTAGTAATTATAACTCAAACTAAATATTTAGCAGCAATTCCTGTGGTAATATTTAGGGAAGGTAGTCAACATTCATTAATCTTGATTTTTTTAGAAAAATATTTTTAAAATTCAACAAAAAAATTATAAAATTTGTAATTTTTTAAGAAAATTATGTGTATATAAGTTTTATATATAATAACTACATAAAAAACTATAAACTCATCATTTAAAATTATAATAAATTTTGTTAAAAATATAGATCTGATCATATAAAATTTTAATAAGCAATTTTTACAAATTAACTTAAATTTTTATAAAAAATTTGTAACTAATTAATAAAAAATTACAAAAATATGTACTGGTATAAATTTTTTAGACCATATTGAAATATAATCTTTATCTTTTAATGAAGTGTCCAAAGGTAATTTTTTTAAGGGTTAGAAGATTATTTTCGTCCTCTGAATTTTAATGAATTTGTAATTATGTTTTATTATTATTTTTATTTATACTTACATGTCAAAATTTTAAACCATTTGCAATATTGTTGTGGCCAACTGGATGTTATATAAAGTGACAAAATCTTGCACAATAGTAGTTGGCATTTGTTCTATTTGATTAATATGAAATGACTCTACATCACATCCATCCTACCAAGAATTTCATTCCGGCAGTTGGGACTGGAATTTGGTATGATAATTTCTATAAAAGAATTGTTTTGATTAGACGAATAATTCCAGAAGTTCTTTACATTGATTAATCTTTTATTTTTTAGAAGAATATAAATTCTATTCATTTGAATGTATTCAAAGTATCTTCACATTCTTTATTATATATGAAACTAATTTTTATTGGGAACAAAATTAATAGATAATAAATCTTTATTGATGAAAATGTCTTCTATTATTGAATTTAGAATCCGAATTTGAAATGCCTTAAGATTCATAAGCTTATTAAACGAATTGTGGTTTATGAATTGATTTGGTCTAGTTTTTTTATCAACTTAAAATTTGACCTGATTTAATCACAAGTTTTATTTACTAACTTGAATTAAGCAATTTGCGAACTTAGAGTTAAAATTCTTGGACTTAAGGATTGAATCATGAATATAAACTGAATTGAATCACTTAAAATTTAATTTATTTTTTAAACAAAATTATATGGATGAAGTTAATCCATTTTACATTCATAAAAATCTAGTTTGTTTTTATTGAGCCAATTAATTATTAGTAATTCCACCATCATTAGCATGCAAAAATTTTACACTATGACTATTGATCAATACCTCCCAAAATTTGGTCATGTTAGAAATAAATATATTTTATCCAAAACAAAAAAAATAATTCAATAGATGCATATTATAAAAAATCCGAAGTATAAAAAAACTGGATTCTTTCATAACTTCAGTGAAAACTCATGATACGAATGCTTGTAATTATTAGTAAATGAAAGCATGACACTTGGCAGAGTTATTAATTTCTTCACTGGTCTTTTTTCGATTTGGGTTGATTTTAGGTTTTTTTCAAAAGAATATGAAATTGCAAATTGGCCCAAGAATTAAATCCAAAGCTACGAAGTAGATTCGTTGATCAACACCTTACATTCATCCAACACTTTTATGCATTTCTTACAGAGAATCGATTTTCGTTCTCTGTAATTTCACTTGCTCTCATTTTTAAGCCGTTGCTATTTTCAGCATAGTATCTATTATATTTATAGCACTCCCAGTAGGCAGAACCTATTTTATTTCTCTGTCGTCCGATATGTTATCATCTTCAAAAGCTGAAGAAGCATCTTCATCCCCACCGCACAAAGTCATCAGCACCATATGATCAGTACGTATTAGGGTGACAATTCGTATTTATATATTGATTTCATATCATATTAATCATCAATAATAATTTGAATAAGTTTAATCCGAGATTGATTCAAATAATAATCATAAGATTAATTTATTTGTTAAATGTGTCAAGATTGGTTTACCTGTCTCACTTATTTAATATATTTAATTAATCAAAATTTATATTATAAAATTATGTATTACATTTAATTACATATTATTTTTCATAAAAATATTTTTAATCATTAAAAAAATACTTTTTTAAACTTCTATTATCATTTTATTAAAACATGAATTTTATATTTTTATTATATATAATTATTTATAATTTAATTATTAATTATTTTTAAATAATATTTTTAAAATTTTAATATAAATTCTTCAATGGATTAACATAGTAACTCATTTATAATCCTAACCCTACCTATTTATTATTCATATTTGATGGGTCAATCCATTTATAATTCGAGACCATATAAATTTAGTCCAAACTTATATAAGAGCTTTGTGTTCATGTTAAATTATCAAGTTGTGTTAAAAAATTGTCACTGCTAATAAATATTCCAAAGTTTGGGTTATTTCAAATGGTAATCATTTGATAAAGAATATATAATAAGAGTGTTTGGTGAATAATTTTTTTATTGACTTTTAGTTAATATGAGTGCCTTTAATTGTATAACCAAATTAATTAACTAATTTGAATATTTAATAAATAGTTGTTTTAGTTAATTTGTTGGTCTTCAATAAGTTAATTTAAAAAAGTTACAATATTTCAAATAGTAATCATTTGATAAAGAATATATAACAAGTTTGTTTGGTGAATAGTTTTTTAATTAGCTTTTAATTAATAAGAGTACTTTTAATTATTTGATCAAGTCAATTAGTTAATTTAAATATTTGACAAATAGTTATTTTAATCAATTTATTAGTCTTTAATAAGTTAATTTGAAAAAAAATTAAGAATAGTAATTTTTTTTGAAGTAATTGATTTGCATTTAGTATAAAAAAAAATTCTTACTTATAATTATATAATTTTTTACATTTCCATCTATCATTGAAAAATAAGAAAATTCTAAATTATAATTACTTATTTTTAAAGTAAAATATAATATATATTAAATTATAATTATCTATTTTTAAATAAAAGTTATATAAGTATAATAAATTATATTAAAATATATGCATAATAATAAAAATAAACATAAATATAATCATTTTTTATCAAATTATACAAAAAAGAGAATATATATCTCATTTCATAGAGAAGTATAGAAAATATATTGAGAAAATTATTTATTATTTTAAATGATATCTTTTGAATAAAAAAATAATACGTATTAAGGAAAAAATAACAAAAAAAATTTATTGTGAAAGATAAATTTTTATACTTAAAATGTAAAATAACAAGACAATAATTAAATTATAAATAGTTACATATAATAAAAATACAAAATCATGTTTAATAAATGACAATAAAAATTTTAAAAATTATTTTATCAATGATTAAAAATATTTTTATAAAAATAAAAAAATTAAATTTAATAAATAATTTTATAATATAAATTTTATTAATTAAAATTATTAAATAAATTTGCTAAATAGATCCATTTTTTACATGTTTGCTAAATGGTTTGACCTAGTATGATATGATTATTATTTGAGTCGACAGACTGAATTTATTTAAATTATTATTAATTTTTTATATGATATATAAACATGAATTATCACTTCTAATCTTGCAACTGTGTAGTATTTCAATCCCATAGGGATTATATTGAAAGTGTAATGGTTTTTAGAGTATAAATCTCAAATCTAATAAAAGTTTTTGAAATGAGTCATCCATCATCAAAGTAGAGCCTTTGATTAAAATTCAAGGAAATCTAGTGATTAATAGTATTATATGTAATCAAGGCATGGATATCGTTAATTTTAATATAGGTATCGTAGAACTGGCAAAAGGAAAAAAAAAATGGAAAATGAAAACAATTCAGGTATATCAATCTCTCTCTGCCCCTTGCTTGCTTCGCGTGACCATATTTTGTAACGCTAAAGAATTGCTTTGTTGCTTGCATTTTCCACTTCTCTGTCTTTTCTTGAGAGTTGGCATTTGAACATTGGCTTGTTTTGATACCAATTTCGAAAAGGATTTAAATTTGTCGGTGTAGATAATTTTTATATTATTATTTATTTACACATTATTATATTAATAAAAATTATTATAATTTTTTATTTTAATAGAAAAATTTTAATTAATATTTTTAATGGTATATTTTATAATTATTTATTAATCAAATAAAATATTTTATAGTAATAATACTGAATAAAATTTAATTTCTTTGAAACCAATCTCTTTCCGAACATATGCTCCGTGCGACCATATTTTGTATCGCTAAAAAATGGATTGTTTTTGTTTCTTGCTTGCCTTTTTTTCATCTCCAAGAGAGTTTGGCTTTTGAACGTTTGCTTCGTTAAATACCGGTTTTGAATTTTAAGTTTCGTCAACGAAGTGACTGGCTTGCGGAAACTTATGGATGAAAACAAGCCTGCGGACCATCCAATTTCAAATTGAAGAAGTAGGGTTTTGGTTATTGTTTTTAAAAATAATTTTTTATTTTTTAAAAATAAAAAACCTGTTTAATAATTTATATTTAGAATTTAATTTTAAAAATTATAATTTTAAATGTGTAATTTAAAAGTAAAAAATAAAAATAACTTTTAATTATTTTTAACTTTTTGATGTTAATTTTATAATTAAATAAAATATTTTTATTTACAACAGTTACTATCTCCTATTTTTTGTTTTCTTTCAATTTAAAAGCTATTTTTGAAAATAATAAAATAATTTTAAAAATATAAAAATAAAAATATATTTAAACAAACTCAAAATTTTGCAAATCCAAATTAGAGATTTTTCACGTAAAGAACATGGTGGAGAGAATTAAGGAGATTGGCCATCGGTCTGTTACCAATTAGCTAATTTTTTTATTAACAATCTATTTTAATTTTTATTAGATTAAATTTTTATCAATTACATTCTTGAATAAAAGTTCGTATCAATTTAATCTTTATAAAACTGAATTTTTTTTAATTTTTATCCTTTCTTAAAGTAATTTAATATTTTATTTCATGCACAGAAGAATTAAAATTAAAATTTTAATTTTATAGAAATTAAATAAATTTTTAAACACTTTTTTTCTTTCATATTGGCCGCGGAAGGAGGCAATAGGAGGATGAAGATGCGGAAAGATTGACAAATTTTTTTTATTTTACATTTTTTATGATTTATATTTACTGTGTTAGTTTTTGTACTTTACATGAAATATTTAAATTTTTTAACGTGAACAAATTTGATGAAATGTGATAGTATAATTGGTGGATTTTGTAAAATTCATTACACTGAATATGTGCAAGGATTGATAGACTCCTTTTCTTCTAGTTTAAATTGCCTATAATTTGTGCTTATTGAGATAGTAATTCTACAGGAACCATATTTTTCTGATGTGAACAAATTTAATAAAGTATCACAGTATAATTGATCGATGGCGTGAAATCTCTATGAACTTAGAGTGGGTAGAATTTATTCCCTATCTGAAAATTTGATAAGTTTGATTTAATATTTGATGATAATGAAGATTTAATTATTAATCATTTCAAACTATCATTCGAATCAGTACATTTTGCATGGACTTGTTTTATTTATAATCTTTTTTAATATAAGTATTAAATAAAATTTTGTGCTGAAGGAGCATTAAATTTATTTTCAAATAAAATTATAAAGTGCTTCGAAAATAACAACTAGTGTGATTCAGGACTTCGATAATTAAGTAATATTGGAAATATTTATTTATTTTAAAATTAAAATTTTAAAACATGTAGTAAAATAAGATTAGGGTATATAATGTAATATATATTATAAAACATGCAAGTTTAAAGTTTTAAAGATAAGATTTCATGATGCAATCAATTTTTTTTAATACTAACGATCAGAATATTCAAATTAAAGAGCCATATCAAATGATAATATATTGTTGGGTTTGACCAATATTTAAATTATTATTAGTTATTATGGTTTTTTCTGTGATTTATCTTTTTATTTAAATTAAATTTTTGTGTTAGAATAGAATTGAATTCTTATCAAACAAGTATTTTTCAATAATAAATATTTGTGTTAATTAAATGTTTAATGTATAAGAGAGATAATAATATGAGTAATTATGGGGTTTATGTGAAAAATTGAGAATCCTCATACAAATTTGTGTCAAAGAGATATAGGATACTGATTAAAATGTTATGAGATTATAATTAGAACCTTCACATACATTATCATATAATCTTTATTGATACATTAGATCTCTTTTCATTGATATTTTTTCTTAAAATTTAGATTTTCCATATTAAATTTGTTTGTGTGTTATTACGCCATTCTAATCTTTATTGATACTGATTAAAATGTTATGAGATTACGCCATTCTAATTATTGCATGATCTTTATTAATACATTAGATCTCTTTTCATTCATATGCTATATTGCATAAGCTTATAGGTTTTAGATGTTTCATTGATTCTAGATTCTTCAACTTTGGGATCAACACCGACAAAGTTTCATTAAAAAAAAAGGGGATAATACTGGTTACAAATAATCTTGAATAATTGGCACTACTTTATATATAACCATAAACCAAAACTTTTAGTAAAACCTAAGATTCAAGCCATCTAAACTTGGTGACTTATTGGCTTTTTGATTAAACAAAGCTTGCTTAATTTCCATCTCAGAAGGAATACATGTAACCTTGATTTGCTCTTGTTTTGATAAATGATAAAACCAACAGGAGTTGTCATGAGGTATAGGATAATCATTATGGAACTTAGAGGTATAGAGATTCTAGTAAAATTTAACCACTATTTGCTTTAAGGAAGACTGATCAAGAATCTAGTTTCCACCTTCATCATGTAAGCTATTAATACAGTTATAATTCCTTCTAGCAAGAGTGGTAATATGGAAAAATCTAGTATTACAATCCTCTTCTAGGAACCAATTTGACCTTGATTTCATGAACAAAAAATTTTCTTCATAAGCTAATATATTTTGATACTCAAGTTTAAGAGTTTTTTGTAATTCAATCAAGGCAATATTAGGATGAATAATTGATTTTTGCTCAATACTTTTAAGTCTAGTAAGTATTCTCTTCTTTTTATAAAAAATATTCCTAAAAACTTCAAAGTTTTATTTCCTTGCCTATTTAGTAAAATTTTGAGTTGCAGTTAAAAGGATTTAGGAAGAAATTTCTTAATATTTCTTAATTAAGGCAAGGAGCTCTAGGTGAAGAAGCCACATTGATTGAAGTTTGAAAGGTTTTACAAAAGGAACCAAGTTAGGATTAGTATTAAGAAGCATGGGATAATAGTCTAAATAAGATTTAGGTAAATGAAGCATATAAACATTTGGGAATAGTAAAATCTAATCTAGATTAGCATAACATCTATGAAGGTAGCATTTGATTAGAGAAGGGGGATTACAACCATTAAACTAAGTGAAAAGAGATCCTAAGAAACTTAAGTCCACCATATTACAATTATCTAAACAGCTTTTGAATAAATAGACTCTATGATTATCCATTGGTTTACCTCTTAACTTGTTATTATATAAAACATCATTAAAATCACCTAATATGCACCAAGTCATGTTGTGTAAGGTAGCAATATAGGTAAGATTCTCCTAAAGCAATTTATGTTCATAAAGTTTAGGACTACCATAGACTGCCGAGAAAAGCCAAGGGTGTGAATTAATATTGACATAAATAATCAAATGAATCTCCTACTCAGTTAAAGTTAAACTTGGCATTCTATAGTTACAACTTTCCATAAGACCCAAATACCACCCATATAACCAATAGTTTAAGAAATACCTTTGAATTCAAAAAGAAGTTCTAAACAAATTTCCTCTACATGAGTCCTATCTAACTTAGTTTTAGTTAACACTAGCATATCTAGAGAATATTGAGATATCAAATCTTTAACATTACGTAAAAAGGTAGGATTAGTTACTTTATGATAATTCTATAATAGAATCTTCATTTTAAAATCCCTTGGAAGAAAGCAATTTATCATAGCCTTATTAGGAATGACTAAAAGGCCTTTTCTCATCCAATCCTCTTTGAACATCCTTCTATTATTTAAAGTATTGATCTTTAGAGGTTTAAAGGAGAATGTGTGATGGGATCTACCTGTTACTAGATTGAATCTCGTCTGTAAGTCTAGAGTAAATGTGAAGATTGGCCTTGCTATCATCATTACATATGCTTTATTCCAATAACCCATTATCACCAAGTTGGTTAGGAATTATAGAAGATTCATGCATTCAACGTGAATCTGTAAGTTATTTAGGATTCTTTGTATAAAAAATTTTGCCAAGGTTTGAACTAGTGATTGTTGAGAGGGCGATCTCAAGCTTGGTCTGATCAATGCTTGAGTGTTTAAACGAGCTTGAAGATTTGGCACAAAGTTTACCATGTCCTCTATTTTTAGCATTAGAAGATCATCTAGTTCCTATTCTACTGTGACCAAGATTAGATTGGATTGTGTATTCTTTAAGTCCAAATCGGTTTAATATACATAGTTCATTGCGTTCAAGGGATTGTTCCCTAACAAGCTTTTTTCCACTAGAATGAGTTTCTTTTTGTATAAGATGCCCTAGTTTTCCATTGAGGGGCATGCTCTAGCCTATTGAGCTTTAAGTTGACGATTATTCTTGGGTTAGCCATTTTCTCCATAACAATCTCTCCCTATTGAGTTGAGCTTGTTACTCTACTGTTAGATTGGCATAACATCTCCTTCTTGGAAAGTTGGGAGGCATTGTTATCAATAGAAGATAGGGCATGTTCTACATTATTGAGCATTTTCTTATTTATTAACTTAGAAGCATTCATATTCTCCTCTATGGTTTGATGTTTCTAGGAGGACTCTACTTGAATAAGCTTATCATTAGTGAAGGTGAAAGGTTAATTAAATGCCTTGGAACTTTGAGATTTTTGCACCCATAAAAGCACATCTTTCTTTCCTGTACTTCCTTTTTTATTAGAATTTTCAGTGCTTTGGGAATAGTTCTTGGCAACCTTACCTTTGCCTTTCCCAAGTAAGATAATCGTTTAACCATTCTCTTATTATAACTATGTAGTCCTAGATGAACTAGTAATAATAGCTTGACCATTATGTGTACTTGGTTCTTAGTGTAAAGTAACATTTTGTTTGAAAGTCTATGAAGAAACCGTACAAAAACATTTTCCTACTTTTTCATTAATTCTTCCAAATTTTTAACAAAAGGAACTAAGATCTTCATAGTGAACATCTTGACGAATTTTACTAATAAGTAGTCACTATGGTAGTGGTTTGTCAAGATCCACTTATACACATAATCTTGCATATTTTCCACACTTTTCTGCCACTATATTTGCATTAATTCTTTAAACTGAGCTAATTTTTGCACTAATTTCTTTTAAAACTAGCATATCATAATATTCCATTAGTAGGCTAGGGAGTTTAACCCAAACTACCATTAATTGTAAATGGGCATTAGTAGTCATAAAATCAAGACTTCATCTCTTGATTATTAAAAAGTGTCTATATATAAACCACAGACTATTCCTCAAGATTTCTTGAAAATCATCTTATAATGCAAATCTTATAACAAGATATCCATAATCCAAATCAATTATATCAAAGTTATCCTAAGTTTCCCATAATGATATAAGTTTCCAGTTAAAATAACTAAAACTTATATTTTTACTAAATAGTTTAACTATGAGGGATGTACGCCACTTTTGTTTGATTTTTTATTCTATTTTTTTTTTACAAGTTGACTTTTACTTCAAACTTTTGAGCAGAAATTTCATCTTCTAAGTCAAACAATTCATCCATATCTATTTCTTGATTATTGAAAAAAGCTTGTTGATAAGCTCTTAGTATATTTCCCATCAATAGATCACGGTATGACTGAATCTTTCATGCCAAATCAACATCTTTTTCATAATTACCAGCTTGATCGAGAAGATCATAGTTACATTGAATCTGTTTTATACTTTTACTTAAGGTGTCTTTTTAAAATGTGAATATTTTTTAAAATATTTTTAATTTAAGATTCTCCCAAAAATATTCCTAAGAGAGGTAGGTATCATATAGTCCTATAATATAGGAATGTTTAATTAATATAAAAAGATTATTTTTCCTATCCTACCACTCACTGTGATTAATTATTATCCACTATTACCCATTGTTGATGATTACCACTGGCCATATCTATTTTTTATGACTATTGTCAGCCATCATCTATTACCGATGACTACCATTCACTATCACTTATGAGTAATGACTATTATCCACCACCATGCATTGTTAATCACCACCCATTGTTAATGACCATTATTAGCCATCGCCTACCATTACTGACCATCATTCGCTACTATCCATTATCAGTTGTTATAGTTAGTTACTACCTAATATTGGTGATTATCACCTATCATTAGTAATTACCACTAATCATTACTTATTTTTTAATGGTCATTATCAGCTACCACTTATTCTCAGTAACTATCATTAGTCATTACTCACTTTTGATGATCACCGTTAGCCACAATTTACAATAGGTAACCATTATTTACTACTATTTACTATTTGTAATCATTATTGACTATCATCCATTATTAGTAATTATTTAATTTTTAATAAAAATATTTTTGTAATGAAATAATATTTTTAAAAATATTTCAAATAATTAAAATATTATATCATAACATTTTTAAAAATATTTTTAATTAAAATAAATATGAGAATGTCATATTTTTAAGAATTATATTTTTGGGAATATCAAAATTCTTGGAAATATGTGATGTTGCAAATCAAATGCTACCTTTTAAACTCATGAACATTAACAAATAAATTCTACTTGGTATTAATATATTTTTTACTGAATTAACACCTTGTTGATTATGTATATAATTTTAAAATATAATAAAATTAACTTTAAAATTATATAAAATTTTAATATTTCATAATAAAAATATTAAATTATAAATTAAATTTAATATTTAAAATAAAAATTATTCAAATATTATAAATTTAACATTTAAATTTAAAGATAACCATCAAATTACTACTTATAAGATTTGATGTATATCAAATTAACATCATAAGATTTTTCTACATAAATTTAGTATCAACTTCAAAATAAAAAATTATGTTCACTCTATATCTTAATATTAAATTCAATAAATTGATGTAAAAACTTTTTTAGATATTAATTTGGGGTGAAAATTTTGAAATTGATACTAAATTAATGTAAAAATATTTATTGAAACTAATTTGATGTCCCCCAAATTTTTTATATAGTAATTTAATAGTTTTCCACTTAAATTTACATAACATGAATATTAAATATTTTATATTATCAAATGAGAAATTCTTAGTGAGCATATAATTTATGTACCCACTATCAATAAGAATTGAGATAAATGCAAGAATTTCTAATGATTAATGTTTTAATAATCCCTTCTTATATTTGTTTTAATTCTTGTTAGAAGTAAACAAATAAATCATATATACACCGTTAACTAAAATCTCTATTTGTGTGCCTATTGTTAACTAAGAACTTTTTAGGAGTTGCTTAATTCATATAGATAATAAGTTTTTGTTAAACTATTCAGAAGGTAACTTTTTATGTGAATGAGGAAATGATACTTCATAAGAAGTAACTTCCCTATTTGTTATATTTTATTTAATTTAACTTTAAATTTTTTAAGAAATATTAATAAAATAATTATTATACTGTCAATATTATTATAATATATATTAACAAATTTTAATTATTATAATACGTATTCACTTTCTCACTTCTTATATTGTTTTGATTCAACTTTATACTTTTTGATAAATATTAATAAAATAACTACTATACCCTCAATATTATTGTAATACATATTAATAAATTTAATTATTTTTAGTTGTTTTTCTTTGAAATCATGTATGTAGTATTTTTTGCATCATAATTTTTATTAACTCATAAATTTAAATTTTTATAAAAAATTAAAATAACTCATAACTTATAATTTTATATTTTTTTTATCTCAGAGAACTATATTTACTTATCTATCCAATCTTTTCATTCATTCATTCACATATAATATTATACTTGTTACATAATTTGATATTAGTCATATTAAAAAAAAAACTTATCAATTGTCCTATTAAAGATGTTTGCTTCCTATTGAAATACTAGATACAAATATAATGAAAAACATATTTTACTATAAAAAATTTGATGCAATTAAATAATATATGTACAAAAAAAGTTAAGTACAATACTATTTATTGAATTCTTAAATAATGTTGGAATTCCGAGTGTTGAACTAAAAAAAATAAAAATGAAAATAAAGTATATTAATGTAACAATGTTTAAAAAGGTAATCAAATAAAAATGTAAAGTTATTATCAATAAATTTAATAAAAATAATTTTATCTTTATATTTATAAAAAATATAAAAAATAGAATTTACTTATAAGAGAGGTGGATAAATAACTTTTTATATTCTATGAAAAATAAAACTTCTAAATATATTTTCTTCCTATTTTACTAGATAATAACTAATAGAATAAATTATTTTTATTTATAAAGAAATAAAATTTCTCTTGTTATTACCACAAACCAAATGCTTACCCGTTATCAAATACAACCTTCTTCTAGAGGTGTACAAGTCGCCCGACCCGAAAAAATAGAGTATTTAAGCTCTTTTTTTTAGTCCGATGAGATTTTTTTTTATAGCTCGATTAATAATTGGGCCGGGCTCGGGTTAAGGAAAAAAATTTCGATAGGCTCGGCCCGATTATAATAATTTATTTTTAATAATATAATTATATATTAGAAAATATAATTATATCTAATTATTTTTAATATAAAAATATTAATTTAACATATTAAATATTTTATATATTTAAATATCATATTATTTCTTTAAATATATATATTTTTAATTTTAAAAATTTATTTTTATTAAAAAATAAAAAAATTATATTTCAAACTTTCGGGCCTTTTAATTAAAAAATCGGGCCGGGCTGAACCAAAAAAATTAAAACATAAACGGGTCGAGCTGGGTTTGGGCCATCATTTTTTGATTTGGTTTGGATGGCCCGACTCGAAACCCGCCCGACCCGACCCATGTACATCTTTACCTTCTTCTAAACCCTATTGTCACGTGAGAGAATCTAAAAAGAAAGGTGAGTAAAAGCCACGTCGTTTTCGCGAGGAAGTCTTCGTTAACAAGTGGATATTTAAATTGTGGGTTTGTTGTCAAGAAAAATTAAGAAAATATATCAAAAGAATTTGTATTTTTTCAACTCTTTACATTTATTTTTATTTTTATTTGTAGTGAACGTATAACTTATATACCTATTGACTAATTAAAAATCTCTCCGTTTTCATTCTACAGTAATAATTTGGCAAACTTGCCGATATATAGTATGTCATTATTCTTAATATAAACTTTTTTATCATGTTTTAAAACTAAATTTTAAAATAAAATATTTATGATAATGCCCTTTTAAAAGCAAAAAAAAAGTACTTTTTATGCGGCTTATAGGCCTATTTTATTATTTTTTTTTGCTTGCCCTATTTTTTTATAAACAATTCTATAATTTGAGTCCACAAAGTATTCTTGCTGCTTGAAATAAAAACAGTGATCTAAAAACCTCACAAAATTGCGACTTTTTTCGGCAACAATATATCTCCATATCTATTTTATATTAATCAATTTCCCAATAAGGGGCCAAAAACTGCCACGTATGGCTTGTACCTAAACACGCTGGGAGTGAGAAACACTGTAAACTTTCCCTTCCGTTCCCTATAACAAGGGAAGTCCATTATAAAGTGAAGCAAAAGGTGCATTGGAGGCTCTGATAACTGCAAAAAGCAAAAATGGTGGAGAGTGGGAATAGAAACAACGAAATAACACTAAGCAGAAGAGAGCCACTTCTGGAACAGCCAGAGGGTGCTCCATCGGCGACGGCGGAGCCACCTTCGTGGAGACTCAATGTCAAAGATTTTGAACTGTCACGACCTGGAGATGATAAACAGAGGACATCTGCTTTCCATGGCCTTCTTCGCAAACCTAGTATGTGATTTCGGACTTTGGCTTCTCTAGTTTTTCTTCTATGAACTTTGTCTCTATTTTTTGAATCCGTGTCTATTTCTGGAATATCTTTGAATAATCAAGAGCTGATTTTCATCATGGATTTGCATTACGTTGTTGTTCTTTAGTTTTGATCCTTTTGTAAAAGTATAGTTCTACAGTTTTCCATATAAGGAATATACCGTATGGGTATAGATCAGAAATTGCAGATACGCTATATGTATCCTCTTTTTTTGAGAGAGATATATGTGTGTGTGTGTGTGTGTATATTATTTTTAATAGTCATTGATATATTTGCATAAAAGGAAATACTTTTAATCATTTAGTTCATGATGTTGGACAAGTTTTGATTTTTAATGAACAATTTAAGCCTTTAATTGATTCAGAGAATAATAATAAACTGAATGGATAGAAATCAGACAGAAACATGGGTTGGAATTGATATATGTGAGGGATCTTAAGAAGCGAGTGAGATATTTAATGACAAATACCGCGCTTTATGTAGAAGATTTGGTCAAGAAAATCGAAAGAGAAGGCAGTTTATGTTTACTCTTAGGCAATTTCAAATCTTAATCATAATTTATAATTTATTTCTTAATTTCAGGGAAGCAACGTAAGATTGCAGAATATTACAAGAAACAAGAGAGGCTTCTTGAAGGATTTGGCGAGATGGAGACTATGGCTGAAGGAGGTGGTTTTCCAGGAAATCTTTCTGAGGTAGATTCTAACAGTCATCACCTATTAATGATTTGGTTAAACTGTGGATAAAGGACTTCAAACCCTCTGTATTAATATAATCCTAGTGTAATTTTACAATCATCTAGAGCACATTCTGATGAATTTTCTTCATAATTTCAAGTGTTGAATAGCCAAAATCTTTTGGTTGTTGTCTGGTGACCTCACAGTCTCTCTTCCACTGATGAATGTGTGCTGTGTTCCCCAGGATCAACTGAAGCAGCTAGCAAAGAGTGAGAGGATGGCAGTTCATTTGTCAAATGTTGCCAACATAGTTCTATTTTTATCAAAAGTGTTTGCTTCTTATGAGAGCAAATCATTGGCAGTCATTGCCTCAACTCTGGATTCCCTGCTTGATCTCCTATCTGGGTTCATATTATGGTTTACATCCCATGCCATGAAAACCCCTAACCAATTCCACTATCCAATCGGAAAGAAACGGATGCAACCAGTCGTAAGACTTCCATCTGATGCTGCAGGGCGACTGATCTAATGCACTATTCATAACTTGAATACTGCTACTTGCACAACCATCTCTCTTACACCTCTATCATTATGTAGAGGGCACAGCTTATTTAACTCCCCTGGACTGGTCCCGCCGGTTAAAACAGGTGGATCAGTTTTGAGCAAATTGTGCCATATGTCCAAGGTGTGCGGGAGTGGTTGTGTAAATAACATCTTTCTTTCTAACTGCTTTTAGTTGTAGCTCCAATTGCTCTGCTCTTAAAAAGTGGTGATGCCAGTGACTGGCGATTTCTGTCTGAAGTTGACTTCATAATAATCCCTGCAAAGTGAAGATAGATACTTAATGCTGGTGTTTTCCTATGCAGGGTATCATTGTTTTTGCATCTGTGATGGCAACGCTGGGATTGCAGATTTTGATCGAGTCTGGCCGGCAACTTGCTGCAAAGGTAATCGAGCTCAATTTTTGTTTGTAATTTCTCAATAATATGGTTTTCTTTTTCCCTTTCTTTTCATTGATGACTATGATTCAGTGTAATTTTCCGGACAACTGGATCCAACCCTCTGTTGTTAGTCATTTTCAAATTAGATTTAGGAATTCCTAGAATTAATTGTGGCAGAGTGTTCAGTTTTCTTTATATTTTCCTGAGATATATACTGATGCACTTTTTCCGGTATTATTATTATTATTATTATTATTATTATTCCTGGCAGACTCATCATAAAATGGGTGTTCGTGAGTTTTATTGGACAATTGCGATTATGGTAGCTGTGACCGTTGTGAAGTTCGTTCTTATGGTTTACTGCCGAAGGTTCAAAAATGAAATCGTTAGAGCCTATGCACAGGATCATCTCTTTGATGTCGTTACAAACTCTGTTGGTTTAGCTGCTGCCGTGCTTGC
This sequence comes from Sindora glabra, assembly GCA_020226215.1. Taxonomy (NCBI): domain Eukaryota; kingdom Viridiplantae; phylum Streptophyta; class Magnoliopsida; order Fabales; family Fabaceae; genus Sindora; species Sindora glabra. The sequence goes on from CM035226.1 coordinate 101,101,620, forward strand.
TGACAAGTACATTTGGTGGATTGATCCAACAGGAGCTATCATTGTGAGTTCATAACTAGCACTCATTTTCTTCTCTCCTCAACATTGATATTTGACAAATAGTATCATTATTTCCCTTGATTTCCCCATGATTCTACAATGGTCAGTTTATGATGATTTTTGTTTAGTGATGAAAATCATTATCGCTGTCTTTGACCAAGAGCTTGGAAATTCTATCCTTGACACTACATCCTATCAGTGTACTTTGCTTGTAAGCTCAAAGAGCTTCCGTGTCTGAGGGGGGCATTTAAGTTACGAAAACAGCTCTTACCCCATTGTTCATTAGCTTAAACTTTTTGAATGACTTGTCACCAGTGATGATATTAGATCTTAGATTAAATTGGGTCGGAAGTTATATGATACATATATCCTTGGTACCATTTTGGAAATTTTAAATACTTTATTAATTCTTGATTGGTTGGTCCGCTTGTAAGGTTCAAGTAATGAAATCTATTCTTGGGCTTTCACTCAACAGCTTCAACTTTTTAAGTAGATCTATAACTTTTAGACATTGTTCTTGAATATGTATTGCAGATTGCGTTGTACACAATTAACACATGGTCAAGGACTGTGATCGAGAATGTATGGTCGCTTATTGGAAGAACAGCACCACCAGAGTTTCTGGCTAAGCTAACATATCTGATATGGAACCACCATGAAGAAATCAAGCAAATAGACACTGTAAGGGCATACACATTTGGTGGTCATTACTTTGTGGAAGTTGACATTGTTTTGCCCGAAAACATGGTTCTGCATCAAGCACACAACATTGGAGAGACACTACAAGAGAAGCTTGAACACCATCCTGATGTGGAACGTGCTTTTGTGCACATAGACTTTGAATGCACTCACCGGCCTGAGCACAAGACAATGGTATGAAGGGTGCAAAAAGAGGCAAGTGATGAGTATAGTCCACGGCAGGAAAAAAGGGACTTTAAGTAAATAACTAGGTGATTTTGTCGTCTAATGTTTTCTAAGCCAAAATAACACGCAAACTTACGTAATTGGCTAATTGCGGTAGTTTTTAGGGGAATATTTGATTTGTGGATTCTCCTCTATTACAAACTATCTTTTTGTGTACTTTGATTTTTATGTTCAGCCGAAAGCGGCTGAAAAGGAAGGGTCGAGTGGAGTGCTACTACCGCAATCTAGGTTCTTGCTACACGTACAAATTTTGCACCGTCCATCTATCGTTGGATGAAAGTACGAAGAGTAGAACTTCTTTCTTTAAGTCAAAGGGACCTTAAGCCCAAGCAATAAGCAAGAAAACTAGAAAAGAAGATATCACGAGTCTCAAAGACTCTTAATACATTAGTAAGAAGGAAGTGTGGAGAATGGGAAGATAAGGTAAACTTAGTCAATTGCCTTCTCTAAATGTATGTTTGACAGCCACTTCCACATCCAACTTTCAGTAGATTTTGAATAAACATAATTAATTTCCCTTGTAGTATGGATTAGTCCATCATCAGAATAGAGCTTTGGGATCACATTCTTGGATCTTCCTAAACTCAGGATCCCGTGTTGTTTGTAATCCATAAATTGCATATCGACATTCAGCATAAAAAGAACAGTCAACTAATGGTTTGTTTGTATGGAAGGAAATGGAGGGAAGGGAAAGGAGTCAACTAATGGTTTGTTTGTATGGAAGGAAATGGAGGGAAGGGAAAGGAAGGGATGGTTATGTATTATCTTTTTCCTTATTTAGGAGTTGTTTGAGGAGGAAAAAGAAATAAAAAATTTATGACTAACCTTTCCAACCCTTCAATTCTTCAATATTTTGTATTCTTTTAAATTGAGGAGATTTTGAAGGTTATTTACTTAATTTATTATTTTAATATTATTTTATTTTTAATTTATATTTATATTTTCAATTTTTTATCATTATTATTTTTCATTAAATTGAGAAAATATTATTTACATTTTTTGAAAGATACCTAACTTGTAAAAAAATATATATTATAATTATAAATTTTTTTCTAATAAAAAATATAAAATCATTTTTTTTATTTTCGATAGTGCTTAGATTTGATAATTGTGACTCCACATTTATTTACTTATATATATTCATCTTTATTTTGAGTTATACATATTGGATTTAGGATGAATGTGAATTGAGTCATTTTTTATATTGTCAAATAAGGTTAATATTAGCTTAACTCATAATAATTTTTTCTTAAACCTTTTTCATAATAATTATAACATTATTGTATGTTAACTTATCATATCATTCTTTATAAAAAAAATTTTTAGAGAGAAAATATTTTATAAAAAAAATTTGGATGAACATATTTTTTTTAAAATATTTTTTAATAATAAAAAATTTATTAATAAATTAACTTCTTAATCGTTTATTATCCCTCTTTATATAATTTTGAATATCCAAATAAGAGGAAGGGAAATTACAACTTAATCCTCCATTCTCTTTCCTTCCCCTTCCTTCTATTCTCCCCCATTATCTTTCTTTCTTCTTTTAACTTCCAAATATACCACAAAGGTTTAGCAAACCCAAAAATCTACTTCCCAAACATATCACTTATAATTCCTCCACATCCTACTAACAAAAAGTTACCTTTAGGTGCTGCATTTGAATTTACCGTCACCCAATTCTTAAGTGGAGGTTGCCAAGAGACTTTAATTTGTCTCACTTCTTTGTTACCATTATGTTTTAATATGTCCTGGTCTTGTCACACTTCATTCACATAGTTTAGAATGATTTTCATTGGATTAACAGGCTTAACATAAGATTGTTGCTATGCAAATTTGTTCCTCCAAGACCACAGGAACCAACAGCCATCAACCTAGATTGAAGATTAGTAATGCTTTAATTTAACACCTATGTTTGAACAAGTTAAAACTAAACCACTTTTGCATGCCAAAAGTGTTGAAATTAGACAAAAATCAAACCATGGCTCCATTTACACTTATGATATTGGTTTGAAGGCTGTTGTGACAAACCTGCCTTGAAGAGCATGTGAATCTTTAAGGAACAGTAATATTCTATATTGGCTTCCAAAAATTATGCTGTTATCCCAAACATGCTTCAAGAAAGAAGCATAAACACTTTTAGACTCTATTTGTTTTGCTAAAGACATTTTTCATATAGTATAATTATATAATATTAAGATAAAAAATATTTTATTTATTTAAAGATTACATATGAAGAATTTAAGGAAAGTAAATTCCTCCTTTTTAAAGAGGATTTTTATATTTGTCTATTATTATAAATTTAAGTATTATTTTTTTAATAACAAATATGACTAATACATCATTCTTTTATTTATATACATATAAATAATATTTTTGTAAACTTAATAGTAACCTCACTAGTATTATTCTCATACCAAAACCAACTGATCCTCACCTGCATTAGCCATAGGAAGGTAAATGGATTGAACACGAACAACTAAATGACAAGGTAGAATTTCGATAAAGAGGTCCTAATTGCAATATGGAATATTAACCACAAACTCTTGCACACATGCTCCCTGTTTGTTCTTTCATAAATTGGAACCAAAGAGTTAAAGATTCATAAGATGTCCCATCCTTGACTTCCCACCTCACACTTTGGAAATATCCTTCCAAAATGTAAAATCTCTGCTAGAAGCTGAGGCTTTTTTTGGTCAACTTCCTTCGGTGCCTTTGTTCTTAAAACAACAATCCATAACCCTTTGCCACCAAAACATATTATATAGCACATTTTCATCTTACAAGTAGAATTCATCTGCCCTATACATTTGATCCCCAACCTACCTGAACTCTTAGGTTGACAAATTTTATTCCAATTAATTGTATGAATTTTCCTAACGAAAGCATCATGTCCTCATTTGCACTTCGGTATCCTCATAACTTTTTTAGTATGTGATTAATCTTGTTTGAGATAGGAGTAGGTAACTCCCATTGCATTCTTTTAACTGCCAAACAAACTTCCTTGGGTAACCTTTCAACTTGTAAATTATGCATAAGTATGCCAGAACTAGCCAAGGTCACCCTAGCAGCCATTGAAACAGTCTTAGCTTGTCAACTTGCCATTATATTTCTAATTTTATCAATTATATCATATAATGACTTGCTATACCCAATAGAAATCAGGTTTATGCCAAGGTATTTTCCTAAATTTTGTGTTTGAGTAAAACCATTAAACTTTAAAAAAGCAAAGACTTCTGTTTGATTCCCACTCTTAAAAAACAAGACTTTTGATTTTAAATGATTTTTAACTTTTGTTCTAAAGATTCACAAAGTCTATCAAGACACCCAAATATGCAATCAATTTGGTCTTAAATAAGAAATTAGAAGACCCAATATCCACCTTTAATTGATTTCCAATTACCAACTTGAACTTCTTCCAAGATCCAATGTGACAAATTTTTCATATATAACCCAAAAATAAAAGGGGAATTGGATCCCCCTGTATTTTCCCTAAGAAAGCTTAAACTTAATAATCTTTGATCCGGTCCCCAAAACATTCATATTAGTATATCAATAGAGGCTAGATTTTTCAAACAAAACTATAATCATATATAAAGTAAAAAAAGCTTATATCCAACTAGTATTTGGCAAAAAAACTCCTTCAAATAAATAATCAGCTTAAGATCTTGCAAATAAAACTAGAAATATATATATATATATATATATATATATATATATATATATATATATATATATATATATATATATATATATATATATATATATATATATATAAAGAAGTAGGTTTACAAAAGTAAAAGATCCCATAAAGAAATTCCATATGAATCTCAATAAATAAAGCACAAGGTACTCTTATAAATCAACTTTATTTTGAAAAAATAAAACTTTGAAAATCAAAAATTAAAATAAAAAGAGGGAAACTATATATAGGTTTAGATTTCACTCTATAAATAATAGAAAATTATTCACTGAGTAAGATTTAAGTTATATTAAGATGAATTGAGACCTTGCGGAGAAAGAAAAGATAGTTGAGGCCCTATAATTAGATTGTGTAGAGGAGTAGGAATTCCAACCCTACCTAACCTTTTAACTATAAAAGACCACTTAAGTATAAATTAATCTTGATGGCCATATAACCCTTCCTTCCTTGCATCTTCTTCATTGTATGGATTATTTCACAAGAACTTATAGTATTGTTCTGCATGCATCTTCAAGGAACTACACTAAAATGATAAAAAAATATCAAAGTAAGCATCATATTCTTCTATCTATTCACAATGGCTTTTGTAATACCGAAACATTTACAATACACAATGCATAGAAAAATGAGTCTAAATCCAATAATAAATTCTCGTGATCTTGTCTTGGGATCAAGGTAATTAGAATTGGATTTACCTTTTGGATTGTGTTTCTCTTCCCTCAAAATCCTTTTTCAGAAAAGTAAAGAGGCTGGTACGAGGGAAAAGACCTTCGAAAGATAGAAATTCTTACATACATTCTATGAATTATATTAAACTACTTAAAATATTTCTTTTAATTCAAAACCAACCAACCATGTATTCTTAGTTTTAGTGGGTAGTTTTTAAAAAAATTAATTTAATAATACAAGTATTACATAATTGATGATTTAATTTTGTACGTGGATTGTACTTAATAATATCTCTTTTAAAGACGCATTTATTGTGTAGTGTTGTATTGAAGTATAGATATTGTGATTTTTGTTTAAAAAACTTATATAAAAATCCTATTATTAAATAAAATGACTAATCAATAAAAAATATAGTTAATTCCAAAATTTTATATAATTTAAAATTTTAATTACATGTTTATCTTAAAGTTAAAGAACTTTTTACATTTTTTTCAAAAAAAAATGCCTTTTTCTATTAAATATAAATTTTTAGCTTACAATACAAATTTTCTTTTAATTATAATTTTGGTGATCACATTTAATCTCTTAAATAGAATATTTTATTTTGGTCATTCAAATGTACAAATTGTATTATATTTGATCCACATTAACAACGTTATTCAAATTTAAGGTTAAAAATCTTAATTTGTACACATGGTTTTAAGTCAGTAATTACTAGAAAAAAAATTACTCAATTGCGTGATGTTAGTGACCAGCTTAAGGTGTTTTCTCACATTAAATAAGGCATACAATTTCATATTTTCAAATGTAATGAGATTAATTTCACTCATAATTTCGTCTCTTTGATTGTCAGATTGATGTCCAATTGAAAATTTGTGCTTCAACTAAGGATTTGTTTTGAATTTAACAAAAAAAATTATTAATTTGAGAACCTACCCCCATAAACTTTCCCACTAGATATGAATGCCAAAAGAATAAAATGTATCGAAAAATTTTGATTCATCACTAATTAATAATATATCAATACACCATCAAATTTTATTATTTATTAGACTTATTTTTTATAAAAATTAAATCTAAAATGTTATACGATAATAAATCAATACTTAAATTTGTTGGTGCACTAATGCATTATTACAATTTTCCTAGAAGTAAATGTGTGCAAGGCCAAAAGAAAGTTATCGCTGGCAATGCCTATGCCTGTTTCGCCCTCTTTCATGTTACCGAAGCGGAAAATTTCAGCGCTGCAATTAATTCCCTTTTCTTTCTCTCAAAGTGGTATTTGTTGAGCTTCCAGTTACGATTTCCATGGAAATTTTGGAATGTTATTTGCAGTTTGAGATATTAGTTATCAGAATTTGTCAAATTTCTTTCGTTTTCCCACTCCCTTTCGAAGGAGCCAGTAAGCTGAGTATTATTTAAAGTTTTCTTTCTTCTCTTCTTCTGCCTAGACCTAGAGTTGATATTTTTTGTTGCTGTCCATATTCCTGTTCCTCTCCAAAGTTAGTTTTCTATTTTCTTTCTCTTTTTTTGATTGTGAGTTTCAGTATAATGGCATAGAGATTTCATGCAGTGTTTGATGGGAGCCCTATCAAGGAATCAGAGGTTGAAGGTTCGAATACTATATCTGTGGTCAATGCCTGACTATGACAAGAAAGATACAACCAACAACTTGCAGTTGGTTCTATTTGATCGATTGGTATGGCCTCTGCACCAAAAATGTGGGTCTGTTTTTCTTATTTTGGTATAGGTGTGGTTGCATGAAATATATGTTAAGATTTGTATTTGTTACTGAATTTAATCAAAAGTTTTCTGTAATTTCCACTTTTGTGTTTCATACATAAAGTTATTACTTATCTAAATCACCAGTTTTCTGTATTTTCCTTACGGTATAGGTGTGGAGTGAGTCAGTTTTCTTTGTTATTAAGAATCTAAGGTTTTTTTAGTAAAATGAGCGAATAAATGGAAAGAAACTCCATTAGAAGGAATCTATGAATGAGTAACTGGGTTTGTAAGGTGAAAAGTCATGTTAAGCTTAGTTCATATTCAAACTTATTTGCATATCTCATTAGGAACAGAAAAACCAAATTGGGAATGTCTTCAATAGAGTATTACAAGTATTGTTAAAAGCAACTGATAATGTCTCAATAAAGGTTGATTGATATTGTTACACTTACACTGCCCTCTTTCCTATCAAACGAAGAATGATAGAATCTATTTTTAACTTAATTTACTGGTTCACGGGTCTACTTGATTAAGTTGTCAGCTAGGAATATGATTATAAGTGTAAAAGCTTACTGGTGTTTGTCATTAGTGAAACATTCAATTTATTCCTCCATATATAACATATGAATCCTAGATCCATTATTGTGAAAATAAACTTCAACTTGCTGAACATCTATCAATATAAATTCCAACTTTCTTAACCTATATTTAATCAGCATCATGAATGTCTTTCTATATTTGCCAACTTTTTCTGTTTTTCTCGGAATTCTTTTAATTGCAAAGAAGATTCTATTTTATCACTTTCTTATGTTTCTTCACTCTCTTAACCTATATTTAGTCATCACCACCACCATCACTTTCTTATATTCTTATGTTCTGTGTTGGTTGTCTATTGAAAAACGTGATTGTCTTTTCATTATGCATAATCTATAGTTCATTTCGTTAAAATGTGTATTCAAAACAAAGGGGGCTGTAAATGAGTAACTTGGTTTGTTTGGTGAAAAGCCATATTTAAATTAGTTCATACCATACCTCTGACTTACCTGCATTTCTTCCTGGAATGGACAAAAATGTTTCCAGCACGGTAACCTTCTATTGATTTTCACAGATACAATGGGATATTTGCAGAAATCATCTTCGGCAGCTCCTGCAAATTTGGTTGAATTTGATGGCTTGAATGAATTCACACAAGTAAAGAGATAGCACGCAGGTGATTCACTGGATAATATTGATGCCAGTTTCTCCCCAAAAATAATATCTCCCATGGAGATTTATATTGCGGTCTATGACTACAATTGTCTGCATTTTTTCAATAATGCTATAACTAGATAGAGTATAGATGTATATTTATATGTTTATAACAATATTTTTAGAATATTTACGTAATATAAGATGATTTTTTATTTATGTATATTTTATATTTTTAATAAATTATTTGTATATACCTATATTGTAATAAATAGTTATAATTCTCTTGCATATTTACTGATCATATGTTTTATATATCTTGCGACAGTTTTTTTACTATAATTTAATTTTATAATAAATATATACTCAACTTTTACATTATAAATATATTTTAAAAATTTTTATTTACAACATTACCCATTCATATTCTAAGTTTAAAAGAATTCATTAAGCAATAAGGAAGAATTAATATATGATTTTTAATATTTTTACCAAGCCATTGCATTAGTTCATCAAGGACTATCTATATAACTTTAATAATTTTTTTTAACAAGACTTTAGTATGTCAATGATGTAGATTTTTAAACGAGAGCGAGAATAGATTACACATGATGTGAAAATTATTTAGAAATAAATTGGTTTTAATCTTTAAATTTTATTAAAATTAATGGTATACTTTTAAAGTAAGCCATAATATGTTTATTGTTAAGGGATTACTATACTTTTAAACTTAAGCTAATTTTAAAATATGTAGTTTTGATGGGGTTTGGGATTTTGATCTCTTAGGCTTTAGGGTTTTGTTATCTCTTATCTAATTTTGAATTGAATATCTTGGATTGATTATTTTATAAAATAGAAGATTTTTGTGAAATATTTGGGGAAGGAGAACAATATGTGTATCTTTTTATTTTTAATTGTCATTATTTTTTATCAATATAATTATATTAACTTATAATGATTTTTGAATTTTTTTTTTATAATAATGAGAGTGATATTCCACTTAACATATATATTACACATGTAAGGTTGGAAATTTGAACCCTATATATAATTAGGAATAATGCCTTTAAAATAAGATTAAGTGTCAATCCATTACTAAAATGTTAGCTAGATCATATTTATTTGTAAAATATAAATTATATACAAATATTCGAATGAAAACCAATCCAAACATTGCATGGGAGCTAAGCTAATTTAATCTAATCTAATTTACATATTAAGATGATCAAAAGTGAATATTTCATTTTAAGGCATAAAATACAAACATTTTTAATATTAAAGAAATTAAAATTATAATTATACTTTATTTTTTATAATTTTGAAGATTTACTAGTTTCTTTCTTTAGTGATTTTGGAAGGTAAACAGACAATAACTCTAGTAAAATTAGAATTGTTAGCATTTTCTCAATTTTCTCAATGAAAATTAAAACAAATAATATGACTTATTATATGACAAAATTAACAATATCATCTCTAAAATTATAAAGTACTAGTAAAGTGGTTTCTAAATTATATAATATTACAATTTTATTCATAAATAATGATCTGTATATGCAAATTTGTCTTTAAGACAATTTCCTTTTTTCATATAATAATTTGGAGACAAAATTGTTTATACGAAAGGAGAAATTATTCATAGGTATTTACTAAGGTACCTTTAAGGGTTTCAAACCTAGGTTAGTATAATAAAATTTAGGTTATTGAATGAAATTACAAAGAATTTTGATAATCTTATTCAATAGTCTAAATTTTGTTACATCACCTTAGTTTTGAAAACGTTAGAGACACCTTAAAATTTTTCTTATTGTATGACTCATAGTTCAAGGACAAAGTTACAATTTTAAATAATTTAGGAGTTATTTTATTAGTACTTTATAATTTTAAGGATAATATTATTAATTTTGTCTAATTTTAATCTTCATTGTGTTAAAATATAGGGAAACTTGATTGTTTTTAACTCAAATCATTATTTGGCTTAAATAACATCTAATATTCTTTGGAAGTTTTCTGTTTTTTTTTTTACATTTAAGATTTGATCATCAATCTTTACATGTATACATTTAGTTATTTAACCACTCTTTTCATTAAAAAAATTGTCACAAAATTTAAAATTTTTATTGAGAAAAAGTTAAACTAACAAAAATTAAAATTCTAATTTTTATAATACTTTTAATTGAAAATAATGACATTGATGTGTTTTGGGATTAAAAAGCATAAAATAATTTATTTGCATATTACAAGAATTATTTTGTTATTAAAATGTTGATAGAAAAAAACAAATTGTATGCCCCTAACATTTTAGGGACAAATTGCAATGTTTCAAAATTCAAGGAACAAATTACAAAAAAAGCTATAATTGAGGGAGTTATGTATAATTTAGTCTATTTTATTTCAAACCGGGATACTAGTTCACAGATTTTGTCAAAGGAATTAAGGTCAGAATTGTAATTTTAACTAAATCGCAAAATTAGGGTTTCCCCTGTGCCACCTCCACTCGGCTCCGCCTTCTACCTATTTAATCCCTGTTAGCGGCCACAGTCCTTCATCGCCATCTTCGACTGCAAAATTCAGATCTTTCAGATCTCTCTCTCTCTCCATTGCTTCTTTCTTTCTCTGCAATATTCTCTTTTAGTTGTTTCTCTGTTTCTGTTGGATAATAATAATGAAAATTTAATTATTGATAGAATTCAATGGCATAGTGCGATTTTTCTAGCCGACCTCACGGATAGGGCTTTGATGATGTTGTTGTTGTCGTCGTCTGTTTCTGTATTTGTCTATCGGCCTGTGATGCTTTACAATTGTCCGTACCATCTGAGATTCATCTTTGATGCATTAGTTGTAAATCCTTCGAGTCTGAGGCCTTCCATTAACGATTCCAAATTAAAGCCCTTATCGGATTCGATTTTTGACGATGACCCAGAAAACCAAAACCACTTCTGTTTCCATTTTTCTTCGAAGTTTTGATCTTTTTTTTTCTCCTGCGTTTGTTATTTGCTGGCAGTGATGACGAATTTATATACCATCAAACTATGAGAGCTCTCTGAGCTTGTTGATGTAATTCCGATTTAACTCTGAGCCGTATAATCTGAAATGATTTTAATTTTTTTATCAATTTTTTATTTTTATTTGTCTTTGTTTTGAATGATCTTCTGTGAGACGGCAACAATTAGAGTCTCTGTTACGCTAATTTCTATAGCGATTTCAGTGCTGTACGTTGCCAACAAGAAATTGGAGCTGAGATTCTGGCATTTGCCTTTTGATTCTGTTAAGGCTTATGCATTCAGATGTTCCTACATGTTTTCGAATCCTCCGATTGTCCATTTAAGATTTCACATTTCAGTTAATCATTTTTATAATAATTGCATTATGTAATTGGTAATTTCAATTGGAATCTGCAGTTCGTTATTCGACTTTTTAAGTTGAGGTGAATATTCTGTCATAAAGTAAGTGGAGCATTATTACTAGAAAGAAAAACCTGGGATTGTAAATAAACATAAATCAACTAAGGAAGACAATGCTTTTTCCAATTCATCTGTGGTGTCCTTATGTTATGCGAGCTGTAAAAATGGTGAAAATTTTGACCAGGATGATCGAATCAAACAATATGGAAATCCAGGACCTTGAAGAATTGCATTGGAAATGTCCATAATTATGTCATCTTGCTGGCTTTCAGACATCAGAGATTTTAGCAATCCTTTTATTAGGGGCGGGAATTTTTCTTTAATCGGGGGTGGATTAAACAAAGATTTTGGTCTGTTTCGGAATGGAAATGAAAATGAAAAATATTTTCAGATTCGGTTGGTTGTAGGTGGAAGTACACTAATCATTACTGATCAAATTTGATCGAAAATTAAACTAAAATTTTATAAAATGATATCATTTTAAGAATATTTTAAATTTTTTAATTCAAATCGTTACTTCAATTTATATTTTTCATTTAATAATAGATCCGATCAAATTTATCTTTAATAATTATAAATCACCTTGATCGGTTAAATTTAATTAATAAGTATTATTCGGTTTGATTCTGTTTATATTTTTTAGTGATCGGTTTGATTCGGTTGGATAGAATTAGATTGTTTAACCGATCCTAACTAATCAATTTTCACCCTACCTTATGCAACATGATAAAATTAGATTGTTTAACCGATCCTAACTAATCAATTTTCACCCTACCTTCTGCAACACAAGACACAACAAACAAAACAAAACCAAACATAAACCTCCAATTACTATGTTTGAAATATCCTTTTTTTATTTTAAGCCACATCTTTAAGGAGGGCAGTTAAAAAACTTGAGACCAGAATTTTGGATGCACAACCCTCAGCTAACCATCGAGAACTTCCTAGCATATTTGATGCGGCGGCAACCATCGAGAAATTCTTGTAACCTATTTGATATGGAAAGGAATACACCAAGTTGGTATTGAGAAGAATGCCATTAAATGATTTTATTTTATTTTTTGAAGTGAAAATTTTATTTTATTCATTTTGAAATGAATTTTTAAGTTGTTTTTCTTTATATATCTTAATATTACTATTTTTATAATCAATATTAAATTAATATTTTTTATTTAATATTTTAATAATTATGTTTTTAATAAAATATAAAATAAAATGTTTTTATTCTTTATCAAAACTACATAATATAAAAAAATTTGATAAATTAAACTTTTTATTCTTTTACTTTATAAGTTGTTGTGTTAATTATAATTTTGATAATTAGATTTAAAATTTAATATTTTTTAATCATTGATCATATCATATATTTTTTATTTAATATATATTATTATTTTAATATTTAATATACATATTTGATTGCAAATTATATATGGAAACAATTATAAATAAACAAAAAAAATTAATATGATTGATTAAATAAATATGATTTTAATATTAACTTTATACTTCCTTTTCATTTTTAAGAGTGTTATTGTTATTAACTCATTTTTTTCATTGCATTCCAAATGGAATGCTCATTTCATTCTTAATTGCATTAAACATAATTAAGGAATGGGTGTTCTATTTCTTTTCTTTCCATTTCATTCTACTGTGCATACAATTTGTTTGCTATGAGGTTGCAAGGAGGGCTAGGTAAGGAATTGATTATTTTAATAATTAATGAAATGAAAGTGTGGGTAAATTACATGGATATTTTGATACCCTTTTATACTTAATTAATAGTGCTCACAACCTTCTTCCATTAATTTTTTGTATAGTTGTTAAACGGTCAAGGTGGTTTGCAAATTTTGCTGGCTTCCAAACTTAAAACTCTAGTTCAACTGTACTTAACACAAGGATAAATAGGTCAGCCTGTGTACTTTTTTTAATTTTAAAATATTTTGAATTCTTAAACTTTGCAACAATACAAAAAAATGAAAGTACTCCAAAACATCACATATTCATCCATAAATAAATCATAGCACATTTAATATCTATGTATAATATTAAAAGAATACTATGCATGTATAAATAAATTGTAAAATACCTATAAAATAAAAATATTATCTATGAATAATTTATAACATGATCTTATATAATCAAAAATGAAAAAGGAGTGTGATTTTATTTGAATTGAAAATTTAGTCCTATATAAATATTTAAAAAATTAAAAATTACAAAAAAATGTGGAGCTAGCCCATTTGTGAGTTTGAATTTGAAATTCTAGATAAAGATAAGGAATGGGTGCAGTATATAAAGATGAGATAAGCATAAGGGATGGTTGTAGCAAACCAAGATATTGATTCAGGTTTAACTAGTAAGAGATAAATATTATTTGGATTAGGACTCATTATGATTAACATTCTCGTCATCTTTGCCTTGCTATTTACCTTTTTTAAAGCAATTTGAATAGCAATTCAAGGTATTATAGATAAGGGGTTGGGCTCAATGGAATGTGAAAATATGTGAGAGAAGGCCATGGATGTATCCAAAAGCTTTGCTCATTAAAATGGTGAAAATGTAAGCTTAATAGCTCACGATTTTCCTAGGAACAACTAAAAAAATTTTTGAAAATTTTTGTAAAAAGAAGGAATGGCAAATTAATGTCTGAGATGAAAAAAATTTAAAAGAAATTAATAAATTAAAATTTAAAATTTGAGATCATGAATTGAAAATTTTGGACCTAGACTTGTGAATATGATCTAGAACTTATTTGAACTTGAGCTTGACTTAAAATGTGACCATGAATTTGATATGTGGCCCTATTCTTGATTATGGATCCTATAGAATTTCAGACTATGTATATGGACCATGAAATTAGAATTTGAACATGTTAATATAAGGTTGGTTTGAACATAAAATAAAATGGCATGGCATGAGTGGTATTTAAACTATACCCTAATTATGTGATATATGAGGCTTTATGATGGTTATAATTTTTTATCATATATTTGCTTATGAGGCACATCATTATATGATTGTGGAGGAGTTAACCCAACACCTTATCATTTTTCTATTAAGGAAAGAGAGATGTGGTTAAAGGAAAAGGGTGAATGAGAGAAGGATAAGGTTGAAGAAAGTAAAAAGGTGATAACCTATATACCATCTACCATTTGTTTTCTAAAAAAGAAGGTATTTTGGTAATTTTCTAAATTTCTATTAGTCATGTTTAATTTTTCATAATTTGTAAGTATTTCTCTCTCTCTTTCTCTCTTTTTATATATATTACTACCTAAAACCTATTAAAAGATAAGTTTAGTAGCTAGTCATTATGTTTCTATTAGTTATTTTACAAACACCTTTTACCCTTACAATTAATCCTCCAATCCTAATCATTAACCACATCACAAAAATTTATTACACTCAATTTAGCTTCTACAAATTGGAAGTGCGAATCTCTTTACCGGTGAACTCTTTTAGACCACAATATATCACTTTTGTAAGACTAAGTCTCCCAGGATGGCTTCCTTCCACCCTAAATCTGGATTTCATAAATATGCATAATATGCAACATCCAGGTGATTATCCATTCGATCCACCCATTTTTAAGTCAACAACTTCCAGGTATCCAATAAAGTGTAAGGTTAATCATTTTTTTTTTGTAATTATATAAGTAGTAATTTACTTAACACATAAATACAAGGTCAAAGATTTGAACCCATGACATGAAGGTAATAAACTTTCTAAAGCAGCATTATATGCCATTACATCACTAAGGATGCTAACAAAATTAATCATTTTTAAAACTTGATTTGGTGTGTAAAATTAAGGCTTAATATGCCTAAAATTATTTAAACTTAGTTTGTAAAAGGACCATAAGGTCCAAACTATGTGCACTATGTTAATTTAAACATCTGCATGCCAAGATTATTCATCCTCTAAAATGTTTAATGATTGCATATGCGTAATTTTTTTTATCAAACTAACATGTTTCACATATGTATAAAATTATAAGATTTAGCATGAAGTACATAGTAATAATTTCTAAGAATAAGAAAATAATTTTTAAAAGAATCTTGTTATATGGTCTTGGGTACCAGGAGAAATAATGGGAACTTTTGTGCAAAATCTTCATATTTTAGTAACATAATTTTACAAACTTCCTCAATTTGTCATTATAAAATCCAATATTAAAGAATTTTATTTTCTTTAAAGTATCTTCCAAATAAAAGATATTAGAGGAGTCATTTTCCATAAATAATGACTTTATTTCTTTAAAATAAATGAATACCTAATTTTTAGATAGTCATTATTATAATTTTTGAGTTTGACTAACTTGATCTTATTTTATTGTATCTATTTTATTGTTTGATTTACCTTTTTGAAATTAGAGCTTTCAATCATATTTCTTCCTTTTGTTTTCATGATTTTTTAAAGAAAATCGAAAAAAAACAAATAATGCCTTGATCTATTTTCAAAATCTATCTAGTTTCAAAGTTTCGTAAATCAATAGCATTTGCTTTCGAGTAAATCAAGCTTACGATTTTCACTAAGGAAGAAGTAGAAATTTCATAATACTAGTTTTCATACAAATATCAACACAAAGTTCTATCCTAAGTTTTTTTACAAAGATTTTCTAATATTGTTTTCATAACCTTCAAAAGGAACATATCTATTGTTTGCTTTCAAATTAATTTCAATCAACTTTTAAGAAAACTTATTCCTTTCAAAAGTAATGGAAGCTCACAAATTTTCCTTAAAAACAATATGGATATATCTATAAAAAACTTCATACACCATAATGTCTTATAAAAAAGTTTTCATACTAATGTTTTCTTAGGTATAGCTGTTTATATGGTTATCAAGCCAACTCAAATTCTTAATGGTTTTTCTTTTATATGGTACTTGAGTGCTTGCAAATAAATGAAGTTTTTAGACATTATTTCTAAATATAAAGTATGTTATATAAATAAATAAATTTTATCGATAGAAAATCTTTTTGAGTCTTATGTTTTAATAAAATAACAAGGTTTTCCAAAAAAAAGTTAAGTAAGGCTTGTGAAGAAGTTAGTAAAATGTCTTCATGTCAATCACAATTGGCTAGAAAATGAGTCTTGATAGTGTGCACTAGGAATCATATATCGCCAGTATCATTTTGATTGACCTTATAACACTTATGAATTTTAGTAGTGGTGATCATTGTTTTTTGTAATTTCCTTATTATTGAGTTATTGTTTTGTATGTGTTTAAGGATTTTTTGAATTAGGCAATGATGAATACTAGAAGTCAGTGAGTTAACAAACTTAGTAATGAAGAATTATTTATTAGTTCATAGTATTAGAGTAGTAGGCATGAGGAACAAGGAAATGACTAACAACTTCCTCACTTAGATACAAATTTCTTGTATCAAGCTATGAACTAGAAAGCAAGAGCTCTTGATTAAAATCAACGGCAAGACCAACATAACGACTAGGACAATCATAATAGGAGAAAAATTATGAATGTAAACATGAGCAAACCTTTCCAAAAAAAAGTACCAAAAATAGGTTCTATATCATACATGAATTCCTTAAGTTGAAGCCTTTTTAGTATTTTGGTACAAATTTAGAGGTGGATCCTTACTAATTTCTTGATCGGATTAAGAGATATAGCAAAATGTTGCCATGTCTTAAAGCTTCACTAGTGTAGCTACTAAGGTACTAGCTAGATAATGTTGCTCACTACTAGTTTATAAGTACTATTGTGAAATGGGACCTATATATAGAACCTTTAACTTGGGCAACATTTCAAGCCAATTTCATTAACCATTTTTTACCTTTCAATGTGCGATAAAGGTAATCATCAGTCGGTTAATGACAGTTAAAACTATCTTTTCAACTAATCATTCTTAACCATGAGGATGCTTTTTTGTAACCAAAACCAATCGACTGCATAACTTTAACCTAATTTAATCAATGAATTCAATTTTTTTATTGAATTTGATTTTAATCGATTTCAATTTTGGATTTTTTTTTCAAAAATACCTAAACAAATTAATTTAATGGTTAGAATTAGTTTATAAACACATGTTAACACTATAACACTATGACACCATAATAAGAAGCAATCAAGTATTAAGTTACAAAATTGATTAATAAAACATTAAATATGAACTTTCAACTAAACAAATTATAATATATTTTGGTTAATGTTGATTTGTAATAATTAAGAACCACAATTAATTAATCATCCAAAATTTATAATTTTTTCCTCTTTTTTTAATCGATAATAATATATTATTTGCTTTTAACCAACTAACTTCAAGTTTCATTAATTAAAAGTAGTTAGAGGTGTTTGATCACCCTTAGTGTGCAACAAGCCAAGGTTAAAGAGTCAAATATTAGAAACAAAGGAATCTTTCTATTAGTAAATATAATGTTTGATTTACTAAATTATCTATATATGTTAACTATATGATTCTTACTAAAAAGGTTAAAGTTGAAAGGTTTGTTTAAGATTTGGAGGATTTCTATTTTGAATGAATATAATTTGATAATGCTACCATTTATCAGTAAGTGTGTAACACCCTAAAATCTGTAAAAACTATTCATGAATAAATCAATGTGCATTTTTAGAGAAAAATTACTCTAAATATGGTTATTATAGCTTTAAATATGAAAAATGTGTAGATAAAGAAGATGTTATAAGTATGAAAGATGATATGAATGCTTAGATTAAGTGAAAGCGAGAGGAAGTTGAATAATTGTGATAATTATTGACTATTAAGATTTTGAAAACTTGAGAGTAAAGAATTAATTTGTATAAGAATGTAAAGGGAAAGGTTTATATGGAAAACCACCGTAAAAAGGCCTTAGAATTAAATGATTTTAAACTCTGGAGAATGGAATTGGATGTAAATGAAAATAAATTTTAAAACAAGTATCAAATTAATTAGTAGAAAAAATTTAGAGGTAATCTTTTTTTTTTTGTAGAGTTTCTGTGCATCCAATTGTATTTTAGTCATAATTTGGTGTAGAAATGTTCCATTGATGAATCGTTAAAAGATTCGAAAAATAGACATTCATGGCTTCAACACATAAATTTCATGATTAATATAAAGCTAATTAATGTTAAAATTTTTTTGAAATAAGGATAAATTATAGGTGAAATAGTGCTAACTTACCCTTGGTAAATAGTTTATAATGTTTTCTAGAAAGGTACAATGGGCCAAACAGTGAAGGCTAATAGAAAGAGGATCCATAAGGCCTTTTTGTGTAAAAATTTAATGAAATAAGTCACAATACATAAAAAAGGTCATTAATTTTTCAAAAAGTTTATTCTACTGGGTTAGACTTGGACTTATTCATTAGATGGTTACTAAGTAACATTTTAGAAGTTAATAAGTTCCTTTAATAAGATTTTGGTATGAATAACTAAAAAAGGGGGGCTCATTGGGCAACTTATGAAGGAATGGCCAAATGACTACTTTGGACTCCAAAACATCTAAAATTCTAGTTATGGAAGCTAAACTTTAAGGTTAAATTGAGAGAAACATAATGCTTAAGGAGAACTAATTGGAATAGAGTAAAGAAAGAGGTAATGATTACCTATGATTAAGCTATCTAATAAGTGATAATTATAAATAAGACAAGTTAGAGAACCTAAAACTCACCTTTCATCCTTTCAATTTTGCATGGCATTTGCCTTCACACATTATAAACCTCTCCTTCTTCTCTCAAGAAAAGAACTTGAAACCTTTTTAGTGGCAAGTGTAGGACCAAACTCCATTTTAGTGGTCAGGACACTTACATTTCTAAGCTTTCCCTTAATATTTCAATTCAAGATAGTTAGTGATTATAAGTTCTTTTATTTTTGCAAAGAATTTTACTTCTTATTTAAAGGAATCAAGCTATCAAGGTGAGTGATCCTTCTCTTTCTAAGCTATATGATTTTTCTCACCATTCTCTAATATCATGTATGAATGAAATAAAAGATTGAGAAAAGTAGAGGATTTAAGATTACATGTTTTGGAAAAAAATATGGATTTGGAGACTTGCATGTTTTGGGCTTGGTGGTAAAATTGAGTATTAAATATAAAAGCAAATAGATTTGAAATCAAGAAAGGACAAAAGTAATAAGCCATGATTTATGAAAAAGTGATAAAAAACCCCTTCTTTAGATATGCATGTTGTTTCGAATAGAAAAAAAAAAAAAGGAAAATTAGCATTCATTCTTCTAAATAGATAAAATATCTTACCACTTTAGACTTTAATGAGATTATTTCTATTAGATTAGAGTGGTAGTTTGATTTGTTTTTAATCTTTTGTATTTGTTTAATGTTCATCTTCTTGAATTTTGAAGAATGCATTCTAAAGTGAGTATTCTTTTTACTCTTTTACTTTAGAGTTTTCTAATTTACTCACTAAAAGTTACATGCAATTTATAATGATGGATTAGATTATAAATGCTAAAAAAATTAAGGAAGAATATGCCAAACAAAAGAAAAAAAAGAAAAGTTTGATAAAATGCTATGCATATTTAGAAAATGTATCAAACTCTTCCTCAAACTATTGAAAGTTAATTTTGTGAAAAGGAAAAAGGAAAAACCCCTTAAGAAGAAATAACCATAGTGATCTTAGCTATATAAGGGAAAAATAAGGAAAAATGTGATTTTAGGGTAACTTTCATGTGTATGAATGTGAAGAAGGAAGATTTATTGAAGACACACACATATGCATTAAGTGTTCACTCATAATAAAACCAAAATTAGTTTCGTGTTAAAGGAAAATAAATAAGTTTTCCTTTATAATATTATAATGCATGAATCAAGAAGAAAACATGTGTAAGGAAATGAAGAAAACGGGAAAACTTGATATATGTGTTTAGGTTATCCCTAAGATATATGGATAAAAATTATCTTTCAATTACTAGAGTGACCTTATATTCTTGTGTAAATGATATTGGCTATATGTTGTTAAGTCTTATGATATTAAGCTTGTTATAATCTTAAATATGTATACATATAGAAGGTACGCATATTAAGCTTAAGAAACATTGCTAAAATAAGAAAAGATGACTCTAAATATGATAATATATAGGGAAATTATTTCCTTTTTTGATATAAAAAGGAAATATACAAATAATAAGAATACACACACATTAAATAATATCTTTGTGTGATTAAAGAAGAAAATTTTTAAAAAGGATTCTTAGCATATTTGACTTTAATAATAATAATAATAACAATAACAATAATAATAATAATAATAATAATAATAATAATAATAATAATAATAATAATAGAAGTTCTTCTTTAAAACATAAACAATTGTATTTTTAAAATAAAAATTTACTTAAACTATTACGACCCAAACTTAATTATGATCGACGTGGATCCTGATACCTAATTTTTACTAGCTTTGATACTATTTACCATAAGTTTACTTAATATAAATCTTCTTATTTTAGTATGAACTCAAAAATCATTTCATATTCTATAGAAAAATGGATAGAGTTTCCTTTGTTTTTAGACACTTTCCCTAGATCACACGCTTTAAATCACAAAAACCTATATATTCTCAAATATGACAATATGTTCAACATACACAATACTACATAGCCTTAATGTGTATACATAAATAAATGATTTAACATATTAAACATTGAATCAATAGAATCTCTCTCTCTCTCTCTCTCTCTTTATATATATATATATATATATATTTATTTATTTATTTATTTTTCAAATCCTAATCCAACTGTCAAAATCTTTGAACTAGGCCATCTTTAATTTTCCATGGATGTTGCAAAGCTTAAACATTTTTATCTCCACTTAAAAACATTGAAAAACAAACAAAATGAGTTGTGAGAACTCAATGAGCATATATCTACTGCTTTTATATTTCAATTCAATTATCTATTAAAGGTTTGTATTCTAATTAAGTAATTGATATAGAGGTAAATACAATCTATACTTCTTGAGTTCTTGGGACATACAGAATCAAGCCTTGGATTAAGTATTCACTTGCACATATCTTAAACTTTATAATTCTTATCACAAGTCACAATATCTCAACTAATTATTAGCACGCAATATCATCATCGTATCACATACACCCATTTCAAGTGGTTATCACATTCACAATAACTAGTAAGACTTAGTCATTTTAAATCATTGCAATCATATTAATAAGAGATATTCAATCATAATTAAGGTTTCATGTCATATCATAATACATATCAATTATGATGGAAACACATGTATTCACCTTTTGAATCTCGGATCTACCTTATACCCTACTACTTTTCCATCTTTATTCCTTCCAGACTAACTTTATACCCTACCCACCTTTTTACTAGGAATTTTCCATCCGATTTTCATATCATTGCCCTTGTCACATTTTTCATTTCAAATGCCACTCATGGCATAATTATATCATAATATGCATAATAAAGCTTAGTTGTACAAATTACATGATCCAATGCAATATCAACATAAAACAACTATTCTATGATCAGGGGCAATTTAAAGCATATAGGACAATATAATATAGCAGCACCATGCTTTCTTGCATGGCCACAATGCTTATTACATTTCAATGTGGATCACACTATACTTTTCAGCAAGTAACAATTTAATTTCAACCATATTACAAATACCATTTATCATCGCATTTCATTCACAATTAATCAATAATTGATAGTATCATCACCATGTCTCGCAAGGTTGTCCAAACATTGTTCTCTCAAATAGATAATTAGTAACTTATCACAAATATCATTTCTAAATTTTTCATACATAATCACACGTTTAATTTCATAATATATATTATAACTCACTATTACCTTATTTAGGATTCATTAGTGCACATATATACGGTATCGGTCATTTATAAGAAAGGTTATAATTGATGATATTTAAATATTTTAATATTAAAAGATTAAAATTAGAGTGTGATATATACTCACCTAATAGCGTCCACTTGTTTTGAGAGCTTCCTAATACCTTGCTCTCATTCTCTATTCTTTCTTATTCTACAATTTATAATAATAACTTATAAATATAAGATAACTCCTTATTTTCCTTTGAACATTATCATTCTACATTATCAATTTCCTTTATTTTTCCTACTTACAAGTTATAGTAATTAATCATAAACAAGTGTCTATTATTTATCCCCAATATTACAATTGAAACTTCAAATTGTACTATAATAATACTCTAAATTATCAATAAAGTTTCAAGTTCCAAATGCTTAAATCATAACATTATGTAAAACCATATGCTGAGTTTCTAATATTCTTAACTCTAATCCAATAGGATCATCTAACCTCATTTAGCATGTTTGGAGTTTTCTTAGTGTAAGTTTAAATCGTCAAAATATTAGATGGAATACTCTAGAAATGTCCTTATATGGTCGCATTAACATTCTATAACATAAAGCTTATATTAAAGAACTATCCTTAAGTATTTAATATTGCTCATAACTTGGATTTTTTGTATTTAACTCCATAATGTTATGATACAATTTTCTAGAAAGATCTCAAATCATACTATTTTACCATTCTATAGCATGAAAATATTATTTTTCAAGGTATTACTTAAATTTATGATATATGAAAAATAAGTTTTACTTAGAGCTAGTTGGATTCTTGTAGAATATTATAATCCAATGCTTTATAATTATTCTATGTATTTGTTCTAGTAATCTATATCATAAAACTCCTATTTTCTTAGACTGCCATCATATTTTCAAATACTTATAAATAGGTTTTAAAATAAAGCATGATTCCCTTAAAATAATAGCATATAAGGCTTTGTATATATCTCAATCATCTCATTCTACATTATATAACATAAAGACATATTTTTCAAGTATATCATTGTATTTGTCAAAATATACAAATGGCTCTTTCTTGAATCAACTAGTAAAATAGCATAAATATTAGGACTTTATGATATAGAAATACTCACTGCATCTATAAAGAGTTATTGGTAGCTTGCTAGTGGTGAATAATGTCGGAACTCTGACAAAAGGAAGAGAGAGATTGAAATCTTTCTTCCATCGTGCCTTACCATATCTCATAGTTTTTACCACCATGATTTCTATACTATTGCCATGGATAGTGCATATGGTAGCGAGATGAGGCTATCTCCCACGGCCACAACTCCCTCGCTTATCTTGAGCTTAGTTGACTGATTTCATACATGTAGATGCAGAAACAACTTTGGAAACACATAGAAGCAATGGTTGATTATCGAGCTAGTGGCATCGGCATTACTAATGGAAGACAAGCTCAGCGACACCATATTGCTCGACAGGAAGAAAAAAAACACACAAGGGAAGGGAGAAAGAGGGAGGGTTAGAAAAGGAGATGGAAAAATGAGGAGATAAGGAAGGTTGGGAGAAAATAAGAAAGGAGGAGAGAGAGAAAAAGGAAAAAGCTATAAGAAATTTTTTGGTGATTTGAGGTGCACCGTAAACTCTTTTTCCCTTAGATCTTAACTTTTCACCCTTAATTTAAACTAATCTTAGCCTTTTGTTTTAGAGAAAATGTATTCCTATAAATTACTTTCCTATTTTAATTGAAATCCTAACCTTCTATTTAAAATGAATATTAGGAGATCATTTTAATAAGTCGTGAATTTGCATTTACTTATGCATATATATATATATATACATAACACCATACTTTAACACACTAGGAGTTTTCAAAAATGTTCTTATAATTTTTTAGACTCATAAAAAGAATCATTCATCAATACTAATTCACATGATTCTCAAATTTCTGACCTTGAGTTCTAAAATCCTAAAAAATTTAGATATCAAGTTCCAAAATTTTCTGTACTTTTAACCTCTACATTTCTAAATAAACATGAGTAGTAATTAGATAATTTAAAATAGTAGGAAATTCCTAATTTTACGTCAGGGTATTATAATCTTCCCCCTTAAAAGAATTTGTCATCAAATTCTAAGAACCTTACATTAGAGTAAAATCATACTATTATTAGCTAACAATTATTCTGAAGTTCTAGATTAAGTGTTCATTGCTTGTTTTACCTAATTTGAGACCAATGTTAACATAAAAGTGTATAATATGTATTTCATTACCAATTAAGAGATTCTAGCTCTATGGTAGTTATCAAAGATATAAACTTGTTATCCATTCCCATCAAGATCCTAGCAATAAAAATGATTAAGCAACACTTTTATCTTTACCTAATATGTATTACATTACCAATTAAAAGATTCTAGCTCTATGGTGGTTATAAAAAATATAAACTTCTCATCCATTCCCATCAAGATCCTAGCAATAAAAGTGATTAAGCAACACTTCTATCTTTACCTAAGTCATAACATGATGGTCATACACAATCATAAATGAGATAATAGTCTTCCATAAGATATCCATTGAATACAATTCGATCAAAATTAAGTTGAGAAACCATTTAGATAAATCACAAGACTAAAATTTATAAGAAGGTAAGGGGATTGATTGTCCAATCAATTCTCTTTCTCAAAATTCATCTTTAGTTTAGTGGAAGAAATAAAATCATGGTATAAATTTGTATAATTATTTCTTTTTGCTTACTTGTTTGCATTTTCATAATAAATTATTCAATAAGTATTAAATTTTATGTTAAATTTGTATAATTGACATTTAGATTACAAAGATTACCAAATAAAAGATATTAAAACAAAAATAACTTTTTGTTTAAAATAGTTTAAAAATAACTTCCTTTTTATATTTGCAATTCTAATGCAAATATATAGTGAATTTGATATGAAAAAACTTCACAATGATAAGACATTGATTATAGATACTTATAGTATCAATTGTTTATAGAATAGAAGTTTAAAGATATGGCAAACTTAAAAATGTCAATTTTATGCTTAATCGATATCTTAAATGATGACATTTATGAATTTATAGAAAAATCAAGAAACCTTAAAATGTCGATTTTGGACTTAATCGATGTATATGTGGATGACATTTAAGAAATTAGGGGAAACCACATAATTAAGATGCTCAGTATTTTAAATGACCTTTGTTTAAAGTCATTTCAATCATTATGACAATTCAAATTAAAAGTTTACATGTCAGTTAAGTATTTCACCAATATATTAAGGCACGATAATTGTTACTTTTTTAAGATATTATTAAACATAAGATATTGGTTTTCTATTAATAATTAATATCTAAGATATGGCTTATAAATATCAATCTTTATGCTAGTTTGAAACAAATCAATGACATATTAAGATAGCTCACCTTTTATCAAAGAACTTGCCTCCTTTCAAATTCTACAACAAGAATCCTTCCATATGTTTTATAGAATACTTATGTTTATAGGCAAAGTATGGGTACAAGTCCTTGGAAGGACTTTTGATGGATTTCAGAACCTTCTCAATAGCCTAATAATGTTGAATATGACACTTTACACCTTTCAACTTAGAAATTGTTTTTACTGATGCATTTTAGAACTTTCTTAATAGCTTGGCAATATGAATATAAAATTATTGCTTGATAGCACTTGCTAAATTATAAATTGGATCATACATTTTTATCTATTTTATATATGTTTATATGATAAATATAAATCTATTTTGCTTTAGGATGAACGTCTATATATATGTGATATATATAAATTATGTATTGAATTCTAACTTAATATATATATGTGTGTGTAAAATATTATTTAGTTTTGGTTTAATGCATATCATGTATATAACTGAACTAGTTTCATTTTGGTTTAGTGTATATGTGATATGCCTGTTTGTTATTTGGCTAATCTAGAATGGTTCTAAAAATGTTTTGGAATTACTCCATAATGGTTTTGGAATCGATATTCATTTATTATTATGTCGATTCTTATTTAATAACTGATGTTAAATAATAATTGGTAGGATGATATTATCTTTTTATAAATGATGATTTTTTTAACTTAATTAACATCTAATATCTAATGTGATTTACTTGAGCAAATGTTAAATGTTGGTGTTTTGTAGTAATTAATATGGAAACTTCTACCCCCCAAGCATGAGTTAAAAATATAAAGAGTAGAGTAGATGCAAGTTGAAAATAAAAAAAAATTGAAATATGATGCCATCTGCAAATTTTATCTCAAAATTCTTCCTACCTTAAAATAATTCTTTACCTAATAAGACATGCTCACCTCCCAATTTTAAAATGATTCTTTTCAATTTTATATTTAAGCTCACCTTTCAACCTTAAAATTATTTTGTAGAATTGAAGTTTTGTTAACCTATTACTAAATATGCAAAGTTTAACGCTCTCTCAAGAAATGCAAGATATAATTGTAAGGATTTATTTAGTTCTTATATTTATTTTTGCAATTTAGTTTTTGATTTCATAATTAATCATATTTTGTTACCTATTATTTTGATATAATTTTTACATATTTTTACAGGTTAGAAATCCAATTTCATTCATCTTTTTAGGTGTTCGGTGGTATTATTTACTATTTATTATATGAAGTGTCTAATATCATAATTAAAACAAATGAATGTTCATTGTTGTTTTAGGTGTTAGATTCAAGAGTGTTTTTTTAGAAATATACCACATTGATTATTTATAAGAATTGGAGTGATATTATGAATATTACACATTGATTTGAAAAAAAATGATATCTAATGTTATTTCCTATGATGTTACTAGAAAAATGACATCAATTACTTCAATAAAATAACTAACATCATTGTTATTGTTTATGATAGTTATAAAACCAAAGTTAAAATGGAAATGCAACAATGCTCAATTGGACGTTGGTTGAAAATTGAAATTTAATCCTCTAAATACATAACATATATAAGCAACCTTGTAATAGTGCCACCAACACAATTAAGAAAGCTCCTTTAGGATTCTTTTTATTTGGATGTAGTAGCTTATGAATAACTTTGATTGTAAATGGATATGTATGCCTCAAATACTTCCTTAGAAGGTCTTGAGTAGTAAATGTTAATGGTCTGAGTAGATCTTGAAAGCCATAGGGATTTTTGGCTTAAAGGCATTAGTTAGATCAACATATTATTGAAATTGTTATGAATTATAAACAAATCTAACTCTCTTTTTATATACCATTGTTGATTATAGATATTTTGCTATGCTAATGTTAGAATTAATTAATCATTTATAAAATTTATTTTTGTGCTAAAGATTTTGTTTTAAAAGAAATTCTTTATCTCTTTTTATTTGTCACTTTAAAAATTTAGTAAAGTGTTAATTTTTTTTTTAATTTTACCCTCATCTATCTTTGATAAATGCTTGGTTATTCTATAAAAAGTCTCTACAAATTTACTTCATTATATTTCTCCCTCTACTCATAAGTAACTTGGCCTTTATAAGTGAATGATGAAGTAAATTTTAATTATTAAAATAAATAGTAGTTTTAAAAAGTAGAATAAAATGAAACATAATAAATTAATTTTTTTAATCTCCATAAAATAATTTTAAGCAACGAATTTAAAAGAAATAGAGGGAGTAGATTTTATCACCTACGCAATGGTCAATAATATCCTTAATAGTTTTTTTTTTTGGGGGAGAAAAATGAATCAATATTAGTACTTGAAAAATTAGATCTTTTACATGCAACATTGACATTGAATTTGGGCCCATGAGGTCGCAGTTGTTTCGGCCATAGACAACTGAAACAAAGGTAGATGCCCCTCTCTATCTCGTTAAAAGTTGCTACATTTTCA
This sequence comes from Sindora glabra, assembly GCA_020226215.1. Taxonomy (NCBI): domain Eukaryota; kingdom Viridiplantae; phylum Streptophyta; class Magnoliopsida; order Fabales; family Fabaceae; genus Sindora; species Sindora glabra. Next base: position 101,129,948 of record CM035226.1, read on the forward strand.
TCTGCCCTTTTGAAATGTATGCTAATCTGTTTTATTGATGTTAATCATCATGAAAGTGATGGTGTTACTGCTAGTGTTAAAGATGAAGAAAAGTTCACAAATCAAAACCTAAAGCACCCTTGTACTAAAGCATCTTAGGTTGCACAAATGAGTTGCGAATTAAATGACAGGAAAATTTGTGATGAACTTTTGATGCAAAGTGGGAACCGGAAGAGTAATGTTGGTGATTTATTAATGAAAATTTCTTATTTGGTCACTAGACATACAATTTATGTTTTGCTATCAATAAAAATAAAAATTAAGATAAATTCAAGGAGGAACAATTGAAAATTTTAATTATTTTAATTATTTTTAATAATAATGAAATGATATATTTTTAATAATAATGAATACACAAATTATGTACTACTTGCCAATGAAGAAATTTTTTTTCTTATTGATATGTTTTGGGTATTATCCTCTCAAACATATGATTTAACGCAACTCACACTATAAGTTTGAAAATGTGTAATTTGATATCATGAACTTTTTTTGAATAATTTACTTCATTGCTTGCTTAAATTTTGTCCAATTATTCAGAGAAAAATTATTTTAGAGGAATCATTAGTGTTATTGTTGAGCATGCGGATCTCTTAATTTGAACTAAGTAAAAGAAAGTGAAAATTAAGAATAAAGACCTTTTAAATGATTACAAGAGGAAGATGGACCCATAATTTTTTTTCTATTGAAATAATAAATCTCAAAATAAAAAATATGTGTTTATTGTTTTGAAAATGACAACGAGACAATCTAGATTGATGGTGAATCTATGAATTAATGAGTTACCCCCTTCATCCTTCTTTGTTTGTCATTTTAGGGAAAAAAAACTTATATTTCTTTTTATTTATTCTTTAAAAATCTGGTAAACCATTGATTTTTTTTTCAATATTATTCTTTATCTTTACTAAATGATTAATTACTCTATATATTCATCTTAAAATGTCTCAATTAATTTACTCCATTATGTTTCTCTTTCCATTCTTAATCACCTTAAACTTTGTTGTTAAAATGTTATCCTCTAATAGTATTACCATATTTTACGCATTTATCTTACAATGTCTAATCAATTTACTCTATCATATTTCTCTCTCCATTCTTAACCACATTAGACTTTGTGATTAAAATATTATCCTCCTTGAATAATATGACTATTTCTCCACTTTCAATCCTTTTATATTGGCATGACTCATTAGAGATTTAAGTACACATTACAGTAATAATGAAGTTTTTTGTTTAGCAGTTAAATCACAATATGAATATATGTGATGAATAAAAATTGAATTTTGAATATAAAGTAAAATATAAAATTTTAATAAAAATTTGAATACAATCCAAATCAAAAGCTCTCAACAAATAACATTTGATTATTGAAATAAAGTATAATTTTGAAAAATACAATAAAATAAATACAATGAAATAATGAGGAAATAACTTTTTCATGTTAGTGAAATAATTTAAAACAATGGGGACAAAGAGAATAAATGTTTAAACTAATTATGGTTCTAATTAGTTATGGACACTTATCTAATTGTCACCCCACGTGGGTATTTTCCAACCAATTCCTCTTCCCACGAGCCAAGATTTGATGGTGTTAGTGTTCACAAATGGGAGAGAGAAGAAGTTTGAGTAGCAAACAAGCAAAACAAAAGGCTTAGAAAAGACCAAGCTTCTTTTCCAATGGCGAAGCAAGCATATATACCACCATGAAACGAGCTTAAACAAAACATACTAAGAAAGAATATACATTTAGTTTTCGAATGCTTAGCCGGTGAACAATTTCCGATAAAATATGCAGAATCTCGGCAACTTTTCTGCACTTTTATCATTCCTTCATGCACAAATATCCAAGCAAAGATGCCACATTAAAGAATCAATCTTTGTGTTCCTCACTCCACCTTCCCTCTGCCAAATCCAAATTAATGTCTTGAACTCCATATAAATGAACCCCACATTGTTCTTCCTTGGGTTCTTTGAGTGCTCTGCAGTCGGAGCCCTTTAATAAAGTACAAGAAGAAGTAGGATTCTGATATAGCTTTGTTGGTGCATTGCAGTAATCAATATTGGAAGCAGTGGGTTATGGAAACAAGAGTTTGGTTCTTGAGATTGAGAGCTGGCATTCTTCTCCTCTATCTCTCTCTAGCAGCTATTTCTCTCACTCATTGTGGTAAGTTGCTCTACCTATTTTATGAAACAGTAAGTAGGCTTCATTCTAGCATCTTCCATTTGCTTGGAGTATTGGCATTGCTGTCTACAAAATAGTGAATAGGTTTGATTTTAGCATCTTCCGTTTGCTTCGAGTATTTTTTTAGGCATATTAAGGGTATTTATTTTGTCTTTTAAACTATTAATCAATAAGATTTATGTCTCAGTCTTAGGAAAAATTTTCTAATTCCACGGAAGTATTGAAATTTTAATCTTACTTTTTATTATATTTTGATATATTAATAGTTTTGATATTATGATTGAACGATTTGTAAAGTCGAGAAAATTTAGTAATATTATTATAGAATAAGAAATTATTTCCTAATTCGACAAATTGTACATGTCTTTAGTTTCACTATAAAGATTCCATCATGTATTCAATAAATAATAATTTGTGCATAATATTATAACAGCTAGCATTATTTATTTGATTTTGTATTTGTTCTTTCTGTCAAGGTAAGAAATAAAAATGTGGCTAGTGGTTTGAGATTTATATGATTAGAGCACTCAATGAGGTCTTAGGACATTGTAACAAATGCATTTTGATATCATTGAGATGAAGAAAATTTTACAAGGCAATAAGCTCATTGCCACTCTAATCTTCCTTTTGCAGATGCAGGATCAATGAGGATACCCAGAGGCCCAAAGCATGGAGGAAGTTTAATCAACAAGCACCCAAAAAGGTTGAAAGCGATCAGGCATGATGTTCTTTACCCATCTTTAGAATCATCAAATGCACAACCCTACAGTATCAGCTCACCAAATTCCTTACCACCCTATGAATCACTTGCTCCAATTCCATTGCCAGATAATAGCCCTCCATTTTGTGTATATCCACCAAATCCACCCTCCACAACCATTCCAACTCCAGGAGGCTATGAATCACCACCACTACCTCCATACTACTACTCCCCACCAACTCTTCCAATTGAAAACCCGCCACCAAGCCCAATGGGTACAATACCTGGTCCGCCGGTGTCTTACCCGACACCAGCACCTGAAATTGTTCCAAGCCCACCAAGTAATATTCCAGGCTCCCCTGAGCCCGGATTGAATCCTCCGGTTATCTTCCCAAGTCCACCTGAATCCACAAGCCCACCTTATATTGAGCCCACCCCACCATATAACATTCCGTCCCCTGCTGGAGGTGTTGTGCCTATTCCAGGCTCCCCTGAGCCCGGATTGAATCCTCCGGTTATCTTCCCAAGTCCACCTGAATCCACAAGCCCACCTTATATTGAGCCCAGCCCACCATATAACATTCCGTCCCCTGCTGGAGGTGTTGTGCCAAGCCCATTTGGCTCTGTTCCATCCCCAATTGGCGGCGGCGGTACAATCCCCAGCCCACCTGGCATTGTTCCATCTCCCATCGGCGGCGGCGGCATAATCCCTAGCCCACCAACCTTTATTCCTTCACCTGGTGGTG